>JALDNG010000052.1:715000-1365000 GCA_024349245.1 Neodontobutis hainanensis
GGTTGTCACAGAGCACCTCATCAACAAAGTAATTTTTTTCTTGGAAAATCCTTAAAAGATTTGGACAAATCACATATTTGTAGCAGGGCTATTGTGTTTATTGGTGTCACCCAAGATGATTGCTTCTAATAGGTATGACTGTGTCATTTTAAGGTACGGGAGGATGTGCTTAATTCTTTAAATAACAATTTTCTGCAAACTTTGAATCAAGCATGGAATGACCATCAAACGGCTATGGTTATGATACGAGACATCCTCATGTACATGGTAGGTATGGTCTTTCTGTAGAAAGCCTGTGGGCAACTAATTTTTAAATGGCACAGTAGGAATAAGATAAAATTTATAAACAAGATTTAGGCTATTTTTTGCCGTCAAGAAATGGCAAAAATCCGGTCTAGTCTTCAATTCTCCATACACTGGACTTTGACTGTAAGGTATTTTATTAGTGGCTGAAACAATGTGTCTTTGTGTCTGTATTTATTTTCTCTGTTGGAACACTGACCGAAATAGTAGATTTACTTTAACTAGCAGCAAGGCCGAAGCATTTTTGCCATGCTTTAGTGCAATGTTTATTGTCAGAGCCCACAGTATTAAACTTATATTGTTACTGGTGTTATTTTCTTATATAAGTGTGTTTTAGCATTGCTTGCTGATGCTATGACCAGCCAAAGAGACTTAAAAAGATAAAACCTAATGAAAAACACTTAAATCTTAATCACCTGCAAACATAATTTTGATATTGTATTCTGAAACATGTAAATAGGGTACAGATTCTGTTTTCTCACAGTCTTTTAATTCATTTTTCACCTAGGACAGGGTCTATGTTCAACAGAACAATGTGGAGAATGTGTACAACCTTGGCCTGATCATATTCAGGGACCAGGTTGTGCGCTATGGCTGCATTCGAGACCATCTTCGACAGACGTTACTAGACATGATTGCACGTGAGAGGAAGGGAGAAGTTGTAGACAGGTAGTCAATAATAATTCATTTTACTGGCTAATTGAAGAGAACAAAATTGAATAATTGAGCTTTTCCTTTAGAAGGAGTTATGTAAGCTTTTGTTTTACATCACAGGGGAGCCATTAGGAATGCCTGCCAGATGTTGATGATTCTTGGTCTGGACGGAAGAACTGTATATGAGGAGGACTTTGAAGGCCCTTTCTTAGATATGTCAGCTGAATTCTTCCAGGTTAGTCTGACTCGTTTACTTGCCTATTTATATATTTTATTTTACCCAAAACAAAATGTACTCATCAAAATAAAATGTGTATTGTCTACCTTCAGATGGAGAGCCAAAAGTTCCTTGCTGAAAATAGTGCCAGTGTCTACATTAAGAAAGTTGAAGCCAGAATAAATGAGGAGATTGAGCGGGTTATGCATTGCTTGGACAAGACTACGGAAGAGCCCATAGTCAAAGTGGTGGAACGAGAGCTCATTTCTAAACACATGAAAACCATTGTGGAGATGGAAAACTCTGGGCTTGTTCACATGCTCAAAAATGGGAAAACAGAGGGTAAATTAATTCCTTTTATTTAACTCTCCTAAAAAAATTATGATATTTCACTGCTTTGTTTTCTTCCATTTTAGACTTGGCTTGCATGTACAAGCTGTTCAGTCGTGTGCCAAATGGCCTAAAAACAATGTGTGAGTGTATGAGTGCTTACTTAAGGGAGCAGGGCAAAGCTCTTGTGTCAGAAGAGGGAGAAGGAAAGAATCCTGTCGACTATATACAGGTACGGCTGTTCCAGCAGACACAATCGTTTGATTTAGATTTTGTATATCCTCTGTAATTGTAAATGTAAAAAAATTATATTTTACTGAAACTTTGCTTACTGTTTGGTACCTGAACAGGGTTTGCTAGATCTAAAGACACGGTTTGACCGCTTTCTACTCGAGTCCTTCAACAATGACAGACTCTTCAAACAAACCATAGCTGGAGACTTTGAGTATTTTCTCAACCTCAACTCCCGCTCACCAGAGTATCTGTCACTCTTCATTGATGATAAGCTCAAGAAGGGAGTCAAAGGGGTATGTCACTGCATAATAAATAAGCAAATAAAATCTTAAGCAAATATTTTCCTATCTTAAAGAATATACCATTATGGTGTGTCTTTCTTTCTTTTTTTTTTTTTTTCCAGCTAACAGAGCAGGAGGTGGAGTCGATTCTTGACAAAGCCATGGTGTTGTTCAGGTTCATGCAGGAGAAGGATGTGTTTGAAAGGTACTACAAGCAGCATCTGGGCCGTAGGCTTCTGAGCAACAAGAGTGTCTCAGATGATTCTGAAAAGAACATGATCTCCAAGCTTAAGGTACAGGAATTAAAATACAAATTTATCTCAACAGGGTTAATATTTTTATATTGGTTCTAATCTCATTGTTTTTTGTTATGTACTGCCTTTGTGTGTAAATTTTTATCACCATGTTTGATAATTTTCTTTTTTTATCTTGCAGACAGAATGTGGCTGTCAGTTCACCTCAAAACTGGAAGGGATGTTCAGAGACATGAGCATCTCGAACACGACTATGGATGAGTTCAGACAACACATACAGACCACATCGGTAAGGCAGAAATAACTCTGGTTGGGATAATATGTAGTATTTATAATATTATAATGGCATGTCAACAGTTTAGTAGATGGTAAATATTAAATCTTCCCAAAATTATTTAGGCATCCCTGAGTGGTGTGGACCTTATAGTAAGAGTGCTCACCACTGGCTACTGGCCTACGCAGTCAGCAACACCCAAATGCAACATCCCCCCTGCTCCCAGGCATGCCTTTGAAGTTTTCAGAAGGTAAGGCTTTGATTCCATCTAATCCATAACTGTCATAACAAAGAGAGGCTTGATGCAATGGACTCTGTTTTACAGGTTTTATCTCGCCAAGCACAGTGGTAGACAGCTCACTCTGCAGCACCACATGGGTGGGGCAGACCTAAATGCAACTTTCTATGGTGCAATTAAGAAGGTAGATACAGGAGTACTTTTCTATCTTTGCTAAATTCAATAATAGTTGTGCTACTTTAGACAGAATCTTTTTCTTTTAACAATTGTGTACAGGAGGATGGTTCAGAAGTGGGTGTTGGGGGTGCTCAGGTAACTGGCTCCAACACTCGCAAGCACATACTGCAAGTCTCCACCTTCCAGATGACTATCCTCATGCTTTTCAATAACAGAGAAAAGTGCACTTTTGAGGTGAGATCAGCAGTTTGTTAGCACAACATATTACTATTTATTATGTCTCTATTAATGTAATACTCTCAGTTATAGCAGGGGCAGTCATTTCAGTTTTTAAGTACAAAACAATATTTGTGTGTACAGGAAATTCAGCAGGAGACGGATATCCCTGAGCGAGAGTTGGTTAGAGCGTTACAATCCTTGGCTTGTGGGAAGCCCACACAAAGAGTTCTCACTAAGGAGCCAAAGTCTAAGGAGATTGAAAATGGACATGTGTTTACAGTTAATGACCAGTTTACTTCCAAACTGCACAGAGTCAAAATTCAAACAGGTATGTATGGGTGTTTTAGTTTCCATTATAGCATCTTTACATTAACATCTTTGTCTATAGCTGTCTAATAGGAAAACAACTACAACTATTCTCCACTGTCTCATCTCTTCAAATCTCCCTTTGTTTTGTTTTTTTTAGTTGCTGCTAAACAAGGAGAATCAGATCCTGAAAGGAAAGAAACTCGACAGAAGGTGGATGACGACAGAAAGCATGAAATCGAGGCAGCCATCGTCCGAATTATGAAGTCAAGGAAGAAGATGCAGCACAATGTACTAGTTGCAGAGGTAAGAAACATTTTCATGGTCATGGTGATTTCACTATAAACACCTTTCAATGTTGTGCTTAAGCTGAAGTGTCTTTGTGTTAACAGGTAACTCAGCAGCTCCGTGCACGTTTTCTTCCCAGCCCTGTCGTTATAAAAAAGCGTATAGAAGGACTAATAGAAAGAGAATACTTGGCAAGAACACCAGAGGATCGTAAAGTATACACCTACGTTGCATAGAGACATTTACAGATGAGAAGAGGTAACAGACTGGATGGAAAATGGAATTAAATTTCATTTTATTCGGACTGCTGTTTCGCATGGACTGGAAGTTTCTTTTCAAGACAGTTGCTGACCTGGCTGAATCATCATCTTTTAAACAAACAAAGTATGAACACACATGAATGGGGAACATAATGTTGGCACAAAAATATCCTATTTGACTTTTAATTTGGTTCCGGTCTTCCCTGTGAATTTTATTGTGGATGGATCCAGCTTCAAGCTTTTCACTGTTTTACCCTGGTAGTGATCAAAATTGAGAAGAAGTCCTTGGGAAAAATGTGAATGCTCCACATTCTTTTTTTTTTTGTTTCAAGGAAAATAATAAATACAAGTATTAAAAACTGCAAATGTGGATTGTCACAAAGCAACAATTAAAAGAGCTTCATTTCTTTCCTTACACCGAACAGATTTTATGTTTACAGATTATGCTCTTAGTTTAGGTATTAAGAGTTAAATTGTATTCAATTAGGCAAACATACACTGCATTTTGAGGCATGGAAACTGTCCCATCAGAAATAAAACAGTTATAGTCAGTGACCTCAGCAAGTTCTAAATATTTATTTTGATCATTACTTTAACCAAAACTTAGGTTTTATTATCACACTTGAATATATGAGATAAAAGGGCAATTAAAGAGCTATTACAAAATGAAAATTAAGTTCCTGCAGGAGCAGACCCATTTAGTCAAACAACTGGGGAAATCAGGAGAACTGTCAAAGTATGTCTGGTTTTGATTGTATAGCCTTGGCCAGAGCCTCTAACTGTTGCCTAAAACTCTGAATACCCTCATAAGAGCTGCAAGTCCAGGCTAGAGGTAGGTGTGGGCAGGAAGTGGTTTATGATCTGCAACACAAAGTATGTGTCAAGAAACTAATACATCTGCAGCTACTTAGCAATCGTACATGTGTCTGGTCACCTTGAAAGAACTGCCCACTACGAGTTCCTGAAGCAGTTCAGCACAAAGCCAACCACACTACAGTGTCGACTCCCTGCTCCACACTGCAGCCTCCCATCCATCATCCTGTGGAACTACGCCGTTGAAGTAGAGATGGCTAAAAACACCACAATGTCCACAATTTATTTTACAAAAGTTTGTAATATAAAAATGCCTGTATCTGGCACAGTACCTGGTGTATCAACCCTGTCTGGATGCATCACAGAAAAGTGTATAACTGGGAAGGCTTTGGCCTATTGGTGTGTTAGCACCACCTGCTTTCATGCACAATGCCTGCCTAATTGTGAATGTGTTTGTATGATAAGCAAAGTATAGGACACACATGATTTTCAAGTCTTGAATGAGATTATGAAAATCCATTATTGGGTAATTATTATTCCCTGGCATTATCATTTCCTAAATATTTCTGAGCATTGATCATGAAGTCCATCAAACCAAACCTGTTCTGTAAGTCATTAACTTAAGTTTCTGAACGAGCATACCTCCTGAGGACAGTGATCTAACAAGTGGAGAGAAGAGGAGCACACTGCTCAGCCACTACTGAATAGACAACATAGATGAGGCAGTTGTTTGTGTTTATGTCTGTCCATACCACCATTAGATCACTTCTGTAAAAGGGGCATAAGGGTCCTAGACTTGTGAGCACCTTGAAAGACAAAAATATTAGTTCTGTCCTGACTTAAGACTCACAGTGTCGCACTCACTGGACATTTGAGCAGGTCTCACCATCGTATTAGTAGTCATCATTCAGCTCTCTCTTGTGTAACATGCACACTGTATTGTGTATCTGTATTGTGTATCTGTATCCAAAAACAGTAATAGTTTGGAACGGCATTATAAGACTATTGAATGATATGAGTGAAATACCCACTAACCTGTTTAAAGAGGAGTAGTGCTTTCTGAAGGCCTCTGCAAACTCCCAGACTTTGTGTGTCTCTTATATATCAATGTGAATGTACACTTTCTAAAAATGATAACCCCATCTTCCAAGGCATATATCACATATCATTGAGTGGTAATTAGACACTGTGGACCAGCTTGGAAAGACTATGGCCCCTTTAGCTTTGTCTTGGCTCCTGCACACTATGTGGACTGTACTGCTTTAAATTAAAACACAAGGCTAGATTTTCTCAAAATATAAACTGCTAACATTTACTGTCTGTACCTTTCTTGGCTATAGCCATGGCAGTCACTCTCCCAGTACCACTGTTGACCAAAGAATCTTCCCACCACAGACACATCCAGATCTGTTGTCTCATAACACTTTTAAAATTTATTTTATATATTTTACTACATAGTAATAAGTCATCAACTAGTAAAATCAGATGATGCAAATGTCAATGTTAAGCTATTACAGCTGTCAAAAGCACTGTTGTCAGGGGACAGAAAATGGCTTGGTGTGATGCTGAATTTTAACAAGATTATTATCAATAATTAATAAATTATTAATAAAGAACAAACTCGTTAAAGTCTTTGAAGTAAGCTGGCTTACTATAGAGACCTATGAGTTTAAAAGAAAAAAACACAGCAATAAAATTCAGTAACTAACTTTGTGTATTGTTGAATGCCATTAATAAACTATACACCATTGCGGTACAGAAACATAACTTATTAAATCTTAAAAGTACAACAGCAGCTGACTTTTTGTGCTTGCCAACTTCTGAATAGGCTACAGTATGAGGAGTTTGTCTCAGGAAGAAAATAGTGAAAGAGCACTAATTACTGCTCTCTACCGACGGCGCATGGGAACAACACACACGCTCAGTCTTAAAAGTTTTGACATCGTTTATTCTTTATTATTCCTTGAACAGCCTGTCATGCCGTATGTTACTTACAGAGTACGGAAATGGGCCGCACGCGTCATTAAAAGCAGGGGTGTGTTTGATATGGTGGTGACAGACACCGCGCAGGAGGGCGGAGTTTGTGAACTTTCAACACCGTGCGAAGTGGACGACACGACAGACAGAAATGTGTGTAGTTGGATTACGCGACCCTTTGTGAGGGTTTAAGTTATTTAAAAACAATACGAAAACTTTCTTATTAGCAATAGTTGTTATCACAACGTCAAAATGGTAAGTGTTTTTACTTGTTATTTTTCTGCTTCCGACAACGGCTATCGACAGTCTACCTCGGTCAATTCACCTGTTGCACCTGTTGACAGGTAGCTAAAGCTAAAATTAACATATCCCTACTTCCGTTTAAAACGAGGCCTAGGAGTTACTGTCCAAGCAAAACCAGTATACTATTATGTGTATTTTCTGACTTGTTGGCTGATGTTGTGGTTCTCATTGAAAGCTATAGGATACGTTTCTTAACCCCGAGCAGAACAGGTTTCGCCACTTAACGTCGACATTGTTCAACAGTAGCATTAATGGATTCTATACCGATTATCTTGTTGCCCGGATTACCAGAAATAATTTGGAAATATTGGCCAAACCCTATTTAATCTTATGCTGTTGTGCTCATCCATGTGTTGCCATAGACTACAGCCTATTTTTAGTCATTTCTATCAGGTTGTAGCCCACAGCCTGAATAGCAGGTAGGCTATAGCCTGGAAAGGTTTAAATCAAGAATTTTAAATCAAGAATGTGTAAAGTGCACATTCCTGAATCAAACACATGCTATGTTGGGCAGACAATTTGATTACTTTTATATAGCCCTACATGTAGGCTATTATTTTTGTTACACATCCCTGTCATCTGCATATTTCAGATTTTTCTTCTTGTTGTTCCAGTTAGTGTTAAGCCGAGTGCTCTGTAAGCCACAATGCAAACTAAACTACTAACTAAACTAAACTAAATTAAATATCATAAGAGTTTTCACCTTTTTATTTCCTCCTAAACCAACAATAACAGGAAGTCTTACAGTTAGGACTGTGGCACTGTATTTTATCTAAAATCACAACAGAGTGCAAATGTCCAGTTTGACATGTAGCTGGATTTGTCAAATGGCAGGAATCACATTTTTAAACATCCGAATCTGGACTCTCTTAAATGTTGGTGACTTAACTACTTGCCTACCTCTTTCTCAATGATTGACTTTGTCTGACTTTTCCTTCCTAACCTAACCTTCTTTGTTGCTGCTGTGATGGCGGTTACTTTTTAATGAATGACAACCTCTTGTTGAACAGTGGCTTTCAGCTGTATGTGTGTGGAAGAGTTAATAATATCCAGACCTGACTTCAATGGATATATCCAGTGCCGCCTTTACATGGCAGAGCGCCACATTTGACCCTGCTCTCTATTTTGCTAGATGCGTTTCCTGCTGCTTTTCAGTCGTCAGGGGAAGCTACGTCTCCAGAAATGGTACACACCCCTGCCAGAGCGAGAAAAGAAGAAGATAATCAGGGATATGACAACCATGGTGTTGTCACGGCAACCCCGTTCTTGTAACTTCATGCACTGGAAAGACTTGAAGGTTATTTACAAGAGGTGGGTGCTGTCTAATGTGTACCATGTTACATTTACCTAGATTTGTGCTATCAACTTACCTTTGTGTATATGGTAAACAATAATGCTGAGAAATATTTCATTACTTTTGTTTCTTAAGGTATGCCAGCTTGTATTTCTGCTTAGCTGTCGAAAACGAAGAAAATGAGCTGTTAGCGCTTGAGGTCATTCATCGCTATGTGGAGCTTCTGGACAAATACTTTGGCAATGTAATAGACACTGGTCTTTAACGTCTTTTATTTAACGTCCACTGTCAATTCAAAGCGTTTTTAAAGGTGTTTGTTGTAGGGCTGTACAGGTTGGTTTTGAATGTTATCAGCTTTAAACACTGTTAAGCCACACAAAATGTATTTCAAAGTTCAATTAAAAAAAATGAATACCAGAGTTTAACTGTACTCTAGGAAACAGTCTAAAGTGTTAGTGGAATGTATTATAGTTCCCAAAATACAGACTACCTCAAAATGAAAGTCGAATGTGACACCACTTTAAAATCCTTTTGTCCTATTGGGAAATTGTTCAATGTTGAAATTATGCAATTATCTAGTATGCCAGTTTGTCCCACTGTCTGCTTCTGGCAACCTGTCATTACAGAAGATGCACTCAGGAGTTCTCATGTAGCACTAATGCACTCACTATCCACAATACCAACAATACGTACAGCCATACAAACCCCAAACTACCACTTTCAAATCAGCTGATATAAAGAATAATACACGTAAAGATATCTCACAGTGAGCACCATTACTGATAACCACAATAATGCCTCCTCTCAGGTGTGCGAGCTGGACATAATCTTTAACTTTGAGAAAGCCTATTTCATCCTGGATGAATTTCTAATGGGAGGAGAAGTACAGGAAACCTCCAAACAGACTGTAAACCGCTGCATCGAAAACTCTGATATGTTACAAGAGGTAAGTCGAAACACGCCAACTACATGAGGCTTGGTTGATTCTTTTGTAATTTGTTGAACACGTAACAAATTACGGATCAACATTAGATATTTTTGGAGGGGTCCACTTGGATCACACCAGTTGTTATCAGTTAGTTTTTACTTTGTGTGACACGTGAACATCCCAGCCAACAATTGTCAGTGGCGTAATGGGCTCGAATTAACAATGGTGCTGTTGACTCCCGGGTGTTTGTGTCCTCGCCTTTTCTCGTAGCTTAAAGGCCTGTGGTTTGTAGTGTGCTGTGTTTTCCCATTCCTCTTTGTGCATCTCTCTCTTTCTCCGCCAGCGTTCTAGCGAGTGAGAGACAGATTTCACCCTAGGTTTTAGCCTGACGTTTCCTGCTCTGCTTGTAGTTTGTGTGTGATACAATAGTTGACTGGGTGTGTTGTTGCCGTTTGTACTTACCCTGTGTAAGACTCACTAACACTTTAGAGCATAGACCTGGAATACTTTGATGTGCAGTGTAGCCTTCCATTCATTTTGACCATTATCACTTCAGGATGACAACAATGAGTGGTATGAGGTGGAGCTGTTTGGATGACCTTGAATATGGACAGAAAGGTTAGAGGCTCTGCTTGTGTTAGTGTGTTTAGTGTTTTCAGCACTTTATACCAGGTGATGATGTGTAGTCTCTGTGAATATTTATTTGCATTATAAAGGATATTTAAGGTGCAGTAATCACCTGTGTTCTTTTTGTGCCTATCTTTTTTTTTTTTTTTTTTTTTGTTTCTCAGACCATGGAGGAGTATATGAGCAAGCCTGCATTCTAACCCTGTGGCGATGGATCCCACTTTGACTATGGGAGGCGTGCAAGTAGACTAAATGTACTGTAAAAAAAAAAAAATGTTTCTGATTCTATATTTTAA
Organism: Neodontobutis hainanensis; assembly: GCA_024349245.1. Lineage (NCBI taxonomy): Eukaryota > Metazoa > Chordata > Actinopteri > Gobiiformes > Odontobutidae > Neodontobutis > Neodontobutis hainanensis. The sequence goes on from JALDNG010000052.1 coordinate 725,274, forward strand.
ACAAGGAACTCTTAATGACTGCCTAAAACACTGCTTTACTGTAATCTTATTTGAAAGTGGTGTGCTGTATGTTTCTCTTAAAGGTTTTTATACTGTGTACACACTATATGAAGTGAACTGTAGATTTACTTTCTGTTGAGTTAGAAATGTATGGGTTTACTTCAAACTGAGGGGAATTGTGCTAGCTTTAAAATAATAATATTGTTCTGATCTGTTTGAGTTTGATGTAGTGCTTGTACTGTTGTGTGATCTTGATAAGGTTTGCTAGTGTGGGTGAATGGTGTGCAATTTCTCATGTTGGAGCTTCAAATTAAAATACAAATTTTGATACAAACCTGTCACATTTGCCTTATTAATTTATTCTATTTCCTCTGTTTTATTTCAAACTCTGAACCTGTCATTGTGACGATTGGTTTAATAAGGCAACTTAACCCAGCGAGGAGAAAAATAATACCGCTGATGCTTTATTTATCTGTGATTCAATACACATTATTGAACATGTACAAAATGGTTTAAAAATGAGCATACATAGCACAACCACTGTTAGGCCAACAATACAGAGCTTTGCAGTATGAAAGGGTTGGAAGGCAGGCGACGGTCTGATATTCAAACTCAGAAATATATAATAACAATAACTTCACTAACCCTGAATACAACACTTTGTTCTTAGCTCAACATCTATTTCTTGTGAGGTTACCTTTTGTACACCTGTCGTTTCATCAAGTAGCAATAACTTGTGTTTTAAAGGCCCAGGCAGCATTTTACTGAACACATAGTCTTAGGCATACATGAAAAATATTGTTATTCTGTGGGTTATGTAATTTAAAATATAGGCCAGTTTTCTGTTTACAAACACCATTTATGTAAACGACACTACAAACTTTATTTTGGGCTTCAGGTACATTAGTGTTAAATTTGGCAATGACAGGCACAAACCAAGCTATTTTTCTAGTTGTATTTTGTAGAGTGTACCTTTGAATCTCTTATAGTCTCACTAGAACATTCCTGCAGCAAGTAGGGACTTAGATATACTATATATATATTTTACAAATGTGTAAGATTGCTATAGATCCTTTTCATTAGGGTTGATATAATACCAGCTAAAGAGTTCATAGAATAAAAATCTGTAAACTAGATCACATCCACCAAACTTATTTTAAGACAGTATAAATACTAAAACCATAAACTCGTGCGTCTTATCCATCTTTTACACTACATTCCTGACACAACTTTTTCCTTAGTCTCCCCATCTTCGTTGATAGTTTGAGGAGCTTGTGTCTTCTCCACCGTTGCCTCTTTCGATTCCATTTCTGTGGAATCTACATTCTCAGGAACGGTGACTTCGGTCTCCCTCTTGACCACTGGTCGCTTCTCGTTTTGCTCCAAATAGTCCTTCATTGCTTTCTCGTAGAGCTCGTAGGGAAACTGCCCCTTGAGTTGCGCCTGGGTGTCCCTCTTGTTGATAGTATTGGGGTATTCTGTAAGGATTTTTGCCGCCAGGTACGTGGTCACCTCATCTTCTACGTCGTCATCTTCGTCGTCTCTGTCAGTTTGACGCTTCAGTGGCATTTTGTTGAGCTCAGAAAGGAACAAGTTCTCTCTGATTCCAGACGGGGGTGGAATTTTGACTGGCCCCGAGCTCACAACTGGACTTGAGGGGACCCTAGCTGAAGATGGAGGGTTTTTTATGGGGCGCTGGATGACTGGATACTCGTTACTGATGGTCTCCACACCTATGATATCTAAAAAGTCCTCCCTGTCCATGTCCTCCGGTTGGGTCTTGCTCTTCACAGGCAGCCTCCTGCTAAAGTATCTGATTTTGGGGGTCTGTCCCGTGGTGGACAAACGTGTAGAGCCTTGGGGGTCACGGTGCAGTTTCCTGAGCTCCTCTGTGAGCAGCATGTCAATGAGGTCCTGCGGTGGGACGTGAAGCTTTAGGGACAGCTCGAGCAGCTCTTTAACCGTGCGTGGGTCAACAATAGAGGGTCGTATGAGCCTCTTCTGCTCCACATCCCTCTTCTTCTGTGACTGGTCGCTCATCTCCAACACTTTGAGCAGGTAGTAGTCCACTAGTTTGGTGTCGTCATCAGCCTCCTCTTGGTCCTGGGTGGCCCTGCGCTGAACTTCCTCCGTGTCTTCCTCAGTGTCCACGGCAGGGTCCACCTCCTCACGGCTATTATTGACCATCTCCTCAGTCTCCTCTCTCTCCTCTACTGGGACCCACTCCTCTCCCCCGGCCACGTCCTCGTACGCCTGGCTCCTCAGGCTGAACACATCCTCGTCCTGATCTTCGTCGTCCCCCAGCACGGCTCTCTTCTGCGCAATGGGCATATGGCCCAGTTCGTCAAAGATGGAGCGCAGATTAGCAAGGCTTTGAGGCGTGTACTGTTCGTCTAAGTCCTCTGTGGCTCTTTTAGAGGCGTCTGTATTCTCCTCGTCCTCAAACATGAGTGGGTATTTCTTGTGAGCCCGGGGGGCGTTGCTGTAATCTACAGGTGCGCTCTCGGGTGTTCCCGGCTCCTTAGTGCGGTGCCTGTGGGTGCGCCGGTCGTTCCTAGACGTTGGCGGGCTGCTCCTGGGATTTCCTTGGAGAGACCGGAGCAGGGTTTTCATGAGCTGCTCCGCAGTGGTGTCCTGTCTCTGGAGGGCCGCCGGTGCGGCCTCGTCCTGCTGCTGTTGTTGCTGCTGTTGCTGCTGCTGTTGTTGCTGCTGCTGCGATGCCAGCTGAAGCAGAACACGGAACTTCTCCACCTCATCATAATCCGTAGGCTCACTTTGGCCCTCGTTCCGCTGTTTGAGGTTTTCAATGTACTCCAGGGCTTTCATCATATCAGAGGCCGGCTGGACGTCGCTGTCGCCGCCTCTCAGCCTGTAGTGACGGGGAAGAGACGCAGCCTGCGCGGCGTGCACGCACAGCAGGACGTTGAGCAGGAACGCCGCTCCCCCCGCGGGCAACTTGTGGTGGAAATGCAGCATTATAGGCTTTTTCTTTTTTTTTTTACCTGAAAGTTAAAGAAAGAAATGCAATGTTAGAACAGTGACGTAGGTTTAATTACAGCCCGTTTATGCAGTTACGATACATTTGGCTATATTTTATATTTGTGAATATTTCAGATGACATGTTTCTGCATGCGCCGTGGTTTTCCACACAATAAACAATGCATTAGACAATGTAGTAAGGAATAAGCTTAATGTCCACAATTTTCTTGACCTACAAAATGGATCCAACTCTATTCACTGACATACATGGTGCATATTGAAGAAGATTATGGGTGATTCCTACTGAAATCTACGAGAACAACAACATCGCATAACCAGATGTCAGATATCCTAACTCCAAAGGTTCCAAAATATCACAGTACATTGTTAGAGTCATGTCCCAAAATGTGCACACAGATTGCAGTTGCTAAACTGGACCTGTATCTAATTCAAACAACAAGTTTTTGTGCGACAGATTTTCTGTTTTGACGCCGGATGCTTTTCACGAGACGGGGACAACGCTTACACAGAGACGTATGACTCACCCCCAGGTTGTTAATGGCAACAACAACATCCATTTCCAACACGGCCATATGTTAAAAAAACACCTTATTTCCCCCGGTTCTGTTGAGGCTATTACCATCCGTTCTACGTGTTTTATCTATTCAAACACGGCTGCAAAGTAGGCTATAGCTGAACACTCAAAATTATATTCTATTATATTTACATTAGGCAAAATAAATGATACACTGTAAAAACCTAATTTCCAGTATCTTCACTGATATGCGTGCTAATATGGGCTTACCTTTGGCAATGGAGCTCAGACAGCAGCGAAGGTGTATGGCATCTCCTCCTGCGCGATGCTGTTTTCAGCACTTGGACAGCTCCCCTCGTTATAAGAGGCGACACCTGACCAGCGCGTCATCGCAGCGCACGTACGCAATAGAGGAAAGGAGGAGGAGGAGAAATCCATATAAATGATTCAGGTCTATGATACGGAATGCTAAAATGCACGGCTGTATTAAAAATAGCTCTGCGTGTCTGTTTCTCTATTGGAAGCTATTGGCTGCAAAAGCCCTTTAATAAAGAACCCAGGCAGTGGATGTATAGGGGCTTTGAATTCAGTTTATATGACTTCAGTGCTTTAAGGTCAATATTGTTCAGCTCTCTTTTCAGCTGTTGGCAGAACTGAACACGCCTTCTGGCATTCCTGCTCAGGGGTGTATCTATATGGGCTGAATAGTCAAGTTAAACCACACGTAGATAGCCTATATCAGAACAATGTTAATCAACATAAACAGAACTTAATAATTGAATAAAAGAAACATTTCAGGAAAAAACTTTCACTCAGGTAATATGTGCTCATTGAAAATACCTATTTCCTATATATAATCATACTTTATCACCTTTTTGGCATTTTAACCGAGCTTGTACCACCCATCATCACGACCACTGAAGAGTTAAAGCCTCCAGCGATGACTCACAGCCACCGCGGAGTTGCTGTCGCAGTTCAGCAGCCCTCTCCTTCTCACTGACTGACAGAGACGATGGTAAACAAGTCACTGTCTGCGCACAGGCTGATGGACTGATAATAAGAGAGGGGCTCGACCCGATAAAGAGGGCCTTGGCTTGTCCTCTGGTGGAAAAAAAAGGTGGTGATAACAAGATCAAACCAGCAATAAACAACTATTCGGCTGAATAACTATTCCCAATCCCCCTAAATGTAATTCAAATTCCCCATTCAGTATCCTTGCCTTTCATCCCTGTTCCTGTTTTCACTGCATGTCTAACGGCATTCACTGTGCTTTGTATTTATTCCTTATTCCTTATCCATTCTAATAAAACCAGTGAACAAACACATCCACTTAATCTATTGGCCTCAAAAGGTCAAGGTCTCCCAGTGTTAAAAAACATAAAAGGGTGAAAATAGAAGAAAGGTGTTTGGGGAAAATGTAGCTCCTGTACTCCCACAGCGTCATCCCGGTGACATCACAAGACTCCATTCAGAAATAGCATCCACCCCGAGGGACAGTAGAAGCTTACTCCACACAAAAGACACAAGCACGGCACTATCAATCACGGAAAGGTTACATTCTCATGTGCACTGGCATAATGAAATACACTTGTTTTCTGCTCTCAGTTCTAGGCTGCATTACTATGGAAACGATCCAAATGCATACAGATGATGCAGTATGGCCTGTAGCAAAATGGAGAATACTGTGGAAGAAAAAAAAAGAGGAAACAAGGATGGAAAAATTACAATAGATACTGCAAGGAAATCCAAAAGCATATTCATGTCAAATCCAACTTTATTTCTAGTTTTTAGTTGACCAAAATCTGCAGGACTATCATAAGTGCAGTTTGTTCAGTCATCATCCTGAGTGCTATCATGCCTCTCAGTGATGAATCAGACGGTTTTAAACTCAAATCCCTGTTGGGTTTTTTGTGGAGGAAGATCCACCGCTTGACTAGCTGTGATTTCTCTCAAGGGTTTTGCTGCTTGTGTGCATCAGTCCATATTACATACCATCTCTTCAAACTAAAGGACTGCACCATCTTCTGGTTTGCAGCAAAGAGCAAACTGTAGTAATTAATTTCTATACTTCCTGGTTCACATTTCTCAATTGACGACTGTCTCTAACAATGTAAGTGGACTAACTTGTCATTAAGCACAACAGGTTCTTCAGGTGCTATTGTGCATTTCGTAGCCAGTGTGAGACTAATGAACAGCAAACTGCCAGATTGAGCACTCTGTCGAAGAGTGTAAGAGTCTGGGGCATTGTCAGAGAGCTGTTCCTCATTACCACTGCTGTATCTTTAGTCTTGTGTTCATAAAAGGTCTCACACCGAGGAGCTGGATCTTTGCTGTTTGCTGTTCTTTGTTTACTCAAGACGGAAATGACTGTAGTGTTATCTTTTGAAACAGAATCAATAGGTGTTCCCGCTCAGCCTTTTAAAAAAATAGAGTGCAATAGAGTGCCATGGATGTATGCAATGTTTAAATTTTTGTGACTCACTGAAACCAATTATTATCCCATATTGAAAACCACAAGGAACTGTCAAGAGGTAATAAATTATGCTTTCTAAATTATTTTCTCAATTTTGGTTACAATCTAATTTACATCCAACCATTTTCTTCCACTTATCCGGGACCAGGTCGGGGGGGCAGCAGTTCTGAGCAAAGATACTTAGACTTCCTTCCTCACTGAAACTTCCTCCAGCTCTTCCAAGAGAACACCAAGGCATATACTAGTCCCTGCCCCGTGCCCTGGGTATTCCCTGGGACCGCCTCCTGGTGGGACATGCCCAGACCATCTCCCCAGGGCCCCCTTAGCTGGCTCCTCTCGATGTAGAGGAGCAGCGGCTCTACTCTAAGCTCCTCCCGAGTGACTGAGCTCCTCACCTCCTCATCTCTAAGGGAGCGCCCTGCCACCCTTGCGGAGGAAACTCCTTTCGGCCACCTGTATCCAGGATTTTATCCTTTTGCTTCTGACCGAATCATTAATTTGTAACATTAAATCGTAGAAGCAATTATAAATATTATAACAGCCTCTGGCACAATCAAGAAACATAATTAGCTGACACATATGCTTCTACTACAAGCAGCATTTATTGTAGGTTACTATGATTTGACCAAACCATATGGTGACTTAAATCTTATGTATTTGTATTTATGTCTGGTTCTGATTCACTGTTTTCATTCACTTGGGTTTATCCCTCACCTCTATTCTTTGTATGTGGTTTATTTCCTATTGAACACTAATAATTACTGGATGCATGTGTTGCTTTGAGTTCCCAGGAATTCATTGGAACACTGTCTTATCCCTAAAACCACAGAAAAACAGACACTCTTTCAATAAGCAAATCTGCCTTGCCAAATTTGTAACACTAGACTTCACTGGCACTCGGTTGTATAACTTTACCATTGATCACAGTGTAATAAGTGCTCCTGTTTCCTCCTCCTCACTCTTCTCCTCTTGTGGCCTCTGAACCTACAGCAGCCAAACAGGCCACAGCTGCTGTTTACACAAATGTCTGTCAAAGCTGCAGGGAGAAAATATAATCAGCACAGCAATGGCTTGTATGCGTCAGAGTTCTTTAAAAGCACAATGTGTTCCTGTAGTGCAATAATCCCACAGCCTTCTCAAGGAGGTTTTGAAACCTTGGATGGTTTGTGGAATTGAATAGTCATCACACCTACTCATGTCACCGAAGGCAAAGATGGCACACATGGTAATTCTTCTCCCTTTGGTGCATTGAGGCTGCAGAGATGAGAACGTCACGTCTGTTGTCAAGGCTCACCTTCTCTTCATTTCCATGGTGACGCCACCGCACAGCTTTTCATGCAGGCAATGTCTACGCACCTTTGCCTTGCCACAGGTTGCTTGGTTCGGATGTGTCTTGAGCAATGACATTTCCCCTCAACTCTTTTGTACCAATTAGCACAAAAGCACTCTGTGTCTTTGGGAGACTTTTTTTGGTGGGTGATTAGAGCTGCAGTATGGTCTCTGAGCCAAAGATGAGTTATGTTATGGGTTGAAAATATTAGAAGAAGTGACGTTGGTGGTTTGAGAAGGGCAAACGTCCAGTGTAATGACACAGGAAGATAGATGTAATTTAGGTTCATTAGATTCTCCATCTTTTACAAACAAAACAATGCTTTACTAACAGCTGACCTGATTGACATGTGTACATTGTCATCTTTGTGCTTCCATCTGTTTTTATTCCAACTCCCAGCAACTGACCAATCCCAATTCTGCTCATTAGAATTCCTTGCTTTTGTAAAACTGGCAACATCTATCTCAACATCCATGCACTGTGATCACCTTGCCTGTCTGACTCATCCCTTTTCAATACATCCCTTGTGTGTGTGTGTGTGTGTGTGCACATGTCTGACTGTGTGTGTGACATCTGTGTAGTGACGCACCGGCTGACGTTACAAGAAGGTTGTGTATTTTTTTTTTTATTCTAATTACACACACCAAACCCAAATTTGTATTATTTATAATACTCTTGGTCGTCCTAATTGGCTGTGAATGTGGCTGAATGTCTGATGGGCTTCACTTAATGGTACAGCGTCTAGGCAACCGGGGGAAATTTTATGTTCATATGCTGTGTATTGCAGTTATTATTGCAAAGTGTTACCCAGTGGAAATGGTGTTTTTCTTTAGACAACATGGAAGGAAAAAATGCAGAAGAGTGTTTTTTTTCTACACACTAAATGACAGAGCTATACATCTTGTGTATAATTAAATGTAGCCCTTGTTCTTTTCTGTGTAGTGATTCCTAGTTTATTCAACTGGCAATATAAGTCTATTGTGTTCATTCTCTCATTTCTCCCTCTATTGTCATCTTCCTTTGTTAGTCCCTCCTCTCTATCTCCTCATCCTTTCCACTTCTCGGATGCTGTATCTCTGTGGTCTCTCACTTCACCACTCCCTGATGCTGTCTCTGGCTGCTTCCCAAGCTGTCTTTACTTTACTTCATTTCTCCTCTTCCTCCTGCTCCTTCTCCTCCTCCTCCGATTCTATAAATATCCAGCCCTGGGTGAGTCATCGCACAGACGTATCAGTTGCCTCTCCCTTTTTTTTTCCTCCCCCCTCTTCTGTCTCTGCTTTGGCCAGGCTCATTACCAGACTTCACACGTTCCTTGTTTGGCTCTTGAATCTCCGTGACCCGGCCGAGCTGTGAGAGCCTGGTGGAAAAGTCTGGGCTGCTGCTGTGATGCCAAGCACAGCCAAAGGTCAGTTTGACACATGACAACCCCTTCCCAAAAACAAAAAACGCAGGGGGTATGCACATTATGCCAAACCAATCCTCTGAGTAGAAACATGTCTGCTGGGAAAGGTTTCTAACATTTGCTTTAAAAACAGATTTACATCCACGTTCCCTCTCAGATGTAATATTTGTCTGCAGCCACCACACACCTCTCCAGAACCTCCAGTTCTCCTTATGCTTGGCAAAACCCTTATTTTTATTTGGTGCACAAAGGAGTGTATAAAAATAAATACAACTTTTTTTCTGCACTCGTCTGAGTCATAGATAGAGGTGGAGAGGGGCAGACTGAGAAAGGAGAAAGTTTGATGAAAGTGTCAATGCAGAGAAACAGAGGGACAAAAATGCACAATACTGGAGACTGGATACTTCTTGTAAGTGTAACAGTGTTGGATAATAACTTGAATTGGGTTTACTTAATAACAAATACATCTTGTCAGAGTATTTCTTGAGTTTATATTTGAAGAAAAATATGACTTTAGTCCAGGTCTGTTGGTTTTTGCTCTGATGATTTTAACATGGAGGCGGATTTGACACTGGCACCAGTGGTTGGTTTGATCAACAAGAGATTAAGTAAGATTTAGGCTTTTATTCCCACTTGTGGTTGTTGTCTTTGTGATATGGTGCTGTTCTGCAGTGTGTGTGTGTCAGAATGGGTGGCTTAATGAAGGAAGCATTATGCCTCTGACTCACTCGGCACTCCCATCGGACTGGTTGGTTAGATGGAGGAAATGCAGAGGACAGCTCATGTGCATCCATTGTAGCCTTGTTTCCCTGAAATTGAAACTGTTATCATTTTTTTATAAAAGGTTACTTTATTTTCCTGTGCTGTGCAAATGTAAGTCATCATGATTCACAGTTCAAAACTCCTTTTGTATCATTTCTTTGCTTCCAACACAAATTAATCTTACAAGTTAAGGTCAACATTTCTTAAAGGCAAAATTATAGCCTGTAAATTTTGATGTGAACGATAAATTGGTTAAAGCTTTTCAAGTGATCATCATTTTGGAAAGAGGGCCAAAACCTTAGATCATTTAAGTCTTATGAGAAACAGGAAACAACCATCTGCATACAAAAAACAAATCCCATTCTGAAAAGGTGACATGGTTTAACAGGTTTGTGAATGGAACATAGCACTGATGACTGAGCCTTAGAGAAGAAAATCCTTTGTTTACTCGCTTTTTTATTAAAGGTTGACTCCCAGAACCACATGTTCTGTTTGCACTGATACACACACACACACACAAATATGAGCACTGGCCTTCGTTGCCATAGAAACTCTGGTTTTCAGGATGATTCTAATCAAGTTGCTGATGGTATCTCATCATGTCAGGCTTCACATACGATCAACACAAGACGTACTTACAAGACAAATTTTATTACATAATTTCCAAGGCCAGATCACAAATAAATAAGGAAGGAGACACTTTCAAAGAGCCCAGCTTAAAAGGGCCATTTAACCACATGAAAACAGGAGGAACCTCCCCCAAAACAAAAACTGGTCAGTAACAAAGATTATTATTAAATGTCAAACAGGATTTACCCCTGTACAGTTTGTAATGAACATCTGTTTATTTACAGTTGTATACATCTTTACCAAATGGATGCTGTCAGTAGGACACAGCTTATCAGCTAAATAATAAAAAAAAAACTGTTTGGAGTGCTTCACATTTTTAAGACCCTGCAGACAGCTCATGTGTGTAAGAAAGGCAACTACCGCCTCTAGCCAGGCAGAGGGAAAGCAGCAAACAGCACAGTAAGCTTTTGACTATTCAGGTAAATGTAAAAGAAAAAAAGAAAAGGGGTCCCCACAAAGTCAAAAGTCACCAAGCGGACATAACTGTTGTCTGATAAAAAAGGTTTAACCTGACTGTACCATTTTCAATCCTATGTGTTCATACGAGCAAAGCGGGCATTTGCATTCTGAGGAGAAGAACTCAAGCTGCTCAAAACAGGAGTGCACTGTTGCTCTTCAGAAAACACCAGTAACTTTTGTGGTATATGGTTAAATATTTGGCAGTTTACAAAATCCAACCCTTTTTATATATAAATATATACACACTTTACAGACAATATCACACACAGTCTGAAGATAAAGAAATTTCACTAACTCTTATTTCAAAAACATCTCTCTTTAGCAAGCTTATGCTGTCAAGTCACTTTTCTTCAGTTGTTTTAACCGGAGTGCCATTTCAAAACCCAATCCATCTATATGTTAATATTCAAGCACTTTGGTATATTTGCACGTTTCATCATGCATTTCCTACATAGCCAAATCTGTCTGTAGAACATTAGATTGTTGCGTATGTCACAATGGGCAAGATCTAATCTAGACTCCCCTATCAGTGTCTCTACCATTCCTACATGTACTCTGTTTAAAATGTAATAAAACAAGCCTTCACTTGAGAGCCCAGAAAACATTCATACACCATGGAGGGGTCTTTTTCCTTCCTATATACTTAAAAAAAACGTGTGTATAAATATTGCACATTCATTTTGTAGATCATAATTACAAAGTAGAAAAGTTAAAAGGAACTGGACCTACAGGCGCAATAGGAGAACACAAACATCAGCACTGAAAGTAACTAGGACATAAACACTATAAAAACCATGTATCTACCTAACTATGCTACAGGCAAAGTTCACTTGGAGACAGCCCAATGGTGCATTGGTCAAGACTTGAGGGAGTGAGTTAGCGGCAGATGTGGTCGGGCCATATCAGTAAACCAAAAACAAAAGAAATGGAAAAATCTCATTTGAGCATCACTTAGTAGGAAAACTATTCAAGTCAATAAGAACATTCCCAAAGCAAAAACCTGTGGGGTTAAAACAAAGCATACAAAAAATAATAAAATGGCAATATAAAACAGAAAAATGTATCACAATAAACAATACAAAAGGATTTATGAACATTCTTTGCAAAACCGATTCCTCACAATAGAAATCAGAGTCCTAACAGATATAGAACAAATGACATCCCTGCATAAATTCCAACCTGAATTTACAAAGTCCAGGAGGGACCCCTCTACTGCCCTGTTTCCCTGCCAGATCCCTGCACTGACAATCTGAGACTAGGCTGCACTACAGGAAGGCTTTGGAGAGGAGTGGACAAGGAATGGATGGAGGGAAGAGAAGGGAACGGATAAAAGAGAAAAGCAACAGACAGAACATGTTATGGACATTGATCCAAATAGCCTGACATTTGCTTCTCTTCAAGTCACCCAGACTTCATTTGCTGCCTTGGTTGTCATGATGACTCAAAGGGCTAAATCAGTCCAAAAGTGAGCGCAGCGCACCACGCTCGTCTGGTTTAGTTCTCTGTGAGGGAGCGACTGTCTTTTGGCCATATCAGAGAGCGCTTATATGAATGTAAATATTTCCTCCTTTGATCAAAGCTGGTTGCAGGAAGCCAAGGAGACGCTTACGTTTTTTTTTTGTGTGTGTGTGTGTGTGTGTATCTTCAGAACTTATCCATGTAGTGGCAACTGAACTTCTCGTCCATGTGTATGTCTAAATGTGTGTTTTATTTAATTTTTTTATTTTTTTTGTTGGGGGGGGGCTGTTATTTTCCACCGTACATTCTTTCAATGTCCTCCTGGTAGTGTGTTTTGAGCTCTTTGCGTTTGAGTTTGAATGCATCAGTGACTAATCCAGTCTCTGGTGTCCAAGGCTCAGCACTCAGCCGGATCTTCTTGGGGATCTCAAACCGCTCAAGTTTTCCTAGCATAGAAAAAAACAAAAAGTTTTTGCATGAAGTGACAAGGTCAACACCGATGACTATTTACGTCAATAGATGTAAGAGAGAAAAGAAGAGATTGTACCAGTGATTGCAGCCTCAGTGATGATGCGGAGGACCTCTTTCTCCATCTTGGAGTTGTTGCAGATCTCCTCCCATGTGCCCCTCACGTGCATCTGCTCAGCCACTGCCATGAGCTGCTTTTGGTTAGGCACCACAAAGCTGATCACATATGACTGGTCACTAATAAAGAAAGAAGAAAACTATGTTGAAAGTCAAAATGTGTTAAGTTTATTGATAAAAGGATCTGAAATGAGTGCACTTTATTTGACTGAGGGGGAGATTCAAGGTGCACCTGTTTGCATAGGCACAGATGTTGTCAATGAGTGGGCAGTTCTTCAGGACAGCCTCTACTTTTCCCAGGGAGACATATTCACCAGCCTGTAATTTCACCAGGTCCTTCTTACGGTCTGTTTATAAAAAAAAAAAAAAAAAAAAAAAAAAATCCATTAGTACAACCCCAATAGTATACGTTTAAATTTTTTTTGTGAAGAACCTACCAATAATTTTGAGGCATCCATCAGGGTGAAACTCTCCTATGTCTCCAGTACAGAACCATCGCTGACCTTTCTCATCCACAAAGAAGTCTTCTTGGTTCTTAGACTTGTATTTGTAATAACCCATGGTTACATTGGGCCCGCCAATCACAATTTCGCCTCGTGGGTTTGGCTTATCTGTGCTGTAGTACCCTCCTAGACAAGCACAAAGCATTTATTTAAATCAGACACACTGTATATTTAGGTCATTTCATCATTGTGTTCAATTAGACTGAGTTTTAGTTTACCTTCTTCCCAATCTTTTAATGTAATCTCTGAACACACAAGTGGTGCTCCAACACGTCCCGTGCTGTAGTCCCACACTGGAAAACAACGCCAGCAGTGTGAATAGTAATAGTAATTGTAAATCAATCAGAGAATCTTCTTCATTTCCCAGAGGAAGGCAAAACAAACACTTTTACATAATGAATGCAGCATACCCTCACTGATGGTGCCTGCACCGCAGGTCTCCGTCAGGCCATAACCCTGGCCCACAGGGCAACACAGACAGATGTTCATGAAATGCTGAGTAGCAGCGGAGAGGGGAGCGCCGCCAGAAAGCAATACCCTTGTGTGTCCTCCCAGCAGCGCACGAACCCGTTTGAACACTAGACTATTGAGGGACAAAGAAACAGAAAAATGTGTGTGGGTCGGAAGCAAAAGATAGCTACAAACCACATACAAATAAGTTTATGTGACCTTTAAAATGCTCATGTTCATGTACAGTATATTTAAGAATTACCTGTCGCAGAGAGGTGTGCTATAGCCCTTGGAAATCTGCTCCATTTTGTAATTGTAAGCCAGCACAAAGAGTGTCTTCTGGAACTTGCTCATCTCCTCCACTTTGGTCATGACGTTCTTGTAAATACGATCCATAATCTCCTGCACACATCCACACAAGGATGAGAAGTTATACAAGCAGTTGTAGTTTTTTTATGTAAATATAGACCTGCTTATGGATGCTCAATATACAATATTGTAAGAATAGTTACCGGGACAGCAGCCATTAGAGTAGGTTTTAGTACACTTGTGTCACCTTTACTGCCCTTCTTTATTTTGGTAGACTAAAAAAACAAACAAACAAAAAAAAACAATCCATTGTCAGATCTACTTACAACAGAAACATTTAAAAAAAAAAACAAATCTAACGTATGTGGTTTACCTGGTCAGCAAGCGTTTGAGGGGAAGAATAGCCAATGCGACAGCCATGAGAGATGCAGACCAGTTCAGCACTGAGCTCTAATACGTGGGCTAACGGCAAGTAGCCAATGTATGTGTCCGTTTCACTGGAGAGACAGAAACAACAGCATGTTCAGTTTCATTTAATGAGAAAGGCTCCAACGTGACATGAAGAAACTGGAGGTTTTTGTGATTCTCAAAAAGCAGAGGCAGACAATAACACCAGGGGGAGAAGTGTCAAAGAAACAGCACAAAATCTGAAATTGGCATACTTGAGGTTAGGAATTCGCTCAGCCATGCCAGTGATGCCGGCAATGATGTTGCTGTGGGAGATTGTGACCCCTTTGGGAATGCCTGTGGAGCCACTGGTGTACATGATGACAGCAATATCTGAAGGCACTGGCTGTCTCCGGTCAACCGAAACTAGAAAATTTGGGGAAAAAAAAACACCAAAAAGCTGGATTACTCTTATGAAGCAACATAAGGCAATAAGTGTGATCAAGTCAAAGGAAAATAAAAATGTGGCAGGTGGTAATGTTCACCAAACTCATCATTCCAATGGTAACCTTAACTATCTTTGACAATATTTTCAGGTGTTATCACACTAAGGCCAGTTGATGGGTACTGTGCCGAGACAACAACAATCCCACTTCCACTCATCCCCACTGATCCATCATAAGCCTGGCCTGGGCCCTGTACTATGAAACTAGTTAAACATACCCTGGATAATTGACCTTTTTTTTTTTACCTGGTCAAAGAGCTGCTGTAAAAGTGAATTTCTCCTCTGTGGGATCAATAAAGTCCTATCTTATCTTAACTTTTATGTCTCTCCTACCCGGTTTGACAACAGTCAACCCTGGGTTTCTCTGTGGAACTGAGAGCGCGTTCAAGTGAAGCAGGAGGATGTGGGAGACAGCAAACATGAGAAAAAACACTTGAGCACACTACACTAAACTCCTGCAAAACAAACAGCACCAGAGACTAAATGATCAGCATATACATACAAAGAGCTGAAGACTAACAACCAACAGAAGTATGTAGGCTATGTTTTAAATACATTCAATTAAATCTTGTGGAGTCAATTAATCCGTTAATCTTAACATAACCAATTGTGAGCACAATGTCATTCAGGTGTTTAAACCTCTTAGTTACAATATAACATTATCATCGACCTACAACTTCACCTGTTCTGAAGAAGGTAAACTGTTCAGCGTAAGTTTCGACCTCGAGAGAGAAAGTAAACCAGCTTCGTGATACAGACAACCTAGGGTTAACCTTGAACTTTCCCCATTAACCTCATAATCTAGCTTCGTAGTACAGGACCCTGGACAAGAGCATGGTTGCCTCTTGTAACAGACCTGGCTTTATAATAATATAAAGTGCCTTTTTGTTAGAAGCAGTGGGTCAGTACAATGAAAAGAGTACAACAGAACAACACAAAGAATGTCTCTCTGCAGTGTATGATGATAATGGTGTCTGCCAAACTAGATAAAACTAAAGACACTTTTTAGAGGGACAAACCATTATATTATATTCAATTATATTCAATAAATTGTGCTGTGTCTGGGCCCACATCTTCCAGCTGTGCCAAACCTCAGGAAGCTTGCCACAACTGATGCACTCCCATCATCATTGAATGTGATTTCAACATCAAACATCAGGGTGTCGGCTTTGTATTAAGCCTCCATCAGTGTTCTTCCGTTTGCCTGACAAAATTAGAAACCTTTTTAATCAGGCAGGCTGCACAAATACTCACTGTTGTCTGGTTTAGAACCCATCTCCCTCACAGTATCCATGCTGTATACCTCGATACCTCTGGGAACGTCAGGACAGCTTGCAGGTTTACTGTCAACTACAATAACATACCGAAGCCTTGGCACATCGCAGAGTATGGCCTAGAATATGAATGTAGGTGGGTGGAGAAAGAGTCAGAAAACGTAATTAGAAAGTTGCAAGTATAAAGTGCCAAGGCATTTAACAAGCAGTAACTTAGCAACATGAGTGATTATAGGAAGGAAGAGTGACGTTAGTTAACAAGACATAATACAGACACTACCTTCAGGCGACTCTGCAGCAGGTCTTTGCTCGTGATGATGTGAGTGACTTCGGTCTCATTCAGCCCGTGAGCAATAGCCATGGGTCCAAGAGTGGAATACAGAGTCACAACTAGGAAATTCATATTGTATAGTCAGTTGAAGATTGTTGTTTTATTTGTAAATTCAAAGCCATCCAAATTCTTGTGGTTGTCACTTACGTGGGAAATTGTACATGAAGCAGGCCTGAGCTGCTAATAACCACTCTGCTCTGGTCTCACAGAAGATAGCGATGTTACACTGGGGCTTCTGTCCAAGGGCTGCCAGGCCACTGCCGACACACTTTGCTGTGTGGTAGGCTTCTTCGTAGCTTAGCCAATTGTAGTTTCCCAGAATGACCTACATATGTCATTTCCAAAGCAATATTAATCTTAATTTCTCATTATTAAATGTCTACAGTAATTTGCAAATGATCTGCTGACTCTTAATGTTGCGCCTCCATTGCTATATAATAATTTTAAAAGCCTCTTAGTAATAGGCAAAGCAAAAAAGCCAAGGCTGTAAATGCTTTTGTGGCATCCAGTAAAAGTTCACATTTGACTCTACATAATAAAAATTAACTTAACATTTCACTGTGAAAAAGCCTCAGCCCCAAATTTTCAAGGGAATTCAAAATGCAGGACATTAGTGCCCTCTGCAGGATGTGAGAAGAAACTGTATGAATAAAATTTCCACACACTTCTCTTTGGAACCAAGCATAACAATGACTCGTCTTCACTTTGGAAAATTAAGCATCTGTATTCACATAGCCTAGAAACTAGCCAATTCTCTTAATTCACTTGAACACAACAAAATTCCAGGATACTAAATCCATCCATCCATCCATCCATCCATCTTCTACCTCAAAATACAAAATAATAATATTTGAAGACCTGATGATATTTGTTTACCTTTTTGAAAACCTTGCCATTAGGTTGAGGCTCATCCTCCTCACTCAGTACCTCTCTTGTGCCCACACAGTCTCTCTGCGGAAAGCGCTTGGTGGCATATTCAAACATTTTGTCCAAAGTGTCCACACTCGGATGCAGCCATGCCACCAGCTTGCCTTGGCTGTTAATGGCCCTGTAAGGCCCCGCTGGGTGGCCACTAATTGAACGTGCCTTCATTCGTCGAGCTCGTTCTAAGTTGGCGCCAGCCCCGGAGAAAAAGTACCAGGGAATGAATGTGATCACGGAATAGACCCAGACCACTGAGCGAAAGACGTGCAGCAGCAGCGGGTTTATGTCCTCTTTCAACTTCATTTTTGAGGAGAAAGTCAGACTTAGAGACAGTGACAAGGAAAAAGAAGAGCTCTCTTATCTCCGATTCGTTCTCCTATGTGGTTCTTTTGTGCAGACGGACTATCAGGCCTGCAAAAAAAGAGAAAAAACATGGGACATCAGAAAAATTGTCTGCATCAAGCTGTATCAGCAAATAGGAAATATCAAGTAGCATACACAAAAATCCTCCCCATGTAAGTCAATCCCTGCCTGCTCTAAACCCATCTATTTCTATTATTAGCTTTTATCTGAGTCAGCACTATTTCACACCTTGGTCCCGCAACTCAATTTCTTAGTGAAGAAAAGTGACACTACACTAACAGAACTTGTGTTCTATACCTTCATTTTATGATTGTACAATGTGTGTAATATAGTAAATCAATATGGTGCTTTGTGAGTAAAATGGTTTTTTATACCCCTTTTCTGTAGCGTATTTGTTTGCTACTATATTTGGATAATTTTTTTAACAAACAATACTTCTGTGTGCTAAACTCCCCCAGGGAGTCTGACTACATTCTACTAAAGATTTAACTGTTTTTACAGTTACATTTTTTGCAGTTCAAATTACAATTTATATTTTGTAGTGTTGCCCTGTAGCAAGTAATTTCTTGAGCTACTTGGACCCAGAGGTCTGAAGGTCATCATAACCTGACCAGCTAATGTTTCAGCAATAACAGAAATCGTTTGAGTGTTCCTGTCTCTCACAAACACCGACATAGTGCTGCATGCAACACTTAGCAGTGCAAAGTTCCAGATCCATATTGCTTTTCTGTCACCCAGAACCTGTATAAGGTATTTCCCCAGTCTTTGTAAAATGTATTAGCTCATAGATAGTACAAGAGTCAAAATCCTGCTCAAAACACCTTGCCTAGTCTGCACCATACTCAAACCATAAAGGAATAAGATATGGTAACATTAGCCAGGACCTTTTTACACTGCTGCTCTTCTTTTACACAACAGGAGCTTTTTGTTTGTCTCATTTTAAATTTGCTGGAGACTATATAGCCTCTAAAGAATACGTGGATATATGACGATTGCATCTGTAAGACAATAAAAAAAATAATTTGTGAGCAGAAATAACATTCCCTAGTGTGTGATGCTAGTCACTTATAAACGTTTGTAATTTCAATGACAAATTTACATTGACCGCGGATAATTGCAAACCACAAAAGACTTTGTAATATTATGTGTAACTCGTATTGCGGGGATTCAAACTCTATTAAGTTCAATCCTGAAACCTCAGCTATTTAGACTGCTTCAACGTTTATTTTACAATGTACACAGAGTTCAAATGAGACTTAAATGTCCTGTAAACACAAACCTTTAAACATTTACATAGGTCATTAAGATAACGATAAGATATCGGCACTCTTTCTCTAATGGATAATGGCTGTCAGTACCGGGATAGAATCAGACTTCTAGCAAACAATAGCATTTTATCTACTGTATTGTATCATTGGCGTGATATAACACGACCCTAAAGCCATGTCGCTATGCATATATTAAGCGCTTAAGAAAATGTCTGTATTGTATCCTTTATAGACCATTCACAATAATAATGGCAGCGGACAGCTCACAGGCTGGCTAACTGTTAGCGGCTAGCTGGGCTAGCCACTGCAGCCGTTTTTTACGAATATGCTAACAAATACATCTCTATAAGGTCTTACAAAACCAAATAAATAGCAGTTTTCATTTTCATTTTCAACACAAATATGTGGCGATACTAAACTCACTTGCTGCTTCCCAGAGAAAACTGCTTGTTAGCAATCAATTTCCCTCAGCAACATCTGCAAAGGTTCCACAAGGCAATACATTCTCACCTCTTTTCACAGCCACTAACGATACGCCTAAATCGTTGCAGAAATGGATGGTTTTGGGTTTATCCACGTAATTAGTGAAACGACATTATAATTGTGTATTAGCGGTTATGTAAATATAAATATCAGTTATCAGTATGTTACAAATAGAATAGAAATTTGATTAAAATAGTAAATCTGAGCATCACCGGGACAGTGTTGCCAGCCCGGAAGCCGTTGCCGGACGTATGAGCTGTTCTCTTCAGTGATTGGTTGACTAGAGGTGGCGCGTGCTTGGGGCAGCTGAAACGTCATTGGGGTTACTTTCGGTCACAATGGAGCAACGGTGACATGCAAGTTCCTGGTCCCCTCTGTTTACTACGGTGGCCGTGAAGTGACAACAAAATAACAAAACTGAAAACAAAATAACAAATCAAAAACAAATTAACTAAATAACAAATGAGAAGCTAATGAACAAAACCGAAAACACAACAACATTTCAAAAAACATATGAACAAAACCGAAAACACAACAGTTCAGACAACCGTGTTCAACATGTTCTCATGATCGTGATCAATCTAGTTATAACTATTTAATCTAAAAAAAGTTTGATTAAATTGTCTCATTTCATTCATTCATTTTCTACCGCTTAATCTCGTTAGGGGTCGCGGGTGACCTGAGCCTATCCCAGCAGCTTTGGGCTTGAGGCGTGGTACACCCTGGACAATGGCCAGTTAGTCGCAGGGCTGACATTTAGAGAAAGTATTTTAAAATCAAAAGAACCTCAGTTCTTAACTTCAGTTAAGAGAATCTTAAGCTCAAAGATTCTCTTAATATTATATTAAAATATATTAACCCGAAATATATTAAAATTTATTTTGGGAAAATACATTTTTATATATTTGGGTTGCTTTAAACATTCTTGACACCGTTCAAAAAGCATTGACTCCAACATTTGCTTTTATGATCAAATTAACAATAAAAAATTTTTTTTTTTCCTTCAACCCTGGCGAATTAGTAAAATTTTTATTACTTTAAGATTTTTTTTTTTCAGAAATTAATAAATAAGTGCTACCTAAATAATAACTGCTGTAAACTTTTAAAGCCTTACCTTCAAAAATCAAGACAGACCCAAAGAGCGCAGCAAGTATAATCCATCCGTCTTCTTATCCTCTGGGTTCAGGCATCTTCTTTGTCAATAAAAAAGACAAATCTCTTTAACCATGTATTGATTATACGGTTTCAACAATTTCACTGTGAAAAATAAATATCCCTTGCCTCTGAGCTCCTCTGCCTTTGAGCCTTTGCAGGGAAACCCATTGTCCAGATCAAAGAAGGAGATCATTGGAAGACATTGTTAAATACACCTCTTTGGCATTATATCTAATTATGCCATTCAGACTCACCTGTGTTTCAAGTTCTGGTAAACAATGTCCTTTGTGACTTTTCTTTGTTTTTGTCTACCTGGATAATATTCTGATCTTTTTCAAAGATCCACTGGAACATTGTCATTATGTTTGCCTTGTTCGGCAGAGGCTTTTGAAGGCTTTTGTTTAAAAAAGGTAAGAGATGTGAATTCCATGCCAGCTCTGTCTCGTTTCTGGGATTTTTTATCAGGAGTGGACAATTTGAAGCTGATCCCATGAAGATCAAAGCTGTATCTGCGTGGCCTTCCGCTACCAATCGTAAACAACTGCCGAGGTTTCTAGGCTTCGCCAACTTCTACAGACAATTTATACGTGATTACAGCAAGGTTGCTGCACCTCTTACCAGACTCACCTCTGCAAAACTTTGTTTCTAGTGGACATCTGAAGCTGAAAAAGCCATTCACTAAGAACAAGAAGCTGTTCACGGCTGCTATGCTACAATCTTGATCCAACATGACCCCTCATTTTTTTGTTGAGGTGGACGCCACTGACGTTAGAGTATCTTTGTGCTTTCTTTTCCAAGGAGGCTGACTCCTGCTTTGCACAATTATGATGGAGGCAACTGAGAACCCTTGGTAGTCAAACTAGTACTTGTGGAGCGGAGGCATTTGCTTCAGAGCACAGAACAGCAATTTGTAGTATGGACAGACCACAACAATCTGGCATACATTCAGTCCGCTAAGAGGCTTAACTTATGTCAGGTCAGGTGGGGCTAGTTTTTGGGAGAATCCAGTTCACCATCACCTGTACATCAACCTTAGGCTTAAGAATGTTAAGCCTAAGGTTTTCTCCCGTCAATTTGATCCCTCCTATAACCAACCCCAACCTGTCCAGTCTCCGTAGTAATTTTTGGTGGCCGTATATGGATGCTGACGCACAGAGCTTTGTCTTAGCATGCACTGTCTGTGCCAAAAACACGCTTCCTTATCTGGACTTCTCAGACCTTTACCCATAGCTAATTGTCCTTGGTCCAATATTGCTGTAGATTTTGTGACTGGTGTTTTCCCCTCAAATGGCAAATCTGTCATTCTTACCATTGTATACAGAATCTCCAAAGCAGCTCATTTTGTGACCCTACCCAAAGTGCCCTCTGCTTGTGAAACTGCGGCCATTTGTTGCAAAAAGTATTCCGTCTCTAGGGCATTCCTACTGACTTTGTTTTCGACAGGGGGCAACAATTCATGTGCCCTTAATTTAAGTCAATATGCAGAGGTGTCAAAAGGTCTGGGAAGAGACTAGAAATGCCCTAAAATAAACATCATCCCAGAATAAGTTTATGGCAGATTGTTATTGTTAAGCTGGCAAGAGTAAGAGTATCACCCAGGTCAGCAAGTCCATCTTCCAAATCTTCCAAAATTATTCCTTTGAAGGTTGATTTTTAAGAAGTTAGACCTAGATTTATCATTATCAGAAGCATTTAAAATGATGCTTCCGCAAAGCCTTTGTGTTCATCCAACTTTTCACGTGTCCCAAGTAAAACCCGTGCATTCCAGTACTGTGAGCCCTCCTTCCAAGCCCCCTCCTCACATTCCCCACCAGTCCTCTGTATGCCTTTCGGTCTGCTCTTGTGACAACTCACCTCCGCTTCGCTGCCCATGACCCGTCTTCCAAAACCAATCTCTTGCTGTAAAATTAACATTCATATCTGCATTTTTGAGTCCACCTGTTTTATGTTGAAAGAAAAGTACAGGTGTTGTCATTCAGTCTTTTGCAATCAATTTCAAATTAAAATGAACATATATACTATTTTTAAATGATTATTTAAAGACAACTTTGAGGTCCATTGTGTTATTCTATATTTAAAAAAGGAATAAATAATCAAAACACTTGTGGTGGATAGTTTGGAGGGAAAGGTCACGGAGGATCCACAAATGCATCGTTAGCAGCTGGTTTCCTCCAGATGAGTCCTCCCAAGTATCCGGGTGATTGGATTTATTAACTGCAGTTATCCAATCAGAGCAGCCATGTTGTTCAAACATAAAACATGCCCATCATCATCAGGTTAAGCCATGTTTCGTTCGTTAATACTTTGCTTGGAGCAGTCCAAAATGGATTTTTGTGACACACAAATCTTGCAAGATTCCAGCCTCAACAATAGTGTACATATGAACGACAATGGATAAACAGTGATGAAAAAGTGATAGCCTACATGAAATGATTAGTTATTGCATAACAGAACATTTAGTAGACAGTTTTATCCAAAGCAACATACATTAAGCTTCCATGCACCAGAGTTACAGCTGGAACACGACCGGAGGACAGGTGGGTTACGTTTCTTGCATAAGGACATAACAACAGTATCGACTAAGAGAGTGGAAATTTAACCGCCAACCTTTTGGTTATAAGACAACTGCTCTACCACTGAGCCACTGTGCCCAACATCAATGATTATGATTGATTTGTAGGCCTTAATGGTTCAAATATGATAATTCTTGTAAGTAGGTAGATAATATGTCTGTCTGAACCGCCTTTTGAGCATATTCCATATAAGAAAACATTTGTGAAAACACAGTGAATCAAAGGACAGATGAGATGCCTCCAGTGGTCTGCATCAAAATGTTGTTCTGTAAACACAAAATTATGTGCCACTGCTGCCCTCTAGTGGTGTAACATTAGTACTACACAATGACTTTACAATAAATTCCACAAGTGTTTTGTTTTGCATTTATGTGTGCCACATCTTTTTTAAAGACAAGCATTGTAACAGAAAGCATCACAAGTAGGCTATATGAATTAAAAAATATTTTAACCTTTTCAGTGCTGTCCTGGGAACCACAACACAATTGTTTTTTCAGTGCAGTGAATACCTTTAATAATCTAGAAGATTTATGTATTTCTATCTTTCATATTTTTTTCTGTTTTGGCCTTTGCTGTCTTGTATCTTTACCATTGACACGATTTGTCTTGAACACAATTCCCCACCAGGGGGAAGCAGTGGGCTGCTGCATTCTTAACAGGTTACCAGTAGAAGAAAATCCCTTTTGTGGCTTAAGAACCCATATCGCAACCAAAGCTTTATGTGCTATTAAGCCATGTCTCTAAATCTATATTTTGAAAATGATATGTAAACTTATATACACAAAGATAGTCTCTATACACACATGCTCAGACACATATGCGTGCTAACATGTGATCACATGGCAAGGTGCTGTGTGTACACAGTGGTGATAATTGCTCTCCTCAGGCTATATGTTTGAGGTCAACTTGATGGGACATCATCAGTACACAGATGTTAGGAAAAAAAAGGACCACTTTCATCTCATCTGTGAAATATGTGTGTCAAATCTGATAATGACACACTTTGCAGACACTTTAGGGAGCCCCAGGAAGACAGAAATACATCCTAAATGTGTGTCTGTATGTGTGACCCTTTGACAGCATGCTCAGTGGCTAATGGCTCTTCATTTGAAATCCACTTTCGACAATAACCCACCAGCACCTATGTACTATAACTTTTAGGATCGGACTTGCACCAAAATAATGCTGTTAATTATAAAATTTTAGATCAAGTAAAAAATACTCAATGTTGTTATGGTCTTAGTGCTTTTTGTTTTGCTCTAAATGGATGTATGCTGAATGAAATATGGTTGCTTGCATTATGAATACCATAACATTGTATTACATTTGACAGTAAATATTTTGTTCTTGTGAAGTAAAACAGGTAAACTAATAACTTTTAGACCCCTGGCTGATTATGAAGCCCCCTGACATGTGACTTATGGGGAAGTAGGGAGTCGGTGTTGTGTGGGGATTAGAGAACAAAAGGATCCTTCTCTGTCATCAAAGAGGATCTGCTCCCAACTCATCCCCTGCTCTGTGGCGACAGCTTTTTAGTTTTGGGAGTGGGAGTGACGGCTGGAGGGAGGAGGGAGGCTAGGATATAGCAGGAGAGTTTAATGCAGATTTCAAAGTAATCTTTAACTTTAAGCCCTGCAGTCCCTCTGAAATGAAGCCCTTTGCCCCAAACACAGTGATGCCTATAGGCTCTTGTGTAGAAGCCCAACACCCCTCCTTCTTTCTCAAGCTTTTTACTGTGGCATTTAAGTGGCATTACTGGCCAAGGGGATGACCACATGAAGGAGTCTCTTTGAGAAACCCAAAAAAGATGCTTTTTAACCACAGAGAGTGATGTTGCCTTATAAACTAACCTTTTTTGGTATTCAGGTAATAAAAAATGACTGTTACTAATATTCATAAACTAATTTAAACACAAGCTGAAGAAATGCTGCAATATTGGTTTGTCCTATTTTACTGAACCTAGTGTAATGTAACACTTTTGAATATGATATGGGCGGGGGTCAGGTCATTACTGTTGTTTATAACTACTTATTATTTATGACTTGGGAAAGTAAACTTAAGCCCATCAGATGATTTAAGACCTATAGAAGGTCATCTTCACATCTATTGTCTGACTGTTTTACAGCACTCCTTACTGTGGCCCCCTATCCCAAAGTTATTTCTCTCATCTTGAGAAGGCCCATGTCCCCTCAGGGTCAATGGACTAGGGTCCCCTGCTGACCTGGTCCACCATGGGGAGCCAGTGTAATCACACAGGGGTGGATATGGGGTCAGTCGTTTCTGGCATATTGGCACAATACATTGTTGTACATTGTTGAAATAGTGATGGAAAACACATACACACCAAACATTATCATACAGTCCTGTATAGAAGGACATGTTGGCAAAGAAAGTGTTACTGTCAAACATTATACATTTTATGTAAGGTTTGTGATTTACATTTAAAAAATCAAGTTGTTCTAATGGGGTATGTAACTGTATACAGCTATGTATTCAGATAAAGAAAAACACAATGGTTGCAGTTAACATCATATTTGTCTTTAGTAAAAAAATAAAATAAAAATAAATGGTTTGATGAATGATCATAATACTTGCTGATGCTATTTTGCTACTTCTAAAAGTATAATTGATTCATTCATTTTCTACCACTTTGTCCCGTTAGGGGCCCGGATGACTGGAGCCTATCCCAGCAGCTTTGGGCCTGAGGCGGGGTACACCCTGGACAGTGGCCAGTTAGTTGCACATTTATTCACTAGGGACACTTTAGAGTTGCCAATTAACCTACACATGCATGTCTTTGGACGGTGGGAGGAAGCCGGAGTACCCGGAGAGAACCCACAGAAACACGTGGAGGACATGCAGACTTCTCACAGAAAGATTATAATCCTACATGGGAAGCAGTTGAATATAATTCCTGGTAGGCTATCCAAGAAAATAAGTTGAACCCAGATGGAGGCATTCTTCTGTCAATATTAATATCATGTGTGTGTTTTTGTAAAATAACTAAAAACGTTAGAACGTTTAACTCAATATATCTTCTGCCTTTATAAATTAAATACTTCCATAGAAACTATTTGGGAGATTCTAGTTCAGGTTGTTGGACGAGAAATCTATGCTTCTGCGAATACATTTGCATGTGTGAGTGAATGGGTGAATAGATGCTTAATGAGGCTTGAGGCCAATGCTGGTAGAAAAGCGAATTTAGCGCTTATAATGAAATGAGCAGCTCCGTTTTTGGCCTTTCAGCACCACGGGCAGTGGACAGCGCCGAGCGGCCACGTCCATTTTCTGCTTTACGCGGTTACGTCCTGACTCCTCCTGAACGTGGGGCACAACTGCATATTCATTCTTCAATTTGATTCATTTGAAAACTCTGTAGATCATTCTCACATACTTAAATTCGACAATATCATGGGATATGGTTAACACACCCTATAGCACTGTTTAGAGTACGAGCCTCTTTCACACCTTCACAAATAGTTACGCCTTAAAGTGTT
The DNA here is from genome assembly GCA_024349245.1 of Neodontobutis hainanensis. Lineage (NCBI taxonomy): Eukaryota > Metazoa > Chordata > Actinopteri > Gobiiformes > Odontobutidae > Neodontobutis > Neodontobutis hainanensis. The sequence goes on from JALDNG010000052.1 coordinate 751,909, forward strand.
CCTATTTAAGTTCATACAGCTAATGTTTCCCGGAGAATCGTTGGCTGATATATGCCATATGACATATGCCCTCTAGTGGCCACTGTACAGTTTGCATATGTTCGAGCTTATCTGTCTGCATTTATTATACATTGATTACACAATATTTATATGTGAGAGAGTGAACAACCAGTGTAACCATATATTTATATGTTTATTTATGTATGTTTATTTATGTGTCGCTATTAAAAGTTTAGAAAGGAAGAATTTACAGAGGCTTACAAATGAAGGTCCACAAACCACTACAGCAATTACAAAAGTCAAAATACTACACAGGAATGCATAGTTGTTTACAGTGAGATTAATTAACATTAAACACTAAAATTACAATCAAATTAGAATGAAGCATAGTAAGCAATAGAGACAATGCTGAAGCTTTGTCCTGTGACACATAGGGTTTTAAATTAAATGGAAGACCAAAGTCAGATCAGTTGGTCCTACGTGCTTTTGTCTTATAGTCCCTGAATTAATCAAAGTCTTTAAGTGTTTTTTTATGGGGAAAACAGCAAATACAACATCATATACTGATGTAGTTAGGGGACAAAGATCTTGTACGATAAGATACTTTCATTTTGTGACTGACACACTGGTCACACACACCTGAAGTGTGGCGTTAGAGAGATAGTAACTTACTGCCGGTTACACTGCCAACATCATGAGACCACAGGTCAGCACCATGTGCAAGTCTAATCATCTTTTGCTCAATGTCCCAATGCCCAGAGGCTGTGTGGTTAACAAATGCTTCGCTTCTCTTTTACTTTTGTCCTGCTCACCTGGGTGAACCTTACAGGCTTTTGTCATGATAACTGCTCCCAGTTTGTGTTTAAGTGCTGGGGGTGATGTTTAATGACATCAAATGCGGCTGAAAAACAGGACTTCATTCAGAGGCCCCTTGTAACAGTAACATCCTATAGGCCTGATAATCTCCGAGTAGATTTCCTCATTCTGATGACGCACCGTTTGGCTGATGCTTATCTAAATGTCTGTGTGCGTCTTCTTGTTTCACCATCTTCTGTTGTAAGAATTATATTGAGCAAATCCTTAGAATTACAAGTTGCGTGAGAAGATATTACCCCAGTATCGGCCTCTAGACCTTTTGCCAATATAGTTTGTATAACTTGTAGCAAAGTGATCATTTAAAAATAAAACAAAAAAAATTAATGTTCATCTATAAGAAGCTCTCAGTAAAGTGTATAAATTGATGTTAAGGCTTAATTCACTCACAGTAGTGGCATTATTCTGTGAAGACCATTCAAACTGAGGCACATGCTGTTTTACGTGCTTGCTGTTTTAAGTCACTTAGACTTAGAGTTTCCAACCACCATAAAAAGCCAATGAAAATGCAAATCAAGGATATAAAAAATGCATCACTCTGCGTCTTGTCACACAACCCCACAGCCATATCTTTCTCTATTTTATAACAGGGCGTGACAGGCCTCTTTTTTAAATTGATTTTTTACTTCAGAAATGAATTGAAAGCTTGTTGGTGCTGCAGTTTGTTTTCTGTGTTTATGGTCAGATAACCACTATGAGTCTATCTGTATTTGGTCTGACTGTTAATCACAGAGACTGGCCACCATTGTCAGTTTTCAAATATGACGCTTATCTCGGCAATGACAGCTCAGGCTGCCTTTAGGTTATTATTTATCTGTGAGCAAAGCACAACAAATGATTCTGTTTTTTAAAATTAGCCCCGTTTCTAAAATATGGCCTTGAAAGCCCCTGGCATCTTTTTCATATGAGCCTATAACACTATAGTTGGGACCATTGTGTTGTTTTTGTCTAGCACCACCAGCACTGTTGCGCATTTCGGACTCAGCTTACCACTCAAATTGATTTGACATGCCAGATCCAATGTCCTTTTCATGATAGTCAAACTTTAGCATGATAACTTTCTTTTAGACGGTCCTTTTTTTATGGCCATATAATGTTTCCATGTGCTCTGCATGATTTCCCCCCCTAACTACAGTTCTTGTTTAATAGAGGAATAAAAATACAGGCCACATGCTGCACTGAAAGGAGCAGAAAAATGTTCATGTTCAGCTGTAAAATGTAGAAGGTAAATATGAAACCATCATCAACTTCTTAGACCTTTCGAGCTTTGTCACTATGGACAGCTGCTTTTTCAAAGTATTACACACAGAGGGGCATTTAAGTGACTGGGACAATGTCAGTGAAAATAATAATGTAGTTGGAGCCATAGTAAAGTCAGCTTTGTAGCACATTAATAAAAATAATAAAACAATTCTAACATGCAATCACTGACATAAAGCCCATGATACCACAGAAATATCAATATGTAAACGTTGGTTTGGACAAATCCGGTGGCGTTTAGATGATGCATGAACAGCTCTTGACCAGGTCATGGCAGTCATTCATGGAATGCGACTTTATAGGCAGCAGATCTCCGTATTCAATCGGCCCATATTATTCCTCCGGGACAAGAGTAAAATGTACTGGCCTATTAAACACGCCTAATTATCATAATTATCACAAGTCGACGAGACTTTGCTGAAGTCAAATGACCCTCATGTGTTTCTTTGTGCGTATAATCGCGCATTGGCACGGCTGTGTTACACCGCCGTGTGGCCTGAGCACGGGACCGCGCAGCACCTATTGTTCATTTTGTGCAACTGCTTCTTGATGACCGTGGAGAGTCTGCGTGAAAAATCTGAGCCCATCTTTTATCACTTCTTTTACCTCTGCTTAGTTAGTGCGTAAAGGCAGTTCATGTTTATAGATATATAGTTTATATTGATCTATATCATTAGTATCTACAGACATAAAAGGCAACAAACATCACATGCAAAAGTTTAATTTTGAACAAAGGAAGCCAAATAACTAAAACTAAAGAACTATTTCTTAAATCCAGGAAAAAAATAATTGTTTTGTGCACTTTGCTGTTGTCGTATTACGCATTTAAGGCTCAACACCATTGCACCTGTTGCAAGTGTAATGCTTTAAAAACTCATAAATACATCATAGCACTTCTGCAAAAAGTTATCATTCTAAAATACAGAAATTTAGTTATCTCAAATTGTGACTAAATAATAGAGAGACATTTGTCATTTAAATGAATGGGTCTTTTGTAAAATAGCCAATAGTTATATCAAAAATAATTCATTAAACACATCCACCTTTTGGTGTAGATATTTTATGATTTACTGTTAATATATGAATTCCATCAATTTTATACAATCGATGGAATAAAAATAAAGTCAGCCTATTTTTAATTAATATTTGCTAATTACAGTGGGTCCAATGAAATAACAATGATCAATAAATAATGTGATGAGTTTATAATATAATAAGAATAATGTGTAGATAGGCTATTTTAACTTTACACATACAAAGAACAATGAAACGATGCAGTTTGTTAATAAACAATGGTGCTTTCAGACTCGTTATCTGTATGGACCTAAATAAAAAGCCCATTAGAGGCTATAATTATCGTCTTATGATGATTTCTATTTATTTATTTACAGCCTGTGTCAAAACTTGTTTGTGGCGTGTGACTTGTCTGAAGCTGACCTCGTGAGGTCAACCCGAAGCTCGCTGCTGTCCAATCACAGCTCAGGACGTCTGCTCGCACGGACCAATCAGCGCGCTCCCCTGCGGAGTCAGAGGGGACACAGGGCGCAGATAAAATGTTTGACTTCCATCCGTCGTCTCAAAACATCAGTGTGCAAACCTGTGCGTCTTCTAGAGCACCTTTTGGACAGACAACCACCACAATTCAACTTTTTACAAGGATTTTCTCGCGTGGTTTCGTCAACAAATAAAGTTTTCATTGCGCCCAAACTTCCTGCGTGGAGTTCAACGTATTACCGCGCTGGAGTCAGGCATCATGACAGCTCTTGCAGGAGGTTTACCCAGAATGATGAGACCCACTCCTCACCAGAACTACCCGCGAGGGGGCTACTCCCTAGAAGGTAAACACACCCACAAACAAACAATAAGAATATAACTCTAAACATGTGGAAATGTTCCCTAGATCCTAGTGAGTTTTTGAATTCCTTCATTATACTTTTATTTGTGCTGTGTACTTTTTATAGCTCTGGACGGACATTTTCTTCAGTATAAAAATTTGGCCTTACATTTTTTTCAAAATATTTTTTTACACTTTTTGTCAGCAGCTTAAATTTTATATCAGTTCTAATGTCTACTGTAAAACTTGTCAGTATGCAAGAGATGCATTACAGTGCAAGCTACATCCATTACATGTAGCCTTAATGTTGAAATATCTTGCGTAAAGTAGAATTTGGTTTGCATTAGCTCATAAATACACATCAAATAGGCCCATATGTAGGTCTACACACTGTTTGGATGTGTTTCTAACGGTCCCTGTGGTCCTTGGTCCAGTCTCCACTCCTTTAGGCCAAGGCCGGGTAAACCAGCTCGGCGGCGTCTTCATAAACGGCAGGCCGCTCCCGAACCACATTCGTCACAAAATCGTGGAAATGGCTCACCACGGCGTCCGTCCGTGCGTCATTTCCAGACAGTTGCGGGTGTCCCATGGCTGTGTGTCCAAAATCCTGTGCCGCTACCAGGAGACGGGCTCCATCAGGCCGGGGGCTATCGGGGGCAGCAAACCCAAGGTAAGCCTCATTTTGTCATTTTCAAAACTCACTCGAATCTGATTATTATTTTCTTTAAAGACCACCTCCACAACAAGCTTTAATACACTTTGTTAAAAAAGTTTAAAAGCACAGATATCCTATTCTTGCTGGTAACACAATAGCTCCAATCTCCTTGTATTGTGTCTGCTGATTTTTATTTAAAAGTCACAAAATAAACTGCTTACTTTTCCAAATTAATTATTGTGGTTTCATAATAGAATAGCAAGATAACTGAATATCCTTTTCTTTCTTTTCAAACTACAGCAACTGACTTCTCCGGACGTGGACAAGAAGATAGAGGAGTATAAGAGGGAAAACCCGGGCATGTTCAGCTGGGAGATCCGTGACAAGTTACTAAAAGATGGAGTCTGCGACAGGAACAACGTCCCATCAGGTACACACCACTTTTCAGTCAGAATATTATTAACTACATGTCTACTCCCGAAAAGCTGTTCTTATTGGCTATACTTAACAGACCTTTTGAGATTTGTCAGACATCTAGACAAACAAGAGTTTTGTGTCCATGTCCTTGCACCACTTTTACGCGTTGGTTCCTCCTCGTGCAGTGAGCGCCATAAGCCGAATCATGAGGTCCAAATTCGGCTGCAGCGGGGGAGAGGAGGAAGAGGAGGATGAGGAGCTGGTGAAGAGGGAGATGGAGGAGAGCGAGTCGCGCGCTAAACACAGCATCGACGGCATCCTGGGCGACAGATGTAAGTTCTAAGAGAACTTTTAAATGACGTTAAAATGTGCGTGTGGATAGGCTACTGTAATAATAATAATAATAATAATAATAATAATAATAATAATAATAATAATAATAATAATAATAATAATAATAATAATAATAATAATAATAATAATAATAATAATTGAGTGACTGTGTTGATTCTGCTGAAACTTCTCAAAGAACGGCGAGTACGTGCAAGTAATTGTTAGTCGCTCGCTCTCGCGCAGTGTTTTTTTTTTTTTTTTTTTTTTTACTAAAATTGCGAAGAGCTGATAATTTGGATCAAGTGGATAATCAAACATTTGTCTAACTTCCAAGCCTGAGAACCCCTTTTTAAACTCAATTGGACACTTGAGGATGAACTTCAGGGAACAAAGCGGAGTGAGTCCATTGAGCTCCACACCTCAGTTTGACGCAGACAAAAGCCAAAGTGCAGTGAGCGGCTCAGTGGTGTACAAAAAGAATCCGAGGCCCTTTCAAAATGCGCCAAAAGAAAAGGGAGAAAAAAGTCCACGCACAAAAGGCCGGGAGAAGACATTATGAACCCGCAATGAGCGATGAATTATTCAGGGACAGCAATGGGCCCAGTGCGGCCTCGGTTTATAGACTCCTAAAAACGTGCTGCTGCCTTTTTGGAGGGGCTTTCCCCACTGTTTACAGTTTTGGGGAGAAAAGATGTGGCTTGCGGGCAAAACAGAAAAGACTTCAGGCAAACACCTGTTGATTTACGACCTGTTGGAGCACAAGAGAGCTGCGTATTCACGGAGTCTTAACGCAGTGTTTGGTTAATTATTAATATGAAAACACCAACACAAACCGAGTGCTGTGATTGTGGCGCTGAGATACTGACAGTGAGATGTGATATTTGCCGTTTTTACAAATCTGTTATTTTACAGTCCAGACAAACAAAAAGTTTAGATTTTTGTCCAATTTTTTTTTATTGTTTATTTTATTTTATTTTTCGCTGGGGCTTTGGTCCTAGTTATTACCCAGTGAGCCGTGACGTCGAGTCCCTTTATTTCTGCTTTTATTTCAGCCACCTTCCATCGCAGATAAAGTCCACCCCTTTCTTTACGCTTCAGGCGCACATATTCATTCATGCTAAGTGTCTGTGGGCTCGCAGTTCTTAATGAGACTTGACCACACTTTAACAACTTGCACTTATGAGTAGTTTGAACATTACTAGTTTGGATCAAATCGATTTTTTATAAGAACAAATGTTCTTTACTTATATTATAATTTATTTTTTAGTGTAACTTGCATAAACCCCTGGACACCTCCTAATCATTTTAAACTGTATGAATATATTGTTAGCTGTTTTGTCTCAAGTGGGTGACATCCTCCGTGCTGGCAGCTCAGGGCCACTTTCCTCCATTCATATACAGGAGAGCACTATTTCATTCTCTGTGGAAGTGGTTGTTGTTTTTCTCTTTTATAGCTCGTCATTAGAATGTGAAAGGAGCGCTTTGGGGACTTGAGAGAGTGTCTTCTGGCCAAATATTGATTAAGTAGGTGTTTGCAGAGGCTATTGTTGTGGCAGAGAGAGGCCTGTTGCTCTCTGCCCCTTTCTCCTCCAACACTATTGTCGGCTTCCCTTAAGTGCTGAGATCAAAGCCAACTCATTTAGATTTATTTGTCTGGGAAAAAGGACAGCAAAGGTTTGTGGGATGAAGTAAACTGGGTAGCCTCGGGGCTCAGGCCTCACATGGCATTTGTGAGTGCAGTGGGAAAGAAAAAGGACTTTGGAGGAAGCTGTTTACATTTTTGGAGTTTTAAGTTATTGACAAAATCACCGCAGGATTTGGAAATGTGCCATGTCGATTTCAGTTATTTATGATCCTTCAAATGTTGATTTAACCTCCAGTGGCGCTATATTAATTCATAGCATCCTATGTTTGTTACTGTTAGCATTTTAGTCCCATTCAGCTAATTAAGGCAACACAGAGGAGCAGCCACTCTTGCAGAATCCATTTATGGCGGTGGGGGTGAAAGAGGAAAAAAAAAAGCTCTGAAATACAAACAGTGAAAGGGATAACTTTTCTTTAAAGGAAATCCTGCAGTGCCAAACTGAATGAGGCCAGCTCTTTCAAATGTGCCATGGTGAACGCAGTCAACATGTAATAATTGGTCTCATTGAGGTGCATTCCAACAATCTGCTGCCATTCTCCTGCCTCTATTGTGTGGAGCCAGGCAAATAGCCAGGGGGACAAGAGGAATCAAGTGCTGACAAAACATGAAAGATTTAGCTGCTTTTGTCAAAAGGGGCTGAGTAGAACTTTGTTTGTGTAAATAAACCGAGTTAGTGGCTCCTCTAAGTGGCTTCGCTGTGGATTTAGCATGGAGGAAATTTAGCAAGTTAGCAGAACAAACAGATCATATTCGTAACCGAGGTATTGTTTTTCAAGAGAATGAGAAATGATAGCAGTAGCCAACACGCACACCCAGGCTAAGTAATCCAATTTAGAGGTTTCAACATTTACATTCTCACGGTGAGGAAGAACATAAACAGATGCATTTGTCTGAGCAATATGAGTTTAGAGGCAGAGCAGTAACCCGGAACAGTGAGGCTGAGGATCAGGGGTGTTTGTTGTTAGCAGCGCTCGCATTTCTCCAGTGAAAAAGTTCAAATGCTGTGGTTGGACAGAGAGCATTTACAGTCACTGGAGACACAGGGCCTTCGCTGCAACCAGAGGAATGTCTGTTACTTTTCCATTCTCCTCTCAGGACTGGATTATAGACACATTTACATGAGGGCCCCACTCTGTTAAAACTGCTTATAATGCCACTTTAGTAACTCTAGCATAATGAAACAAACAGACCCAAAGATTTCCATACATGGACGTAGAGCTTGAATTTGAACTATATTTTTTGATTCTCAAGTATTTGCTTTTTCAAAAAAAACAACGCACTAGCTGATCTGCAACTGAATGCACACTCTATGCTTCATTAAAGCCTCTTTCTCTGTTGGCAACCACATTGTGATCCTCCAATATTAATTCAAAGGACAATTAATGAATGCAGGCCAACTTTGAAGTAATGGGCCGGGGTCCTGCCCCAGGCCGGCCCCTTGGCGCTGATGTACTCTCTCCTCATTCTCTCTACTAACCCCAAAGACACTGAAGTGGCTGAAAAAAGAGCAATGAGCAATGGAAGGTCAAGGAGAGAAGACCCGATAGAAAAAGAGTTCTCTATTTCCTTGGAAGTATTAGCCAAGCAAAACTCTGTGATGGGGAGGATAAAGGAGGGTGAAGAGAAAAGGGTCGGAGTGAGGGGACTCTGCAAAGGGGGGCACAATGGGATAGTTAATTGAGTAAAGCCAGACAGTGTTGTCAATCACTTAACTTTGTTTAGCCCCGTTTTTTTTTTTTGAGCACTGCATCCTTCTGCACACTGCACTTTATGGACATTTCAGCAGCTTGATTATTGCCCTATTTTTACTCTGTAAAAAAAGTTTTAGATTTTTTTGATAAAAAATATGTTGTTTTTGCATGTATGTCTATGCAGCTGCTTTTTTCTTTATTTTTTGGCAAATATAGAAATAGTTGACTTACAAAAAAAGAAATTTTCACAAAACCCTCATGAAAGTATATACAAGGTTCTGTAAATGATTGTTTGAAAGGCACATGGAGAAAGCATGGAATGTAATGATGGCTTCTGCCCCTGTCTGAGTGTCTGTGAAGTTTTGTTGGGGGTCAGTCAAAAGGCAGTTTTTTTTCTCTGCTGTGCTCTGCAGTAGCTGTGAAAGGTCAGGGGCTAACCTTGGGTCACTTGACTGTTAAAACTATCAGGCCACAAGAAAACGCAGGTTATAATAATGTTTGAGCCCTCACTAGGAATTCTTACTGGTTCTACACCGAGATAGTAAAAGTAGCTTGCTTGTTCTTTTGAGCTTGTGCACATGTCAGTCTTGCCTAAACAAGCCTCTGCTGAGGTGATTCTCCTCTTACAGCTGGAACGTGCAGAAGGACTGGCCTGTTGCTGTTGCCCTGCGTGGTTTCTCCTCACTAGCTTTGTCCCTGCCCTGAGGGTGGAAATGCCACCGTGAAACTGTCACCTAACTGCCCCAGAGTGGAACTAAATAATAACCACCGCACACTGGGCTCACATAATAGCCACGCAGGGCCATTTGTGCTTTTTGTCGCTCTCCTGATATTGCACAGAGATGCATCTTTCATAGTCATATCTGTGGCCGGTTCTTTGTGCGTTTATTCACCATTCATTTCTTTCTGTCCATCTCATCATCATCTCCCACTCACTGGCTCTTTCTCTTGATTGGCCCCCCTGCTTTCCCAGGCAGCTGCAGGTTCCTGGGGGCTCTTTAGCAAGTCAAGTGAGCAGCCCACTCACTCCCATTTATTTTTTTTTCTCTTAACTGTTAACCCCAGCTGAGCCCATAAGCTGTCAGTTAACTATTCTTTCTCTCCAGTGCATCTGCTCTCACGTTGGCTCAAAGTGGCCTGCTACTTTTTTATCCAGTGCTCTATACTCATTCACACACAGACACCATGTTCATTGGCCCGAAAAGAGCAGATCTACTTCCCTGGGTAAATAAGTAGTTCATTTGTCTCCTCTGCCCTTTGTTTTGTAGCTGAGAACACATGTCACCGACTCAATACCTTCTCTATTAACAGCCTTAGAAGGACGGGCTAGCCTGCCCCTTAGCGCTGCTATAAACTGCCCCATATGCTCTGCTTATTTCATATTCACGCTCTATCTAGTTTAACTCACTATTCTTCAACATATTCCCTAAAATTATGCTTAACTTTTCCAAACATTTTTATTTATTTATTTTTTTGCTATTTTGAGATCCATGTGTGAATTTATATCCACATGCATCCTACATTTGTTCACCCGCTCATGTCTCTTCGCATTAGTGTCTTGAGAGGAGTCGGGAGGGGGATGAATGCTTGGCAAGGCCAGTGCTGGCTGCAGTCTATAGCAGTAAACAAGAGCAGTCTTTATTCTTGCGCTTGGAATCCTACATAGCTTTTCTTTGGTGCGTTTGAGGCTCTTCTGCAGCAGGTGAAGCTAATGGATCTGGACGTTCCCCAAGTTCACATCTGTGACCTTTTTTGGAGTTTATCTTTCCTGCCTGTCAAGTCTCGTCTCTCGATCAATACAGGCTTCTGTTTACCAGAAGCGCTGAGGTCACAGCACTGTCTCTGCCTGTGTTCTAAATGTACGCTCACACACACACCTGTAAATGCACTTGTGGGGTTTTATTTCATCGTCAAGGGGAAATTAACCTGTTGATTTAGATCAGATAAAGTGAAAAGAAAATGCATATGTTTAAACAGAAATGCAAAGACTTATGATTTAATGCACCATCCTTTGACAGATGTAATTTTGGCTCATATATTGACTTACACAAAAGGACAAGATTTGAAATAATGGCCTTGAGGTTGACAAGTCTGCTCTATCTGTGTGAAATAGCCATTCTATTTGTCTCTTGTCATTTTCTTGTTAGTACTTTATGGTTTTTAAATGACAGTTTTGAATCATTGGCTTGCTGCATTTATGTATAGCGGAAGCCAATATCCTCTGCGGGATAATCATCTATCTTTTCTTTAAGATTGTTGTCAGAGCCACTGCTGAACTGTGAGCTGCAATAGAGAACTTTCAGCTCCCCAGCGCTTTAGCTGCAGCGTAAAATTTGATTTGGGTGTTTAAGGAAGGAGGTCGAGGCCTCCTTTTGTGTGTTTAGTGTCCTCTTCTGCCATTTGTTGTGGGGAATGTGTGGGAACAGGCCCCTCGAAGTCCACCTCTTGATAACCACACAGTTTTGAATTCTTCTTAGAAAATGTTCCATAGATGAGGAAAATGGTGACTACTTTTTTGTAGTTTTCTTTCATTACTTCTTCTTGAGCATCTTCCTCAGGTGCCCCACCATCCTGCTCATCCTCCTGGCCCTCCCCCAACTCGGTTCACTGAAGAGGGAGGGGATGGACGGCTGCTCCCCTGCTGTGCCCCTCCACAGCCCCCAGTGGCCCTCTCTGGCCCTCTTTGTCCCCCACCCTCCAGCCTTCATTCCCCCACAGCCCCTACAGCCCCTACAGCCCCCCCCCAGTCCCGTCTCCCCTGCTGGGCAGGTGACAGGCCCCTGAATGCGTGCCCGGCCGTCCCTGATGGCTCCTACAGATGGAGCGTGGTAATCGGCCCAATAGAGCCCTGCCACAGGCTTTTCCCTGTGAACATACAAAGGCCGGCCACATCACTTCCAAAAAAAAAAAAAAAAAGTGAGAGAGGAAGAGCGCGGAAAAGAAAACACAAGCTACTGGATGACAAAAGCAACACTGTCATTTGGCATTAAAGAAGTCTGTGACAGAGTGTTTTGTCTCTGATTACTAAAACTAAAAACACAGAGGAGAAAAAGAGAGGGAAAAGTGAAATAAAAGGCCAGATCCACCCCCAGCCGCTGTTAACATGAGTTACAGTGTCAATGAGGCCTTCAGTTTTATGAGCTATCCTCCTTCTGGACTCCACTGGCCTTTATATTCCTGTATTGTTCCCTATTTTTAAACACTTAATTGCTGATTATTAGAGTGACACAAAGTAATCAATCCTACATTTTTGTGTAAATTAAAATATTACTTTCCTCATGGGGAATGACCGGAACTTTACCAAAACAAACCATATCACAACTTCACAGTGCACATTCCAATAGTATGTTAGCATCTGGCCAATCCTCTGTGAGCCTTTATGTCAGCGTGGCGCCCTTGGTTCGAATGTAATAAAGAGCTCTTCTCAGCATCAGAATCTCCTGCGCTGGCGGTCCGGCAGCATTCCCAGGGACCAAATCCATGTGTAATGCCTGGTCAGACACACACTGGCAACCGGCACAAACATTTCCTGCTTGGCTCCAGTGAGGGGTGATTCTTGTATCCCCCCTCCATGTCTGACTTGGCACTTTTTAATTAAAGCTTTAAATCTGGAGGATAGCGAGAAACATTGTAGTCTGAGAAAAAAAGACAAGTTTTGGTCTAGCTTTTGGAGCCTTATTTTAAAAACCTCCACACCGGCAATTAAAACTGACTACTTATAAACTGAATGTGACTGCTCAAACTCACTGGGTTACCTTTTAGTCTGTAGTATGAGTGAAGAAAAAAATCTGGGCTCTGGGCTGGTTTTCTTGCCGTATGAATGTAGTCTTATGTCTTATAGGTGCAGTGAACCCTCATTTTAAGAGGTCTCCTTTGGGTGGATTTGGAAGTAGATTTGAGCTCTTTCTGCCTTGTGTCCATCTGTGTTTGACACATTGTCATAGAGCAGGCTCGCTGAGTGAAAGCCCTTGGCCGAGACGCAGCAGATGCATGTTTGTGAGTTTGTATGACTGAGAAAGAGATGGGGGATTGGAGACATGTAATGGTGGACAATGGCAGGCTGTCACGCTAGTTTGTGCTGCCTAATCATTATTTAATAGATGGGTAACCTCCCCCTGAAATGCAGCAATGGCCTCTGTCTCAAGCCTCAAGACTTCATTGATTCACTTCTTCTGCTGAATTAGATCCCAATAGCTGTCTCCCAGTCACCCAGTCTCTCCCTTATGACTCAACTGAACAAACAGATTAAAAAGCACCTGCGAGGGGCTGCAAGGTTTTCACCATGGGACCCTATCAGTGTCGCGCACAGCATGGCCGGGACTGGAAGAGACACAGGCTAGATGCCCCGGAGGGATCTAGTCCTTTTTAATCCATGTTCAAGCAGCCTCTGGCTTTTGATCCCTTCAGGAGCTACTGAAAGCTTCAAGAGAACAGAGGGAGACCAGCTAAAGTAGCCTTGCTGTCAGCATATTGTATTGTTTTAATGCCATTGTGTCCCAAAGTTTAATTTAGCTGTGAATGCACAAGTAAGAATCTGTTTGTTTTGGGATTTTTCAGCGAGCCATTCGGACGAGGCATCAGATGTGGAATCGGAGCCTGGTCTGCCTTTGAAGAGAAAGCAGCGTCGCAGTCGGACCACCTTCACAGCAGAGCAACTGGAGGAGCTGGAGAGGGCTTTTGAGCGCACGCACTATCCTGACATTTACACAAGAGAGGAGCTAGCTCAGCGGGCCAAGCTGACAGAAGCCCGAGTTCAGGTTTGAAACAAAAACTGAACCCTTCATTTTGACAGCGGAGCAATGTTTTGGTCAATTACATGGCGATAAATTGCCCAAGGATGCTGCCACACATTCCTTCAACTATTAGACATGTGTTGCCCCCTGTGACCCCCTCAAACACTGCACCCACTGTGGACCAAGAGCTTCCTATTTTTGTCAAACTCTCTTAACATGGCCGATGTAAAGATACCAAAATAGATGCTTGATTTAGATAGTGTGCCAATGTAGGCTTTAACAGCTGTATCAAGCCTTGGGCATTTGAACCCAGTGACTCGCCTTGAGCATACAAAGATTTCTTGGGCCTCAGAATTTAACATCAAGGGTCAGAAGGTGCTTAGACATAAACATTCAGTGACCCAAACACAATCTATGGCAACGCTCTCAATGGTCTCAAACATGGCAGAGTGAACATAGCCTATAGCATCTTCCAATAAATCATGTGACTCCTCTCAGGTGTGGTTCAGCAACAGAAGAGCCCGCTGGAGGAAGCAAGCAGGAGCCAATCAGCTAATGGCATTTAACCATCTTATTCCTGGCGGTTTTCCTCCATCCACTATGACTGGTCTGCAGCCGTATCAGCTTTCTGATAGCCCCTACCCTCCAACAACTATTTCTCAAGGTATGTATGCTTAAAAGCAGATAAACTATAAATTAAGCCTATTGTTAATATTATTATAGAAGATATTATTATTTTTTCATCTCAGTAGGGTCTGAGCAGCCCAGTACAGTCCACAGGCCACAGCCTCTGCCCCCCACCACAGTGCACCAGAGTGGTCTTACCTCCTCAGCCAGCTCTCAGGACGGAGGCTCACCGTACTGCTTGTCGTCTGGACGCCACGGCTTCTCAGGATATTCAGAGAGTTTTGTTGCCCCAACGGGACACACTACCTCCACTGTTAACCCCATCAGCAACAACCTCTCACCACAGGTCAGTCCATACAGGTTTCATACTTAATACACACATAGACTTGCACGCACACTGCATAAGCAAACACTGTGACTTCACCAGGAAACATCAGTATAATTGTTCTTCATGGAGTTTATGAGTGCTACATATGGAGGAAAATGACACTTACAAACACACTTACTCCTCTGGGTGACCCAGAAGGGGGCATTGATGAAAACCTTGTTAGGCAAAAACATGATTGCTTATCATTTTTGTTTACTCTGATGGGTTGTTTGATGAATTTAAAATGTGGTGGACGTCAGTCTTTGGGGAGAGGGAAGACCAGACATAGGAAGATGTATAGATGTCGGATGATGACACAAATCAAAACTGAAAAGACAATTATGGCCGATTACACAGTCATCAGTGTCCATCAGTGGCTCCCCACCAGCTTCGAAGATGGACTAACAGGCGGAAAACGAGCTTTTACCCACCACAAAGGGTGTCTTGCCCACATGCAAAGCATGCTGGGTACTAATACCCATGGGAGAGTCTCAGGCTCCTGTCAGGGACAGATAAAAAACAGCCTTGGGCAGGTTTGTGTCTTTGAATGCCTGGGGATGACTGTATATTGATAAAATATTTTTTTGTTACTGGTCCTGCTAGACACTGTGAAGGTGGATAATTCTGATAGCGAGACAAGGCTGAAGTAGTATCTCTTTATTTTGAGTACTCAGATGCATTTTGTGTTTGTATATTTGTCTTATACAGTTGGTAGACTTAGACTATGATAATATTTGGCACAAAATAATGAGAATGTTGAGTCTAATTATGTGCTGTAGTGTTATTAACAAACAGTAACTGAGCTACTTTCTACTTAAGTAAACGATTGTTAGATAATTGTTGTATTAGCAGCCTGTAATAGTGATGACTGTGACAGGGGTTCACACACCCACAGGGTCACTCACTGACTTTAACTCCAATACAGAGGCCAAAGGTGCTGGGGCCCCATGGATGGTTTCAGCGTTAACCTCAGTGGGCAGCTCTGTACAGAATGGGCATCTCGTCTTGCACAGAGACGCATGCCTCAAATGTTTCCTCAGTCTGGAAATGTAATCACAAATGTTCCAGTGTCTTAATTGATTGGAATGAAGTAATCTATCTCCTCATAACAAACTGTGTAATTTATGCAAATGACTCACTTTGTTGGATAATTTCTTTTAATTTGTGTATTCATTGCAGCTGTTTGAATGTATATTGCGATGTGGACTTTTCCATTTCAGACGAGGAAAGAATTAATTTACTGATTTTAGCTTAATAAGAGAGGGGAAACGAGAACTGATTAAATTTACTGACATTGACAGGTAATATACTAAGACCTCTGTGCACTTTACAAAGTTTAGACATCGAAACTGAAAATGTAATTGGGTTTATTTAGGGTCTTTAAAACTCTATTTCTTAAATCCTGTTTTGTCCCTGAAAGCCACTGCACTGTGTACACAAGATTGAGTGGTTCAGTCAACACCAGATATGCTCACATTAGAGCAACATTAGGATGTAGATAGGGTTTATTTCAGATAGGTGATAGTCTTGTGTGAACAGTTAGCCGCACTCTGAGCAGCCATTGGGCCTGTGATTTCCCGTCGTGCCGGGTCTCTGGCGTCTCACCGTTGATCTGGTGCATACCAAAGGAATCCTTTCTCACTAAGGAAGCAAGCGGCTGGGATTTGCACCCCCCTGAGACATAATCCCCGGAACAACCTCAAAACAGACACGCCATAAGGGACTGCTGCTGTTTCAGTCAAACAGTCTAGGTGGAATAAGACTAAAATACATACAATATTTCAGACTTTGTAGACAAACACAAAAACTCTCTTCATATATCCACTGTTGAAAATGATTTATTTGCTCTTTAAGGCAATACTGTGTGTATTTATTTGAACTCCATCTGCAGTATGAAAAATGTTAGTACTTGAAATATTGCTTTCAACATGTGTGAGGTCAGATCTGACTGACACATTTGAAGTCACCTGATGTTTCCGCTTCTTGTGTTCATGGGTATATATGTGCACTTCTCAGCAAATATATGTGTTCCAGCTGGCTGCCAGTTGTTTTCAACTTCTTTGACATATATTTCAACATAGTTTCTTTTTCTTTGTTTCTTACTTTGGACCATTCCTCTGATTTCTATCTTGTACGTCTTTCGTTCTCCTTGTAACTCTTGTTCTGTCCTTCACCTTCTTAGACATTTTCATGACTTATTCTCACGCAAACCAGTGTGCAGCTGTTCACAATGTATCACTGATACTCAGGCTCACAGAACTCCTCCCACTGCTCTACATACAACATAGGTATATCACACAAAGATAAATGTTGTCACGTTCACTTTGACCTCTTTACCTCAGCCTCTCTCAAGTGACAAACTAGAACAGCAAAAGAAAGAATTAAACATAGTCGCTACTAGAGTAAATGTTGCCATATTGTGGTGACATGTTCCTTTTTTAACTGCTTTCCTTCCATTTCTCTGTTCAGGTGATGGGCTTGCTGAACCCAAGTGGGGTACCACATCAAACCCAGAGTGACTACGCTATCTCTCCATTGACTGGAGGTCTGGATACTAACGGGGGCATGGCCACCACTTGCCATAGCTCCCAGCGGCTAGAGGCTCTGTCAGGGTTGCCCAGCATGCCCACTTTGCCCAGTAGCCAGTCTTACTGCACACCTTCCTACACATCTCCAGCTTACGCCGTGGACCACCATCCATCATATCAGTATGGACAGTACAGCCAGAGCAAAGTATGTTCAAATTTGTTTTTTAGGCAATCACATTCAAAAGAATTAAATGAATACAAACTATTTCTGGCTCTTACGGTTAGGCCTTTGTAATGTAGAGCTACAAATGAAAAAGACATTACCGCTGTATGAATGTTTGGATTTGTTTTTAAACCACATTAAAAATGATCAATATTAAACTCACACATTTCATATTGCACATCTTGTAAACATCATGGCTCAACTCATGCTAATTGTACAAACCCTTCTGATGAGATGAGTGAGCCTCTCAAATCACTCCTAGCACTACAATTACATGTATAGTTGTGGCCAGGTTGCCTCAGTTTACATTATCATCATTAGACTATCCACATGGCTTAATGCAGAGGCATCTTGGGGTCATGGCCCAAACACACGTTCTCACTCACTGTCCTTTCCTGACCCCGCATGATGAGCGAGCCCATCAAACCCTTAGCTCAGCTACCCATGTAATGACCTCTGTGTAACAAAGATAGTATGCCAAATGAAAGGAGCTACTTTCCTAAGCGTGTTTGTCAAGTGTGTGTGTGGGGGGGTATACGTCTGTGTGTTGTTAGAGCTGATCTGGGGTACACTACCACATGTTGACTTGCCCATCAGTGGCAACATCTTGATGTCATTAATTTAGCCTTTCCTGGGAGAGCCTCGCATATAGCTTTCAGGGGATTGCTTCAGCGTATGTGTGTGTGCATAAAAGGAAGGCAAGGGTCTCTTTAAGAGGGAGCGATTATGGCCCTTGGCAGGCTAGGATTAGAACCAGGTGTCCCACTGGAGGTCAGATTTAGAGTTGTTATTGATCATTGAATCAGAGCCAGGCCAAAGCTCAATCTTAGGCTTGTACTAAAAATGTATTCACAAACTGTTCATGTTTTTACCATTTAACTAAAGAGCTGTGTATTTCTTCACACCTGCTCTAAAACCGTTTAAACACATGCACTTATTCCCATCCTTCTTGTCAGAACTGCAAATTAACCTTTCACTTGGCTTCACACATTTTGCTGTTCTAACACTGATGGACATAAGCAGCTGTGTTTGAACACAATCTATCATGTACTGACTGGTATAAATTTCTTTTTGTATCTTGGCAGGTGCCTTTCATTATCTGAAGCCTCAGCTTGGACTGAGCAAGATGCTTCCTCTGGCTGGTCTGGAGAACAGAACATCACATCTCTTCAACCCTCCTGGTGCAGAGGACACCCATAGGACAAGACCTTTGAATCAGACAGAGAGGTAGTCAAAGCCATTGAGGAAGTGGACTGGATTAATCAGGACCAAAAGGCAGAACCTCTCCTGTTACCTGGCACTCACTTTGCTTTGTGCGTCATGCTCTGAGGACCAAGTCTGTTTCGCTGTACACACATGAAGAGAAAAGACCGGCGGTGCTGGGGGACAGACTAAATACATTCAAGATTCTGTGTTAGATTTTTGTAATAAGTGGCAGAGATGCAAGTGGACTTTGTAAGTCGTTTAAACCTCATCGCTTAATGCAATGTGGGTGGATTCATATCATTGATTGATCTGGTGATAACATGTTATTTCTGAACACATCTTAGAAATAATGATATTCATGTAATGTTTATGTGAGACATTGAAGATAAAAATGTGACTTTAGGCCACAACAGCTGTGTGGAGTCAGAGTGGAACCACTACAACCCAAAGAAAGTGCAATACATTCATACCTCAAAGTGAAAGAACACAGTCCCTGATGTATGCTCAAAAATAGACTCTTCTTGACACCAATTCTGTTTGTGAATCAGGGAATAACGTAAAACGCGAAACATGTAGTCATGTTATAATCAAGCCAAAAAATGTCTCTGCCCGTTAACACCAGATTCAGTTTGACTTTTTTTCATATTTTTTTTTTTTTTTTACTTGTTCCTTTTATTTATTTAGCATTGTTCAAGTGTTGTCTGTTATGTATGTCTAGGCACCACAAAGTGCTTAAGTCTTACAGCTTGTTCTTTATATGTTGCATTTTGTTTTGTATCATTACTTTACATCTGCAATAATTAATTTTGTTGTAAGACATTTTTTGTACAATACAGCACTATTTACTATTTATAATAAACTATATAAAACACATAATGTTGTGACTTTGAGTGGAACCTTTTTATGCAAACCTGACTTGAAGAAGAGTGATTGTATGTATGAACAATGTGTTCATACAACAAGTGTTCTCATCCCTTCGGCACTAAATCATAAATATATCCCATTTCATAAACACTCTTTTTGGACAAATTCCTGCTCCCTGGGGGCTCCTTCACACCCCTTAATGGCTAAAGCAGAGCTGCTGTAAATTATATAAGCGCAGTGGTTTACAGTCTCGCTGGGACATAAGTCACTGACACGGCTGTGCAGGTTTCTGAGGGTGCCAAACAGAACTGACAACACCACTCACCCATTTGGCAAGCTCCCCTAACAGATTACAGCAGTATCATGAAGCTCCTGTGTTTTACATCTCTTCTCGGGATCAGGTACGCAGCTGTCCATGCCATTCACAATATAGCCCCATTTGGGTATATACAAGCCCACAAACTATAATCTTCCTCATATTGAGATGGTTCACATGTTGAATTTGAATGTTCAACAACCGCTAAGATCACATTGCGCTCAACAAACCCTTTGCTCAACTTGTAAGAGACAATGAGTGATAAAAGCCAGAGAGGTTGCTTTGGAGTGGAGTGTCAGTCAAGCAGCAACACACTGGAGACAACTTAACCTCTGACCCCAACACTCTTTGAAATGAGTTGACTACTTGACCGGAGCTGACAACAATCCGGGCGTTTCTGCTGCTTCCAAGCTCCCAAATTGAAAGTGAAGGAAGGAGCACAAAGAGTATGAAAGAAGAGGGAAAAAAATACCAACATTTGTAATCTTCAACTATATGGAATAATTCATAATAAAAATGGGATAGTGTTATATTAAATACTAGTTATCAGTTTTGAAAAGGTTGTGAGTTTCCTCCTGTGACATTTTAGTTAGAACAAATAGAAGTGAACTTTATCTTGCAAATACCACATGAGCACCTTATCACAACTTTTAAAGTGGGGCTGAGTGATTCATAGCGTGCCTTTCCTAAAAGGGTTTAGTGCTTGCCTCTCATTATTTCAGTCTGTCGAAGACAACTTCGTCTCTTGTTGGTTCGGTTATTTTGCCGACGCTTGGTTTGTTTCAAAATTATTTTTCTTCTTGACTTCTTTTCTTTTCTACAACTGACATGAAACAAATGAACCAGACTCTTCTGCTTTCAGTACTCTCCAGATGCCAGCTGATTTTTGAGAGGACAGGCATCAACATTAATGGACATCATATTAACACTACAGAGAGCCCTGCTTCCACTACAATAATGACAAGCATGTCCAGTTCGAGGAAGACTTACGACAACGCTTACTTTTACATCCTATTTGTCTTTTTGTTCTACTCATTCCTCGCTATGACACTTTTTAAATGTTTTGTAGGTGAAAATGAGGATAAAAAGGACCCCTACGAGGAGTTTATCAATACTGGGCAATCGTCAAGACAAAAATTCAACACAGACAAGTTTTACTTTGAAGACGAGAGCAGCTTGTGACCAACAGGCTTTATAAGAAGAAAGCAGAGGGAAAGTGAATGCATGGTGAATGTTTTGACAGTCACCAAGCCAGAAAAAAAAAATCAATATGGACCACTCAGGCAAAACCTGCTAGTAATTTTGTAAACTCTTGTAGTAACTTAATTTTTCTCTCTTTCATTTTCCATATGACAATCAGAAATATCACACGAGTGGCCAGAGGAGCAGCGGCTGCCTCTGATGATCTAAAAGGAGGGTGGAAACATGGAAAAGTGTGGGTCAATGGCAGGCCGGAATCTCCTCCTGTGAGGCCCAATCAGGATCAATAACAGTGGGGCCTTCGACATCCAAACACCACAGGGAACCATGGTTACCTTAACAGACTGATGGTGCGGACAGCGTAGACACTACGAGGGAGGGGAAGAAGGGAACAGAATTGACCTGCAATTTCAGAGAAAAATACTAGACAAGGGTGAAATTTATGTTATTTAACTGATTATTTAACATACATTATTAAACAAACTATTGAATACTATAAAATACATTTGACTGCATTACCATTATTTTCTAAAAAATACAATAAGTATACAAAACGTCAGCCCCCATTTACATTGATTTCAATTAAATTCGAGCGCCATACACTAATAAGTTGGTCAAGAGAAGGCGACATTCCTTTGCGATTACGTTGTAACCGATATTTAGAAAGTGGACGCAGAGCTACAGGGCTGCTTCAACTCTTGGTGACCCCACATGATCTAAGTTTACAAAGCTGAGGCGAAACGTGAACCCCAGTCTTGGTCTATGAATTAACTTCAATTGCAGATCTGGATTGTGGAGAGGAGTTTAAAGGGAACACACGCTTCTGATTTGAGCCACACACTGCTGACATTAACTTCGTGGACTAGAGGAGAATGCCTCAGATTAGCACAAACACCAGCTGACCAACTATTGGCTACAATCTACCCACCAATACTCTGATACCAAATAGAGTCATAGAAACAAAAAGTAGATATGTCCTATCAAATCTTAGGGGCCAAAGGTGGGTCTGGACTGACAATCCTGTCTAATTTGAACTATCCGCTCCAAGAGGTTATACCGGTCCCTCGGGCCATGTGGACTCGTTTCCTCTTCTGCCCTCATAATTAAATTTTTGTCTCATCCTCCTCCTTGAAGTGATGGGGTCACTGTTTAGACCAAACAACACTTCCTTGATGTTTTTTGACCAGCCCTGAAGTTATCCTTTGATTGAGCTGAACTGCCTTAATATGTGCCTTGATTTATTTTTTTAGGTTTACTTTAGTTATGTTATTCATTGGTATTGTTATCAATTGGTGAATGCATTTCATTAAATTAATTTGTAGACCAATTTGTGTAAGCAGCCATCTTTTATTTACTTTAAAAAGTTTAGTAATATAATGTAGGCTTTATGTTTTTATTTTATTAATACAAATTTAAAGTTGGTTGGTTGGCCGACTTTGCGTGGTTCTGCGAATGGGTTTGCAAAAGTGCATTTAATTAGCTAACGCTATCTGTGGAGTACAACAGTTTGAAGAAAAAACAAACAAACATATATTTAAATTAGCAATAGCATAGTAGCAAATTTCCTACGTAGTAAACTAGCTTCGTTAGCTAGCCGACGGTTGCATATAACTCTCTAAGTGTTAGCTTCTAAGGGCTACACACGGTGTGGGTTTAACGCGTTACACGAGAAGCTAAAGCCAGCTTTAACGGTTTAAAAGGACCCATTGACACAAAAAGAAAGACCTGGGTGAGTCCAATCATTTTAATAGTAGTCATTTTTATTATGTTTTGTTAAGTACACGGCATTTGTGCTATTAGACAGTTTGGAAAACAAAATTACAAGCAATAAATTTGCATATTTATAATTTCTTATAATAAAATTAGGCAGTAGGACTATTTTCCAAACTACTACTATGGCCTGCCCTAATTTAGGTGGATTTGATCGTTTTTACTGAAAAAGTGCAACCCTCACAGTTCTTCTGGAGAAGAATTTGTGAAATAAACTGTAAGAAATGGTGAGAAAAAAAACACACTTATAATACCAAAACATACCAATTTACAGACATGTTCTAAGTTATCTGTTGCATACTTACATTAGTTATAGAGCCTAAAATGGTTTCTTGGTTTTCCTCAGCAGTGGTTAAGACAGATATTTTAAGGTAGACACTCATTGTTTGGCCTTCTGTAGAGTGTAAAACAATTCCTGTTACACTGCATAGACAAATAAATCATCAATACAACTCACTACTGACTGTACCTGGACTTATGCTGGTCTTTGTAAGGTTTATGGAAACTGTGGAAATACTGTCCTCTGCTGGTGGAGGTGTAACACTGGCTGAGGCCTGCTGTACACTGATTTCTTTGAGTGTTCCTGGAAATTGGAGATTGTCAGTGGTTGAAAGGTACTCTAAATTACTCATTACATTACGTTACCCTGTAAAGAGCACTTCCCTATCATACACTACATGGAAGTTAATGTTTGCCTTTAACAAAGAATACTAGTAGTCTGTTAGGGGTTGCAAAAAGTATGCGATAGGTAAAAAAGTCACCTGTATCTGTGTGTGGTGATGGAGTTGTTGAAGTGCTTCTATGGCTTGTATAACCTGTTGTCATAACTGATGGGGCACTAAGGCTCGTGTGATCAGATGTGGCTGTTAAAAAAGCTGTGGCAGATGTTTGGCTCATATTTGACACTGTGTTCGAGTCTGAAGAGTTTAAAATCTTTGGTGACATGCTGACATCTTCTGGTGGAGGCATGCTACTGCTTTCCCTTGTAGCAGGGATGGTGGATGTGGAGGTTGTGCTGTAACCTGCTGCTGCTGCTGAACTGTTGCTAGTTTGCTGAGATGATAAAACAACACTGTCTGTGGAGGTTGCATTTGATTCAGACATTGATGTTACTGTACTCTGTTTTGTTGAAGTAAGAGCAGATACATTTGCTTTGGTCAGATTCCATATAGTACTGATTTGTGTGGTAGTGGTTCGGCTTGGTTGCTCTGTGATTCCTGCTGCAGTTAAGAAGAGAAAGTTTTACTTTAGTGCAAACACAATAACATTAGACCAATGACATATCATTACTTATTCTTACATTCCACACAGGTGGAGGTATAATCAGAACAACAGTCTCCAAAACTCAGGCAGACCTGGTCACAGAAACAGCCTCTATAGCAGCTGCTGTTCTGCCCAGAGCAACACAATACTGGAGGACCAGCACAGCCTGCCGAATATAAAATTGATAAAAGTATTACAAGTCCAGCAAGGCTATACACTCAATCCATTCAGTAGTTTGTCTGTTGCTAGTAGTTGTAGTTAATGTTCAGGTTTAACTTGACAAGCACATTCCTCTAATGTAAGCTAGAAATGGCAACTTATCTGATCTGTGAAATAACTGGACTCCTTACCTGTAAGCTTTGTAACGGCAGTAGCTGTTTTACCTGGAGAAAAATAGCAATGTAATATATGTAATATATAAATGTAATATATTTTAATCAAAACATATGTCATATACTTACCTTTATAAGTTAGGAAGAAGCCCATGAGGAGAACGATGCATAATGTAGACCTATCCATGACACTGTGCAGCTGTCCACTGTTTTCAAGACTTACATAAACAAGACTTTATAGATAATGGTGACAACAGTCATCCTATTGTCTGTAAGAGTACCAGTACTGTTTTGTTCCTTCAGAAAAAGATCATGTTACCTAAGTCCTTTTTTTCTAATGTGTTAGCACATTGATAGACAGGTCAGATGAGTGGGAGCTTCAGACTCTAGAAATGTGTGGAATGATAATATAGCTATACTTATGACAGGACTGACTAGACTAATGTCACCTAATACCACACAGCTGACTGAAACACTACCACACAAAGCTCATTGAGATTGCTTGCATCGTCATCATTTATTGCTAAACATGCCAGAACACATATTTCAAACAGGATTACAGTGTAAAATACAAGTATTTTGTCAACATTAAGATTTGTTAAGGTTACTGTAAATTATTTTCTTTCTAAAGCAATCTTAGTACCACTTCACTTCTGCTAACACAAGTTAGTCTGTTCCATGTGAGAGAGCAAAATTTATCACTGTGGAAGACCGAGGCTGTAATCTAAACTGCGTACATATTAGTAAAATGGTAAAGTAAACTGTAATACAAGTGAAAAATGTGCAATAAAAACAAAATCAACAGGTGTCATTCTGAAACTGACTGACTGACTTCAAGAGTGCTTTTTAAGTAGTATGCCTTTTATAAGTAAAAAAAAATATGTATATTGCACATTCCTTTTATTGCGCACACACACAAACATCTAGCATGTATACAGTAGGATTGCGTGCTATACACTGTAACACATTTTTGAAAGGTTTGATAGGATTGACATGATGTTTGAGGTTTGCAAATAACAAGAAGGAGGCACATCTACCACAGTTTGACAGTCTACCAAAGATACATGATTGGTGGCTAAAGACTTAATGGAGCATTGAGTGCAAAATTTTCTGAAATTTTAAAATATTAAGGCTGCTGATCATACTCTCCAGCTCTCTCCAAACTGCTGAACAGTTGAGGCCTGTGTGCCATCTGGCCTCATGAGGTCATTCCGCCTGTTACCATCAAAGTTCCCACACAGACCCCTCAGCTTTTGTTTATACACATAGGGCAGAATGATCTCTGTAGGAATATAAAAATGAAACATATTTCAAATTTTTACTGGCTTGATCTAGATATACTGAGAATTTCTTTGCAGTCAACATACCTGCTTTGTTGTGTCCATCGAATTCGACTGAAAGACCGAAATCAGTCTTGACATAAATGTGAGATGAATACTCTGTTATCTTTAGACCAGAAGACAGTGAGAGTGGTGTTTCAGCTCTACTTCCATCCACCTAAAATAAGAAAATGGATCACTGTCTCACTAACATATGTTGATTGATGCACTATAACTTTGATCTGGGCTTGTTTTCTTAACACTTACAATCAGCCTTCGGTGTGACTTTAACTCCACAGTGTGATTGTACACTCTTATTTTTAATGCTTTCAGTGCATACTCCTTGTTTTTTTTACGGTTTTCTTTACTGTCATCATCTGTGGGGTGGCGACTGTCCCTCTCTTCACTGCTGTCATCTTCGTCTTCATCGCTTCCATTAATGCCCTCTATGTAAATGTTCTGAAGATTATTTGGTAAGGCATTGGTCTGTACTAAGACATACGAGTGTTCGCCCACAAAACCATACTTCATGTTGTCAAAGCTTCTGTACTCAGGGTCTCCATTGATGGTGCATTCACTGAACCCTGTAAAGTTTAAATAATAAAATATAGATGTGTGAAATACAAAGTTGGACTGTGTATCAGAGTTTTTGCACAACATTAGTATATTACCTGTCTTTTCACAATAATAATCTCCTTTGTTGTTTTGAAGGCAAATAGAGCTTCTGTCACATTCATCTTTCTCTTCACATTCAATCTTTCCCACACCACGGCGTTTGTCACATTGGCACTTTTCACTGCAGTGACTAGTGTACCATTTTTTACCAAACTAAAAAGGGGGAGAGACACCAAAATGCATGTAATAAATGGCTATCTTCTAGGCTATACACTTTGACTTGTGCTGTAATAGTCAGAGAAGTACTTACTTTATATTTATTTCCATTGATGTCCATACAGCCACACTGTTGGACAGGCACACAGATCTTCATTTTCAAAACATAACCTTCATCACAAACACACCCCTCCACACAGTCACTGACACTGCATCCAGGCGGGCCAAACAGGTAACTACAGGTAGGTGTGCAAGCTGAGACACAAGTGCTGTAGTGACTATTGGCGGGACAAGAGGGGGCTAAATAGAAAATAGAGAGAATTAGTACAGAGGTACAAAATGAAAGGCCCCACAAAGTACATTTCAGTTTGATGTGGTGTGGTTTAGAACAGAAACAATAGATTTAGCTTGCATATGCACCAACTACAGGTTGTGTCGATTGGGAGCATTAGCTAAAGTAATATTGGTATCATCAAGACCCCAAAAAAGCCTGTAAGATGCCAACTTTCCTGTCAATCAATTGTACTTTTGTACATTCTGTAATTTTTTTAATAATGAAAATAAGAGTGGTGTAGAGAACTGAACTGTATCAAATTGCAACATACAGGGAGTTTTTGGAGGCACTGGTCCAGTTGTTGTAGTAGTTAGAGGTTGGGGTCCCACTGTTGTCTGCAGAGGAACAATATTTGGTTGAGGTCCCACTGTTGTTTTTGCAGTTGTAGGCTGTGGTCTTTTAGGTGTTGCCAGTGGTTCTGAACTATCTGTGGGGGGCTGAGGTGGAGCGGCTGTAGCTTCTGGAATTGCTAGGATTATTGTTGTTTCGTGGGGTTGAGCTGTAGTTGAAACTTGATCAACAGTGGTTGGCACACCAGTTGGAGGTTTATTCTGGTCTGTATTAAGGTAATTTAATTCAGATTCCAAAATGCTATCACATTTATATGTAAGTATATCAAAGTAAGAAATACCTGAACATGGTCCAAGATGAAGTGATACATCATCTATCGCCATATCCGAATGATCATTAGAGCCTCTTCTTCCCTCAAAAATGATCTAAAAAGTGTCCATTAATATTTACTGTTAATCACTTTTACACACCATTTACAGACGTTGTACTAAAAAGCAAAGTCACCTGAAAAGCACCAGTTGTTGTAATGTTGACTTGTGCCAAATGCCACATGTTTCCTTGGTCATTCGTTTGGCGCCAAACAGTGCGAGCGTCATTGCCCTGAACTGTGTAGACGTGAAGGCCCATTGTATACGCTGATCCATACATGTGGTACCAGAACTGTAGACACTGAGGTCCAGAGTTTGAGCAGTCTGAACTGATCAGACGAGCTGTGTCTCCATATGTAACACTGCTGGCCTCAATGTAAAGGTAGTGACCATCTATTTGCAGAATGGGAACATTAGTTGGAGACTGAGAAGGAATTGCCTTCATAACAATTTGTGTCTAGCTGAATTTTAAGTTTCATATCTTACCACCAGTGTGATCTGCAGAGGGTCCAGTCATGAAGGTTGCTGTAGGGCCACTGTTCCAAGTCCAGTCAAAAGCATCTGTCACCATCTGATTCCAGTTGCAAAGGCTTTGGTCAAAGTTACAGTTGAGAGAGCAAGCTGAAAGGACATATTTTAATGCTATTAGTAAGGTAATTGTTGATTTACAACCAAACAGAAAATACTGTATTTCCTTTTGAAAGACTGAGTCTACCTTTTTCTGGGTTTGCTTCAGTTGGAGGTTGTGGTCTTTCGGTTGTTTCTGTCTGTTCTTCAGCAGTAGCTGGAGGTTCTAGTCTTGCTGTTATCAAACCCTTTTCTGTTAATGCATGTTCTTCTGTTATAAGGTTATTTATTTCAGATTCCAAAATGCTATCACATTTTATAAAAGTATACAAATATCAAAGTAAGAAATACCTGAACATGGTCCAAGATGAAGTGATACATCATCAATCGCCACATCCGAATGATCATTAGAGCCTCTTCTTCCCTCAAAAATGATCTAAAAAGTGTCCATTAATATTTACTGTTAATCACTTTTACACACCATTTACAGACGTTGTACTAAAAAGCAAAGTCACCTGAAAAGCACCAGTTGTTGTAATGTTGACTTGTGCCAAATGCCACATGTTTCCTTGGTCATTTGTTTGGCGCCAAACAGTGCGAGCGTCATTGCCCTGAACTGTGTAGACGTGAAGGCCCATTGTATACGCTGATCCATACATGTGGTACCAGAACTGTAGACACTGAGGTCCAGAGTTTGAGCAGTCTGAACTGATCAGACGAGCTGTGTCTCCATATGTAACACTGCTAGCCTCAATGTAAAGGTAGTGACCATCTATTTGCAGAATGGGAACTTTAGTTGGAGACTGAGAAGGAATTGCCTTCATAACAATTTGTGTCTAGCTGAATTTTAAGTTTCATATCTTACCACCAGTGTGATCTGCAGAGGGTCCAGTCATGAAGGTTGCTGTAGGGCCACTGTTCCAAGTCCAGTCAAAAGCATCTGTCACCATCTGATTCCAGTTGCAAAGGCTTTGGTCAAAGTTACAGTTGAGAGAGCAAGCTGAAAGGACATATTTTAATGCTATTAGTAAGGTAAATGTTGATTTCCAACCAAACAGAAAATGCTGTATTTCCTTTTGAAAGACTGTGTCTACCTTGTTCTGGGTTTGCTTCAGTTGGAGGTTGTGGTCTTTCGGTTGTTTCTGTCTGTTCTTCAGCAGTAGCTGGAGGTTCTGGTCTTGCTGTTATCAAACCCTTTTCTGTTAATGCATGTTCTTCTGTTATAAGGTTTTTTAATTCAGATTCCAAAATGCTATCACATTTTTATAAAAGTATACAAATATCAAAGTAAGAAATACCTGAACATGGTCCAAGATGAAGTGATACATCATCTATCGCCACATCCGAATGATCATTAGAGCCTCTTCTTCCCTCAAAAATGATCTAAAAATTGTCCATTAATATTTATTGTTAATCACTTTTACACAAAATTTACAGACGTTGTACTAAAAAGCAAAGTCACCTGAAAAGCACCAGTTGTTGTAATGTTGACTTGTGCCAAATGCCACATGTTTCCTTGGTCATTCCTTTGGCGCCAAACAGTGCGAGCGTCATTGCCCTGAACTGTGTAGACGTGAAGGCCCATTGTATACGCTGATCCATACATGTGGTACCAGAACTGTAGACACTGAGGTCCAGAGTTTGAGCAGTCTGAACTGATCAGACGAGCTGTGTCTCCATATGTAACACTGCTAGCCTCAATGTAAAGGTAGTGACCATCTATTTGCAGAATGGGAACTTTAGTTGGAGACTGAGAAGGAATTGCCTTCATAACAATTTGTGTCTAGCTAAATTTTAAGTTTCATATCTTACCACCAGTGTGATCTGCAGAGGGTCCAGTCATGAAGGTAAAAGTGTCCATTAATATTTACTGTTAATCACTTTTACACACCATTTACAGAAGTTGTACTAAAAAGCAAAGTCACCTGAAAAGCACCAGTTGTTGTAATGTTGACTTGTGCCAAATGCCACATGTTTCCTTGGTCATTTGTTTGGCGCCAAACAGTGCGAGCGTCATTGCCCTGAACTGTGTAGACGTGAAGGCCCATTGTATACGCTGATCCATACATGTGGTACCAGAACTGTAGACACTGAGGTCCAGAGTTTGAGCAGTCTGAACTGATCAGACGAGCTGTGTCTCCATATGTAACACTGCTAGCCTCAATGTAAAGGTAGTGACCATCTATTTGCAGAATGAGAACTTTAGTTGGAGACTACCCTCAGACCGTTTTCATGGTTAAACATTAAAAATAATGTCTTACCACCAGTGTGATCAGCAGTGGGTCCAGTCATGGAAGTTGGTGTAGGGCCACTGTTCCAAGTCCAGTCAAAAGCGTCTGTCACCATCTGATTCCAGTTGCAAAGGCTTTGGTCAAAGCTACATTCGAGATGACAAACTAATTGGAAAATATTATTAATTACCATTGCCATCAATATGAGTATTTTATGACTTAATCCCTTTTTAATCTTTCAAATAATTTTAAAGCATCATCTTTATAACTATATCTTACCCTGTTGTGAGGGAATGATTTCTGCAGATGTTAAGGGAGGTTTAGTTCCACCTTCCAGGCCAGGGAAGTTATCTAAGGAATGTTATTGTCAGTTAAACCTTAATGTTGTACTACATGTTTTATTCAGAAGTTTATGTCAGTTTTTGTTTCTCACCTGAGCAGGAGCCAAGGTGAATAGAAATGTCATCAATAGCCACATCTGATTTGGTAGTAGAGCCACGAATTCCTTCTAATAATATCTGAAAGAAGCATAACAACATTTTTGAACATCATGTAACCTTGCGCTGATTTGTGACAACCTCAACGTTGACCTACTGCAAGCAACATAGTCGTGGTTCAAACATTGGTTTTACTGGCTTGTTGTGACCAGTGGTCTGGGCCTGTTTTATGTTTTTTTTTTTCTTTTTGTAGTAAAAATAAAAATTGTATTCCTTTTATTATCCCCACCTGAAATGTCTTGCCAGCTATTCATTTAAAGTACCTTTTGGTAACACTTTTAACAGGATCTATGTAAGCTGTGAAGCAGTTATATCTGGCAGTCAGGTTATATGAAACAGGCTAGAGTCTCCAAACCAGCAATGCAGTTAGACATAATGCAAACTTACCTGATATTGGCCAGAGGCTGTAATTTCAACTTGTTCCGGTTGCCATAAAGGCCCTTGGTTGTTCTGCTTGGACCAGATCTTGGTGGGTCTGTTGTTTTGGATCAGGTAGATATTGAGGGCCATTGCTGTGGCTGATCCATACATGTGGTACCAGAAATGCAAGCACATGGGGCCACTGTACAGGCATACAGAGCTCAACATGCGTGCAGAATCTCCATGTGTCACACCATTCCCCTCAATGTACAAGTAAAAGCCAGCTAGTAATACATAAAGGTGGGACAATAAGCAGCAGCAAACCTTCTCAACAGAGCTTATGTGTGCGGCGAGACACTTTTACCTCCATTGGTGTGGTCATGGCTTGGTCCAGTTTGGCTTGATGGGGTGGCGCCTGTATGTCTTGTCCAATCAAAACTGTCCTGTATCAGCTGCTCCCACCCACACAGGTTGCTTTCAAAGTCACAGTTCAAAGGGCACACTAAAACATAAACCAAAAATTAACCCAAACACCAAATATTGTTCTATTCATTGTAGACAATTATTAAACCACAAATAATAAAAAATAGTGTCTTACATGTCTGGTCCGGTGTATGAGATCCAGTGGACGTTGTGTCAGGGGTTGCAGTGGTCGTTGGGATAGCTAAAATGTTAAACAAGAAAAAAAATAAAGCGGGAGATTATTTAGTCAATGGGGACTTCTGTGCCACAATGTACAAGCTTAAATAACTGCCAAAATAGAAAAGTAGTGACTTGATACACTGTTTCAAATATTGTAATCAGATCTGACTGAAACACTCACCACAGACTGTGCCACTCTGCCACTGGCCCAGCTCCACTCCTGCCACGTCACATGCTGCAGCATAGGACTTGAGAGACTCACACAATGTGTACTGGTCACCATTTGTGGCGCAGTAGTCATGCACACAGCTGGTGATGTAGATCTCTGGGTGAATGACTTCATGGCACAACTTGAAGGCCTCATCCAGCAGAGCATAGCACTGATTATAGGCCTGACTCAACTCCACAGAATCACACTCCCTGGGATCATAAGGGTGGGAGACACACCTAGGAGGATTTTTTACATTTGGTTACTGTCTATAAATCACAGAATATGGGATACGTGCGACACACTGCAATAAATATTAGTGGTGCAGTTTTGATCCATGTTGCATAATATTATACCAGCTACATAACTGATAAAACATGTAAATATGTAAAGTGGTTGTTTTTAGTTAAGGTATTATAGTACACTTGTGAGTCATTTGTAGATGATTTGTAATACCATAAATAACGTATGGTTTAGAACTCACTCATTGTTGTCCTGGATCCTCCAGCTTTCTCCAAACTCAAATGGGTTGGTTGCATTTTGGCCCCCAGGCATTACAAAGTCATCATCCTGCCTGTTGGAGTAGGTGCCGCACAGTCCACACAGTTCATACTTATAGTGCTCATTCACCTGCAAGAACAGTCTGTTTTGCCCATCTATCATCATCCTCAGGCCAAATGTTGTTTCCACGACAGTGTAGTGATTGTCCACATAGGCTTTCACTATGCCATATGTCCCAGTGGTGGAATAGGGCAGCAGCACAGGGTTGTTGTGTTCCTTAAAGAGAACAAATCATTTTTAGTTATACTTTAACTGTTGACTATTCATATCAAACAGAACACACCTAGCACTGCTAAGAATTGCATTATAACTAGCCAATAAGTGCAAAGTTATGAGGGCCTGCACTAAGGTTTGATATTGATATACAGGCCAAAGGTCAACTGCCCTGCCTCCTATAAACAGGTGTGGTTGTTAATCACAGTCACTGAAAGATAACAGTAATAATAATACTCAGTATATGCAGCACCTTACATTAATCTGAGCCTAATTTATCCATATTCAAGAAATAACTACAATAAAGTTCACTTGTTCTTACATAGACCACGCCACTTTGACTGAGAGTA
This sequence comes from Neodontobutis hainanensis, assembly GCA_024349245.1. Classification (NCBI taxonomy): domain Eukaryota; kingdom Metazoa; phylum Chordata; class Actinopteri; order Gobiiformes; family Odontobutidae; genus Neodontobutis; species Neodontobutis hainanensis. Next base: position 784,818 of record JALDNG010000052.1, read on the forward strand.
AGCTGAAGACCCTCTGCTTCCAGAGTCACAGCGTCTAGTTTAGACCGGGTAAAGTTCTGGTCAGGAGGGTGCATGTTGTGTCCTGTGACAGTGAATGCCACTGAGCTTTGTCCCCCACAAGTGGTTGTTAGTATGTAAGTGCAGCCTCCTTGAAAGTCATATGCAAAGCCATCAAAGGTGATGTAGTGTGGATCTCCGTAGACACTGCACGTGGCTGGTCTGAAAGGGAAGCATCCTTGGACATCGTCCCTAACACTGCAGACCTCATTGGCTGTGCACTGTGCTGTTCTGCACTGTACAATGTTCTTGCCTATACACTGGCACTGCTGAGTGCATTCTTCTTTCATGAATGTCATTCCATTCTGCAAGTAACAGAGATCTGGGTTAGATCTGACAATTTCCTGCAGTTCATATATAATGTAGTTTATAACCATTACTTACATCATAGTGTTTCCCTCTATACCAGCATCCACAATCCTCTTCTAGGACACATTTCCCATCATTTAGTTTGAAACCATGGTCACACTCACATCTTTCCTCACAACTGTCACAGGACCCGACTTGGTCAAATGGTGAGCACATCTCGGGACAGCCCTCAGCACATGAGTTGTAGTGGCTGTTCTCACCACACTGAAGGGCTGAAGGAACAAAAGAGGATGTCAGAAGGGGATTTCTGTTTTGGTTTTAATGAGAACCCTGAAGGCATTAGAGTAACTTACAGCACAATGAAGAGTTCCTCCACATAGATACCATGACTCCAGCCTTTTGGCACATATCAGCATACACCTGGAGTGTATCACATAGCCCCACTGGGTCACCATGAGAAGAACACATGCTGTACAAACAGCCTCTGAAGTAGCTCTCAGCCCTTAACACTTCCTGGCAGGCTGCAAAGGGCCCAGTGTTTGAGACCAAAGCCCCACAGTACGTTTCATTGGCATACTCGGACTCCTCCATTGGATCACAATAGTGAGGTACAAGAATGGCTTCACAGGCCGAGACATTCTCCCCTGACTGCCAGCTTTCAACCAAATCTGTTGCATCTTGGGCATCTGTGCCATCTGGCTTGCGGAGATCGTCCCCATTGACGTGGTTAAAGTTTCCACATAAGCCACAGACTTTATCAGAGTAAGAAGAGGGGAGGATGACATGTAAAGCACCACCATAGTCAAATGACACAATGAGACCAAAGCTGCTTTTTAGGACAACAGTTGCAGGGTTATGGCTGACAGTCACTGTGCCGTTGCCCAGTGTCAGTGGAAGTGTTCTCCAGACTCCATTAACCTGAAATACACCATTAGATTAATAAACCAAACAGAGTAGGTTTACAGGCTTTTAGTGACATATCGATTTGACAGGATTTTAGTCTGTAAACGCCACATTTGATGATAGCTATAGTTTATCTGCAATTATAGACTGCTGGGTCCACTTAATCGCTCCCCACATAGTTCAGAGAAATAAAGTATATTTTAAAATCTCAGAGCCAAGGACATAGTTTGATAAAGACAAATATGTTTCTGTAGCTAATTCTGAATGTGACATTAATATTTAACAGCTATGGTTATATGTTTGCCAATAAAACATACAATGTCTTTGGCTTTATATGTCAAAACAACATGGTGCACTTTTTGAGAGTTTGCAGCTAGTAAAAGTAAGTGAGTGAGTAAGTAAGAAATTCTAAAATCTCTTAATATTTACATTGTGTAATATATTGTAAACCAGGTGCACCGTGTCCCTAAACAATGGGTTATTTTACCCTTTCAAAGTCAAGGAATAATAAAAATAACAATAAGGCTATATATTTTAATTAATTAAATTAATTTAGACTAAATAAAAAGAAATAGAAAAAAAATAAAGGAGAGAAAAAACAAATAAATAAAAAATAAAATTGCAGTGTTACTTTTGGCACGTTTAGCACATTTTGCAATTACTTATGTTGTAAATGACATAAAGAAACTTGGATTAAAATGAATATTTTAATTCAGGCTTAATAACTATCCTCAATCAAACTTGATTATAATGATCTTCATTGTTAAAACATAGAAACTGTCAGTTGAACTCACCACAACACTTCTAGTTTGCCTTTTCAGCAACGACACCCTGAAGTTATTTATGTTCACATTGACCTGTTCTACAATTGGCAAAGACGAGTTGCTGTTCTGCCCATTGACCACTTCCACACTGAACGGGGCTAAATCTTCAACTGCTGTGCAGGTCTTGGCCAGTGTGTAGCTGCACGGGGTCATGAAGCGGAACAGCACACCGTCAAAAGTGCTGCAGTCTGTGTGACTGTGGATTGTGCACATCCCAAAGCTTGGAGAACGAGAGCAGGAGAGCTGTCCCTCAGAGCACACACAGTGCGTGGATTCATCTGGCCATATCTCTGTGTCCGCTTTACACTGGGCTCCTGTGAAGCATATGACCAAACTATAACTACACTTTTTTAAAGAGTGTTGTGATATTTGAATCAAAGGAAAAAAATACTGACCACATGGACCTTTTCTTATACCAATTTGATTAAATATGACCAGATCCTCTTCAGACAATGGATGAACTGCACTGAATACCACCTGATAGTAACACATGGACAACACTCCTATTTTGATTACAGAAACACTTACCATAGTGTGTTTGAACAATGTGTCTTTTTACCTTTGTCCCTGGTTTGACAAGGTTGAGAGGTACAAATACTTGTGTCCATGTCGTCCTTCCACTCCTGGACTGGGCTGTTTGCGACCAGATTTTCTCTAAACCATCATTGCTTTTAAGGTGAACTGTGAGTTTGAGGATATTTGGCAGAACGGGGGACATGTACCAGAACTCAAGACAGGCCTGACCCTCCAGCAACAGAGGGCCAGTTTTTAAGGTAGTCACTGCAAAGAAGTCAAAGAACACGGAGAAAATAAAAAGAAAAATTATATTGCAGAAAACATTTACCATAAACTGCCACCACAGAAGTGTTTTTTTTTAAGTTTGTGTTGTCTGTAGGGTTTTGAGCTAAATTTAAATGTTCAGCTCATTGCGCTTATCGCTCCTTGGAGACCACCGTGCAATAAAGATTATTAACCTGCTTCAGAACATTGCTGATTTGCAAAAGCCATTGCTCCATATTAAACTGTGAAACTCTGTTCAGTTCTTTGAAAAGGTGGGATAAAATGACACAGTGCGTCACTGTGAACTTTGAGCTGCTCAAATTGTCCGATGTCTGACCCATATTATTGTACCATAAAATATTATACGTTATGACTTTGATCACTGCTTAAATGACTTTTGTGTAGAAATTTAAATTGTGTACCTTTTCCCAATTTGTCCGTTGTCACGTCACACTGGGGTCCCTGTTGTCCTTTGTACAAACATTGTGTGACATATTCTGGAGGAGGAAATAATATGGTTTTATCAAGTAGTCATTTCTGATCCTGTCTTATTACTGCTTCCTACCTGCACCACTCCTCCACTCGGGAAGAGAAATCTCATCTTGAGCACTGAAATAGATATTAGGATAATTTTTTTTTTTGTCAAATGGTATTGTACTCTTTTAAAATAGCCCATATTATTAATTGAACTAAGGTTTTACCCACCTGCCCAGGCTGCCCGTCCAAGTTAGAAAAAGCAAAGTCAGTGAGACCAACACATCACTGTAGAGGCGTCTAAGCATAGCTGATCCTGAACAGCAACTTGTGAGCTGCTGTCTCTGTTAAAACTCAGCTCTGTCCAGTCGCCTGTAAAGTTGTTATGATGTTCTGAGCACAAAGCCGAGGGTTTGAGGCATTTATAACCCCCTGTCTCCTCCTCCACAGGTAGCCTCAGCAGTGGGCGGAGCAATGGTCATCGGAACAGGAAGACATCAAAGCTGGGTGGAGGACATTCCAAAAAGTGACGACGGCAAAAGCAATAACCATAGGTAGGGTCTGGGTGTAGTGTTGCAAGGTTGTAAAAGCATCAATATTGATCACTTAGGATATTAAGGGTTTGCTCTGATGTTGTACTAAATAATACTAAAACAGACACTGAAAAACAGGAGTTGCTTGATAAACATTTATCAAATGCTGATAATAAACTGAATAAAGTTTTATGGTTAAATGCTAGAACATTCAAAATCAGCCGGCTGATTTTGGACTCTTATGAAATGTGAATATACTGTATATATATCAACATGTGAACATCTTGGGTAGATAATGCTGTTGTAAAGGTGTAAAAGCAGGTCTGTTACATCTATTGTCTGTCCCTGTGATAAGAAAAGGACTGATAAGACTGATACCTTTGTGGGAGTGCTGTCATATCACATACTGTAATTCTCCTGGAGTCTTGTCGGTGTGTGTAAATAGAGGGTGGCCTAAAGCAAATATTGGAAGGCCTTTAAATCTGTCAAAACAGAGAAGGTCTTTGTTAGGTTTCCATGAAAAACCTGTACTTCTTCCATACTCTCGTCTAAATAGAGTGGCTAATAAAGCAAACATCCAAGGGAGGTGATGGTCTTTGTTCATCTACACAGTGTTCTGATTTGTGAAAATAATGGTATATCTTCTTGTGGTGCTGGTTTCTAGGGTGAAATCAATGGCAATGAAATGAATAACTGATTTTAAAGAGATGTTGCCATAGTTACTTTATTTCGGTCAACAAAGAAATAAAAAAAAAATACAATATTTTTTCTAACAAAAAAAAAAAAAAAATTCACATTGACCAAAAGGGTCAATGCGGCCGAAGTCAAAACTTATTTATGCCTACCCCCTTTTAACATTTAAAACACCATATGATACAACAAAACAAGACAATTAAAAACACAAAAACAACCACAATGATTCACAAAACAAGAAAAAAACAGATATTATTATTATTATTTAAATATATTTATATCATATCTTATATTAATTTTTTTAACAATGTTGATTTTGATGACATATTCACAGTTTTAACAATGTTGTTGCCCTTTTAATATTGTTTGCCTAGTCTGTTCCATAAAGCCACACCACTTTGGGTGATACACTGCCTTTTTTGGGTGGTACAAACATACTGTACTTTGAAATTATATTTTCCCCTTAACTTATACTCCCCATCTTGATTAGCAAACATTTTTTGGATGTTGTTAGGGAGTTGGTTGTTTTTTAGCTTTAGAATTAATCAATAATGTTTTTAATTTGATTAGGTCTTCAAGTTTTAGGGTATATGATTTTAAGAACAGTGTGTTATTATGATCTCTGAAACCCACATTATGTACAATTCTGATGGCTTTTTTCTAGAGTGTGTATAATGTCTCTAAATGTCTCATGAAGGTATTTCCCCAAACGTCAGTACAGCAATTAATTTACGGTAGGATGAGTGAACAATATAAGAGAGCTTTCTGATTCAGTAAATGTCCACATCTACCAATTATAGCAATGCTTTTAGCCATTTATGAACAAATATATACCGAATATATAAAATGCATGACTTCATTCAGTTAATATTTGAGCCTACATTGTTACTTATTGCCTTGAATTTACACTGAGCTGGAACAGAATCACCACAGAAAGTCTAGTCACATATAGAAATGCACTTACACGTTTAGGCAGCTGAAAGTGCTAATTATTTACAGAACTAGATGTCTAAGGCACCAATTGAAAGGACCAATTATAATCAACCTGGCCAACAAGAGCTCAGAATGTATTGTAATAATACACCAAGAGCTTTTCAGACCACTCTGAACTTAGGATACCATTAACCACTAAGTTAATAAGTTTGTGTTTTTTGTCTTTTCATGACTGTTATAGGTAAAAATAGACCTTATTAAGCAAAAGTATGTTGTTGTGGAAATAGTGGTATGTTGCAACACACTGGTTTTCATTCATTTATTCTTTTACTACCACTTTGTCCCGTTAGGGGGACACCTGTTGGGTTGCAGGTGATTGGAGCATATTCCAGCAGCTTTTGGCCAGAGGCGGGGCACATTGGTTTTGACATAATGCAAAATGTGTTGTTAAGAGTATGGGCCAAATTGACATATTGATTAGTAATTTTGATTTCTTGAATCTAACACCAACAGTGGCCAAACACAAAACAGGTCAATAATTTTTTTTCATATTTATTATCCAGTCTGAAGCCAGGCACATTTTCTCTCAATACCACTTAGGTTCAAAATGTGATGACAGCAGTGTATTATTATTATTATTTATTATTATTTTTATCATTACTTTTTATTATCCCCGTGGGGAAATTCACTGTCCAGGGTGCTCACTGCATGTTTTTGATCTTGGTGAGGGAATCTGGAGTACCTGGAGGAAACCTAGGAGGATTGGGAGAACATGCAAACTCCACACAGAAAGGTCCCGTCCGGCCTGGGAGTTGAAACCTGGACCTTCTTGCTTTGAGTGCTAACCACTGCCCCACCATTCTGCCAATTATTATATTAGCTTAAATATTAGCTTCACTTATTTTCGAATTTTGACTTTAATAGTGGAATGCCCCTTGAAATGCAGCATTTTCAAACACATAACACAACGTCACAGTTCACAAACATACACACAATACAATAGACAAAATACACAAAAAATCCATTACAAACAGTACAAATATGCTCATTTGTCATTTTACAAGATATCAAATAAGGGCAAGTGGCCCTAAAAATAAGACACATTAAAAACGATAATGAAAATGAAAGTAATAAATAAGTACATAAAAAATAAAATGGATTAGGACTATTCATATCATATAGCCTTTTGGACTAAGTCACAGATTCCTGGTTGAAATAAGATGTCATTTTAAGATGTAATTGTTTTTTTCCCCTTAACCTCTTGAACAATTTTATACGCAAATTACATAAGTGTGAGAATGTTAAAGACACACTTTAAGTGAGTCTATACCCACTCATTCTTCAATTACTGCCTATTCATGGGAACATACATGTACATGAGCTGCTATTTATAGTATGTCTGCAGGAATTTGACCCATTTTAAAGAGAAAGTTAGCAATGAAGAGTAACAGACAGCAGCAAAGACCTTGTGTTGAATTTTAAGTGGGGAAGCTGTAGGTTAAAACCATCCCTTTGTTCTTCTAACATAAACCAAGTCTATGAAAACAAATTAGGCTGCAATATGCAGCACCTGTTTAATATTCATTGAATCATTTGAGTTGCCAAAGCAGCTCAGACTTTCTCCTTTCACTCTTAAGTATTTATATAGCAGTAAATAAATGTGGACTTTTTCCTGTTATAATCACATATGTATTTAAAATGACAGAGTTTAAACAGGACAAGGTCACAGATTGTCTTTTGTGTCCGTTTTGTTCCTTCCTTCCGTCACGCTCCAGTGAGAAACAATCTTGCAGGTGGCTCTTGGCCTGTGGTGCTTTGGTTTCACAAACACAGCCTTAACAGGTAGCTTAATAAATACAGGTGCTGTGGTTCTGCTCTGCCTATCAGCCAGACATAATCAATAGAGTAAGCAAGCACCGTTTAATTGTCTTTTGTCAACAGGGAGACGCACAGAAGGGCTCTCCACCCTCAATATTTGCACACTGAGCTGTTCATTTCTTGCTCTATCTTTTGTCTTGATTCAGCTCTTAAAAATAAAACTTTCCATAGCTGTGTTTTTTTTTTACATAATAAGTAAAAAATTAGTCTTAGGAGTCATTTATGACTCACCAGTGCTTTTGCATCATTGCACGTGTACTTGGATATTCTCTTTGTATTCTCCTTGTACATTAGGGAGAAAGAGTATTTGAAGCTTAAAAAAACTGAGGATTAATACAATGTTTCTATTTCACCAGAAGGTGGCAGTCTGTCTCCTTCTTAAAAAAAATCGGCCAATAAAGAATATTCTTTTGAACATATTCTGAAAGCTACAGTATAGACCAATTACTCCTTCTTGAAAATGTTAACCATCAGAAGTAAAAAGTAAAACGAAGAGATAAAATTGTATTGTAACCACATTTGGGCAAGATGGGAAAAATATGTGTTTCAATTGAGCAGTGGCTTTTTTTTTGCAGAAACAAAAAGAAAAGAATATGAATTGAATTACTCCAGCAATTGATCTCACCATCTAATCTGTTAAAGCAAGATAATTCTCATTTGTGCGCTGTGATAAGGAATTGGTTCAGTGATTTTCTCACTGATATCCAGTGCCCAGTTACAATCCTCATGCAGACAGTAGCCCGGCGTCCTATCTCCCCTCAATTAACTTCAAACTGCTCTCCATTACACGCTACAATGAGACACGCTATTTCATTACCTCACACAGTCCCATCAGCGCTACTAATTGTTTTTCTTTTCATTTTCAGCATCTCTCCATCTCCGATTCCACATTCTGAAGGCAGTGGAAGGATACAGGAGGTCAGTGATCATGAGAGGGGGTAAGAGGTTTATTCGTCCTCTGTAGCTGCTGTTTATTATCATTCCAGAAGGTAAACAGTAGTTAGTCGGGGTAACCTTCAAAGGCCAGGACCCTGAAGTGCGCCTTGACACTTAATTCACAATCAGGAAAAAAGGTCAATGCTGACAGAGACACATACAGAAAGAGACTGTGGTTTACGGAGCTAACTGGTCAGTGTCCTCCCAACAGAATAAACTGCCAGCTGCTGTTTCATCAAATGGGCGGAAATGGATTAAAGTGGTGCTATTGCACTTTAAAGTGATGGCTGAATCAACATTTAGGAAGCTTCCTGAGTGAAATGACCAATGTGTATCTCTGTGGCCATCTTCACCGGAGCTGTTCGGTTTGCCTAAAATCAATCAAATTTCTTTCATTCCTCGTTATGCAATTACGCAAATGCCATCCCACAATCCCGTGCATCGCTGGCCAACGCATAAGGTTAGCAGGTGCTGATTGCACCATCATCATCATCTTTAGCTGCATCCTGTTTAATGTATTTTATTTTATTTTTTTATCTTTTATTGGTTACATACCATATCTTTGTTTAAACCTAAATTAAATGTGAATAGACTTCCCTGGTGTCTCCCTCATTTTACAGTCACTAAATGTAGGAGGCCAGTGGATGATTGATCATTGCTTAAGCTAAGCCTAAAAGGTTCTTTGTTGTTGTCCCATCTTCATCCAACAGTGGGACTTAGTAAGAGAGCTTGGCAGAAGGGAGACAGATCAAGATGGCATAAATGGGACATGTCAGTATATATGGTTTGTGCAAAACATTGTATGTAGAAGGATTGTGTATGTTTAATACACATCCAGTTTGTATGCAAATTAGACATGTGCTTTTTTGTTTTGATTTTGTCTAGAAAGCAGGTGGGAGAGAAATTCCCGCCAAAAGGCAACTATTGATAGGTTTCTAACTAAGGCTTCTTTGCCTAGTGTTAATGCAGTGGCTGTTTTCAAAAAATAAAAAGTTGGATAGATAGTTAGATAAAGGCAGGAGAATTGTTTAACTATTCCGATTCAGCCTATGTAGCCACAGCAGTCCTGGCTTGAATAAATAAAGCTAAATAAAATAATTATTGTGTACCATTAGTCCATTAAAACGCTGCTGCACTTGTGATGTAACAGGACATCAACAACAGTGGAGTGAGAAAACGCACTCCAAGTAAAAAGCCATCCTTATTTATAATGCATAAGCAAGTCCTACATATAAAGTGTGTGATGATGTCATCCATATTTGGCGTTGGAAAGTCCAAGTGAATCACTGAACTAAATAATTTGTTCACAGTTGCATTAAATGGACTTTGTTCTGTCTGCATTCTTTTTAGTTCTTGAATTAATTTAAATACCAGCACTTTTTTTGTTAGTTGCATATAAAACTAGTGATTCGAGAAGGCGATATTTTCACCAGAAAAAAAAAAATCGACAGCTCTCATATCTCTCTGAATGTATGATTTCATAACCTCATCAGTCCTTCAACGTTTCTCTCGCCGTTCCTTCCCATATATGACCTGAATTGAATTGAATGCATCCAATTGAATGTGCTCCAATGAAGGGAATGTGAGGCAGGGTCTACAACTGAAATCGTTTTGGTCGTGCTATCTAGGATTTGATTCGCTCACCCAACCAGCCGAGACCAGTTTGTGATGAGGTTCTAGTCTCCAACAGTGCTATAGAAATCACATCCTTGCTGTTTCACCTCATCCCAGGCATACGGCTTCTACACTGAGAGAAAGAGGAATAAAAAAGAATGACGAACACCCGGACAGACAGAGAGAGAGACACAGATAAGGGGATAGAAGTTTGGAGCTTCAAGCTAAAAGGGTTGCCCGCCTGAAATCCTGTGCAGTCGAGCATATAAGAACAATCAACGCTTTCACGTGCACACACACGCACACGAACAGCCCTTCTTTGTACCAAGTCTGAGTTCTTTAAGTTTTCCTACTTCTTCAGTCATGCAGCTGTAGTTTGTTATGATGAAGTGATTTTAAAGCTAAATTTTAACATTGCAAATATGTAAATATGTGAAGGCAGTGGAGAGCCATTTTATTTTACATTATTACATATTCCGATTTATGTTGTTCAGGAAGGACAACAAGTGAGTAAAAAAATAAATAAAATTTTGGCAATTTCTTTAAGCCCCTTTTAGGGTTTTACCAGTTGTTGAGAGAAAAACAGAACTCTTTATGTTGTAGTGATCTGCGATTTTTGCAAGTATTTGGAATAGCACAAGTGAAGGCCTTCCAGCCCCGGGAGAAGAATAAGATGATTTCTTTTTCAGCTTTTCAGTAAAAGGGCCTAGTGCTGAGGCACCTGGCAAAGCCTCATTATGTTTTGAAGATCTGTGTTCCCCTGCAGCACACAACCTCTGCACCTTTTCCCTCAGCCTCACTGAAACAGATAACAGCGAGCAGGTAGAAAGGACTGCATTTGAATGTCAACCTTCAAATATCAGAGCAGCAGCTACAAATGGCACGACAACTTTGTCAGAGTCGTAAAGACACGCATTATCTCAACGTGGAGCAACTCTGATAAGGCAAATAAAAGCCGTGGGATTTTTAATCATGATGTTGGGGATTAGACTTGGGAACTGAATGGCATTAATTTGAAGTTGCCTTACGCAGCCCTGAATGCAAAATGAAAGCAATTCATAAGAGATGCATAAAGAATAGCCATGGTAGGAGGTATGTGTTAATAATCGATGCAGGGATTTATTTATGCAAATTCCAGCTAATTTGTAATTATCTGAGTGGGTGCACGATTGGAATTTTTTTAAATCATCTTCTTAGTGTATGACTAACAGCAGCCTTCTATAGTTGCAGATGTAATTATTGTTAAAGTATCACAGTGAATCAGCCTGCCACTAAAGCTGTGTCCATACTAATGTGTTCTTTTCAAAACCTTGGCATATAGTGTCCACTATACTCTGCTGTTTGAGAAATTGAAAATCATCAGTAGAAATGCTTTTGTCTGAAAAAAAGGCGTGGCAGTGATCGAGGCAATGGTATATTGGCTATCTTGTGCCCGACGCAGCTACCTTCTGCCCATCTGCGACTCTGCCAGAGAGGGGTGGTGGATTAAAAAGCGAGGCGGGGCATGGCGTAGATGGGTAAAATAGCTTATCTTAGTCAAAACACAAGTCAACAGCGGTGTGTTTGTGTTGTTTAAAACCCATTGCAGCTGAATTTAGGTGCATGACTACAGACTAATGCAGATATCATTACATTTATTTAGGATCTATGAAGTTATTGCCCTGCACATTTTTATTATTATTGTGCACATGCTCTAGTATAAAACTAGAAAATAAATAAATTGCAATTGCTAATTAGTAAATACAAGTATTTATTTATTTTATAACATATGTAAAAATAGAAAATATTCTATATATATATTTTGAAGCAAAGGTTTGAGTAAAAGCATCTGGACTTAGTTTTCAAAGTGAAGACGTTTCGTCTCTATTCCAAACCTGGTCCATCAGGTTTGGTTTCAGGGGAAACTCCTCCCTTTAGAGATAAAGCTCAGCTCTCTTACCAGTTGAACTCAGAATTGATAAAGTTTCTTGGAATAGAGACGAAACGTCTTCACCTTGAAAACTATGTCCAGATGCTTTTACTCAAACCTTTGCTTCAAGATGTCCTGGATGACTGAGAACCTTCACAGACACGTCTATATAATTTGGGCTTAAATCCTGAAACAATACTAACAAATTAATTATTTATAACTTTTTACAACCACGGCTTTATTGAAAGCACAAAAAAATGTATTATTATGCCAGGACAGCGCATGGCTAAATAAAAATATACTCTTTATAACAGAGGCGGAGAAAGAGTATTTTAGCTTAAAGAAGGAGAAAGCGGTGCTTAAGAGTGGAAACGCAGCCTGACCAGGAGCTTGGATCTGTGGTTTGGAGCATCCAAAAATACAGTCCCAAACTTATTGGTGTTGTTATTATCCACATTCCTCATCTCTGCCTGGGCCTGGACCAAGTCCTGACAGGAGTTACACATCTGTTCTGTCTGCTCTGTCTGTCTGAGACCAGCGCTGCTTTTTCTCGTGTAACCATGCTCCAGAGCTTGTTTTGAAGCTGAAATGATCATGGCGTGTCCATGTGATTAAGACCAATTAAGATGTGCTACTAGGACAGCTTCATCCTACATGATGTTAGTAAAAGAAAGATCCCTGTGTGGTTTCTTCTGTCTGCAGTCCACCACTAAATTAAAATAGTATCTTCATCTTTGCCTTTAAAAAAAAAAATTAAAAAAATAGATTTGGACACGCCCCTCAATGAGCTTCTGTCTCTGCCAGATCCCTGCGTTTGGATCTGTAAGATACGGCCCTAAAACTTTAAAGATTTCTAATTGTCTTGATTTGTAAAACGTTGTATAAACTGTGATTGTTTATAGGTTGTTTCCAAAAAATATGTACAGGGCAGGGCCTTTGAGGTCAGAGAAAGATTCTTCTTCCTTGGAGGTCCAGTTGGTTCTTATTAATTTGTGTGTGCCTTTACAGTTGGTTGACCATGCATGTGGTTTACATTACTGGTAAAAGTTGCTTGACCCTTTATTTTTCTGATGCAACTGGTATATTGATGTCAAGATGAACAGGAGTTTTCAGTTGTCTCCAGAGGACACAAACACTGACAAAAGGCTTCACACTGCACACTTGCTGCGTCGATAAACAATCTGTGCACCACAAAGGAACAATAGCCACCGTTCTATTGCCCACCCAGCAAACACGTCCTTTTAAAATGTCAAATGAAAAAGCGGGTTGCAAAGGTGCAGTGTTGTATTGTTTCAAAATGGGCTCATCATTTGACCACTAAGAACAATTTTTGGATATCAAGTGGTGGAGTGAAATATGTGGATCTTTTAGAAATTGCTGAAAAGTAAAAACTTGAGTCATCATTGGACTGTACAGAAGGCTCAAAGTAAAGAAAACAATAAAAATAAAACCAGACAAAACAAGTCTGAAGCATGTTTGTAGTAGTGCTTTGAGAGCCTACTAGGTAGAAAAGCACTATATAAAAAATATATATACATATAATAAAAAAATGGAATTGCAAGGGTCTTTGTATTTGTGTATTTGTTTTGCATTGCATCATTAAAAAGTAGCCTAAAAGAAATAAAACTACATTTAACAGAAATAAAACACAGAAACACCACTAATAGTGCCAAAATAGATAAATAAAAGGACAGTAAATCTTTATACGTGTAAGTCAATCAATCAATCAATCAATTTTTTTTTTATTTAGCGCCTTACAACAGCCAAAAGGTCCACAAGGCGCTTTCCAAGAAACATCAAATGACAACAGTGTGTGTCTCGGTCTGCTCTGGGCCTTGAATGAAGCACAAGTGTTCACTTCATATACAGTGCCCACTTTCTTTGAAGCATGTGGATTCATTTATTTTGACTCCTCAACCTTTTATTGAAATATTATTTTATCTCGTCTTGACTTATACTATAACCCTCCCCCACCAGTGTTCATACTGCTCTCTATCCGCTCAACCCCCCAGATGAGCACATCTGTGTTTTTTGGACCCTCTCAGTGCTTTCTCTTTCATTAAAACAGCCTCATATCCACTCCAGCCTCAGTCCTCTTGATGAGCCATCAAATACAATTGTTCAAACAATTTTGTGATATGTCACTCTTGTTGCGTGTTGTTACATCTGTCAGGGGATGTAACAACACCTGAGTAATTTAATAAAACCACTGTCATTCATATTAGGTTATTACTGGTATAATTTAATAGCAAGTTTTGTTTTGATCTCGTTTTGAATTAGCAGTATCTAAAAATGGCATGCTCTAGTTTTGGAACATACTAGCAATCCAAACATCTCTTGGCTCAATATTTAAGACATATAAGGGTTATTTTGTAACCCACACTTGTTTGGATAAGATAAGTGGGTGACATATGTTCAAGATTTTAGCATTTTCTTAGATTTGCCTATAAAGGATACTTTCCTGGCCTTCATTATAGCTTCACTACTGGGTCCATGAGGTCAAACCAAGAAGTGGAAACAAAATCTTGAGAAACGTTCAATCTTCTGACCATGCTTGTCTGTGCTTTGTCTCTGTGTTTATAGTATGATGATGCCCACATGAGTGGTGCGTTCTTCAGGCCTCAATGCCTCTGTGATAAATCCTTATGGCTGAGAAGGCATCTGCGCGGAGTACAGCTGGGCCAGACTAATGAACTGGACCCAGACACAGTCATAATCAGATTAATGACTGTGTTCAGGTATAAAATGACCCAAATCAATGGGGAGAGAGTAAGATTTCAGGGGAAAGGAGCCAAACCATGGCTAAAGGGAGATTAGACAGTGTCGACAGGCGTAGAGCCAAGGTCATAGCCCGGCCAACTCTAGGTCAGAAGAAGTTGTAAAATAAACATGAAAAGAGTGCAGCAGGTAGACTGAGGTCTGCAACAGCCTGTCAACCGGCTGTTGACACCATATGGAAAATTACACTCTGTGAATGCAGGTTGCTAATATTTCTGAGATGCATATGGTGACAAAGGTCAGGGCCATTCTCTTTTGCCCCGCTCACTTCCCCAAGGACACTTTGACTCTGGGCACAAATATCACAATGAGAACAATAGAACTACATTTTGTGTGCGAGAATGTTGTGCATTGCTTTTTGTAAAACGCAAAAGCTGCATATTTAAGAAACAGGGTGACGGTAATGAATAGCAGGCCAATCAAAGTTCTCACAGAATAATACAACCATTTTAGGCTGGCCTATAGGATTTGACTCTATGAAGACGACACCTGAGACCCACTGCAGAGTAGGGACCATGTTATTTTTGACTGCAGTATCATAGTTTTCCTTCACAATGTACCTGGTGATAGAGATAACACTGATTTAGGTTTCCCTCTGTTATGTACTTTGCCATTTTTTTTTGTTTTTTGTTTTTTTTTTAACAAATTTTGTCAAAGTGGGGCTGCTGGTTAGAAATAGACACTATCAGTCCATTTTAAATGTTCAACTTTGATCTTAATTTTTAAACTTCTAATTTTTTATATTATTAGGGCTTATTCTAAATAGCCTAACAACAAAGATGCTTTGCTCTTTATAATATAGTTACAACAATAATCTGACAACAGTTTTTAGCCCCCCTAATTTGTTTTTAAGAACGTTTTGAAATATCTCAAGCCCCCCACAGGCTCTCATTAGAGAGCAGCCAAAGCAGTGTCTCCAAGCCCCTGCTCTTGAAGGGTGCAGAATAGTAGGCTAATAGCCTAGTTGAAAATTCACAGCTGCCAAGAAAGCCTTGCGCACTCACTGGCTAATCCTGTGTGGTGAATATTAGTGCAGTTCTTTTAAATTTAAAATACCAGGGCGATGTTAGCCTTTTGAGCAGCGCTGCTGATGGACAGCAGGACCACGTATCATGTCAGTTTTGTGCTACACCCTACCTGTGCACTATCTTTACAAAGTTATAGCACATGTAGTTATTATAATTTTATTTTATATTGTTTTACGGGTCTGTGCTCACTCCTACTCTGGGAAGCTGTCCCATCAAAGCAGACACCAATGATAATACAGCGTAATTATGCACATCAATCAGTCAAGTCAATCTTTATCACAATTGTCCCTTGAAGGGCAATCTGTTCTAGTCTTTTTTAAGAAAATGCCTTTTTATACACAGTAAAAAAAAGTGGCTAGCTATAGATGGGAAATTACTTTTACAATGAATAAGACAGAATTGTTGTAGTAATTGTTTAGGGATTTAATATGAATCTAAAAGTACAAATTGTAAATCGATGTAATGAAAATCATTAGAAGAATGTGTATAGCAGCAGATACCTGGGATAGATTATCAGAAGACTGTCTAATGGACTGTGACCTGCTTGGCACAAAATTGAGAAACAAATGTTCAATGACATGGATTACAAAAACTTGTCGGTTCAGTATACTCCTTATTGAAAGTATGTTTCTGTTTCCATGTAATAGCTAAACGGTGTGTGTCTGTGTGTTTATTTAAAGACATCATTGATTTGGTGTTTTCTTTGTCACTTGACTATCACCATCAAACATAGAAAACACACAAGCGCACACACACTTGACAATTTCAGCTCATCCAGACGCCCAGCAGGTAGACAGGAATGAGGACATGCAGGTTATTCAAACTGTACAAAAACTGCATTAAAGTGCTGGTATCACACTGACACAGACATTAATAACATATTATATCCTAAAGGTTCAAGCAGTAAACAACTGTACAATTTAGTTTAATTTGGTGCAATCATATTTTCATGATAGTGCTTAGGTAAACATGTTTTACTTTTAATCCTAATATGATTTGATATTGCATGAATTCATACAACTGGTCATTTCAAAAAACAAAAAACTAAAAATCTGCTATATGATGAGGTGCTGAACATCCTTGGCCTTTGTTTGTTACTGTTTTTTTGACAAGACCAGCATGTCGACTGGGTGGCCCTGTTATAATTCACTGAACTCATTCTTTCACTTTACACTTATTATTCAACTGGAGAATTGTTAAACTTAAAAGTCCTTTCTGTATTAGTTACACAGATAAGCCTTTCCACACCATTTGCCGAGATTTTTATAATTTGTTATTCGTTGGACAGGATGGATTAGCCTGTAACTCTCTGAGCTCGCCTTGTGACCATAGGAACTATAAATAGCTAAACAGGCTGCTGTTCCCATCAGATATTACATAGTAATCATTTCCCTCCACTGAGTAGTAGTCAAAGCTTGCAAAAAGTTGCTTTAATGAACCGCCTCTCCTTAGACTTATGAATAAAACACACAGGGATTGATGAATTATTGACCATGTCTCAACAAATGTGTGACTGTAATGTCATGTATGCAAACAAACTCAATTAGCTTTGTAAGATCACTAATCATAATCATAATAATGACGAAATAGAAATGTAACTTGTTGACAATTACATTAATAACAAAGATTATTATCTTAACACTGTTCAGTTATGTACATATGTTTTAGGCAGGTGTGGAAAGAAAAAGTAAACTATAAAGTATAATTATTTTTTATTAGTTTACAAAATGCAAAGTAAAAGAACAGAAGACAATCATCAATCAAATCAATATTTGGTGTGACAAAACAACAGCAGTTCTTCCATTGTCACTGTCTTCTACTGTCGAACAAGACTAAACCAGACCATCATATCTTAGAAAGAACCCAACCATATAATCCCAAATAGAACTAGGCTGAGGCTGACTCAATGATGCTGGAATCAGGCTTACACCGTCACATCAGGAGGACTCCTTGTTCTGGGATCACTCTCAATATTGAATTTTTTGCCTTTTTCCTTTGCATCTTGAAAATAATTCTTGTATTCTTGTGTATTGTACATCTGCATACTTTACAGCTGCTTTATCATTTGCCACTAATAAAATGTATATCTATACGTAAAATAGGGAAAAGTACAAGAAAATACAAAAAAGGCAGGAAGCAAACATTGCCACTCTGTATGTTTACCTGAACATACAGTGAATCAGTCGGTGAATCAGTAATTCAATTGAGTGTGCCCATTAATAACTGCGTTTTGTTCCACATCGCCACCGTATAACACCCCAATGCACATTTCCATGCAAATGAGCCAGAATTGCATCACAAAATATTTAAAATGCTCTCTTCATCACTTGCTGACTGCGTCGCTGTCTAAAGCTAAATGGTGAAGTAGTTCTGGCTGTCTCTTTTTGAAGAGCACTGAAGCTTTGGGCCCATTTTGTGTCTCTTCCTGACAGCCCTGTGATGTGTACAAAGCCCCCACTCCTCAACTGGGAAATCAGCTCTACTACAGCCCGTCACAAACAATCAGCGCTCATTACCCACTACGCAGCTCTACATTTTACCCATTTACCTGCAATGTCTAGCTTGTCTGATTATGTACAGTCATGTATGATGGGTCTGCTGTTGGAGTCTCTTCAGTTTGTAAGACAAGCTTTAGTCAGATGTTGTGTCACTAAAACCTTCTGACCTTGCAGGTAATCGAGCAACTGTCAAATCCAGAAAGGTGCTTTTATCTTCTTTATGTGCCGGTGTTGAGCACTCAAACAATTACCCCCCCTTAAGACATAAACATGTATGGTGCATTGCTTTTCTTCCTGAAGCACACGATGATCACAACTGGGCCCGTGTCAGGGGAAAGGCCCATTCCAAGACCTGAGTGTAATTGGTAAGGATAGTTGTGAATGGTAGCTGTGTGTGCAAGCAGATTACAGGCTGGCATCTACGAGACCCCCTCAGGGCGGCACAACATGGCTGTTTGTACGTGGTGTGTAAAACAAGCATGTCACTCATGAATTATACATGGGAAAATGCCCAGCCATGAAACTGGAGGAGTTGAAAGACAAGGGATATGGCAAGGTAAAAATAGGATGAAAATAAGGAAGGAGAAAGTCTTTGCTTGGTGACGAATAAACTGAAATGGTGGCCGTTGTAAACAATGAGCTTGCATTTGTTTGTTATCATTTTTGCTTCTTCATGTGAATGCTTTTGTTCTGTCTAGGAAGTATTTTGTCTTCTTTGGACTTTTTTTTTTCTGCACATTATGGCTGTGTCCGAATTAACACACTAATCCCTATATAGTGCACTATATAATGATTACGCCATTCTGTGGTAGGGTCCGAATGTCTAGTGACTGAAATGTTGTGCATTCAAAATTTTCCACAATTCATTAGAAAAAGTAGTGAGCAGCGATTGAAAATTACGAAAGAGTTGTTGAATAAAATACATCTGCTTATTTATATTTATACTTATATAAAGAAGTTGGAGATTAAATTGAGTTGTGAAATTGCCACATTAGATAATGGTAATGATTTGAAGACATATGAAACAAAACACAATCAGCATGTTAAAAAGCAGGCCCTGATCAAAGTTGTCCAGTCCCAAGAGAGCATTGCTTCTGCAGCTTTAGAAATTCCAGTCACCTCTCTCCTATGCTTTGCATTAGGATGCAACAGAGAGAAAAAAAACTTGATAATAGTTTTCATTTTCCCCACGGCCAGACTTATCACACCAGCATTGGTTCCACTCACTGCTTTAGCTGACGCAGTGGAAAATACTGCGACCCGGCCCTGTATGTGGCACTGGGGCATGTTGGTGCCCCGCACTGCCCCGTGCTAGCACCGCCTCTCACCTTCAATCTGAGGCCAGGGTCCTGGTGGAATTAACAATAGGCAAAATGTTAACTAAACAGAGTAAACAACAATAAAATAAAGAGCAATAAAATGACTCTTTGTTAATGCTTTGTGCATGAGGCCCTGCACAATCTTCAGGTAATTGCAAAGCAGACACCCTCAGACACCCAGACATTGACCATTTGTTCACACATTCATTTGCTCTGGACAATTTCTCAGATTCATCATTTCACTTGTAGATGCCTGTCTTTGAACAGTGGGAGGAAGATGGAGTATTTGGAGAGAACTAAATGGTAGTAAGGGCAAGACATCTCTGCGTACAAAGGTTGTTTTTATTGAAAGCTAAAAAATAGTTTCTTTTTTCTAAATATTAAACTTTATTAGACTATATAACTTATTTACAAGTTAAAAGAGTGTGAAGATAAATATTAACCAAAAATGTATGATTATAGTCTGACTAATATCTAAATTAGTTTATTTTAGTTTGATTAGGACACAGTTCCAGCACGTTACAAGCAGGTGCCTTTTTCCCCTCTCAATTCTTTGTTCTTTCTTGAAAGTAAAATTATATTCTATTACAGTAGCATCATTTTTTTTCTTCTTGAAGCTCCTGTTGATTTATCTCAGAAGTGGCCATTGCGTCCAGTGGAAGATACAGCCTTGAAGCTAAAAGCCCTCTCACAATTAATCATTCAGAGCTGAAGGACCATTTGTGGAAATGGTATCTGTTTGCAACATGGTCGAATAACTGAATAAGTCAACAAGCACAATGAGACAGAATTTGTCCTGGGCTTAGCCATTTCTCAAAATAACCCTCCTGAGGCTGAAACTGAGAAGATGAGAAAAGGGGCAAAAAGGGGAAGTCCAAATGCACGTTGGGCATTGTGCAATGAATAATAAACATATGGTCATGCTTTATTTACAGTGAAAGCCTCTTGTGTTTTCTGTTGTATGTATGATAATAACATCCTATATGCAATAATTTGTTGTATATATTAGATATATTAGTTAGTATATTAAATATACAGTGAAGTTTTCCTGCATGTGTAAATCATCTTCAATGGAAGTACAGTTTGGGAATACCAACTTGATGCAAGGAGACAATGTTGTATTGTTTGCACTGATGGTTGATCAGGCGCATGATCAAATTACAACAGTGCCTGTATAAATAATAAAATGCTGGCAAGCTGTTTGTAAGATGAATGTGGATTAACTTAGGGACAGTAATAGTCATTAAAGATTAGAAGTCATTAGAAATACTTTAAACAATTCCTGCAAACATTTTTATGCTCAATTGATACAATTCTATGGCTTAGCTTGCATTTTATTGTCTATTTTGCCAGTATTTGTAAAGTAAGATTAAGTCATCTAAAATTTTTCCTCAATTTTGGATAACACATGATTCTGATTCAGAATACAGCGTATTCTGTACCGTAAGCTTTTGCCATCACTATATATTTCTTCTTTAATAGTAACATATTTATTACCATCAAATGTTGTTTTGGTATCACAAATCAGTTTGCCATTTACTCCTATGATCACTGTGTGTCTATGTATCTGTTTGTGGATTCATGTGCCCCTTGTGCTTCTGCCGTGTCCTGTCAGAGTCAGTGATGCAGGCCTCCGCTCTGTCAACTTGTGCTGTAACATTGTGTGATGATAAGAGAGCGCCAAAGACACTGCAGTCTCTGGGGTGATCAGCTGTTGTCAAGCAGTAGCATTACTGTCGTAAAATTGTCTGCCCGAGCTGTGACTGTCACACACTTTTTTTATCTTCTTGTTCTTGTCCTTTTCTTTTCTTACTTTCCCTTTTTCAATTTTTGCTTTTGAATAGTCTGTTGGTGTGCTCTAGTCTAAAGTCCCTTTAAATGGATTTTTGCTATTAATTCATGTTGTAGTCATTAAAATAAATGTACATTTCATACATGCTGAAGAGGTTTTTGTATTGTAGACAGACATTACGCATATTTCTTACATTTTTCTAAAGTTTGGAAAATAAAATAAAATAAATAATAATAAAAATACAATTTATTTTGTAATCTTTACAATAAATATTACAGTAGTGCTTCAGTGGTTCACCTGTTAGAGTGCATACCATATAGCCTACACAAAACAAGTAGAGTAAACATTTCTTTAGGTTTGACTATTAATTAACACATGAAATTTAATGGATATATTCTTTTTCAGTGCATCTCTGAAAGCATTTGATCTTTTTCTACATTTGTTCTGTATCATTTGTTCAGCTGTTAGCTGTATAAAAACCAGAGCTGTTAGCAGCATGGCTTTCACATGCTTTGTAGCATTTCTTTTGAGTACAGAGACTAGCTGTGTGTATGCATCATGTGGATAATATTAAAGACTGTAGGAACAGTGGCATGCCAGTGTTGTAGCTCTTAGCACTAGCCTTGAGTTAAGAATGCTCTCTAGTCATAGCACAGAAAGCTCATTATATTCATTCTAACAGTGCTTCTGCACTGTTCACATATGAGAGTCTTTCTGAACACAAATGCCATTGTGGTTTATCAATCAAAAGAAGCAGCAGACCAGGAAAGAATGAGGCTTTAAATGTAATTCTTAGAAGTACCATTGTTCTTCAGTGAATCAGTTCAGTCAGTGTACGTGCATTATTTAACTACATCACTGGCTCAGTTTTGTATGCACCTGCTACTCTTAAGATATTCTAAATGAATAAATAAATTATTTATCTATATTAGATATGCAGACATAACCCTTCCTGTTACAAATGTATATAGATCTTAGTATGTTTTTTTTTAAGTTAACATTATATAAGAGCAATATTTAACGATAGACTCTAGTTCTGTCCAGGTCCTTTTCTACTCCTTCTATTTTGCAGACTAGAACATTATCCTGCTCCCTCTGTCCTCTCTATCTCCTCTTTCTCCTGCTGCTCTGCTGTCTGACAGCTAAACGCTGCCGCCTGCACCCCACTGATTTTCATCAAAATCGCATGTATCACCCAATCTTCTTTCTGCTTTATATCTGCCTCTAAGACAACACTGTGTGAGCTTAAGGACTGTGGACCATGTTTATAGGGCTGGTTTGAAGAAATATACATAATTATTTAGAGAATGTTTCTTCCGTTAGAATGGATTCAAACTTTTCTGATTCAAAGAACTTTTGATTTAATTATTTCCCCAGAACACTCACATTCATCAGAATATTGACCAATTTTTATAATATCACACTGCAAAATCTGACTGGTGCAGTGATATATATGCTCTTGTTAAAATAGATTTGTTTATGGCTTGTGTGACTTATCAGTCTGACAGAGACGCCTGGTGAGTAATAGCGATCTTAAATGTTGTCTACAGTCTCTCACTGGGGCTTGCTTAGGAAACCACATGTACACTGTACACTATCTTTAGTTTCGATACAGCCGCAGATGTAATCTCTGCTGTTGTGTCTCTTAATTACCTCGGCACACAAAAGCGCTGAATCAGATCACAAGTGCTCACATAAAATGTAATAGTTTAGAAAGTTTAGACAGTAAGGAACATGTTACTAACCTAACTCTGCCAGATAGAACTGCTCACAGAACACAGTCAGAACCATCTGGGAAGGCTCTCGTTGAGGGAGGAGCCTTCTGTCAGAAACTTCTTAGGTGATTGTATGTAGCACCGACTAGTATCCGCCTACCATGAGACTTGTTTTAGCCAATCATAGCAATGATTCAAATGACGTAACCAAAGTGCGGCTGATATGAAGAAACAATCCGCTGCAACAATAACAGTTTTTGCAAAGTAAATCTGCGAATAAAAGGAACATTAACTAACACTAAATTACTAAATTAAACAAGGACATGGGCCGATGAAAACAGCGTGTATGAAAGTCTACAAGATTTAGGATATGCACCAGTAGGAAGAAGAGCACAAACATCTTTTGTTTCCAGAAAATCGCAAAATGTGCCACATTTTTTTAGCGTTAGTGAAAGACGTTAGCATCAGTGCTATCGTCTTTCAGTGAAGCTATGTTGATAACAAAAGGAGAAGAGGGACGTTTGTTGCATTTGTTAAGATATCTATAGTGTTTACGTGTTTTTCACAGCTTCCATCATTGCCCAATGTGAAAATGATTTACAAATCTGGCCTGCATATTTTCATATTCAAAAGTCTGTAGTTTTTGCCACAATATGATACAAGACACACAATGTTGTTTTTAAAATTGTTGTATTGTAGTTTTAAAGTGAGTGCAGACTTGCCCAAAGACAACGAACAAATAATTAGTTGACAGTTTCTCTTCTTGAGGTTGTTTTTATGCATTGTTCTGGTTTAATACAAATAGAGAAAATGCCTGTTTTGATGATAATATCATACAGTCTCACATTACAGAAAGACAATTGGTCAATGCCGCATATTACAAATCGGTGTAACTGACAAAGAGCTAAAGTTAACAGTAGAAAAATATGGGTTAGGGTTGACAAAGGGGTTAGGATTAAAAAAATGGTGTTATGTACATCTCTTAAAAAAACTTTGGCTCCTCACACTCAGACACATGTTTGAAAACTGTTCTTTGCATTTTTGGTTCACAGGTTAACAATATATAAGATGGCCCTGTCTGTGTGTCACAGTTGTGTCACAGCTGTGTCACTGTGTGCCTCCTAATTTGGAAATGTCTTGAAGCACCTTTGATTTAATCAGTTTGCGATCAGATTTAGTGAAAACATGTGGTGTGCTGTCATGCAACCAGACATGCAGAGTTTGAATGGAAGCAGCCTCATAGTGAATATGTACCTCTCTCTGAGGACTGTCACAGCTTCTGATGGGCTCCTCACGTCCTATTATTACATTTCACAGTGGCACTGAGCAGTGCCAAAAGCTCTAAATTATTATGCACAAGTACAGCATGTGACATTGTGTTTATTAATTAAAATAACAGCACATAATGACTTAACAATAACTAATAGACGGTATGTTAGATTTCTGATTCTGTTTTTCTGATACCTTTTTCCTTAAAGCAGCACTGCGTAACTTTTAGCCACTAGATGGTGCAGATTCCCCTACAGACTTTCTGTCTGTGTTGTTTGTTTTCAAGAGGAAACTATTCAAAACCGGGAAGTTTGGAAGAAAAAAAAGGGTTGTTTTAGTGCATTTTGTACAAATAAAACTCTGTTAGGATCCAGTGTGTTGGCGTATTTCTCCTCTTTCTGCTTCCTTGCTTGCTGCAAAGCGTGTCACTCAGGAGAGGTCTGCTCGTCCCGGTGGCATGGAATTATATTTATATCAGAGTTTTTTTTGTCCAGTTGAGATTACTGTGTTAGTGAAATAGGCATGATTTAACCACTTCTATTTTTATTTATTATTTATATAGCCCTTTTCCACCTAGTAGGCACTCACAGCGCTTTACCAGTGTTACAGCTGACCAATAGAGGCAAGGTGGGTAAAGTGTCTTGCCTAAGGACACAACGACAGTATGTGGGGGAGAGTGGGATGTTATGATGGGATTAAATCAATACAAAAATTAAAAGTGTAAGAAAAAAAACAATTCTGTTGGATATTGAAATATTTAATTTGTATGAAATTTGTATCTATTAAAATTACAGTCGAATCAATTTTTTTTATTAAAATAAATACAAAAAAAAATTCCCTTTTTTTTCTTTGAAGAAAAAAATAAAAAAGTCTATTTAGTATTCGAGTATTTTCTAACTGTGTTTAGTTCTTTGGGGGAAAAATTTGCAAGCAATTAGTTTGTGGCTTATTGAGTAAATTGTTGTGAGATACGGTTTCAGTGATTACTATTTTTATAATTAAATAAAATGTATTTCATACACTACAAAAGTAGGTTTCCCAGATTCTTTTATCAAAAAATATGCAATACAGTCTTACAATACAGTATTGGGATATACAGTATCTGGATATATCGTATTGTGGCATGTGTATCGTGATACTTATCGTATTGCCAGGTGCTTGCCATTAGCCCCCTTTTGAGAATGTATATTTTAACACATTAGGCTAATATGGCCAATCTGCCCAGGCCTTGTGCCACTAATAGTGATTTCTAATGTGTAAAATTATTTTATTTTATTGGCTCCCCATTTAAAAAACCCTTGTCTCACACTGACTATGGGCTTTGGAGCACACTACAGCTGAAGTAATAGCAGCGTGGCAGCAGCGGGAGGCTCTGACCCACGACTGCTTCTTGGCTTGTGCCAAACTGTTCTGCTCCTGCTGGGTCTCTATCCTACAACTGGATCGAGGGGCTCATTTCCATGTTGCCAGTTCTGTAGTAAAGAATAGAGCAGCTTTAGTGGCCTCCTGTCTCTGCATCAGAGTGTGGCTCAATAATGTGGGAGGACAGAGTGTCTGAGCCAGAAACTTTCTAAAGGATGTGGAGAGAAACTCTGACCTGAGCATTTTTGTACAACAGCTTGTCCCTGCACTGCTAATCGAAAAAGAAAAAATATTCTAAATTTTTTTGCTGTAAAGATGGTCAAGTTTAAAATGCTAGTTAGGTGGTTACTGAGAGAAGTAGTTTTTAGAATAAGAAAAGCACTGTGCTCTTCTAAACTGGTATAGCCTAGTCCATGATTGGTATAACAATTACTTATGAAGCAATGGATTATTTTTTTTTACTCTAGAAATAATGTTCAAATGAAGATTAGAGTGATTTAATTTAGCTTATGAGCCTCAGATGCTTTTATACATTTGTCCTTTATGTTAATGTTATGAAACTGTCATTATGAAAATTGTCTACTTTTCTATCTCTCAATCCTTTGGCTTCAATTAATTTTTTATGTAAAACAGATTGCGTTTTTCTGTGGACATGTAAGTTCGCACATGCACTACTAAAATGTAATCAGCAGGATTTTGCATGAGGATTTAAGGACTTGTCAAATAGTGTTTAACACATGGAATGCAGCAGCACCTCCAGCCTTGTTGTAGCTTAGCACTCATATTTATGAATACAAAACAAGCCCCAACTAAACAGCTTTACTGAAATGATTTAATGTTTTTCTGAAACCGTTTGAGGTAATGCGTTATTAAGCACCTGCACTCTTTGGAGTAAAACCACTGTAATGAATAATGAAAATTCAGACGAGAAAGTCACTTTTCTAAACTGAGTTAATCAATCAAACAGCCTCATGAATGTGTTTAACTGCACCATTGCACAAAATGCCTTGATTACACTTCCTCTTGGCATAAAAAGGTGGGATACTGCACTGACGTGAACGGTGTTCAAATGTCATGAAGGACAAGTGTCATGCCCGATTAGCACCTTACCTTCACCTTGTATCTACAGAGGAAAACCACTGAGATCAATACACAGGCATACAGGATTGCTGCAATGAGAAATCAATAGTCACAAACATTAATTATAGGAAAAGCCGCATTTTGTTGGGCTTTTGCTGCATTAGTTGATGAGCTGCACTTTCAAAAGACCACTTTTACACATTCACTATCCTCCAGACTTTATCCCACAGACTTTATCCCACATTGTGAGCAAGTTTGGTGATGTTGTACAGTGCTGTGAGTGGCGTGCACAGAAGCCTTGTTCTCTCTGCAGCATGTTTCACTTTATTTTACAATATTGGGTTATGTTGTACATGTTTGAATGTGTATTGCTATTAGCACGTTAATTGCATTGACTGTAAAAAAAGTTAGCTTCTTTGTCCTCCACCTTCTTGCTGTAAACTGTTAGTGGTAATTAGCATCATACCCCGCTGCCTCATGCCCTGCCCCTTCCCCGCCAGTCAGTAAAACCACCGAGACTATCTCCTGACATATGAATTCCAATCCTGCAGCCATCCTCCAGACTTTTGCTTCATGTGTGAACGCAGGTCTCCCAACAACCTCCGGAGGATGTACAAAGGGCCTGAAGAGTCAGTTGCTATGCACACATCAGTTGGAATGTGACAGCTTTAAAAATACCTCAAGAGGGAACACGTAAATAAAACTTGGCAATCTGGAAAAAATTGCTTAGATTATACCAGAAAGATAGAATTTAGAGAAAATGTCAGAAAAGTCAGCTCCAAGCTTCTGATTTATTTTAAAAGTACAAAATATGTTGTGAACCTCCTCTCTCCTATACAGTACTTTGACAATAATGCTTCCTCCAAAATCAGCTATTTTATTGCATGCTTTCTTTGAAGCAATTTTCTTTTATAGTAAGATATAATTGCAGAAAGAGGAAAAAATAGATCCATGTCCTCTCTGTCTGTCTATCTTCTTTTGCTCTTTCTTCCATTCTGTCGTTTTTTTTTTCTTGTCCCTGGATAGCAATCAATAGTTATTATCTGCTGAGTGTCACGATAGACACTGCACAGAGCCCCCATTCTGAGTTGATGGTGCTTTTTCATTATAGCTGACACTAGTCTAAACAAAGCAGGCCTATTTCCCTGCCACCAGACAAACACAGTCTCCATAATGGCAGCAGATAAAAGAGAAGCAGGAGGGAAAATTGAGTTTCACATAATGGGGAATCAGTAACTCGGGCCCACTTCTGTTCCCACTCCATTTTCCCACTTCCACCATCTTTCTATGAAGTATTTGGTCATTATACAAACAGCCTAGATGTTAATTTCTTACCTCCTGCCATTGATCTGCTCACTCTCCTTTTCATTCATCCCCATTATGCGGCCCAATAATGCTTTTCTACATTCATCATCCATCCTTCCATTTGTGTGTGTGTCTGTCGGCGCGGCCATCCATCCAGCTGCCAGTTTGTAGGTGGGTAGGAGGTGAGGTTGTTTTGTTTTGACGGGGTTGTTGTTTCATAAAATAAATAAATGATATCTGTGCAGCCGAGTGGAAAGCATAACGAATGGCAGTTGGAGAAAAGGCAATTTAGGGCGAAGTGCACTGGCTGGCAAAGGAATAGAATGGGTTTTTACTGTGAAGTATAACCAATGCATTACAAAACACATCACCAGAGGTTTATTGAAAAAGCCAAGTACCCCTCACTCCTCCCTATGAAAATGGCCAACATTATCATGGCCTACATGGTTAGGCACTGAAAGTCACTTTCACAAAGTCAGTGGACAGGCTTTTATTGGCGGAGCACATAGAAATAAATGAGCCCCAGGTGAATGACAGAGCAAAAGGTGGTTGCTTTTCAATTCCCTGCCATACACAGGGGCAGCTAAGTTTCATGGGGTCACTGTGGAATGTTTTATTTTCCACTAAGGCTTTCTGTTGAAAGAACTAGACATTTTGGTGTTTTAGTTTATACAGAAACCAAAATAAGATATAAAAATTTGACACAATAGGCAACTGTAGACTGGGATTGATTGCCAGAATACCCAAGTAAATATACTGTTACTTTAAACCAAGTAAAAATAAGTCATCTACAGCTAAATTAATGAGTAAGAAGATTTTGGGAAAAGAGAATACAGACCAATTTTGTTTTATTATATTAGTAAAGATAAATAACCAGCCTGGCAACCATAAAACCAACAAACAATATAAAAGATGTTCAGTTGGCAATTTAGTGTTTTGATGGAAATGCTCATACATAGCCTTGTGCAGAGCTTATAAGAACGCACTCTTTTCAATATTTTTTTCAATAATGCAATAGCTCCCTGCAAGGAATTAGATTTAACAACAGTATTTTGACATTCAAAAACTCAACATTGTAACCACTTGTAGTCATTAATATGTGTGATATTTGTGTGCTTTTGACTAAATATAACAATTAGAGTCATGAATAAAACTGGCTTTATTTCAGACAGGTGCAGCCCTCTGATTGTCAGCAGATCCAGATAAATGCCAGTCATTCTGACAAGCTGTCACCTGAAACGGAGAATCCTTTCTGCTGCTGCAAGTGTTACTCTCACTCTACCTGCATCACTGCTCTCTTTATCAGCTCTGCCCTCCGCCACTGTCAGGTTTAAAAGTGTTAGAGGGTCTGTCTTTACATTATGCTTTCAAGAGAAGATTTAGTAAGTAGCCGATTAAAATGAACTATAAACACTATGGTTTTAAATGGTAATGCTGTAGATGATTTAACTTAAAGCAACCCAGCGTAACTTTTAGCCAGCAGAGGGCGCAGATCCATCGCTGCGCAACTGCACTAGCGCAATATTGTTTACAAGTAGAGATGTTTTAAGATAGCAAGTTTGGAAGCAATTTAAATTCACCATTTCACCTTATATTCATGTCTTTGGACAGTGGGACGAAGATGGAGTGTCCAAAAACGTATAAGCCCCTTTTCCACCGCAAAATTTTTTAAATTTTTTTTATAAAAAAATTATTTATTTAAGAAAAGGTGGACAATGCATATAAATAAAGATTAAAACAAATGTAAATATGCCAGGTTATAGCGTTAGTCTATATTCCAACAAGTTCCCCGGGATTTTGACAAAACAAAATCTAAATCTCCCAAAAATGTGTTTTCTCCTAAATTACCCAGGGGAAAAACTTTCCTTCAACCCCCAAAATTACCTGAAAAAAGTAAAAAGTACCAAGTAGGTTGGGGTTATAAATTCTTGGAGGGAAGACTGTGTGCTGAAGAACGCTGATTGGTCACTTGCAACATTCCGCACTTCCGCAATTGTCTTTTCTACGGCTGTCATCTTTTCTGTGCAGATTGTATGGTTTCATCTGCGATGTAGTAAAACACAAAGAACAGAACAGCTTGAGCGACCTCCATTCTGGCATATTGTGTCGCACAAATGACGATGCAGGCTTGTTGGTGACCATTTATGCCGTCATCATGCTTGTTTGGCCTTCAGATTCTTCTTACCTCTACCTACCTAAGTTATTTTGCAAATAATTGTTTTTTCTCCCTATAAACAATATCATTATGCTGTTACCAACCATACTAGCACCTTTTAGACTACTTTACAAGAATATGTAAAAAAATATATTTTAATTAAAATCCATACAGTTTAGTGTCTGACAGTAATTGGATATAGTTGTCCTGATCCAGATTTGCTTTCCATTAGTTTTTCATCTCTAAACCCCTGTAAAATAGCACAAAACCATTGTTGTTTTAAAAGGCATTTTCAGACGGTCACCCCTGCCGTGTTTAACAGATGCCTGAGAAACCAGAAAAGAAATGTCCAGTAAATATACCGTCATGCGTCACTTCAGTAAGAGGGTCTGAGTCACCTGGTAAAGCCATGCACAAAAACGCCTCTGCTTCCAACTCTCTGTGTTTAGGCCAGTGATGAAGTGGAGCAAGATGAACACAGTACTCATTTTCTTTGATAAAAGTGTACACAAAAAAGTGTTACGTTGCTTGAATGACATTTGGGACATACAGTATAGTCACCTGAATGTCAGTGTTCATCTTTGATATAACTGATGACGTTGATGAGGCAGGAGTGGTGATGTCAGCAGCAGATATGAATCATTCATTTATGTGACCCCTGCGTTTGGTACACTGTGTTCTCTGTGGCATTCTGTTCATTTGGCTGAGCCAGATACATCCCAGAGGTAGCCATTGTTTGGAAACCAGGTAGCACGCTTGGTGGACAGCTGAATAAAGTTGTTACATAGAAGAGGAGTGCAGCTTGCAATTTTCTCCCCACAATACTATAGCATGGCACTGTGAGTCCATTGTGCAAAAGCATTATGCCGCCAATAATACAGCCATGTATAAAGCATACCCCCGATTGAAGGGGAACAACCAGTGCACATTCAGGCATTATCACATTAACACCTGGAGCCAGACATAATGTAGCCTTGGCTGCAAAAAAGTAGCTTACTGTGAGCCAGGTTTAGAAAGATTCTGAAAGCAAAAGCATATGGGAGACACACTTTAAAATGACTGCTTTATGAAGTTGATGTTTTTGGAAAAGAGAAAACATTATCAGAACAAAGGCAGAAGTATAAAAGAAATATAAGATAAAAAATACTTCCAACATAAAATTTTCTTAAAAATGAAAGTGCTGAAATGTATTCAAAATGTACAGATTTCACTGATGGTTGGCAATTTTCTGTGCAGTCTTTTTGGCTTACATCAAAAACATCATAAACTATTAACATTATCTTTTTTTGTGACAAAGCCTCGACCTTTTTGTTTTGATCTTAAACCGCTCATCTTTACTGCAAAATTATAAATCACTGATGTGTACTGTTTCAGAAAAGAGATGAACGATAGCTGCTTGCAGTTAGATTTGAATTATAAAACATAAAGGTGCTATCAGAATAAGACTTCGAATTAAGAGTTCATCACAGATGCACAGAAGAGAATAAGGGGCTGAGACAAAAGCCAATTTCCAACATACAAATGGTTGCAGCTCAAGTTAAGGTCACTGGCTTTCTTTATTTGTTTGTTCGCTCAGGTTTGCCTTGATGGCAGCTTGTCTAGATTATCTCGAATAGACGTCGGTGTATTATGACTATCAGCAATTTACAGCGTTATTAGAGTGCGCTGACTGTCTCAACTTCCCTAACCCACACACACACACACTGTCATCTCTGTAAACAGCACATTTCTATTGGCTGTCATTGTATGTATCTAGGGCTATGGCTATATTCTTATAGCTCTGAAGGCGTGTGTTTGCGTGTTTACTTCAGATCCTGATATCCCCCTGAAAGCTATAGGGGATATAGCTGTAATCTCGACAACACAAACACATAATGTAACGATGAACAGATTAGCTTGTAGCCCTGTGTTTGCTGACTGGCTAAAGAGAAGCATCTGCAAAGAAAGCATAATGAAAAGGAGTCCACATATCAGCTGGCCCAGCACAGATAAATGTGCTGCAGGGGGCTTTGTATATATATTACAAATTAAACGGGACACACCTCACAAGTCGACCTTCGAGTGGATTACGATCACTGTGACACGGTAACCAAACATCATTATTATGCCGTAGGTGTCAAAAGTTTTACTGGTGGAAGAAGGAGATTTACTGCGAAGGGAGTGGAACACAACAACAGGTTTATAAAGAGTAGAATCTTTTTTTTAATATTATGCATGAAAGAGGCGGTAAGTTCTGGAGTTTATACAAATTCATTTCGATAGAAGCTCAATGTATTTGTGACAAGCTATTGACTCAAGGATTTGCATGTCCAAGAAGTAAAATGCATTATTACATGGTGGTTAGTTTTAATCTTTTTGAAGCCAAAGTCACCGTGCTCAATCCAACTTTTAATATTCTCCTATTTCCCATTACCATTTCCCCTAAAAGAATAGAACCAGTCTGTATTTTTTCTTGTCACACGCTGCTGCAGAAAATTGATTTTTTAAACTAAAAGCCTGTGCATCATTATACATAGTCCTTACCTGCTATTGATTATCTTTCAGCCAAGTTTGACATGGCCTCTTTGGAGGACTCAGCCTTGGAATGAGTATCCATGAGTGCTTATATATTAGGCTATGGTCTGAGGTTTTAATGCTCAGAATTCCACTCAATCACGTTCATAGATACATTCCCTAGAGAATTAAATTTATTGTGTAGCCTGTCCTTTGGGTAAATCTAATTTGAGTTATGTGCTATTAAATACGTAGCACAGACACAAATATAAGCACTGAGATATGACTGCAAACCACTGATGTTCCAGTTAATCTACTTTAAGTCGGTGCTTAGTGCGCTGCAGATTTATTTGGACACTATTTCTAATCTCTTTGCCGCTCTTGTCATTTAACAAACTGCAAACTGCAAAGTTCCTTTACTTTCACCACAGTCCATTTTATTTGCACACACAAACAAACATAATTTATATCGACGTATAACAAAACATTAGGGATGGTCATCTTCCTCCTCAGTGGGCTGCTTTTTGCACAAGGACGCTGACAGAACACTGACAGAATATTGGCATCAGTGCAAAAAAGCCAAAGCCTGACATTAAGTAATTTCTAGATTTCCATCTACAAGGGCTATGTTTACACTGCAGCCCAACTTTGTGTTTTTCCTCCTGTGCATACAATCTTTTCAAGTCACTTGCATATGCTTTTCTGAATCGGATACAGATGTAATTCTGTGCTGCTTGTGTGACCTGATAAAAAAGGCTTTGTTCACACTTATGTGTTTTTATTTTTTTAAATAGCACTGTAAATAAACCCTTTGACAATGTGCCATTATCTAATAATCATAGCTTATCACATAGTTTATACATAACTGGTTTTCAAGGATACCACGTTTGCTTATGATGCAGCGAGTCAGAGTTTGTTGTTGCTCATATGATTATAACTTGGTATCAGAGCGGTTGTGGTGTTACGTGACTTCAAATTCAGATCTAAATTGTAAAACATTAATTATATTTACTGTCTTTGTGAAAGCCACTTTTTGTAGTGCTTATTTGTTTTGAACATGCACCTCAATTAGGCTGTTTATGAAGTCAAATGTTGAGGAGTCAATAAATCAAACTTAGGTTTACAGTCTATAGCTTAGAATTTAAGCTTGGATCATATACAGTGTTGCTAATAACTCTGACGTTTTCACTGAACTTTCAGAAGCTCAATTCAAATATAAATGAAAACAATCTTGACACAGTGCTGCATGACAAAATAAGGTGTTCTCAAAACCACAAATTTGATTGATATATTATGGCTCTCACTGTTAGCCGAGAGCAAACGCTGTGTATTATTAGGCACCTTGTGTTTGCATAATGAGGGAATGAAAATAGTTCAGCTTCTCTGGTGTGAAATACTACTGTTACTCCAGTGAAACTATAATTTGCTATTAATGGATAGCATTTATTGACAGTTAACTGTGGATGCAGCTTTTTGGCTTTTCTTTATTTTGAGTTTACTGATTTGTACTTGAGTAGATATTTTATTGTAACGTTGTTCCTGTGCAGGCACACTTCATATAAACTTAACCCTCGGGTAGTTCTGCCACAACGAGTCATTGACATTGTCCATTGACAGCTGCAGAGTAGTAAACTAGCAATCTGTGGGCTTGTTTTTGCATTACTGTCAACTTTTCCCAAAGAGCACAATGACATCAGCAGATTGTCTGAAGATGCACTGCAGTGTTTCCACTGACTTTAATTATTCATTAAAAATGTGCT
This sequence comes from Neodontobutis hainanensis, assembly GCA_024349245.1. Taxonomy (NCBI): domain Eukaryota; kingdom Metazoa; phylum Chordata; class Actinopteri; order Gobiiformes; family Odontobutidae; genus Neodontobutis; species Neodontobutis hainanensis. The sequence continues at coordinate 819,215 of JALDNG010000052.1, forward strand.
GTCTGTTTGTCCCGATAAGCCACTGGCTCATTCATTTCTGTGCAGCCATGAGAGCATAGCTGATTTAGCTAACTTTTCTGTAGAAGCTGCTCTAAACATTTCTGCATGCTCACAATCAATATGCCACCCTTGTGAAAACAACTTGTAATTGTCTCCTGCAGCTACTAAATGTCTGCTATTTTATGTTCGGAGACCTAGCCTGGTGAACAACTATGCAAATGTTTTATATGACAGAAAGGCAAAATGTTTGGAAACCTGTGTTAAAGCGTTGCCAGCGTTGGAGCTTGTTAGCGGCAGACTGCGTTTAAATTGGAGCTCGGAGGTGACAGGTGTGTGGTCCTGAGTTGCCTATATTTGTATTCCTCTCACTTTATTTAAAAGGAGCTTTGTGGACACAGTCTAATCAATTAGGCTTTCAAGAGTTCGGCTCTGCTTTCCTCCCCCTAATCAGATACGACTCCAGTTCTTCTGCCAAAAACCACACGAGGAGGCCACCCTAATGAAGAATGAGGTGCAGCCCCATCGGCCCACAGTGGAGACAGAATTCCCCTACTTACTGCTGCTCTCAAATGGAGGATAATCAATTTTTGGGGCTATTCAAAAGCCACCTTCACATCATCCCTTGCAATGATGAAGTGGTTGTTTTGGCAGGCGATGTAAACCTGGGCCTATCCTCTCATGTTGGGATCTGACAGCTGTGACCTTCATGGGAAGCCGTCCAATGACCCTGCAGGTGGGAGGCTGCTGTGAAGCCGCATTAGGAGACAGACACACAGACATCTCTTCAGGGAGCGTGGTAGAAATAAGAGGAAATGTTTTGCGCAGAGGAGAGACCTGGTAATTTGTCTGAGGCAAAGCCTGCAGAGAGAAGTCAGGGTCGCATCGGGGTGAGGCCAACGCGTATACTAACCCATGATGAGCGCTCGCTGCTGCTGGAGCGTGAAGTCACAGGGCATGGTGGAAATAACCTGCACTGAACTCAAGCTTTGCCTCATTTAGAGAAACACATAGAATCTTGACTTGCTTGTTTCTTCTGGTCTCACTTATTGACCCTTTTTTTAGCAGAATTTAAAGTGCCTTTCAGTCTTTGTGGGACACTCGGAATACAACTTTAGGATGGACACAGTGCTGACTACTTCATCTGAGAAAGGGCTCCATTCTATGAGCATATAGTACTTTTACTTTATTATCGAAGTTGCTGTATATAACAAACCCTATGACTGGTATGTATACCAGTCAATAAAAAGAGTTCTATTTATGACACAAAGTCTGCAGAATTTCTGAAATTCTATCTTAAGTTTTTCATTTTTGTTTGGCAGACATTTTGTTTAGTTTCCACAATGAGGCCACATTTATAAGTCCATTTGTCATTTTTTGTCAGAACATGGCTATTTTGATCTTTTATTTTTAGCACACAGCTCTGTCTCAGAAAGTTGGACTTTGCTGCCACTTTTCAGCCCTGTGTTAGTCTTCATTAATCCTCTCCAAAGTGTGTCCCAGTGAAAAAAGTCACTCACTAGATGTCTTGGCTTTGGCTGTGTAGAGCAGAGGTGTATTGTGGGGCCTGTGGCAGCTCTCCGTTTACCATACTGTGAAAGTAATTAAATCCAAGGGCTGCCAGTATTTACTGGCAAAGGGGGGCAGCCTCTTCCTGCTCCTCAAACAGCCCTCCATCTGTCTGATTGGATTGTGGTCCTGGGCAGCACCAGACATGCACAGAGAAGGTAGGCCAGACTGGAACTCCCAAACATAACATCCTCGTTCCCAAAGAACATCATGCTGATTTCATACAAAATGACCTCGCCAGGGGAACTAATCATAGACAGTAACTTTATTCAGAAGGTTATCTGGAATTTACTGTGTAATTGGGAGTTTTTCTCTAGGAAACACATTGTCAGTCTGGGTAAAAGCATAATGATTTGCTGTAAAGTGAACATCATTCTCCACAGTCCTAAGATTAAATATATTCATTAAGAATGTATGAACTATGCCAAAGCATAGTTTCAATAATATTGAGCAGACATGCCTTTCGGCTTTTGCCTATCCACGGGTCACCAAAAGGGGAGGTAGTTTGCATGAGTAGCATGGAAATGTTTTTACGCCAGATGCCCTTCCTGAACACTCTCCATTTACAGATAAACTGTGGCTGGAGTTGCTCCCCAGGGGATTCAAGCTGCCAATCTCCCACACCCAAACCAGGTGCACTAACCTCTCCCCCCCACAGAGGAGCCAGACCTGTATACTATAGAGAATGTATATGTAAGTGATAAGAGTTATCAGTCAGCCAGGGACAGCAAGGGCCCTGTATTTTATATTCATCTATGGTATCATCGCAGCAAACTTCTGTAAACGCTCATCTTTGGTGCAATTCTCTCAAAAGCATGAAACAGCATTGCTATTGTTCCATTTTCGGCTGATTAGAGCCTGTTACCTTCTGTTCCTTGGGACACTTGTTCTTAGCGAGTACACGGCCATCAGAACAGCATGTCCCGGCCATTAGCTCAGCATGGAAGCATACTAGCTTACTTATTACGTTCTAACTTTACCTTGCCAAAAGCTTTGGTGGGATAATGCATCAGAAGAGCTGCAAAAGATGGTGGATGGAAACGTAGATAGGAATTCTTGATTATAGCAGTTAGAACCTATTGTGAGAGGGAAATGTAGTGATTGAAGCTGAGGTATGTCCTTGAAAGTCAGGGCAGAGAAATGGTGTACAGAGCCATGAGAGTGGCCAGTGGAGCCCCCTGTGGAGACACCAATAAATAATGGTGCAATATGGTGGATAGAAAAAACCTATCAAGCTTAGACTTTAGGCTTTTTAGAACAAGATGAGAAAGGACATCTGAAAGCTGAATGTTTATTTTGAGAGAGACATGTTTGGAAAATGCTGTTTTGGAGATTTCATTTCTTGCTTGTAACAGCACTCAATACTTTTTCCAATTCAACTCTGCAAAGTCAATCTCAGAAGTCATTTTTTCCACCAAGGTTACTCAGGAACAACCCTGATGAAGCCTCTGAGGTATGGACTGGCAGACACATGCCACTAAGCATCGTCATAATCTCCTGGATGGCACACATATTGTTCATGACGGTGGCTTTAATATGAGATTTTATACAATTAGAGTATTGCAGTCACAGCGAGACCAGCAAGCCTTTCTCATCTTTGTAAATGCAATTGTGCAAGATTCTATTTCAACTTATTTTTGCCAATTTCTCCAGTGACATCACCCATTAGAGGCTGTGATCCAACTTTTATCCCTAAAACAAATCTGTGATCAAATTTCTTTTAATCAACCTTTTACAAGTGACATTCTCCCCAGCTCTCTGAGTCATCTATCACACTTAACTTTGTTTTCCCTCTCTTTCCTCTCCTTCGTCTCCATTTGCAGTAAGGAGCCAGCAACTTCCGCTTCAGTTAGATGTCACTCTTTATTTAAGAATCAGTCCTCCTCTATTGTGCTGGGTTAGAGCGGAGATTGTGTGTGAGCTTAATAAATAATAAAACGAATAAGACAAAGTTCTACTGAGCAAGTGTTCCATTTTGACTTTCGTGTTCCTACTTTTGTGGCCACATTTAATGCTTGTCTATTAGTTGTAAAATTTTTGAAGCCACCCATCGTATACAGTGGTACAGCAAAGGTGACTCCTTAAGTTATTGGTTTTATTTTATAATACGCAATAACTCACAAAAGGCTTTTCTTTATGTACTCTGCAGTTTTTTTATTACGTCGCTCAGTGCAACCAGGCTTTGGAAATCACTCTGTTCATCGACTTTTTCACTTTTACTGCACATCTTTCCACCCTTTACTAGCCCTGTAACATATTACAGCTAATTTGTAACATATTTTTTTGACAAATGTATTTCAGTCTATTAAAGTTATGTTTAAATGTGTAACTTTTTTTATTATAGTGAAATCACAATTAATTTCTGTATTTATAAAGACTGGAAATACTTATACAGCCAAAGGCCTCCAGTGTGGGCAGAAATGTTATTTATTTTCTTTGCGTGTGCCTTGGACTGGTGTAAACAGGCTTCAGAATTGCATCAGCGTGGCCCTCCTATGCTGGTTGGAGTCAGTTCATTTTGTCTCTGTTGTATTTGCTTTATGAAGCAGTAATAGCATTAAGAGACTTCAAAAAGAACGCGGTGAGACTAATCAAAATGAAACTGCCATCACAGGTTGCAGCATCAAAGTCTTTTTGCGTCACATGGGTCCTATATTAAATTAAAATAAGGGGTTATTTTGTTTTCAAGCTGTCCGGATTGATAAAGCACATGTCTAGCAGAAATATACTCTTAAATGCATATAAAGCAGAAAAAACATAGTTAAATAGAAGGTGATGGCCACATCCTGTCTGTTTCCACATTATATTTTGTATCAATCAAATGTGCTTCCACATCCACATGGGAAATAAGATTACTGGATTTCTTTGCTGAATAAAGTGGATTAATAAACAGGCTGACATGTACAATGACTGTGAACACATCATACCTCATTACAAAACCTGCTTACTTTACATTTTTGTAACTCTTATTAAAGGAACCTAATAGGCAGTGCCTTTGGCGCATCCTCAGGCAGTTCCTGGAGCAAGTGCCAGCTCAGTGGAAAACATTTTGAAGCTGTGAAGACTTCTTAGAAAAGCAGTGTCCTCCTCAGCACGGTTTAGTTTAAGCAGTTTTCATAATAAAGCCATTAAACATGTTGTAATCTTCCCCAGTTTAGGAGCTTTTAATCAGAGGGTTAGTGGGAAGAAGGTGGCGTTTTCCAGGTGCGTCCATCTTTGTATCCCTCAGGACAGGGAGAGGTGAAAAGAATTCTGAGGAGTTCTTTCATTTCTGGCGTAATGAGCTGATAGCCGGCGGGTAGCTGTTGTCTCCTGCTGTGTTTCATTTTGTATTGATACTTTCCCTTTTAAACACGCCTCATGCAGCCCCTGTGGCCCATAGCACCAGGTTGCCAATGTGTTCCGTGCCTTGCCTTGACATCAACTTTAATCTTTAGACAGAGCCAGCAAAGCACTATGATCTGCTTTCAAAAGAGAAAATAAGGTGCACATTGAACATGACATATGCCTGCAAATGGCTTTCTGTTATGCTCATAGCGTATGACTTCTTCCTTAGGCATTCAATTGACAACTCACAGTATGGAGGAGAGATTAATCGGTGGTCACCTGCTGATATTGAACTAACACTTTGCCAGAGGGTCTCCCTTGACAGATATTGGTGAAAAGAATAGCAGAACGTTCTCATATCATATCCACCATGGGTTCCTTGGAAACTCTCCTGTCAAAAGGAAAAAACTGTGATAATATAGAACAAGAGAGTCTTTGTCTCTTAAAATGAAGGATATAGCAGCATATTACTAAGGCAAGTGAAAGGCAAAACAAAAAATAACCTACAAACAAATAAACTCTGTACATAGCCTGACAAATAGCAAAAACTAGCTGGTGTGCCCTTTTCTTGTGTGCATCCGGTGGAGCAGTCTGGCAAGACTTTAGCATATGTGCCAGCAGAATGAACTGTGTGGATTCTGGTGAGCACCACTACCTCGTCCATCTCATCAGGAAGAGGTCTCACATTTATAGTATAGTATAAAAACAGTATAACAGTATAATCATGTACGGAGGAACAGACTCAGTTCTTCAGGGGTCCTCATGTGTGCCTCCACAGTTTTTTGGAATATTAAGTTTTGCTAAAGGTTTGGGCTGGGGTTCTGCATATTTTCAAATGTTTCAAACATTTAATGCAAACATAATGTTGTTTGTATCCATAGCAAGGATGTGCTCATCTGGACTATCAGGGGGTCTGACATACCTTCTCTCATTATCAAGGACTGACAAAAATCCTTGGGGTTAAGCATCTCCCAATTATCTACTCTCAATTTATCTATGTTGCAAATTTTATCAGCAATTTTAGCCACTAATGAGGATTTTCTTTTTTGAGTCTATCACTTAAAAACTTCCAGAACGCATTGTTACTGTAAACATTAAGAACCTAACCTTCTAAAGAGGATACTGAAAAGTGTGTTTATAACCCATCCAGTGATCGATCTGTTGGCAAATATAGAGTTGTTGTGGTGTTTTTGTTTTAGAGTTGATGTAATAACCAGATGTGTGTTTATCTAATGAGTCCCTTTGCTAAACCTTGAGAGACTGTGTGTAACTCTTGATAGAGATTGTGGGAGTGTATTGATTAGAACCTGCTAAGTCTGTCAAGTTCTCAAAAGCCATGTCCAAGACGTATACACCACTAAGCCTCGTCTCCATAGACTAATGCAAGACTTTCTTTACTGATAAACAGTTTAATCTCTAGGCCGGTCTAGGTTAATTTGTGATTTAATTAACTTGGAATATGTTTTACAATGTGGGAAGATACAATCTAATTATTAAATAGGTTTCTAATCCATCTAATGGTTAAAGGCCACAAGCCAATTGCTATTCTTATCTTACAAAAGTATCTGGTTCAAGTCAAATCACCCAAGCTGTCAGTTCATTAAGAACATTAAACAAACCAAGAGTAAGAAATCACTTTCTTCATTCAAACATGGTTTTGATTAGGTTACATTTTTTTTACCACCAAAACAAAATTAACAAGAAAAACTTTGTGACACAACTGAAGCCAAACTAAGACAACCAAATATGTCAACTAATTGTTCAATAATTGTACCATAAATCACAGTGACAATGACAGCTCGTCCCAATTACAAATGTCACGCTTGAACTGGCTCTCCATCAAGCCTCATCATGTCTGGACCCACACTGTGAGCAAATCACCTTGTTTGCTTAATGCCATAAGACACAACCTCAAAGTGTTTAACTTACCAGACAATTTTTTTAACAAGTTAATTCATCCCATCTTAAATGATGTTTTCCAACAGGTGAGAGAAGTCCATGGTGAGTCCGCGCCGCGAGCCTCAGGGATTCAGTCGGAAGTTTCTATCCTTAGGTAAACCATCTTTTGCAATTTCTCCTCTCCCTCTGTGCTCTGCATTGATATTCATGTTGGGTCCGGGTGCCTGCAGTGACAGCTATTTAGCATTATATTTGAATGCCTTTTAAAAGGACCTCTTCAAAGGAGCATAGGCATAGTGAGAGCGAATTGAACAAATAGCAGATGGTGTCAAAACTTGGTGTTCGCAACGGGGGGCCATGCAAATCTTCATCGTTCATTAATGCTGAGGAGAGTAATTTGATGATAACTAAATACATGGCCTCTATGCTTCTCTGTATCTGAAGTATACAGGCTAAAATGTATATGAGTGTGATGTGAAAGAGGTCAAACAATATGAATGAGGAAAGGGCTGGGAGACGGGAAGGTTATTATCTGTTGATGAGATGAACGATCAGAGTATAAACACATCAATTTATTATCTGGGGTAATTGATGGGCCTCAGCTCTTGACTAGGATCATTTGTATTTATCGCTGTCACCGTCTGATTTGAATACTTGGATGTAAAGCTGCTTTGTCGGCCATGTTCAGGTATTCCTCAGTGTTCATCAGTTTTACTTTTCATACATGCACTATACTCTGGAGTTATAAACCAGGTTATACACAGGTTATACACTTTTTCTGTTCTCCAATCAGATTGTATACAAAAACAAGTTATGTTTTTGGAGTCTGAGAATGTGCATATTGTGGAAAACAGCAGCACTGATCCTTCTACAGACAGTCTATGTTGTTTGTTTTTGAGAGGAAACTATCTAAAAACCGCAAGTTTGGATTAAAAAAAAACATGTCTTCTGAAACAGTATGGTGATTTTAGTGAATTTTGTACAAATACTCTGCTAGGGTGCAGGGAATTGGCCTATTTCTGCTCGCTCGGTTGGCTTGCCGCTTAGTGTGTCACTCAGAAGAAGTCTGCTTGTCCCAGTGGCATGGAATTATATACCATTTATATCAGAGTTTTCTGTCCAGTTGAGGATACTGTGTCAGTCAAACAGGCATGATTCTACCAATTGCATGTCTAAAAACCATTAAATCAATGCGAGAATGTATATTTTTGGACTTAAAAGTACGTGATGCTACTAACTAAAAGTTACACAGGGCTACTTTAAGTGTGGATGGAGCTAAAGCTGACAACAGATAAAAGGCTGTGGGAGCAATTTATCCAGTCTGTCTGCGTATGGAGGTCAATTTTAAGACACCCCAGTCCTCTAATACCTAATCAATAAATAATCTGCGACTGGATCTGCACTAGCAGCTCTTGTTCATCTATCACTCACATCTTCCTATGTATCATTGCCTTCTTTATAGGCCACTGCCCACGAAAAAATACTCTTTGCTTTCCCGGATATAGCTTCTCAGAAAGTTGTAGACCTTCTTTATTCTTGCTAAATATGTGAAGTAACAGAACAGTTGTGTATCCTACCAGCAAGCGCCCCCAATAACTGGACACATGGAGCACACAGAAGTTGATTTTATTAGTCTCTTTTGTTCTCACTTGTTTTTACACCAATCTGCAGTCCTCGCTCATTGCCCTTACCACCTCCATCTAATCTCGCCTTTCTCCCTTTTTTTTTTTTTTTGCTTTGATCGTCTGCCTGCGCAAAGACCTGTGTCGCTAGGCAGCAGAAACTACACACACAGGCAGGATCTAGAGGTCATTTCAGAAGTGTAGCTGCTAATTAACGGCAATGGAAAGAGTCATTTCAAAGGGAGATGGCGTGGATACACAATTCAAACCACTATTTTGTCTGTTTTTTTTTCTTCTCTCCACCTCTTTTTCAACAGTCCTCCAAAACACTTGATGGCTTATTTCCATGGACACGGACACCTCTCTCCGCTTGGTTGGTCACGTTTTCCAAGAATCAACGCCACTTGGACAAATCCACCAATTTTCTCATTCCGGAGATGACATTTACTTCTTTGTGTTCACGTCTTGCTCTGTGACAATTGTGTTTTCTCGTGTCTCAAATCCAATGTCTGTTTCTCCTACCTGTACAAAAACACCGTTCATATTACTACCGTTCATATTACTAAATCCTAAAAGAAATGTCAATTTCAGTAGAGCTTTATGAAAAACTAGTCAAGGATTTGTTTAGCTGGCATATTAGTAACAATAATCTGTAATGCAAAGAGACAATATCCATAACAACTAACTGGTTTCAACCCTATTATACTCATGCATTTTACTATTTCACTTAATATTCACCTCACTTCAACCTGTTTTTAATAGCTAAAGGTAAAACACAAACATGAATTGGAAATTCTGCAGTAATAAGACCCCCTGCAAGTCTACAATAGTCCTTTTTGAATTATTGTTATGATTACATATAATGCATTTTTTCCCCTGCTGAAGTGCAGATACAGATTGTGAACAAACCCTAGTGTGAGGTAAGCCTTGAAAATGTCTTTTACCCCTGTGGAAAGCAGAATTAGGAGATAAAAATACATCAGGCTCGGGTTTCTCCAGTATAAATGTGCCATTGAAATGGCATTGTTGGGCTCCTGTCATGGATACGCCGACATAACCCCCGGCTAAAATGTTCAGCTGAACTTTTAATCAATAATTCAAGCATGCAAGCAAGTTATCCTCATGACGAGCTTTTCAATTCAGACTTGTGTGAATGACAGGAGAGTAGTGCGCCCTGTGGTGGTCCATATGAAAACACTAGCAGCGTCTCATTACAGGTGATAACACCGCAGCATAGAATGATGCCGTCGCTCTGCCTCTGCTGAGGAGTCAATGACATGGTTGCCGTTACGAATCAAGCTCACTGCTGTCGGAAGGCTTCGGTTTGTGAGGCTCGACGGATTGTTTTAAATAAAATGAAACAATAAAGGGATATATTGAGATTGTGTACTTGTGTGTGAAGGATAAAGTAGAAAAAGTAGGAGAGCCTTTGAATTGGTTTTGAGATTGGCGTTAACGGCAATTTTTTTTTTGACTGCACCAGAATTATGATCAGCTTCTTTTGGCAATAATCACAGCGAGGTTATTATTGCAAAGTGAAACAAAAGGTAACTCGGCTGCTGTGCTGTTTGTTGGCTTGTGTCTCATTGTCGTCTGCATAAAGACCCTCAAGATCTTGATTTCAACAATGCCTCTCAGTTGTCTTTAAAAAATAAACTCACTCACACACACAAAAAAGCCCCATTTACATTTCTGAAGACTTGAGGTTAAACTAATAAGACGGAGCTGCGCAGACTGAGCTCAAATGGTGTTTAGCAGTCCGTTCACACGCTCACTCCCACTCTCTCCTGGGCTCCTCAAAACGTTTGGAGGTCATTGATAATGGCATCAAGAAATAAAAACGGTGTCTGTTGTTATTCTAGAGAATCCTTCCACTCACTTGCCTCTGCCATACACCACATTTTATTAGCCCCATCAGCAAGGTAATTCATAGCAAAATATGAAGGATAAAAGATGGAGGTGATGCTTTAACGATGAAAAAAACAAATCCAGTTTGGTTGTTATACACTGCAATAGAGAAAGTTTTATTGCATGTTTTTTTTATCAAATAATGGGAATAAAACATATGAAGCTGTTGTTGTTATATTTTGTAAATACAGTCAGCCACCAATGACAGCTAACCTTTTCCTTTCCTTTCTATTCATGCCAGCAGCTTGTTTGTCATAACTGATTGGTCAGTGGGCAGTGTATTTGCCCAATCAGGGACTTAACCTCCGGAGCAGGTTAGCCAAAGTTTCCATGGAGATCCTTTGTGATAACAAAAATCCAGGGTTAAACATAAAGTTATTCTTTGAAGTAGAAGGCCTAGAGTTTAATTTAAAGAAAATCCCCAATAATAAATGCTAAATGTATGATTGTGCACATTTACACGTACGTACACATTTAATGTCAACAACCAACCAGTCTTATTCCAACTTTCTGGGAACTGAAAATCTTAAATAGCAAGCTTTTTTCTGGGTTGCAGCAGATATAAAAGGGCACATAGTTGCACAGTAACTACATAAACATTTGAGTAACACTTTCTAAAATCCATTACTGTTGTGGTTCTTGTTGCATTTCCCTTTTTTGTGTTGATAGATAGCTTGTGTAGTGCTGTATGTACCGCATTGAATTCAAATGAATAAACTGAATGGAACCATTGGGTCCACAGGTTATTCGTAGATAGAAGAATGGCTTTCACAGGGCAAATGCTGACACAGATGTGCTACGCCATCATAAATTACAAATATAATGACCAGACAAAGGGGATTTAGACTGAGAGCAGGTGGCGTCCATTAGAGAAAATTATTTTTTAATGTAAACATAGATGTGCTGTAGATTTGTGTCTTCACTGGTTTATTAGGTGAAGAAGAGGAAACTGCTGAGGGACGACACATCTGCTGTAGTCATTTTAACACTTTATGCTGAGTATGGTTTGTGTTATAAATCTCTGGAGATAAAGACTGCTCCTTCAGCATTGTCAGGTGATTTTTGAATGATTGGAATCAAAACTTTTTTCAGTCATTCTATCAATGGGTTTTAAGTGATAAAATCTAGGACCATTGCCCTAACATTGAACTATTCAAAACATCACTGTTCTATTTTTTAAATGGTCAAAAGTCCTCAAAATGGCGTCCATAACAAGAAAAAGTCATGAGACTGAAAACCATGAATACATCAAAGACCTGTAGCTGCATTTTGCAACAGATCAGATTTTAACGTCAGCACTCAATTCACCCCAGACGCTGCAATAAACACACCTTTTCATCTTGGCTAAATTCATAATAATTGCATTGCATTTTCCAAATTGTAGTTAAGCATAGCAATTAATACAATGCCGGGCATATTTTCTTATCTCACAATGGGTTGAAATATTGACTTGAAAACATTGTTAAGAGGACACTGTCTATTGATTTTACAAGACACACTGCATTATCATAAACTTTTCCAGTGCCAACAGTCTGTCTATTTTATCTGGTATGTGCATGTGTAGTTCTTGGTTGGCTATTGGAGAAACTGTTGTTCACTTGAAACAGCACATAAAAGTAACAACATAATTATAACCTTTGCATTAGAAGATAGGTTAGCCAATTAGAGAGAGCGCTGATCCTTAACTCCAGGAGTAGCACGCACTGCGCTTACATACAATCTGCTAATAGAAAGTGAAGTCTTTGATATTGGTCCCCATGGGCGACATCAGGCTGAATTGAGCAATGGGCTTGAGCGGGTCCTAACAGAAGGCTGCTACTGCAGGGTCAGACCTACACACTGGGACAACACATGCACAATCCATTTCAAAAACACTGTGCTTTGATATTCAGATCAGCCAGAGCCCTGTTGGGAAAGCTTCAGTATCATTAAGGGAGACTATGTATGAAGACGGTCTTTGTGCTGATTTAGAGCATACAGGCACATTTCATTAAAATTTCTAATTTCCCAGTGAGAATATAAGGATGAGGACAAAAATGAAATTACAAAAACTGCTTTTGGCTTAAAAAAGGTTAATTTAAAAACTGACCCAGTGTTTCTTTTTCACTTCATGTTACTTAAAAATCAACTAAATAAACCAACTCAAATATACATACAGCCCAAAACTGAGATTCAATCATTATAAGAAAATAATTATTCCACAGAGACAAGATTATTGTAACCCAAGGTTATCTGAGTTCTGTTCCAACTAATCACTTGATCCAACCCCAGTGGTTTTAATTATTAATAATTAACCTCATGCAAGGGGTTCATCCGTTTGCCCTCTGCTTTGTGTTCTCCACTCTCCTTTGCTTTCACATCAGTATTGGGCAACCAATACACTTATTGTATTGTAAGTCATTACCAGCTGTTTGCATCAGCTTCCACAAAAGTAATGCTCCTACATATGATGCGTACCTTTATTCAAGTCTCAATTTAGGAGGTAGGTTTCATCACCCAGCCAAATCTATAGGTCTGTCTCTGTTATTAGCATTTAATTAGAATATGATTTTTTTAGAAAAACAACTTGCATGATGGCATTTGCATGATGGTATTCACGCTCAGTGGAAACTAAAAATGTAGGAACAGAGATCTGTGTGAACATAATTATACTCCCTTATTAGCATACAAATAAATCATAATCTTGAAGACCTAGTGCAAATTATATCAAGAATTACCACTAGAGTGCTTTTTAAAAACTGTTGCATCACATTTAAACTTGTTCTTTGCCAACAAATAAAACTTTTACAATTCCATGTTCCATATTTAACAGCCTTGTACCCTAAGCAGTGACTTATCCATATAGTGTAGATGCTATGTTGTGCTTCCACAGGCTTTCATGCGATGCATTTCAAGGCAAACTTTATCAAAACCACTTAATTTAATCATCACCTTCTGTTCATGAGCCCATACTGTGTGACACAGCTGCATAATCAATTCCTTCTTCTATAGATTCAAGCTTTCCTTCCTCATTGATGGCTCTGCTTCTGCATATAGTCGGTTAATGTCAGGTCATATCAGTCATATCATGCCCTGCCTCTCATGTTCCCAGACTAATTTCCATTGTCTGACCCATTTGCCCTCCACTTGAAAAGAAAATGGCAGAGATGTTGCTTTCTATTTCCTCCAATCTCATTGGCATCTCCTTGAGTCGGCCATTGACAGTGACAAGTCGGTGTCAGCTGTAAAAAAGACCGGCTTTGACTGACTGCTTTTAATATTGACATACACAAGTAATGCACACTAGCAAACGATGAGCTACACACACATCCACCCAGACACAACCTGACCATGTCTCACCCTAAAGGCGTAATATCTAGCGGGCCAAATTTCTAAGCAAAGTGATCAGGCCTCCAGGGCTCATCAGCTGGTGTAGTGCCTCTTCATGTGCCCTCAGCTGCTCTGGCCGCTGCTGGTTTGTGATTGCTCTGACAGCTCCATTAAAAAAGAGAGGGTGATTGCATTCGGTTCCATTCCCATAGCATGCATGACTAACCAGGCTCAGCAGTCAGTGGGAGGGACCCACTTGAGCCCCATTCCATTGGGTTTGTGTCAGTTTTAATACAAAGCTTTTGGGTAAAGAAGCCTCTTGCTTTCTTCACTATCCTGTGATACTGGAGGCTGTTAACAAAGAGATCACCATGGTTTATCATATAGAAAGACACTGCTGTATAGGAAGAGATAGAAAAATGTTAACTATGCATTGGTCTGGTACCTTCATTAATTTTTCCTTTCCTCAGCTGCATAAATATCCCGCACTGAGGCTCAGAAAAAACAATTAGTTGAGGCAGTTATAACAAAAGTATCTACAGAAAAGCAAGATGTGTGTTGTATTTTCTGACTTTTGGTCGTAAGGTTGTGGACTTTAGGTCGTAAAGTATGCTTAACAATATCCTTAATACAGTCTGTATCTAGAGTGGAGTAGGTTTGTGTTGGCTCAAAATGCAGCTGTATTGATCATGGGTTACATGTATAATAATAAATGTCTCTGTCATCTCTGGTGATGTTTTCTCAAATACCTCAAGAAGAAGCTTAGGCACTTGCTGTGATAATATCTTGAATAAATGAAGAAAGAATATTAGTTAAACAGAAAATATTTACCAAGTCTTTGCTCTAATCACAGCTTCTTCACTACATTCTGCACTGCACTGCTGTTCAAAACGAGGAGTGTAAACAGTGGATTTGTTGTCTAATTTTGTCTTACCAAGCAGTTCATTACATGCCAACTAGTTTACACCTACACACTGTTGTATTTTGGATGACAATGCTATGACCTTTTTTGCTTACACTTGTTCTATTCCACTTGTAGAAACAGTTTACTGGTAAGGGTTTGGTTTGTGTTCAGTCTACAATGATTATTCTATTCTACTATCTAATTGTTATATCCTGAATTATTTCTATCTGCTATATATGGTAAATGGTAAATGGCATGCATTTATATAGCGCTTTCCTGCACCCTTCTCGGGCACCCAAAGCGCTTTACATCGTGCTTCCACTCACCCCATTCACACACATCCACTCCTGGGGCAGACAGAGACGGGGGCTGCCACACAAACGGCGCTCAACCTTCTCCTACCACCACCAAACACACCTCCACAGTCACATACATTCATACACCAGTGCTACGGACACTGGGAGCAAGGTGGGTTAAGTGTCTTGCTACAACGACAGTATGAACTGTGGGGAGAGCGGGAATCGAACCTACCACCTTCCAGTTGAAGGACGGCCGCTCTACCACTGAGCCACTGTGATGTGAAGGACTTTTACATTAGTTGAGGTAAACAACATGTCAACATCAGGATTAAAAACGAAACAAAGCAGATGGAAGAAACAAATTGGCAATCCCAAAATCTTCTTCTGCTGCAGTCACCAAACCCACACCAAACCTCATTTGGTAATATTTAACTCAAATACAAAATACTAATAAAGTAACAATCAAACTCAAAAGTAGAGCTGACCTTCAAACTACTAGCTCTGAGTTCAGCGTCAGACCGATGCAATCATGCAAACATCTCATAAATGCATTGCCAATATTTATGCAAGTTTCACTTTGCGTCTCTTTTATCTTAATGTTTTTCTTTTTTTGCGCTGTTTCTGAGTAAGCAGACGTAGCCAGCGCTCAAACAGACACTTTCTCTGTATTGTCGTCAGCCATTACTTCCTTGTTGACATCGGTGTAGACCAATGGGAGCGTCTCCTTTTTCCGAGAACGAGCATGTGATTGGCCAAAACTTCCAGTCTGTAAAGATTTTATACCTCATGAAGTGTCAACTTTGTCAGTGTTGAAACATCATAATATTGCCAGAAGTACTTTAGTTTCCTCAATATTATTCAAAACTCTGTCAGCATATAAAATTTAAATTTACAGTGTAAAATAACTCCTCATCTCCCCCCACTATTTGAGATAGACAGTAGTCTGGTGGGAAAAACACCCAAAACAAAACAAAAAAGGCTGCTTCAAGATGCTGTGTAGTTCTGAATGCTGACACCACAAGGCTTTAACAAGTTTACAAGCCTATGGTGAAGAATTAATATTTTACCGGGCAACCACATCCATAATGTGTTGTGTGCACATGAGTGATTCCTCTGTTACATTCTTATTGCACCATTCTTTTCTTGGCATAAGAGACCAGAATAGTAAATGAACGCCATGGAAGAAACCGTTGAAACTGTATTGATAAAGCCTGTGTGGACTGGTAACACTGCTGATAAAAAAAGTAAGCGATAATGCTTCAGACATGACTGTAGCCCATGCGGCAGCAGAGATGACCCTTTACCTCAGTTGTTTTGCTTGCACATTAAATTTGGCCTCACAGAGAGCTTTTCAAGTGGCAGCTGCTGTGAAGTTTGCATTGCAACATAAAAGAGACTGAATCCCCAGGGGAGAGGCAGCAGAGGCTAGCTGTGTCTTCCATACGCTCAGGCAAGATGTGTCCAACGTAGGGCTTTAGTGTCATGGTAGAAGGCTTTTGCAGTGGAACCTGCAGTTCTCGATTGGAGATGTACACTCCTAATGAGAGTGACATCTGTAAAGCTAAAGGCATGGTCAGGGTAATAGCACCGTTAACATTGCCACTATGAAACTAGAAACTGCCCGTCTAATTTCACAGATGGAAAATACAATGGTTTCATTTTGATATGGTGCTTTTTTCACAACTTGCTCCAATGCATTGTGGGATTTCACTTCAAAAAAGCTAAAAGGAACAGATAACAACATAGCTTCTTACTTAGGCCGATGTTTAGTTGTGTTAATTTAGAGCAATGTATGAGCATATGTAACTGGCTCATCTAATTTACTTGTTACAGTTACCTAATAGCTCTTAAGTAGACTTGTAGGCATAAACGAGGCAATAGAGTAAGTGCTTTTAATTTTACAAATGAAAAAAAAAAAAATCTCAGGAGCACAATGCTTTGCCCTTTAACAATGACCCACTGAAAGGTAAAGTCTAAAGTCTAAATAAAAAATGGAGAACTACAACTGTGGTAAATTGTTTTGCTTTCTTTTAGTTAAAACACATACTTTTCACTTTTACTTTTCATTTTTTCAATTGTTTTTTTATTGAATCCATGTCTCGGCTTCTACGCAGCACAATATTCTAATTACAGCATATAGAAATTTACCTTAAAGCACTGATCTGTGTTTTAGTATATACATTTTGTTTATGTAAACCAATATGTCAAAAGGCTATTACATAAATATGGTAAATTACTGTAGGACATGTTTATTAATTACAAAAATGATAAGCTATATGTCAATGAGCTGTATTGTTTACCTGCTGTAATGCATTTAATTATTTCTTGAAAATGTGTCTCATAACGTTCTGACTTGCCCCTGGAGTGGCTATAGAATAACTCATTTATAATTCTCACCTTTTGGAGGCAATTACATGGCTGCCCTAATCTCATCAGTCAGGGAGACAGCGTCAGAGTCAGCTGTTAGACTGTTTCATTCTTATCTGCTCGGCTTGCTCGCAGTCCCTCACCATTTTTCTCTCCTCCATCTTCCTCAGGATGGGTGGCTGGCACATCTACTGACAGCCAGTCCTTGGCTCCATCAAACATTGGCTATCCTCACTATAGAGCTGAGCGTATGCTGGCTATTATGTGAGCAGTGTCTGCTTTAAAAAAAAAAAAAAAGATTTATCTTATTTTGTCAAAAAGATAAAAACTAAAAAATATATATATATTATACCATACAAAGAAAACTAAAGCCAAATCAACGGCTGAAAAAAAAAAAAAAAATCTATTTCTGTGCCTACTCCTCCCAACATTCACAGAACAGAATAAAAAAAATAAAAAAAAACTACAAGGCAAACACAACAAGTCACACCCACAAAGAAGGAGAAGGAAACAGATATAATTTCTGCCATTATCAAATCACCAATCATCTTTTCATTCCCACCACCATCACTGCCATCAAACATCATTGCACCTACACCAGCATCATCTCACACACACACCAGTCTAACCATCCCCTCCATACAATAGTCATCATTTTCTACCCTTTTTAAATAAATTAATTGTCCTATACGCCTTGATTTTTTTAAATCTAGTCCATTCCACAGACTGGTCCCTCTCATAGCAGTACTTTGTTCCATTATGTTGTCCTATTTTGGGTTTGACATTGCTCTGTGCTTCCTTCCATCATTCCCGCTATCCTTCTTGGAGAGTATAAGAGTGATTTGTCAGTAAAAGTCATTAGTTTTGTGGCCGCATTAGGACAAGCGACAAACAATTATATAAGATTAGAATCTGCCTACTAAATTGTCAGTCCATTAAACCAATGGCAGCACATATATTAAAGGCCCTAGGCATATCCCAAGTACAAATTAATTTGTCACACTTTCTAACCAGTGCTTCCAGACCAACTGGCCACATACTAATCAAATGAAATAAAACAGAGTAGGAAATATATAAAGTGTAATATATAAAGTGTAATGTACATAAGAGGTTTAGTGTGAATGTCCGACTATTATAATAGGAGTCTTTATTCTATATAAACATTACATTAGCACAAAGGTAGCTATCACATCATCTTTGTTTGTGCTATGACATGCATTTATATAGCCCTTTTCTTTACACTCTTGGGCACCCAAAGTGCTTTACATGATGCTTCCATCCACCCATTTACACACACTGGAGGCAAGGTGGGTGTCTTGCCCAAGGACACAACAACAGTATAAACTGGAGAGAGTGGGAATCAAACCACCAACCTGTGCCCCCCCAAATTTACTTTTTTGCATTAAAGTCATTGAAAGCTGTTATTTGGGGTTGCATGGGGCACATTATTATGATTCATGTTCTCATTATGCACTGATAATGCATGTGAGAATGTTTATTATTATTATAGAAGGATGATATGATACTGATACTCAATGACACACCAGTTAGTTGTAAATAATACGTTTGTTGTTGACGTTGTAGTGAACCCTTCTACAGTTAAGCTATAAGAGTCACTAGTACACTTGTAAGAATGTAGAAGTATTCCATTACCCATAATCCATTTGAGTGTCACCTTTAGCATGTTTGTCTAAGTAACAGATCTTAGCCCAGCCAAAGAGTGGTGTGTCAGCCATGTTTATTTTGGATGACAGATACAATCTCCCTCCTCTGTCATGTGACTGGTCAATCTATATATCATTACACTATCCAAACAATATTATGTTGACTGGGATTCACGTGGCATATTCGGTGATTGCAAATAACAGTAATATGTCTTTTGCCACTTTGATTAAATTTAATTCTATTTTACATCCCTAGACTTTAACTCCTGTCCATCTCATCCTCTCTCTCTGCCCAAATAGCTCTCTTTTTGCTGTTATTCACTTTTTCCAGGGTAGTGCTAAAGCAGGCTTTGCTCGTGTGATTTACTTTCTATTAGGGGATTAAAAATCAATTATGCAGGAAGCCATGCGTAGGCGTGATTATAGCTGCGCATGACGGCGCCATTCATCACAGGACCACTCATCTCTACAGCCGTTAGTTACACAACACACACACTAGGACACCCATCTTTTACCATGAACTCTGCCCTCATCTTTTCCACACACAAATGCAGTGGGTCCATCATATATTATAAGATAAATGACTCGCTTCCTTTAGAGGTCTAAAACTCACGTGGTATGGTATGAGAGGGGTTTACATATAGAGTCTAAAACACTGCATGTGACTTCCAGAGTGAAGAAATAATTTATGATGCCCTTCCCAGCTGAATGTAGCCAATTACAACAGTTACACACCCGTTTAGTGACTGTATTATAACACAGTATGACTAAGTACTGAACAAGATTGGAAATGGCATTCACAGCAATATTACAAATAATAAATACTGGTAGGATGACAATATCAGCAGTGGAAGTAATCTAATTAATGTGATTGATATATTACAGCCACTTTTCACCAATGAGGACTATAAAAAAGGTACCAAATGTGTTGTTTGTTTAAAACAGCACATTTGGTACCTTTTTATAGTCTCATTGTAGTCAGGTGCCAATCAAATTATATATATTTTTTCAGCTAAAGACCATTTACATAAAGCTGGATGGCCATTTGCTTTATTCAATTGAATTCAACGTTATTCATCCCCAAGAGAAAATTTAGTGGTTAGGCCTCTCTAAATACATTTTTATATTTTAGACATCATCTTACATAGACTGATTGATTGTCCACTCTTATGGCAGTCAAAAAGAAGGAGCTCTTATGGCTTCCGTTCTGCATCTCACTGATCTCAGATGTCCACTGGCTGCTCTCTGTTGTTCAAAAGCCAAATGCAGGCGATGATCCATGTTGTTCTGTATAGCAGCCGTCCTGTTTCTGTATCTGTTGCTCTCCAAACTAACACCTGGTATGATGAAGAGGGCATCAGGATGGTGGGTCTGTAACCATGACTTCCTAAACACTTTTTGCTTCCCAGCTTGACAGCATCTCCTCCTTATGTCCTCTGGAACCAGATGACCCCCTTCTTTCTTGTTAAAGTGTTTGAAATTTCTTTCAGACTAATACCTTAACACCTTATTACTGATTATACTTTTTGTCATACTATACTATTACTAGTATTTTAAAACCAGTCATTTGTAATAAGCTAAGTCAGGAAATAGCCTAAATTAAAAAAAACATTTTAAATCAGTAAAATCATTAAAAAGAAACTATTGCAAACAAATTTAGATCTAATTTAGACCAAGGCTATGAGTACTCCATTAATCAAAAAGTACTGGTTAACTTGGCCTAACATACCAAAAAAGCAAACATTTATAGCTTTAGCACAACATTTTAAAGCTGCCGAACCTTTCTCCCTTGAATTGAGTCTATTTCTGGTCTGGCCTGATAACATGAAGCATGTTTTTATGAAGGAACTGTTCATCTTTGGTGGCTAACACACTTTTGGGGGAAGACATCAGTGCTGGGGCTGCAGACAGGACAAACAAGTATGTGATAAAGGCTGCGTTTGTTGCAAAGCTAAGTCTGAACGCCCTGGAGGCCCATCACTGAAGAGACGCAGCACTGAACTCAACTCTCCAGCCCCTCTTGTCCTGCCCCTTCTATCATGTGCTGACACAGCTACAGAACATCTTCTGCCTCATCCCTCCAAGGCACAACACAAAAACACAGATTTTTATGTGCTAGCCAACTCAGACTTCTCTCGTTCGAATGCATCTTGCCTCAGTCACCTTGGAGTGAATCCAATCAAAATGTCTGTATTGTAATGTACTGTCCTAATTAAGCTCCCACTGCAACTCTATGAATATACTGTATACTATGAATTGGACAAATGTGTCTAGAGAGTTAATAAAGAACACCTACCAAAACATTGCATTTAAAACTTCTCTAAAACCTGTTGGCTCACATTTTTTCCCTTATATTACCTTAGTCAATTAAACAGAAACTTCCCATATTCTGTGCAATCACTCAGCATGGTCTAATTACTTCTACTTAGCGGCTACTGCGTTACCTTTTTTAATTGATCTAAATGGTTTGTGTCAAATACAAATTGCCCTTTAAAGCAAATGTCACTATAAAATAGGTGATTTCAGTCCATTTCCTTAATGAAAATTGCATGTTGCATTTAAATAAGGGACAATTTGCACTGTAAACAGTTGTAGGACAGCCACTTGACTGCAGTAAAAGATGTTTTTCATACTCCAAATTATTTCTGGACTGAAAACTGTAACAAAATACTTATAATGCTTTGATTTACTTAAAGGATTAATCAAAGGTTGTTTATTTCTTGTCATTTAGCATAATCACAAAGTTTTAAAGTAGTCACTTTAAAACAAACAAAACCAATTTGTGGTATATTTGTAGGTTAAGCTGTTCAAAAATTGCTTCTGACTCAGTCCAGTCTTTTCACATCAGTAAATCCAGCACATATGCATCCATACACTGTTAAATCTACACTCCATGTTTGTATCCCTACAGTTTCTTATGTGACGTCTGCACATTCACTGTCTGCTCCCTTTTCATGCTATAAGAAGCCCGACTTGTGCAGAAAGGCACGTCTGTTTACTCTGAAAGGTTCAAAGATAATTTACCTGGATTAGAGGAGCCATCTGTGCCTGCCATCCCAGATTGCTTTGGAGGTGTCTCAATAAATACTGAGCAGGCTGTGTGGCAGCCACAGCTATAGAAAGACAGCTCTAAAGCGTGGCTTAATACCCCTTTTTACATCAATTACCACTGGCTGTATGCTTGTGACATCACATGACCTCTGCTCATCAGTGCTTTTCACACCGTGGCCAAACACAGACCAAACAGTAAACATCTAGGACTGCAGTGGTTAGACCTACAGAAGACGGGTTGTTTGGGTTTCTCTGCAGCACAGTGAATTTCAAATGGAACATTACAGCGAGATGAAATGCTGATGTTCAACTTTGAGGTTTTCATGCTGAGCTCTAGCTTTGAAAAGTCTAAACTTTCTGTCTATCAATGTATATCTGTTCAAATAAAACTCAAATATGTGGCTGTGCATTGAAACACTGACATAGTGAAAGATAAAAGCAGGCATCTTACTACACTATCTTGCTGTGGGTTGTGGGGGTTGATGGGGGTTTTCTAATCTGGCTTTTATATTGAACAATGGAAATTACAGATACACTTAAGCAGGGGTAAACATAGTTTTAAGTTCTTGCTGGTACAATCACTAAATCTTAATGAAAGTCAAGATTTCAATGCTTTTTGGAGTGGTCTACTATAGAAAATAGAAACACTTGGCATTGTGTTTAAAACGTTTATGTATATTCATTCATTAATTTATTTTCTACTGCTTAGTCCCTTTAGGAGTGACTGGAGCCTATCCCAGCAACTTTGAGCCTGAGGCGGGGAGGTTTATGTATATTAGTAGTTATTGTGTTTAATTTGCTATTGCGCTGGTTCCATCCGATTGTTTTATGAAATTATTTGAAACAATAACTGGGCATTTAAAACAGCCAATCACATGAATGTGACAAATTCTGTGGGGTTATTAATAAATAAATCAAGCGCACCCTCTGGCAGGCTGTGTTTGGGTGTGCATGCCCAATGCATATAGCTGAAAGCAAGCTAACGAGAGTG
Source organism: Neodontobutis hainanensis (assembly GCA_024349245.1). Classification (NCBI taxonomy): domain Eukaryota; kingdom Metazoa; phylum Chordata; class Actinopteri; order Gobiiformes; family Odontobutidae; genus Neodontobutis; species Neodontobutis hainanensis. The sequence goes on from JALDNG010000052.1 coordinate 842,122, forward strand.
TTGTCTCAATCAATTTCATGCATAAAAATAACAAAAGGTAAGATACCTTTAAAGGAATTTGTAAAAGCATGTTAAGCATGGTAACACTTTAGAGTAGGGGGAACATTTTATCATGAATTCATGCATAGGGTTAAGGTTAGTGTTAGGATGAAAAAAGGATAAGAACATGATCATTTAATTTAAGTTTTATGCATGTAGTAATGCATGAATTCATAATAAAATGTGCCCCCTACTAATGTGGTTTAAGTAATCTAAAATTATAAGCAAAACAGATGTAATTTCTTGTATTCTGGGGCATTTTAGATGATGTTATAATATTTTAGCTGGACATTGTGAGTAGCTCCAACATCATAGACTGAAGACTTTAAAACAGAAACAATCAAGATCAAAAGTTTTTGTAAAACCCACCTTTTACTTTTTTTCTGCCTATGATATAGAGCCCCCCTAAATTGTGGGCTTTTGCCCTAAAACCCCATCACATTGATCCACCTCTGTTTTTATACAAACCTCCTCAACAGGCTGCAGCTTTAGCCTCTTTACAGGTCTTTGTATGAAATGTTGATAGTTAAGGGCAGTGGCCCCTCTCTGAGGACAGGGCATAGATCTACGTCATAAAAGTGAAAAAAATCCAATCAATAAGTGGGGCTGTGCACACTGCTTCAGTGCTTCAACAACGCTTTCACAGTTTGAACCATGTTTACTCATCACTATAGATGGAGAATAAAACAACGCCACAAAAGGAAGAAAAACACCTGCACACGCTTTAATCCGAAAACTATTGTATAAAACGTGGTTTATATTTACAAATATTCTCTGTGTGCTCAGACAACACAGACCTAAAATCTGCAGAGAGAACTTTTACATTTGACATGATCCTTTATAGAACAAACCTTTTAATGTGGGCTTCAGTTTTAACTGGTGTTGCAGGCTGCTGCAGGAGAACTCCAGCTGACCACAGCTCAGATACAAACTAAAGACTAAAGAAAGTGGCGCCGGCACAAGGATGGTTACGCACAGGCTCTGAGGCTCACCTGCAGCTCACTGTCCTCCTGGGAGACAGCGTGGAGCTAACGAGATATGTACAGTAAATATTTACAGCGGACAGGCCACAGATATGTGTGTGGTTTTGGAGTTTACCCCATGGCGCATGGTGAGAACACACTAGTAAGAATGCGTTGATTCAATGTGTTTAATTGTTGTTGTTTTCGCGTTACAAACATAGGCCTAACACAATTTCCATAAATAAAGCCACTATGCTGCACAGAACAAGCATCCGATTATCCACTCCACTTCTCTTCCTGGTACTTACTTACTTTCACCTCTGCAGTTAAGTGACCCAAGGATCCAACTTGCATTTTATTTATTGAATAAAAACAAAAATAGTACCAAAAGACAACACACTTATACTTTCTGCCTGCACTAATGCAATAACATTGAGCTTTTGGGTCAGGGTCATCATATGCATCAGTGGAATAACAGGAGCTTAAATGTGAAAGAAAATGGGCAACACTGCTGTTTCAAGGTTACAATGACCTGTTGTTTGCACAGCTCTAAGTGCCCTATTGCCATTATTGAGAGTATAATTTTGTCTCTGCTTACAATGTGCTCATCTGGATTGGTGTGAGTAAATGTTCACACAATTTAAGCCAGTGTTACAGCTCCCAAATGTAAACCTTTGTGCTTATTTGGAGGAAACCTTAACAGGTGTGGTTGTATCCAAACTGGCAAAAACAGAACAACACAATTCTAAAACCTGTCTATGATAAGAGTATTGATTTCTTATTTTATTTTTTACTTCTTGAGGTTCCTCCAAATCTGCTGAGATGCAAAAATTTCCTCTTGCATTTGCAAGCTCACACATTACCTCTTTGAAACAGATATTGCATACAGTCAGGGTCTAAGCTGCACAGTCATTAAATTCCCAGGGTGTTATCACTAAATTAAGTCAGGATTCTGCACAGGCCTAGGGACACACCTGAGGCTGGGGAAGGCCAGAAAATACAATGCACCAAGATGTCCAACAGTAAACCCACAGTCAGTCCTACTGGCCCACTCCCTAGTGCACCTTATTTGTTACTGTAGTGTCATTCAGTCACATTCGTATTTGGTGAAACATTAAGAGAGTGGAAGTAACTGAAAAGAAAACCTCACATTGCAAAAATAAACTGTTGCTGTTATCCAATGTGTGCTTAGAGTCTTGAAGTCTTGACCTTACTATTATTTCCACAACTCCTGCAAGCAACAAAGTCATACAGTTATTTTAATATTTGAGTTTTCTTATGCAAAAGCTTTCAAGAACTGGACATAAGCACCACATTTTCCTGCCTATAGACTTATAAAAGATAGTATGTGTGGCAATATTGTAAATAATAAAAATATATAAATCAGCAACTATGTGCATCTGTGCCATGAAAAACCTGTCTTTGTGGAAAAGCCAGGGGATCTATATTCTGCTGATGCTGTGCACATTGAAGGGATGCACATATCCCTTCCAGCTTCTTATACAGCAAGCTGTTTAAAATACAGGCACTGGTCAATGGGCCATTTTGCTTCATCTGATTCAAAAGATATGTGCATATTTGCATATATTTTTGTATTTTATGGGGAAAAAAAAGCTTGTATGATATTATAAAAATTACATTTATGATTATGCAGTGGGAGAAATACAAAAGCATAATGAACAAACTCCTGACCAATGGCTTCAATCAGCAAATAATTAATTGCAATAGAATCAGTGATTATATTGTTGCTAGACATGCAACCATTTCTATTTCAGTTAGCCACTGTGTCATATGCCAACATTTTTGACAGTGAGACATTAAAGTCATTCAATCTAACCATGGAGTGAGAGCAATAAGCCCCAAACCAAGTCTCAAACCCAGGACGCTTCACTCTACACTGAAAAAACTAACACAAAAAACTTGTAAGATTTACGCAATTCAATTGTTAACATTGGTTGCTCAAACAAATTGTGTTAAAGCAACATAAACAATTTATGAGAAACTGGCACAATTAGTTTACGTTGAAAGAATGTAATTAGTAATTTCACTTCTTTAAGCATGGATACTTAACACAGTTTCTTTAAAACAACCCTACACAACAAAGAAAAGGTCAAAGCAAAGGACTATGTTTATAGTTATAGTGTTTATTATTTGTTTATGTTTAAGATAAGACATTTTGACTCTTAAGGCCAATACATATTCTGGAGGAACAAGAAATTTGTTCTTGTTCTTGAGGGCTGCAACAACAAAATGTTGTAATTTTGTTCTTGCAGTCCTGTTTTGGGAGTTCTTGCAGCTTGTTTTTGACACATTGTTTGGAGCAGAACTTTTTTCTTGCGGGTGTCTGAGAACTATTGTGCGATTGGTCAGAATTCTGAAGTTGGTGTGGTTAATGCAGACCAGAGTTCTGTGCTTGAGTTTCTTGTGAACTATGGAAAGGTGATGGTCCGGTCCTGGCCAAAAGAAACTTTCTTGTTCTTGTGGAGTAGGTATTGGCCTTTATACCAAGAGACTATTCAATTCTGAGTTCAACTGGTAAGAGAGGTGAGCTTTTATCACTAGAAGGAGGGGTTTAACCTGAAACTAAACCTAATGGGACCAGGCTGTTCTGGTCTCATAGTCATAAGCCATGAAAGGACAGTGTGGCTCCTGATGTGAGTGTTGTTAAATGCTCAGGTGAGTCCTTAATGTCACTGTTCCATTCAGGTGTTGTTGTTGTTCTAGAGTAAAAAGGTTTTGATTTATGTTTCAGAACACTGTTGTAAATACTAGAAAACAAGAATCGGAGGCCACTTCCTCTGTTCAGAGAGGGCTTTTCCCACAAAAATGACTTCCTTCACCCCTCTCTCAAACCATCTGTCTTCTCTGGTCAAAATTGGGACATTGCTGTCTTCAAAGGAATGCATTTTCTCTTTGAGGTGGAGGTGAACTGCAGATTCAGGTCCAGGATTGGCTCTTCTGTTCTGATACATCCTCTTGTGCAACTGTTGTTTCATTTCTCTGATATAACGGTCACTACACTCTTTACGGAAAGGCATAGACCACATTACTCAGTTTGTGAGAGGGGATCTTGTCTTTAGGGTGGACCAACTTTTTTACACAGAGTGTAGGTTTAAAGTGGACTGAAATGTTGTGTTCATAGAAAATCTTTTTAAGTTTTTCAGATAAACCAGACGCATAAGAGACAACTACACTCTTCCCTTTTGTCCCTGGTTCCTGTCTGTTTGGTTTCTGTGTCCTCTTGGTTTTGTTGAAAGTAAATTTGGGGTATCCACAGTCTCTCAGGGCTTTACAAATGTGTTGTTCTTCTTTCTGTTTACTTTCTGAGGTTGCGGGCACCTCTTGTGCTCTGTGCTGAAGAGTCCTGATGACTCCCAGCTTGTGCTGCAGTGGGTGGTCCGACTCAAACAGCAAATATTGATCCGTATGTGGCTTCCTATAAACTTCTACGTGGAGTGTCCTGTCCTTACAAATAACCACTGCACTGTCTAAGAAGGCCAGGCAGTTGTCTATGGTATCTTCACAGGTGAAGTTGATGTTCAGCATTCAACTGAAACAGCAGCAGGCAAATAGTGACCTCTGGTTAGACCTCTGGAAAAGATGGTTAGCTTCATAGCTTCACCGACACACTGTTGTAGTGCTGAACATTATTAGGTTTATTGATAACAACACATTAAAATATACTGTATTTGCACATATACGTACTTGTTCCACAGTAACACAGGGAGGACATGCACGTCTCACAGACAAGCTAGAGATGGCTGAGGATTTTCAAGTCGACAGAGGTTTGAACTCACTGGGGCAGGAGCGCAAACCACTCTGCCACTGTGCACCCCAAGAGAGAACATGAAATAATTAAATAAAAGTTGCAAAATACAATTAGATAAATTCAACAGGGGTTGATTTCCCTTTTTTTTTAAGTGTATATGGCCACATACCGGGTGAACCACCAGAGCAACTATTTTGACCAGTCTATATATTGAGGAGAATTTTTTTTTTTTTTCATTGAATGATGTGATACAAAACTCCGGAGCAGTGCTGACAAAAATCTGAAGCCTCATTATGATTCAAATTTGTCATTGTCAATACCAGAACATAAAGATTGATTTATTGTATGATTGATTTAAATCGTGGTAGGCTGTCAGAGCCCATAACAAACTTTTTTTGACATAACATGCTGTTGGAAAAATTTAGATTTCTTAACTATATGCCCTCAGCCTCGATTCGGCCTGTCTATTCATTTAGGTCAGCAAACCCTGTAAGAGAGCGCCAAGGCCGTAGCCTGTTTAGTTTAGAGACTAATAAACACCCCCAACACCCAATCAAGGCTGAGGACATATAGTTACACGCATGCTACCTCTGTGATGTATCACTTTCTCTTAGCTGCCCTCTACAGACAGCCATTACGCTGGTTTAGTTTTTGCAAATAGTCTGCTTTCTGTGCAAAACCAAAAGTTAGTGTGAGAGGCACCTTTAATGCTTTAGTTCTGGTATGATGATGAAATACATTTTATCCCACATCAAAAGCATTGTAGTCTTTTAATGGCAGAGTTGAGCTTAAAGAAGGCCATTTCCAGACCTTGCTGTCTGGCGGGTTCAGGGAAAGATTTGAATGATTCATGAGTCAATTTGCAACGTGTGAGTGTAGCACTTATAGGAATGTGGTGTTTTACTCTTAGATGAGGCAAACGGCTTCCGCTGTATAGCACTTGTTTGAAGCTTAGAGACTGCCGTTATACCTCTCACAGCACCCAAATGCCATTACCTGAAAGCATTTAGAGAAGGGAAAACCAGGTCGAGCTCCGTCCGTATGCACTGTTAGTACTTCTCTCACACATTTGTCATGTTTTGGGCCAGCCACATTACACAGAAATCCTTTTTACTTCTTCAGATTCACACACATTTCACACACAATTGTTTTTTTTCCTCTTGTTTCTCTGAGCACTTTCTCTCGCTCACACTCTGACACCGGTAGATAGCGAGCAGGAAGAGGATAGATGACATATTTGCAGAGGCGAGGCAGCTAGAGTTATTTGTTATAATTCAGCTCTAATTTCAATATTTTCAAACCTCCTCTGAGATTTATATGTGCAGCCTGAAAGAGTATCCATCACGGCCGAGCCCTGACTGGCCTCAACAGCGCCGGTGTCACTTGATCGATGTTTTCCCTGGCCTCCCAACATCTTCTGGGGTCACATGGGCCTTAGTCAAGCTTGGTTAATTTCACACTCTCAGCTCCTTGGCTATTAGCATATGAATATCCACATAGCTATACATATTCTACAGCCATGCATGGGGACTTCAGAAAGTGGACCTTTTTTAGGGGAGAATCTGAAAAGACCGGAGGAGACGAAAGAGGAGGAAGGAGTGGATGGGGTTTGGCAGGATGTTTTCACAGCTGTCATGGTGATGAATTAGGCTCTTATGATTAATTTGTATTTAAATGTAACATTAGCATCACTAGACAGACAGAGCCGGCCCATTTTCAGTGGACCGTGGCCATCCAACAACAAAACATGTTGATTATATTGAAAAACACTGAGAGGAGACTAAAAAAAAAAACAGCACCATTTCTTATAAACTATAACTTGCCTGAACTTTTCAAAGTTGAGGTTACCTTCATTAAACGTCTGCAGGAGCTACAGCTCTGATAAGCACTGTGACAATATGGAAGGGGTTAGCTTCATAATCCCACTGTTGAAGTAAAATAGAGAGATGCTGAATGGGTGGCTATAAAAGCTTCCCAATCCATTGACTCAGTCAGGACAAACTCTCCTCCCATTTCCTTTGTGTGTCTACATGCCAGCTTTTTAGAGCCAACTTAGCGCTAAAGTGGCTGCTGGGCTCCCTCCCCGGCCATTTAGTTCCCACACGACCTTGTGACGATACAACAGCGGGCCAGGGCAAACAGCTGCCCGCCGGGGCTGGGGATTTATGTCAGCCAAATCAAGCCTCCTAAACTCCCAACAGCTGACCTGCACTGTGAGGAAAAATAAAAATCACAATGTGGATATTATAGCTCTTCTGAGAGACTCGTCCTCTCCAGTTCAAGGCTCCAGCTGATAATAGTGGTCATAATAAGAGCTTTTCCATATGCTTGTGTCTACAGATGTTATGATTGCGACATAACATGTTATGACTTCACATTTCCAAACAGTCATATGGGTCAAGTGAGGGGCAGTCAGAGCAGCGGGGCTAAAGGGCTAGAGGGGGCCACTTGCCACGGAGCTGGGGAGCTGTGTCTGGGAGTGTTGACAGAAATCAAACATGATATGATGTTAACTGTGCTTGGCAGGCAGAGGTGACAGTGTGAGCCGACTCTGACATATAAACCCCATCAGGTCAGTGGTCGGTTATCGGACTACACTTATTTGTGTCCTTACCAATAATACTCTTCACTTTCAACTGGGCTTTTTGTTATCACTGTGTGAACATCTTATTATATATAGTGTCTTAGGTGATACATGAGATTCGAGCCAAATCAGTTCCAAAAGTGCATTTATTTACTCTTCTCCATCAGTGGAATATATATATTTGTTCTCCATTTACATTTACACTAATGAATGCCTTACAAATTACTCTTTATAAGGCCTATTCAGGATATAGTTTTCCAGCATTTGGAACTGTACCAAGTCAAATGTGGCCACAAGCTACAGTTTACTTAGAAGGCTTTTATACCTACATTTTTGTCCAGGCTTTTGGACTTTGGTTTGAATCCAATTGTTAGTTGTAAAAGCTCCAGAGGCTGTGGTTGAGAACAAAAGATGGATGTCTTGGTCCAAACCTAACCGAGTTCAGGTATTATTTGCAGAGTGAGATAGGACTTTGGGACCTACAAAATACAGGAGGCTACGAACAGTTAAAAAAATGAAAAAAATAGCACAAGCAAAAATAGTTTGTTTAAAAATACAAAAGACAGACTGCATTAAAATATTTTACAGCTATGCCATGATTGGTTTCTGTGCTTCTGCCGACTGTTTTTTTTATATAAAGTTTTAAACGGTGCATTTGAAGTTTTGTAATTCTATATTGATAATAATTGTTGTTCTGTTTTGTCTTAAAATTTAGAAGTGAGCCACAGAAGTAAAAAAAAATTATTAAACATCACCTACAGAAGACACACGCCTGTTGACACACTGATTGGAGCAGTTCTCCAAAGTGTAATGTGTAACCAAATCAAATATGTTCTTCAGTTCTTGGTGCAGTCCTTGGTGCAGAATTGAATACATCTTAAAACAGTCCAGTATCATGAATACCAAAGGTTATTTACCATAGTAGTTGTTCTGATCTGACCACATTATATGAGAAAAATATATTTGAATTGTCTTTGGGAGCAATAATTTTTGGATCCACTATTCACCACTGGCTATGTCCTGGGAAGAAAGCCAGTCACTGTAAGTGCCATAAACAGTCTTTTTACAATACACTGTAAACAGTCTTTAATCTGAGGCCAAACTAATCCAGACAGATTTTTTTTTTTCTCTTTACTGGACATTCTTCTGAGAAGTGCACATTTGCCAAACAACATGATGCCCATGTGTCCGAGGAGCTCCAGAGCCCCTGTAGCATTGTTTATCACAGCAATGTATTTTAAATGTCCAAGAAATAACATCTGCTTTTTATATTTGTGAAACCAGACGGTCACACTCAAGTGTAGATTTCTATCAAATTTAATTCCACAGGCCGTGTGAAGGGGGCTGATTGAAGGGTCTGTTGAGATGGTCTTAGTTCCCCTTGGCTGAGCTGATAGGAGAAGGAGAGATAAGAACGACAGACCTGACTATGATTAATGGCTTGCTAGTGCAAGTTGTCTCATGCAAACTGGGAGACACAGTGTGTATTAGTCTTAAAATACATCTGAAAGCTCTTTGTACATGTGCACTTGAGGCCCCTGCGTTGTAGCGTGTACTCATGACATCCGAACAGAGACAGAGGAAATCGTTGGACAGATTTCTGGCAGGTGGAGGTTTTTAAAGGACAGGGCTGGGGAATAGGAGGGATACATTTTCATAGTGAAGCCACTGTGCACTGTAAAATGTGTCTCAAAGGGGGTTGATTAAAATTCACACATAACACCGTGATCTCCCCACCTCAAGTTTTTTTATCCACCCTGTTTGAATGCCATCATTTTCTGACCTTGCCTTTTTATGCCGCATGCTAATTTATACAAATGTAAGCATTTCTTTCCCCTTCATGCTCCATAGCTGCAGTTTGTTAGCTTTCTCTCAATGGCCTGGGCCCTGCTATGAAACACCCAAATCTTTCTGGCTTTTTATCCCTTGGGAATGTGGGGAGGGTGGGGGCATATGAAACTCAAATTAAAGCTTTGCACTGGTTCACTGCCTCTTCACTTAAATTAAAGACATTCATGCATTTTAAAAAGGCAAAGAGCATTTTAATGAAAATGTATACTGTGTGGGAAATATCTTTGCAACGCTCTGATAATAAAAAATGGAGATGCATAAAGGTAAGAAAAAAAAAAAAAACAAGGCTGTTGTATTCTGCTGGATTAACAGACAGGGTAAATATCACAAAGGTAAACAGTTTGGATACGTGGCTTCCTCATCAAAGCTAATGCCCCGCTGTGTAAATTTGCCAATGTCTTTGTGCGTTATTGATTCGAGTCGAGAATGATAAGCTGTATTTTGCGATAAGAGCGACAATTTTGTTTTGAGAAAAATCTGAATTCCAATCCAAAGTAATTACCACAGAGGACAAAGTAAATGAATCGTCACCTAAGAATAGACTGAACATCAAAATAATCAGTCTTAATTTTATTCTTTTTTTCCCTCCCGTACAGCTAAGTAATAACTGGCATCTGAATTCTCGGCAGAATATGAATGAGCTGCGTTCCTAGTGTCTGGAGGTTAATGATATGAAGAGGCGCGTGTGTACTGTATACTTGATGACTAAGAGCTCTTGCAATCAGGCCCTCCAGGCATGTGGTGCAATTCAAGGAAAGTTCAATGAGAGACAAACTGACTCGTTTGTTTACAAAGAATTATAACACTTGCAGTCCCTATCCGTTGTTCGCGTAGCATCTTAAAGGAGCATTATGTAACTTTAATACATTGATACATAAAGTTTGCACATTTTTTTGTGGTTGCCTGAAACGGTAAGAAATTCAGTGTGCCTGCTAGTCAAGCATGTATTGTGGCTGTGGTCTACCTTTTACAAGATGTAGAGTATTTAATTGAAAGGAATCTGAGAGCAACGTAGGGATGGGTAACTTTACAGCAGGGAATTGTAAGAACACTTCCAGTTTGAAGAAGCAGACAAGCAATTACACAGGATTTGTGTTATGTATGGCCGCTAATAAGGCAGTGATTGAAACAAAGTTTTTTAACAGCCAACACGGCCTACTACTATTAGAAGTGTCTGTTAAAGATCCTGTACCTGATTTTATTTTTTTTTCTAGTTGAGGAAAATGCTTTAAACCCCAAATGGTATGCTCGAAAAAGGAGCACTCCTATTGGACTAAACTGGCTTGTGATCTGATGTTACACAAAGTGTAATAGCTGCCGATAAAGTGTGTTTTCTGCACTAAAAAAGCTTTTTAACACAGAGAAACACCCCAGAGAAGAAAAATATCAACAGAGAAAAGGGAGGCAACAACAACAACAAAAAAAAACGCTGATAAATACTGTTTATTAAATCATTGCGGATTTCCGTCCCGATCCTAAAGTCGCATGCTAAGCTATTGCTAAGCGCTAAACTTCAGTTTAGTATACTGTATTAGTATTTTGTGGTAGATAAATTGGTCCGGTTTAATTTTTTTTTAATATAAGAGATGCAAGAGAAATCCTTAGGCTGCTTTTAGGGGAGAGTGGAGTCTGAGACAGAGATAACAACAGAAAATCAGGTAGTGCAGCTTTAAATTAATGGTACGTATTCACTTTGATTTTTGTTATCATACAGCTGTTTCATGTACTGTTCCTCCCAGAACTTTGCACCACCTTGTACAACTCCCTCAATTTGTCCATCAGAACCCATATATGGTACATTTCTTTGCAGCTCATACTGTGTTTACAGTAGTGCGCTGTTTAGTCTTTGTGTCATTGCTCCTGTCTGGGATGTGTGCTTACATCTATTTACTTTATGAAATAAATTAGCCATCCAGTCACACTTCAAGAATACTGAACTTCCCCTTTAACCAGCAATGGTAGAGACCTTTGCAAAATTTCAAATTGACATACAAATTATGCAAATTGAAACACTTTGCAATCAAAGGTCTGTACCTACACAAGGGGATTGATGTTTGCAGAAAACCCATCTACTCTGCTCTAAGAGGTTCATGTGCTCAAAATGTTAAGTTGTGTTAGTTTATGGAAGTGCTGACTTTATTTACACCAGAAAGAAAGTCTTGTGTTGCCTGTGTGTCTCCTCCCTGACGCAGCCCTCGGTGCAGAGGGATGCGGGTGTAATTACAAAGACAAAGGAAGTTGACGCTGCCGATGCTCAAACTCTATGCCTTTTTATAATCTCTTCATGACCGGCATAAATGATGGTCTTTGTCTAAGAACCCACAATTAAACACATAATACTTAGGAGATATGTATCAGCTCAACTTCATCTAAAAAAAAAAAAAAACAATCTGACTTTTAAAGGTGACAAACCCAAATGGATATGATAAGCACAAAGATTATTGGTGTTTTCTTCTGCCTTGCTCAAGTTTCATAATGTGACAATGACAAAGAGAGAAAAATGGCAAACATTTGGATTGTTGTTTATGGAGATGATTATCGGACAGGCGCAGAGCAAATGAGTGATGGCTTCAAATGTTACATACAGAGACACAGAGGTAAGACGATAACGCAGCATGTTTCTTGCCATGCTACTGAAGAGGCAGTACTTTAAAGATGAGGAGATAAATGCAAGTATGGAATTGCATGTGTTAATGCTCTTTGCTGAAGTAAAAAACTTCAGCAGCAGATGGCAGTGACATTTCTACATTGGGCAACTATCACTGCTTCTGAATTAGGCACACATGAGTCTACACATACAACTGACACAAACACAAAAGTAGCTTGTATCTACTAATATTACAAAGTTAAAAACACAACACAAAATTTCATCAGAAGCCAAATTAAATGACACGCCTCATATGAATATGTTACCATCTCATTGTCTCACCTGATAAACCCAGCGACCTCACTTTCACAATGCCCATATTGTCAGCGTGACTCTCTCTCGCTGTGTGGATTTAGCACATGAAACTTTTTTTGTGACCGAATAATGTCCATAACATCCCTGTGCACATTTCTCGCTCTTCTCACCTCAGTGGAGTTGTGCTCTGTTCTGAAGTGGCCAGACGGTGTGGGCCGCTGTAAATCTCTCATTTTGCTGTAACATTTTGTGAGTTGAGAAGTTTGTTTTGCATCTGATCTTACATCATTTATTAGCATTGTCCTGCACAGAAAGGACACAATAATTGGATTAATATAAATACAGTGGGGTTTGCTTTAACATAATTATCTTGCTCTTTGAAGTCAAGCTTTTCAGAATACTTTTAAATCAACTGGACTTTGTTTTGGTCTGTTTCATTTAAGGATTTTTTTACCCCACTGCCCCATAGAATTTTTGTTCAAAAGTCAAAGCTTCTAAAAACAAAAAATGGAGGTAAATCTAACATGAGCAGTTGTTTCTGCTTAGATTTGAGCATATTTGCTTTATGTTTCCACTTTATTATATATTTATGCTTTCTTCTTGCCAACGCAAGATTATTATTGTTAAATAAAAATGTGTTAAAAATAACAACTAGAAGAGGAAAAATGGAAAAGGCTTAACAAGGAAACAATGGCACCAAAGCAAATGGCTACACTATTTACTGTATATCTGCAGATGATAACAAACAAAAAGAGATGCGACTGTTCTGCTCTAATTAGCTGCCTGAGCTCATTATTTTGAACAAATACTTTACAATTCTCCATGCTTTTAGTAATGTTAAAATGCTTTGTGATTCTGTTTTAACATTCTCACTGTAAAGGCTCTGAAATTGTATTATTACAAGCAGACTGCTCTTCCTCTTGGACCATTTCAGTCTTAAAATCATCAGGCAAGGATGTTGCTCTTATTACCAACAGAATGACTATGTTTACGGTCCGGCTTGACACTGCCGGGTAATTTCAATCAGCCCAGGTCTGTCCATACAAAGCACAGCTCATTACCACTCAGCCCAGTGGACACACTGTTTTGTTCCCTTGATTGGAGGGCCTCAGCTCCAATTAATATCTTTGAAGGCTGACATTTCAAATGAGGCCCCGTCCACTCTTGTTTGGAGCACTTCGTCTCATTTAATGAAGGTGCACAAATGGGAATTTCTGGTGTGAAAGACGAGATGTTTGCCTTTGATCTTTTTTTTCTAACACAATGGGCAGGACTAGAGAGAGATCTTGACTTGTTAAGAATGTTATTTTCTGACTGATGATTACCTTTCTTATTCAAATCATCTATATTTACAAGTAGAGACGTTTGAGATAGCAAGTTTGGTAGAAAAAGCATGTCTTCTGAAACAGTAGTGTATTTTGTACAAATAGGACTCTGCTAGGGTCCAGTGTAGTGGCCTATATTCTTTATTCATTTAATTTTTTATTTAGTTATTTAGCATACGCTTTTATCCAAAGCAACTTACACAAAGCTTCCAATTACCAGTTTTACATTTACATTTTTAGTTGATGCTTATTTAAAGCGACATACAGTAAGGTTCCATTCACCAGAATTAAAGCTGGAACACTACTGGAGGCAAGGGGGGTTAAGTGTCTTGCCTAAGGACACAATGACAGTACGAACTGTTGGAAGAGTGGGAATCAAACCGCCTCCCTTCCACTGAGCCACTGCTTTATTATATGCATCTCTCGCCATATGCCACCCTCCCTGTGGCAGGAAAGTTTTCTGTCCAGCCGTCAGTGAGATAGGCCTGATTCTCATGACTAAGAACCATCAAAATAATTTTGAGAATATATATTTTTGGGCTAAAAGCATAGATTGTAAATAAAATGGAGGTAATCCGCCCATTGGTCCCCTATTTACCGATTTTGTCATTATGAAAGAGCAATACAATGGTGGTTACATTGGGGATTTTCGGCTTTTACTGCATAGTAAAAACAATAGTTTTTAGATAGCATAAACGGACATATTAATCAAAAATGCCCCCCCCCCCAGAGTTCTCATGTAGTAAAAACTTAGCTCCAAAAACCGGAGCCATCTTTTGTACCAGGCTGTAAACATGACTTTTACTTTTAAAGTCGCTATTGAGTTAGTTATATAGTTCCGCTTTTAGAGCCTGCCCTCTGGTGGACGGCGGTATATCGCTGTATATCGCTGTATTTCGCTGTATATTGCCGTATGGCGCCCTTACTCGAGGACCATTTAAGAGGTTCGTCACCTAAGAATAGACTAGGTTTAAGAGGTCCATGAGAAAGGCTTGGCTAAAAGTTATGCAGGGCGGCTTTAATTACTGTGCACTCAATTAATACAAAATTAAGCTCATGCTTGATAGCAAGATAGTATGTTTTCTTGTGAATATGTTTTGTGTATTTCTATGTATTTTTCAACTGTTTTGGACACATTCTTGCCCGGCCTGTCCGTCCTGGGAGTGGATCCCTCCTTCTGTGGTTCTCCCTGAGGTTTCTCTTTTTTCCCAGCCAGTTTTTCCATAATCTGATGGAGGGTCTAAGGACAAGGGGATGTTGTCTAGTGCAGTTTGTTAAGCCCTTTGAGGTGGCTGTTTTTGTGATATTGGGCTATACAAAAAATAAGGTCTTGTGTTGTCTTGTCTTATGTGCTAAGACCCAAGACAAGACTTGTGGCCAAGAAGAGCTAATAGGTTAATTATTTAACACTCTATATTGTTTTTTCATTTAAATCCTAAAAGAAAACTAGACTTTTTTTACTCTTCTTAAAAAGTTCTTAATAGGTTATAGTTATTACAAAGTGCTACAGAAATGCCCAAATGTAAACACTGCCATATTAGTGTTACTTGTTGCTGGTGTTGTTAGTGTAGCATCCAGACCCTCGTGCTATTTGTGGTATAGAGGAACTCAAGCCAGACTTTTTGCCTCATAGCTTTTCTCCAGATGGCTTCCCTGTTTCTGATATGTTACACCAGGTCACTTTCTGACACCAAGCCCCTCCCCCGGTGTAGTTGGCCCTACAGGTTGTTTAGCATTTCACACAGGGCTCTTCTGTTGCCTTGTAGCAGAGTGTGAGGGTGCTTAGGGATGTCATATCCTCAAAGCTAATTGCTGTGCCCTTCTCTTAACGAAACAAGCTCAGGAAATAAATAACTAATGTGCCCCTTGGTACGCTCATTAGCTTCCTGCAAATTCGCAGCTCCACAACTTTTCCTGCTCTCTCCATCTTCCGCGGCTCTCTCTCCACACCCATGCCACTTATCACCGGCACACACAGTTTTACACTTCCATGTTAAATGTCTTCTCTGTGTCATACATCTCTGTTAGGCAGACTGACATAATGAGGATGTTTAAAAGGATTTCTGCCATTCTTTTTGAAGATTAAAGGGCAAACTGCTCCATTCACAGTGACATGAGAGATACATTGTTTTTTGAAGCACACAAGATTTTATAGGAGACAATTGCACAAAAGTTCTGATTTTATTTTATATGTAAATAAATGTGTAAAATATGTTTAAATAAAATCTTGTGTAGGCTTGTCCACTGTTGGAAATGTTGCAGGGTAATCTTATGCACATAAGGCTTCTATTGGAGAGAAACCAGACATTGGGGTCATTTTAGCTAACTGTGTAATATTCATTTGTTTTGTTACAAATTCTTTTTAGAAATGTATACACTATATTTAGCGGCCTATGTCTCTAAAAACAACAGTGTCAAAGAAAATCCATATTTGATCCATATTTTTTTATTGCATATATTTCAACCAATATAAAAAAGATAATCCATGGAATTTGCAGTTGTATTTATGTCCAGAAATTAAGAAAACTATGAGGTGACCCTGTGAAAGTTTTCGTAACTCTATGAAAAAGAAAAGGTTTGATAAATAACTTTCTGTGGCAGTGTGGCAGTTTCAGTGTGTGCTGCTAAAATAGAGCATGGTAACCCCTGCTCTATGAGAAGATTTCTAAGGCATTTACATATGAAAGGATTAGTTCTGCACTAAATGATAACGATTTGTCATTGGTGAATGTAAAGAGGCCACATCTGGGCCATCCTCTGACTGAGATTCATATAAGGCAGTGCTCAATGGACTCTTCTGTGGAAGCATTACAGACTGCTTAAGATGGTGCAAGGCCGATGATAATACATGATATTGAATTAAGCATGTTTTTGGTTGAGCTTGTAAATGACTGGTGTGGTTCATGTTTATGCTAATTTATTCCTACATAAAATCTAAATTATACATAGTGCTTGAAGTTGTGAGATATTACCCAATTTTGTATACATATGTCTGTCTCATCCGTTTGTAACTAGATTAGTTATCCCCAGAGGTGAACAGATTGATTCTAAAAAATATTAAATATTTGGGGTAAGATTTGGCTTTTAAGCCTCACTAATAATCTAAGAATGCTTCATGAATTAAATGGCAGTGCAGCTGTTGGTGCTCTTTTTGAAAGAACCACAAATGTAAAATGGCTCTATGTTGTAGTATCCGGTCTTGGAGTGCTAGACTAAAACTAGCCGTGACCATATCTGTACTATCCAGAATACATTTTACTCCTCTTGTTGTTTCTATACTGTTAGTGTGTTGTGTGCTTGTGCTGGTGTATGAGAACCTGTGCTGTGATTGTCTGTCCTCTGACATGAGAAACTTGTTCACACTTCAAGGTCTAATAGCTCGATTATTTTGACAAAATAAATATGATCCCATTGCTTTCCCAGTTATCCGTTTTTGTGCATTTGTCCTTTTGGAAAAGAATTTTACAGCCCTGCTGCATGTATAAGTTCTGCAAATGGAAATGTCACCCCCTTGCCATCAAAAGGGTAACCGAAGATAAGAGAGAATTACTAAAAACACAAGTCATACTGCAGCTTGTTCTCAAGGAACAAAGCAACATTTCTCTCTCAAAGCCCTGTGGAGAGAACAGTGTAAGAACGCACTTTTATAGTTTATAGGTAGAGTAAAGACAAAATCCCATAGCTTTTTAGAATGACTTTGAATTAGTGGGAAGAGATTGCAATTAAGGACCAGCTATTTATATACAGTATTTATCAGCCCAAATGCGCATTAGGTGTGTTCACTGGGAAAGTCAAGAATAAGACAGAATGTAGGGCTACCTTGTTAAGGCATTAATTAATTCCTGCAGCCCTCTATTGTTAAGGTGGCTACCTTGACAATAAGCACTGACCTATTGACTAACATATTATATTTTGTCCTTCACCCTCCGCGGGTGGTCTCATCCTTCGAGCTCTGGTCCTCTACCAGAGGCCTGGGAGCTTGAGGGTTCTGCGCAGTATCTTTGCTGTTTCTAGTTCTGCACTTTTCTGGACCCAGATGTCTGGTGTTCTTCCAGGGATCTGCTGTAGCCACTCTTCCAGTTTGGGGGTCACTGCCCCGAGTGCTCCGATGACCACGGGCACCACTGTCACCTTCACCTTCCAAGTCTTTTCCAGCTCTTCTCTGAGCCCTTGGTATTTCTCTAGTTTCTCATGTTCCTTTTTCCTAATGTTGCGATCACTTGGTATTGCCACATCAACCACAACGGCTTTCCTCTGCTGTTTGTCCACCACCACGATGTCTGGTTGGTTCGCCATTACCATTCTGTCAGCCTGAATATGGAAGTCCCACAGGATCTTGGCTCGGTCATTCTCTACCACCTTTGGAGGTGTTTCCCACTTTGACCTCGGGGTTTCCAGTCCGTACTCCGTGCAGATGTTCCTGTACACTATGTCAGCCACTTGGTTATGGCGCTCTATGTATGCTTTCCCTGCCAGCATCTTACACCCTGCAGTTAAGTGTTGGATTGTCTCAGGGGCCTGTTTGCACACCCTACACCTTGGGTCTTGTCTGGTGTGGTAGATCTGGGCCTCTATTGCTCAGGGTCTGTTCCTGTGAAGCCATGATGAGTGCCTCTGTGCTGTCCTTCAGTCTGGCCCGTTCTAGCCATTGGTAGGATTTCTTGATATCAGCCACTTCAGTTATGTTCCGGTGGTACATCCCATGTAGGGGTTTGTCCTTCCATGATGGTCCCTCCTCAAGCTCCTCTTCCGCTGTTCCCCATTGCCTGAGACATTCACTGAGCATGTCGTCTGTTGGGGCCTTATCTTTGATGTACTTGTGGATCTTGGATGTTTCATCCTGGATAGTGGCTCTCACACTCACTAGTCCACGGCCGCCTTCCTTACGGCTAGCGTACAGTCTCAGGGTGCTGGATTTGGGACGGAACCCTCCATGCATGGTGAGGAGCTTTTGTGTCTTAATGTCTGTGGTTTGTATCTCTTCCTTTGGCCACCTTATTATTCCCACAGGGTATCTGATCACTGGCAGGGCATAGCTGTTTATTGCCCGTGCCTTGTTCTTGCCATTGAGCTGACTTCTTAGGACTTGCCTTACTCGTTGGAGGTATTTGGCAGTTGCTGTTTTCCTTGTTACCTCTTTAAGGTTGCCATTTGCCTGTGGTATTCCAAGGTACTTGTAACCATCCTCAATGTCTGCTATTGTTCCTTCTGGTAGCGAGACCCCTTCTGTATGGACTACCTTCCCTCTCTTTGTCACCATTCGACTACACTTCTCAAGCCCGAATGATATCCCAATGTCAGAGCTGTAGATCCTGGTGGTGTGGATCAGTGAGTCGATGTCCCGCTCACTCTTAGTGTATATCTTGATGTCATCCATGTAGAGGAGGTGACTGATGGTGGCCCCATTGCTGAGTCGGTTTTCCACAGCCTCGAGTTTGCAATGAAGTCTCTAAGAGTCCTGTTGATGTTGTACATCTCTAAGCATTCAGTGATCCATGTGTGTGGCATTGAGTCATATGCTTTCTTGTAATCAATCCAGGCAGTGCACAGGTTGGTGTGTCGGGTTCTGCAGTCTTGGGTGACTGTTTTGCCAACCAGGAGTTGGTGTTTGGCTCCTCTGGTTTCTTTGCCGAAGCCTTTCTGTGCTTTGTATTGATCCATGTGCCCACCTATCTTAGCCGCGATGATGCCTGACATGAGCTTCCATGTTGTGGAGAGACAGGTTATTGGCCGATAGTTGGATGGGACTGTACCCTTTGTGGGATCCTTCAGGATCAGGATTGTACGCCCTTCGGTAAGCCATTCAGGGTGCGTCCCATCCTTTAGCAGCTGGTACATTTGTGCTGCAAGGCACTCGTGGAGTGAAGTGAACTTCTTTAGCCAGTAGGTGTGGATCCTGTCAGGGCCCGGTGCTGTCCAGTTTTTCATACCTGAGACTCTTTCTTGGATGTCTGCCGCTGTGATGGTAACTGGATTCTGTTCAGGGAGGTTGCTGTGGTCCTCTCTCAGAGCCACCAGCCACTGTGCATCGCTGTTGTGGGATGCCTCCCTCTCCCATATACTTTTCCAGTATTGTTCAGTTTCCAGCCTTGGTGGGTCGGCTCTGCTGTTATTATGTTATTACCCTGCCACTGAGCGTACACTTTCACAGGTTGAGTTGCGAAAAGCCGGTTTATTCTTCTGGCTTCATTCTCTTAATATATATATATACTTAATATATATATATATATATATATATATATATATATATATATATATATATATATATATATATATATATATATATATATTTATATATATATATATATATATATATATATATATATATATATATATATTGGCTATATGAAGTAAAATAAATGAGTTTATTTGGGATAATAGCCTTATTGTAGTTCTTTTTTTTTATTGATGCATTTAGGGGTTATACGTGGAGTGTATTAATGACATGAATCTGTGCATTGGTCCTTTAAATTATCTATCATCTTGAATTACATTTTTCTGTGGGAAACAACGTGATACAAAAAGAATTTTTAGGTTATGGACAATTTCTGTTATATTCATTGACACACATTTTTTGGTTTCATTCAGTAACTTTAATGGCTAACTTCTTAAACAACCACCGACTGTAATCTAGTTTATTGATCATGTGGAAGAGGGATCCTTTTGTTGTTTGGACCTTGTAAGTAAAGGCTGACTAATGTCTTGATTTGGCCTCCAGATTGTTGCTTGTGCTTTGGGATCTGGGGATAAGGAATGCTCTTTATGATACTAGATGTTAATTATGTCTCATGGCCAAGCATTACATCAGCAGTGCACTACATATAGCAACTATTAGAGCCCCCACCACCAGCCTCCACCTCCTCCAGTGCTGTAGATTATGTGAGCATGTGCCCAGGCTGAGCAGCTATTTCTTTACTTAATGGCTCTGCCCCAGGTAATGGTAGAAAGTAGGACCAACTTCCAAATAAATTTTGATTTCTGAGCCGAACTCAAACATAATCGGGTTTCTCCAGAGTGGCATCCTTAGCTTTTTATAGATTTCCCATAAATTGCACACACACGCACGTACGTACGCATGCACACACACACACACACACACACACACACACACACACACACACACACACACACACACAGACACACTCAAACACACACACACACACACAGACACACTCAAACACACACACACACACACACACACACACACACACAGAAACACAGACACACACACACACACCACCAACGCACTAAATACTCTCACAATATCTGTGAACCTCCGCTGTCCAAGTCTTTTAATACTGAGCAAATTCTGCTCTGCTTCCTGGGCTAATTTTAGCATTGCCAAACATGGCTGTCTATTATTAGTCAATTCAAGTAGGCTTGTGATGGATGATTAATTAAACTTCCTCAATGTTGCACAATCTGGGTGTTCCGCTCGAGTCATTTTAACAAACAGCACACACTATAGCTTGTTTTATCCATGTATCCATATTCAGCTGCATTTTACATTTAATTGTGTGAGACATTTTTTTCTTCTACAATAGGAGAAAAATCTGTGGACAGTTTTTGTTTCTATTTCAGACCTTATGAACTAAACATAAAGTACAGTAAATATACAGCATCACTTGATCATAAGGTTAAAGGTCTGCTTGGGCTGTTGTTGTGGACTTGTCTACGCTTGTTTTTGTGAATGTCTATAGTCAAAACACTAAAAGTGGGTTCCCACTGTATTGTATCATCTGTATAACCCTTTCCCCTGTTGCCTGTTTGGTTAATAACCACTTGAGGTACTGCAGCAAAAAAATTCTGACATAACACCTACAACTAAATCAAAAAGGATGGATTGGAATGTTTATTATCTCACAATTCCGTGAGAATAAATCCCTCGAGATGAATCATCTCGTTTTTGAGGGGATCCTCTGTTTGAACAGCTAACTTTATATTCGCTAAAAATAACTTTATTTAATGATGATAAATAACTTTGTTTAATGATTTTAACTCTATATCCTGCCTTCGTGCCCATTGGTCAGAATGGATCACATGGAATCTGGCAGCTTGTAAAACACAAGCTGCCAGCATGCTGAAGTGCTGTAATCAGAAATTTACGCAGTAAGAGTTGTGCCAGAGTGCCAGAGTTGTTTTGTGGTAAAAACTTAGCTTTAGAGACCAGGCTGTAAACAGGATTTTACACTTTTTACAATAGTTCCGCTTTTGTAGCCTGCCCTCTGGTGGACGGCGATATATTGCTGAATGGTGGCGCCCTTACTTAAGGACCTTTTTAAGAGGTTCCATGAGAGAGGCTTGATGTGAAACACAGTGTGCACTAAACATGCACATTGAGCCTCTATGAAAGCTGGTTCAACTGAACTGGTTTGGTTCAACTGCAACGTGAACCACAGATATCATCAGGAGGGTTGAAAAGTGAAAGAAATCAAGTGAATAATTTAGGTAATTTCCATCTGAATAAATAACAGTATTGAATGTGAGTGGCACATATACTGTCTTTAACCTTAATGTCACCAAGGTTTTACAATGCCACTTGGAAATAATATTCACATCAAAAGCCAATTAAGATGTGTTTGTAAAATATATATTTATTGCCTTACAGCCTGAGGGTAATTGACGGGCAATAAACTAAATGAGCAGCCTCCTATCTGAGCCACTTAGACATTTTAAATTCACTCGCAGCAAGGTTAGCATTAGCCTGATGGTGATTGTCTAAGAGCTTGAATGGATGCTTGAATAATTTACAGAAACGATAGTAATCAGATAAAGTAGCCACAATTTAAATGGAGAGACTGATCCGTCTACCTGCCACTGTCGCTGCGCTCAAATCATTGGTTTCCAACATCACGGTTATTTTCACAGATTGTATTCTGCGGAACAGAAACCCAAACAAACTCCTTATTGTTGCTGATTTTGTTGGTATAGATATGGTTGTCTGCTTTAGATGCTCTATTTAATTTTGTCTAAAAATGTTAGCAGAAAAAAGTAGCCAGCACATTCCTGCAGCAGCAAGACACAAATAGTAAAGGGGGGAGTTATAATTATAATAGTTTTCAGAATATTTTTCTAAAACATGTGTCCACCAGGTGTGATTAAAAACAAAGCTTGGTGTCATGACCTTGTATCTGGACTCTGTTTTTGAAAGTAGCAATAGGAACAATGGCAACCTGTTCACATTCTGATATTTATGCACATAATGATACACTGGAGCCACCAGAGCAACCTGTCAGAACCAGGAGCCAATCTGCAGGTCTGATTAGTTATGCCTGACTGAGTTCACTGCACAGTCTCCATCTGCATGCACGGCTAATGTATGGAATCAGCAGAGTTGGTAATAAGCCTGAGACTGACAAGGTTAAGCTGATGCAGATGCAGGGTAAACATTCTGGCATGGACAGAGGTCACTAAGGCCTGGCACTTTGAAAGGTTGTTCTAAATCTTTTCCCCTGTTTTTGTAGAAAAACTCCCAAAGCACATAAATAATGTAATAGATAAACAGTAGCAGCATTGTCCTAATAGTTATTGCTCATATATTTCATAAACTTCACAGGTTAGTCTTAAATACTATTCCTACTTTTTAGTTTTAGTTTATTCATTGATGAAGGAATAATATTTTACCTTGTAGAAGTTGCGCCTGTGGAAAATTTATCAGTTACCTGCCCCTTCAGTCATACCTTTTGTCTTAAAATACCTCTATCTCTGGATGTAAAGATCCTTTGGGTAGATTTTTGAACTACCCAACTATGTATTTATACCATTAAATTTTCTATAGCATTTTTCATTGCAATGTAAAAACTGATAAACATTGAGTTTTTAACTAACACTAATAGATTTTTTATTTACAGCAGATATCTGAGCCCCTCTCCAGTGGCTGCTGGATGGTGGAAGAGTGAGCGCAGTGAGCCGCTGTCTTTCCGGTGTCAGTCAGAGCAGGGTCTATATGAAATGACACATGAGCAGGCCACATACTGTGCCTGCTTGGTGGGATAAAGACACGTGTCTAAAACCTCTTGCACCTTAATGTGATTTTCTTTAGAGTGCAACAGGCTTCTACAGCACACAGAGAATTATATTAGGATTACAGAGCCCAGGGATATGGGTTTCTAAGACCCCAGACTGTGCGGAAACCCTTGTCAGCTGTCACTCACCAGAACTGAGGTGAGGACATTACATGTATGGTTTTAAGCCACTGACGCCTCCCCCTGAGAAGATATTTTTTTCTTAAAAGGTCCCACATCTTAAGTGCTTTAGCTGCCAAAGACAGCTAATGAAAACCTAGACGTTTTAAAAAGAACATTTTATGGGCTTCTTGACAGACATGCAGGCAATGTTGTTAGGTCTAGGTTGGTCACTTCATTTTTGATGCCCATATATTTTTATGCTCACCATTTACAGACATAGAGTATTATCTGGGACAGTAAAGAGAAGCCGGTTAATAAGATGTGATGTTATAGAAAGAGCCTTGTTGGAGAGTCCTTGAAGGTCATTGTCACCAAACTTGTGAAGCCACTTTTAATTTAAAGTGCCAGTAGTTAACATATTTGAAATGGTCAGAGGTCAGAAAGCCTAAAGCACTAACGATCACAAGCCAGCACATTTAGAAAGTAAATGTGGTTCAGTTAATTGTGGAGTCCAGGAAAACGTGTGTGTCTTTAGTTGTACGTTACATCAGGTAGGTAACGCCATAGGGTTCAAAACTAGCCATAGATAATGCCCTCTCATACTTACTGCCATGTCTTTATAACAACAGAAATATTGTGTGTTTGTAGTGTGCTTACAGTCACCTCATCATCAGCACTTTGCAGATGAACCTTGATCTGGTTAAACTAATTGGGCTTAAACAAAATATATGTGAAGTTGCACTTGCTGAGTTGACAAAACTCACTTGCAGCAATGGAAATGTCAATAATTAAATACTGGCATGGCAAAATCTTGAGCTCACAGCCTGCATCTTCAGTGTATTTGATCTTCAAGGCTGGTGCGCTCTGGCATCATCAGTCTTTAATGTGGGTTGAGGGTGGATTCCCACGACTGAATCCCACCTTCTGAAGCTTTTCCATCTTTCCAACTCACTCAGAGTTGGACCTGGCAGGAGGCTGAGCCCTGCTTTTTACCTCAACCCTCTGAAGGTGCCCCCGCAATAACGTATTTCTCCTGCTGTGCTGTGACACCTTGCGGCTTTCACATGTGAAAACAAGCACAGGAAAGTTATAGAGGTACTTGCACATGTTTATGCTAAGAAAATAAAAGACCCAATCATGAGATGCTCAAAAGAAGAAGTATTATTATTAGATCCGGGTAACTGGCAGGGAGCAAATGTAGATCAATTGCTTTCTGAAGATGAAGCATGTGCAAAACTCAAAAAGAATGGTACTGTTGGGCTATTGTGAAATCTGCAAATGACCAGGCTGCATGACCAACATGTGATGTGAACAACAATATATTAACCATAAAAAACACAACTTGCACAAAACACAACTGTGGTCTCAAGATCATTTTTAGTGCTTCTGGTCAATTTGATTGAGAAGCATCTATGTGCAACTGCAGCTGTGTATTGAACCTCAATTCCATTACACCGCTTCATCTACAAAACACAAGGCCCGTGGGCCAGATCCGGCCGCAGAGCAATTATTTCTGGCCCACTAGATGATTTATGTCCCATAATGCATTGCAACAACTGCTGAGTTGCACTACCCTTCCAGCGCTACTCTGTTGATACAGAAGAGCTCAGAGAGCTGCTAGTGAATAAATGCACAATGAGTTCCCACAGCGACATTTAAGGTCTTTCTTTAAAAATATGCCAAATAAAAAGTGTGAAAACAAAATAAATAAATAAATAGGTGAGAGGCGGAGAATGTTTGTGAAAATCCTTGTTTGCGGAGATAATGAGACCGTAATTTATGAAAATAACTGCGCTATAGCACTATGACAAGTGGTTAGCACTCTGTTCTTACAGCAAGAAGGTCCTGCGTTCAATTTCCATCCAGGGCCGGGCCTTTCTGTGTGGAGTTTGCATGTTCTCCCTGTGTCTGCGTAGGTTTCCTCTGGGTGCTCCGGTTTCCAATAAAGTTAGTTAAAATAAAGTCTGATGTCACAGCAGAGTCTGTGTCAGTCACTAATGTCTGAGAGTGAGGCTCCTTACTAGCCTCAGTAGCCTCAGAAATGCTGTACAGTTGATGTTGTAAAGTGTCAACTGAGCCTTAGTGATAGCTCATGTTTGTGCAGAGAGGTTTGTCTCAATATGACTATGATTTGTCACCAAACTTGTGAATCCACTTTTAATTTAAAGTGCCAGTAGTTAACATATTTGAAATGGTTGGAGGACAGAAAGTCTTAAGCATTAACGATTACAGGCCAGCACATTTAGAAACCATAGTATGTGATTCAGTTTATGTCATAATTTGGGTCTGTCTAACTGTCTGCTCCATTGGCCACAGCCAGATGTGTTGTGTAGAGATACTGCCGTTTTCCTTTAAATGATGCTTGGTCTGGTAGTGAGAAGAGGACGGATGGTGGTATATGCTCAGTGGCTTTTTTTTTCTGCCTTTGAGAGTCTGTTAATCCCCTGGCAAACTCTGATGAGACTGCAACTCCCTGGGAGTGCTAACAGCACATCAATAATACATCCTTGTCCAGCTGCATCCACCAAGCACATGCATGCTCTGTATCTCTGGCAAACACACGTACATCCAGCCTTTCTATTCTCCTCTCGACCATGGCTTGACTCTTTGCTGTCACTGTCATAAAAGCCTTGCATTATTTATTTACGGCAGAGCCCAAATATAAGCTAAAAATGTCCAGAAAAAAGGTGACACCTGAGGCGTTTTCTAAAGGTTGCTGTATCATTGGAGAACAGACTGATTGCCTGCTCTCAAAAGAACGATGACAAATGTTTAGGCTTCGGCATCCCTACAAAGTGTCTGTGTGTTTACAGCACACATTAAACTGCTTTTGCGAGGCACCGGCTTTCTGAAGTCCTTGTGAATGCACATTGAGAATAATGTTACAAGGTGCAACAACACTGGCCTGCAACACAGCATTAGGGATTTATTTTCTTTAATGCAGTCTCTATTATTCTCAACATCTATCAGTCTTTTAGAATCAGGTCAAAGATTAGTTTATTCTCCAGCACTACAACAGTTACATTAATAATGTTAAAATGGAATGCTTCTGTTGTGGTAATACTGTGCACATTTTCAGATAGCATTCATTTTAACCTGTCTTTTTCCTTATACATGTGCATTTGTAATATGGCAGGAAGCATAATGCAAAACGATGTGTTTTTTATTCCACAATATCAGGAGGTCAGGAAAAAATCGAAACCCTGCCCAGACAAATGCAAGTGGAAACCACTCAGAATAACTCTCTCATTAACTTCAGTGCATAAAGTTGAGGCATCATTCATCTGTGAGAAATATTATCTTTGGAGACCTATGTCAAGGCCTGGTTCAAAGAGGCTTATGTGGCTTAAACTTGTGATATCCAGTAATTCCAATCATCATTTGATCTGCTGTGTTGGCAAGTTTGGGCAACAGTATTTATGTACAACTTTTAGTCACTGTATACTGTCATTCAAGCCCACAGAGTGTTTCTAAAGCAGCAAAACAAAAGTACTTTTGCATAGTGTTAGGATTCTGACAGTGGTTAAGAAAGAAGATTGATGTTACTTTTCATTTTTGGAAAATTGTTTAGGGACTGTTGCTGCAAAATTAAAAAAAAATCTTCAAGGGATTTAAAACATTTAAACTTAAAGTAGAACTCTGAAATGAAATAACACCTCATAAAAACTATTTTAATTCATCATTGTTAAATACCTGTAAGTTATTCTGATGCCATATTAATCATACTGCAGCAGCATAGCACAACTGCCTCTCAGAAAGACTATTTTTGAGTGGATCAGGTGGTAAAGTGGGTGTCCTATAACCCGATGGTTGGCGGTTTGATTCCTGCTCTCCCCAGTTCATTCTTCACCCACCTTACTGCTGGTGCCACAGCTCTGGTGTATGAATGTGTGAGTATGTTTGGTGGTGGTCAGAGAAGCCGTAGGGGCAATATTGCTGCCAGGGCAGCTGCGGCTACAGAGGTTACTCACCACCACCAGTGTGTGACTGTGGAGTCACACACAATATTTCTAGTGCTTCTACATAAATGATCGCTATGTCTTGATAAATTGTTGGGGTAAATATTTTTGACTATTTGATTACTGTTTGCTAACTGAAATGCATATTTATTCATTAAACGCTTTATGGGATACTGAAAATACAAAGTACAGCTACATCACCGTTAATTCAACTTATATTATGCTAATTAAGTGTATATTTACAGTATGTACAGTATATACACAGTATGTATATATATATATATATATATATATATATACATACAGTTACACTATGCATTTTGATTTTGTTCTGTTTATTACATCAAATTTGAGTACACACAAACAGATATCTATAGTATCCAGCTAACCTACATGTCTTGCACAGAGAACAGTCCCAGCTGGTGGGCGGCTTTATACAAACATGGTGAAAGGTGAGAGTTCTTTTTACCAAAAAGATCCCAAACTGCTATGACTTACCTCTATTTTATTAGAACTAGTAAAGGCTATTTTGAACCTGCCTTAAGGAAATGGAGGACAGTAGTTATTCTGCAGGTCCAGCCATTATTTTCGAAACAACCAAATTATCCAAATTTTGCGGGCAAAGAAAATGTCTCACTTTTCTTTTGACTGTAATAATACTATTAGATGCACATTAAGTATAATGATTACATTTGGAAAAGAACTTCTTTTGGAAAAGAAGAAAGAGCACCAAAGACTTCTGATGTTTTGCCTTGAGGAAGATTGACATTACCAGAGCTACTGTAAGTCAGACAGAGAATGGTGAGATACGCATGACTCGCAGGTGCACACAGCACTGATCGATATTTGCCCTATTGTTTTGACTATGGAAGGTAGAAGGGAGGGGGATGAAGGTTTGAGTGCATTGAGAGCTGGAGACAAAGTGAAGAATCCTCTGGGATTACAGAGGCACCACAGCTATCGCGCCAGCTTTACTTCAAACACAACCCCAAATATTCTCACTAAGCAAAAGCAAAGGTTATTCTAAACCCAGTGGAGCCTCGGTGCTGCAGCTGCTTGGTTAAATGCTTGGTTTGGTTACGTTAGGTTAGACAGTTTTGTCTTCCTAGTTGTACAAAATAACTACTAACAATGTTTATACTTAAAAGCAAATTCTAATCATATTTATTTCCAACACAAATATACAAAGACTCATTTTTACATGACAAGGGTATTTTATATCAGTTTGCAAACACTGAGGTGGAGTTACTCTTTAGAAATAATATTAAGTGTTAATAACAGCCTTGGACAGTGGAGCGGCACTTCTCTGTAGATACTGTCTACAAGCAAACTTCAAAGCCTGCTTTGAAGTCCGTACGTGGAGATCTCTGGGTTCTCAGAGAGATATCTATGCTCTCTTTTGTTAGCTAAAGCACACCGATGAAAACGGGTGGAGACGAAGAGAATGCCAAGGGAAGATCAAAGCATGAGTGGCAGAGAAGCCACGCAGTTAACTGCTCTGCCAGTACTCTGAGAGTAAATGATAATACACAAAACACTTACTCATTCAGCTGGCACCTAAGATTAGAGTGGAGAACACCATGCCAATTTAAAGCACAGCGGAATTTGATCTAAAACACTTAGATCAAAACAAAAAAACTGATATGTTTTAGATGTGGGTTTCATTGAGAAACTAAGTGTGGCTCAAGACAGTGAAAATCTGCCATTCATCTGATTTGATTTCATAATGTATGTGTTACCCATGTGTAATTAATGAAAATATGAGATTAATCCATGAGACAAGATAAAATGGGTTGTACGACTACATGTTTCTGTACTGATATACAGATATAATTCCTTGTTCATTAGTGATGGGAAATCCAGCTCTTCTAAAAGATTTGGTTTGGCTCCCTTAAAAGAGTTATGTTATGACTCCCAAATGGCTCTTCAGTTAGAATCACTCAGAGCCTCTTATTTTATCCCAATTTAGCAATTGTAAATGTTTTTTTGCATTTTGAAGCAATTTTTTATTTATTGTTTTTACAAATGTTTTTGTCAGAAAAAGTACAGTTACTGTTATTTGACATTATTAGAACTTTTAAAAGTACAATTAAGTCTGCACTCAGCATTGTGTTCACAAATATTTGCAGCCATTTTTCTGTCTCATTTCTTAACTTTAAATGCTTTCAAATCTGCCTCTCTCTGTGGCTGTGTGACCTGGACCTGGACTGAGTCACTACACTTGCTCTCGTAGGAGGCCGTGTCCCCTTCCTTCTGTCACATAATGGTATGATCCTAGTCTGTCCTCCCATGTGATTGACCGCATGTATATCCATCCAAATAATTCCTGCCCCTGCCGTGGCTGAAGATTCGGCTCTCCAAGACCAGACCAGGACCAGACCAGGACCAGGTCAGGACTATGGATGGATTACAGCTCTTGGAGATATTGCTGTTGGTGAGTCTTTTATGTAGATTATTGCACACACTTGCTCGAAAAATTTGGAACTAATGCTGACAGATGATAAAATAAATGCTAACTTTGCTTTGAACAACATAATTTTTTTATTTAACTGAACATTGATAGCACTGACTTGAAATGCAAAAGAAATGTTGCTTAAATTCAATAGAAACTACTTCTGCCACAATGCTGTAGCTTAGCTTGCCACATGTCTCTGGGAGGTAGCTTTAATGTAGTGAAGTTTCATTTAACAACGAGCAACTGGTAGCTTAGCTCTCTATATTTTCTGAATCGCTTGCCCATCACTGGCAGATTGTATGACAGTGTTGGTGCCTTTATGTCCTGCACTGTGTCTCTTGACTGAATTTGTATTTTTTACTTTTGGCAAGGCTTTAAAACCGTACAGTGGGAAAAACATTTCATAGGCACACAATGAGAAGTCCAGAGCTGAAATTACATGTCATAGCATCAAAGTTATTAAGCATCAAACATTACATGCAGTACACCTTTTTATGAATTGTGGCCGCGGTCCTTGCTGGCTTTTATTTAGACGGGGACGAGTTTCCTCAAGCTATGTTGCATTAGTAAAAAAAAAAAGCTCCTTCGCTTCTCAAATTTAGATTTGAAATTACACTCCTCTAATAAAGTGTTATCAATAGTATTCTAATAAGTCAGCAATTTAGCCCCAAGCATCAGGTTTATTAAAGTGTCCCAGTGATGAATGGGCATATTCATACAGCATGGGTGAAGCGAATCAAGTAAGGAGTTTATGCAACAATAAACAAGTAGTGCCAAGCCGATATGAATTCACCCTACATGAGCTCCTGAAGCATCAAAAGAAAATATTGCTCTATTTAAATTTAATGAGTGCTTCCGCTCAAGCCAGCACTGTCAACTGGGCATAACGCCATGCACTAATAACAATAATGCAGTGCTTTATGAGACACCCTTTGCACAAATGTACAGCACATTAATAACTTGGGCACAAGAAAGAGCCTGTGAGCCCCAAAATGCTGAATTCAATATTAAGTGCTATTTCATCTGACTCTTCTCGTGTATGATACAGATCCTTGTGTGAAAGAAATGAAACACAAATCTGTGGTTTGAGAGTCAAAAACATGACAATTTAGAGGGATGTTTGAGTCACCCACAGATATAGCAGAAGATACTGAACATGACATGCACCTGCAGATGCAATTCACTACTACCTAACCTTATGAGTCACTGGTTTGGAGTTGTTTTAAGTGTGGCAATTATTCACATCTCTTTTCAACCAAGTGGTGCAGCATGGGTTGAATTGGTATGCCCCACTTTTAGCTGCATTTCCATTTTGAAGAGGATAACCATGGTTTCCAAAATACTAAGTGTAATGCATCATCCTACTTTTGGCACCCTTACCTTGGGGTATTAGTGGAAGTGTCGGGAAAGGTGGCGCTAAACACAGCAGTCTATTGAGTATACAGAGAGAGAGAAAAAAAACAGTGACAGTTTCTCAAACAAAGCTTATCTTGTTTATATATTTTTTCTTTCTTTCTTGTTTTTGTTTTAAGATTGAGGCTTATTTTTAAAAAAAAACACTGTGCAACTTACTTGTGGCATCAAAATGCTTAAGATTTGAAACATTTATTTTACATTTGACCGAGACACCTCAAATTTTCAGTACAGCAGTAGTGCTCTTCATTTGTGAATGTGTATTAAAAGGTGTTTAACTAAATCTCATCCTATACCCTAGCGAGTACATGTAGGAATGGTTGTAAAAAAATATATATATATATATATATATATAAAATATATATATATATATATATATATATATATATATATATATATATATATATATATATATATATATATATATATATATATATATATATATTAGCAATTCTATAATTTAAAAGTTATTTTGGTATTGGACTGAATTTTGTATATTTGTCTCAAAGCTGCTTGATCAGTGTAATTTGCAGGAACACGCAGTGATATGCCTGTGGGATTTGTTTGTTTAGAAATCTTCCCAGTGACACGGGGTAACAAAGTGCCAATGAATTTTGGAGACTGCATGGGGAAAAAAAGGAGCATCCACTTGAATGACACATTAAAACATTCAAAAACATGATTTTAGATAAATAGCCTTTTTAAAGGTAGATGTCTCTTTCAGAAACAAGTTATTCCTTTCTCCCCCTCTCCCTCTCAATCCTTCATTCAAGCCTTAAGTGCAGGGTAATCAGCAGCAATCAAGCACACATACTTTGGGCAAGAAATCTCCCTTCTTTACCTACTGCACAAATCCAAGCCTGAAACATAATAGAATTACAGCCTCATATTTGAACAGTGTTGTGTTAAGCAGCAGCCGGCCTGTGTGGAATGTGATATTATGACCTACATCATAATCTAGGTGTGAGGTGGGGGTACTGTATAGTTTGAGTCACTGGTAAGATCTGTAACGTTAAAACGACCTGTGTAACATGTCAGAGCACTGTGACCTGCTCTTCAACAGTATGTAGCTCAAAAGCTCATGGAAATGAGGTGATGGTGATCTTTCAGGTGTTTCAAAGTAAAGTGAACCTATTGAGGTGCAACAGGTCTTACGTTTTTTTTTTTTCCACTAGCCTCCATTTGAGGTGCCATAACCAAAACATATGTTGTGTTTTGGTTGTTTAATGAAATGTTGGTGGGAGGTGCACAGTTTTCAGTGTTATTTGTTTGAAACACTTTCAGGATTCGGGCAAAATTTATTTATTTATTTTTCAAATTCAAACCCTTGGCTTATTTTTTTCCTGAGGTCATCATTGCATCTCACTTTCTTTCCTTTTCTTTACACATTTATTTCCTTAACGTAGTAAATAAATAAATAAATGTGTAATATGCTGGGATTTCACTCCACATCTAAAAAGTTTACAAATAATTGTCTTCCTTTGAAAATGAATGCTGACAATAAGCAACTGTAGGTTAGATGATGCTGTGGGCATGTTTTTGAATGGAAGGAATGGAAGGAGACGTAAGCGTCATAAACTGAAATCTAGGGCCAGCTGCCAACAGGCTAATCCCTTTCTGTGCTTGAGCAATGGAGCGTTTGGGAAAGCGCTCTACCACAAACGCAGCGTAGATTTGTATTTGCCCATAAGAAGACAGAGTGCTGAGTCCAGCGCTGTGGCCTCTCTGTGTTTCCTTTTGGCGGGCTGGTGGTTTGCTCTCTTTCAGATGGATAGAGGCAGGGCAGTGGAAGGACGAAGCTAATCCAGCATGGCAAAGCAACAGAGACCCAAGAATAAATGGTATTAGCTCATCGCTACAGCAGAGCCTCTCAACATCGTTTAACGCACCATAGCGCATCCAGACCACAGCATCCCGCTCCTCAGCAAATTACTTACATTTATTTAAACTGTGCAACATCGCAGGAATATATATTCGGTTTGGACTGTAGTGGTATAAGGCAATCTAACAACAATGACCCAAACCACACTCATTATTAAAATGAGACTTATTGAGTAGAATTTCATTTTACATATATCATAGCCACATAGCACTTATGGTGTTATTTGACATTTGGTGTATATACTTTAATGTCACAAAATAGAAATATTAGAATGTTTTCCTTTTAAACAAAACACATGCATTTTTTTGGGCCTTGCATTTGAGGAAAACAGTTTGATGACCTAACATTACATTATAATAGGAATGGTCTTGGTACGCTCCCATTGATCTAGTCACTTGAAAGTGCATAAAAATACAGATAAAGTGGTTTCTCAGTAACCTGACTCTGCCAGATAGAACTGCTCCGCAGAACTTAAGTCTGTTTCCACAGTAACCAGTAACAGTTAAACAACCGCTACATCTTCAAACCTAAAACACACCTACACTGTGTGCACAGTTATTAGGCAAGTTGTATTTTGGAGGATTGATTTTGTTATTGTACAACTACAGTGCTCTTGGTCAATCCAAAATGTTAACAAACCCTCAAACCTAAATATTTAAGTAGTAAAAGTGAAGTTTTGGCTTTCTTAAGAGAATATCTACATGTACACCAGTACCTGTAGATATTCACATGTACTATTAGTGTGCAGATTAGATGTGAAGTTTATACAGCTTTGAGTTGAAAATTATGGATAAAATGATGATCACTCTAAAATAAGCACTTGCCTAATAATTGTGCACACAGTGTAGACCTGTCAGTGCTGGGTTTGGATTGAGAACATTTTGCTTGGAGCAGGACAAGATGGATTTGCGTGAGTTTTTAAACTTACAATTCCTGCTACAGCACAAGATTTGTTACACACCACTGGATATGTGTCTTTTTACACAACAACAAAAAACAAAAACACAACATAAATAGTCAATTAGAAAGCAAAGCTAAACACAGATGAATATTGACAATACATTCACACAATGTTTAACAAATTAAACAAAGTTGCATAGGCTGCTGTTGGGGAAGGTTGAGACCAGGGCAGAAGAAATTTGTTGTTGTTTTACAAATTTATTTTTTTAATGTTTACCTATCAGTGATATTTTGTCAGACATAAATCACAGTATTAGAATTTAGTAGTACATATGTTTTTTTGTAGTTTTGTTCATTTTTTTCTTGTAATAAAATCTGCACAATTAAGGTAAGGATCACAGGAAAACCAGCTCCTGTACTCTGTGATCAAACAAAGAAATCTACCATAATTGTAGGCCATTAATCATTAAAAGGCAGCAAATGGCAATTAGTTAATGTGGATTAATGTTTAATGAATGTATCAATAAATGATCATTAGTGTAGAGTACTCCTTGGAGGAAAAATAATGGAATTCTGTAGAATGTAAATCCGGCTTGGGAGTGTTTGTGTGTGGCTTTAAGCACAAAGTCTGCAGCAACAAAGTGCAGATTCACGTCTGTTTGTATTATATCCATACAAGACTGCTTCTCACTGTTCTTTACACGCCCTACATTGTAAATTATATTTCTTTAAGAAGATGGAACATCATCTCTGACTGTTACAGCTGCATGATTTTTACAACTCTTCTTGACTGCAGAGTCAGTAAAATGGCTTTCCTGTTGGGTGTGTGGAGATATTTTTAGTCCAAGTGACTTTACAGCATGTACAATAGAAAATGCACAGTCTTTAAGTGTCATTATGGCATTTTTACATGGCCACAGTGACTATTTGAAATTGGAAAGACTCATATGGCTGCTTTATACAAGGGCTCAGGATATTTATTGTAGCATTTTGGCTGAAGTGAGAAGTGTGCATGTAGTATTGTTTAAGAAAGAGAAAATTTACATATAAATTGGGAAGTGAAGGTAAGTGAGAAGGGTAAAAGTGCAGGCAAGCAGGAAGGTACTGACAAGGATGTTGTGCTCTGAGCAAGGCTGCCATTTGTGATCTCCAATGCATTTTTTCCCCTGTTTTTGTAATTTTAATAATATGCTGCTGAGCCTCCTGATTTCTTGCCTGGCTCCTTTTAAGCTTCTCAAAATATCCAGCATAATGACTGCCCAATGTTTTTAGAGAAACTAAGCTTCAAACTGCTTTTTATCTTTGTCTTTATCCATCCCTGTTCATCTTTAACGCTATTCCACAAAGCAGTGTCAATTTTGTCAGTGCAGACCTTCCTAGTGACAATAGCCCCACATTTATGTGCCCAAATGTGAACTCTGATTTAATTTTCAATATTATCTGATTGTCTTTTATTGT
Organism: Neodontobutis hainanensis; assembly: GCA_024349245.1. Lineage (NCBI taxonomy): Eukaryota > Metazoa > Chordata > Actinopteri > Gobiiformes > Odontobutidae > Neodontobutis > Neodontobutis hainanensis. The sequence goes on from JALDNG010000052.1 coordinate 877,748, forward strand.
GACTCTCCTACTGTTCACATTTGGATGTTTAGAAGCAGACTGCAATGCCAACAATTGCCATGTTATCAACAGAAACACATAACTCACACCGGGATGCGTCCTTTAAGGGGCATTATGTTTTGGGGTGAGAAATTGAGCCCTAAACAGAGGAATGTCTCAAATCAGATCAGATATGAAGGTATGACCTACTCATAATGTCAGACAGTAGCTGCACAGTATAAGCCTTGGTTAATCGGGGTAAATGTGGTTATATACATCAGAGGTGGCTAGTGTATCAATTGAACTTGTTACATAAATTAGTTACATGATGTCACTACAGTTCTATGAATATGTGCATAGCCCATCTACGGGTTTTGCTACTGTTTACCTTTCTGGTGAATGCCAGCCCCTCTGAGAAAGATCAAAGCATTCACCACGCCAACTGTGCCCATGCCCTGGCACAACCTCAGGGGCTATATAAGCCCTCCAGCCCAACGCTCTCCCTTCATTGAACCAGCTCAGCAGAGGGCAGCAGTCCAGCTGGGCCTGAGAGCAGGTGGGCTACACACTTGTAGAACTTTAGGTACTTCAGGTAACAATAATTTCTACTTTGTCTGTGCTCCACCCACCTACAGGCTTTGCTACTGGGTACTCACCTAGGCAAAGGCCGCAGGGATAAATGTACCCCCATGCTGGACAGGCTCACCAATGATTGCCGCAGGAAAAACAGGCGCAATGGGCCCACCTCTCCCAACAGAGGCCAGGCATGCCCCCAAGGCAACAGCGTCTAAGACCTCCTCTCCCCAGAACATCTGACGGCATCACTAACAGGCACAACCCAAGCCGTGCCCCGGACTGCCTCTCCCAAGAGCATCCTGGCACTATGGTCAAGATCAATAATCCCAGTACTACTGCTTGTGGACGGGCCGCCTCTCCCAAGACAACCCGTCACACCACCGCTCCCAAGAGCAAAAGGGCCCTAACATGGCTGTTCATGTATATCTCTCCAAAGGACTAACTGGGATTCACTTCTTCAAAACCAGCTGATTTGGTGCAATATCAGAAACATAAAGTCTCAGGGTGGAATACAAACAACCGCAGTGTCTTTGATGAACCATGACTATTAACTGAACATCACTTCCACCCAGAATGCAACTTTCTATTGTCAGCCAAGGCTCTGTCAGCAGGCCATGATGAAAAACAATAAAGATGTTATCCTCAATGCAGTACCATGACAGCTATTGAGCTGTCATGGTACTGCAAGGGCCCTAACATGGCTGCACAGACAAGATCAATTACATGGACACGCAACAGAACCAACACCGAATGCGTGACAGAACCAGGAGTGTTGGTTCTGTCACCCAGAAATGAAATAGAACTGTTTTTTTCCAGTCAAAAGTAACTGTACTTAAGCCCTCTTTCCACTAAATGATTGATTGTACTAATATTGTGTAATATTTAAAATGGCCATTTCTACTACTACAGGCTTACCTTGTCTGCCTTTCATTTAGATCAAATAGGTTGACTGGGAAGACTGTCAAATACACAAGGGAAACAAAACAAAGATTTACTTTTCAAATGTCTAATTACTTGTTATTTTTAAATACTGTGAAGATTAATAATCCTCATACCAAGTTGTCTTGGATAAAATAAAATAAAAAACTGAACCCTGCAGTGCGTTGTGAATTTCGTAACTCTCTTGTTTAGATGTCTGTGCTATACACACATTTTATTGCAGCTGTCACATTAACATTCACCTTTACCGCTTTCAGTGAACCATTTCAAAGTGGCTGATTTTAGTCAACAAATCAAAATGCAGTAGTCGGATATCTGGCTGTAACCCTGTGTAAAAAGCATCAGTGTGCTTTGAGAGGCAAACAAATAAAATGTGTCTCCTTATTAGGGGCATATTAACACAGAATTGATTTTGCCTGAAATAAAAGGTCAGGATAAATAACTTGTGAGCAGCTAGCCAGGCTATTTATTAGCCCTCGATCTACAATCTAACAAATTACTGTTCCTGTGTGTCTCAGGGGGCACAGCAAATGGAAAGCACGGAAGCCACTTCTAAAATGTCATTCTGTAATGTCAAACCATGGATTATATGTCAGAGACTCAAAACTGCCTTGTGTTCCTTGTATTGCTTTGCTATTATCTGATAAATTGGTTTATTTGGCAATGGTGATTTGACTGTTTTTGTTGCATCCGACTCTCACTCATCATCTCCCGGTGAGAAGTTGGCACTTACCCAGCAGGAGCTGGCACACCGTTGATATCATTATATGTGCTTTAGCAGAAGTGTTCTTACTGGTCAATGCCTGCTATTTGAAGATAAAAGTCTCTTCTTAACTGAAATGTAAAGGTAATCTTTATTTGTTTTGTTGTCTTAAAACATCACAGGTTATGGGTAATGAGTAATGCATTTTTTTAGTTTCTTTAAACATATCTGGTGATTCTGAGCCCTAGTCCAGGTATTTGTAGAAAAGATGACTTGTGACCACAGAGGGCAAGTCAGATTTGATCACTGCTGTATTGAACTGGGATCATTTTAGGCTCTGAAGTCTAAAATCCACATTACTACTTATGTTGTTTCATGATATTTCCTGTGCTTGTATCTCTCCTTGGTAAGCATAAAATTAAATGTGGTAATGAACAAATCAGGAAAAGGTGGGGGAGAGAATGCTTTCACTTTTGATTTACCCATAATTACCATTGGATTTACCCTCAGTGACACAGTCACTAAGCCAATCTCTTAAATTGGATTTCTGCATAAAGTAGCTTTCCCTCCAGATTGGTGTCCATCACAGCTACTATATTAATATTTTATTTGCTCTTCTTATACATCCATCACCACGCCGAATGGTGCTGATAGAAAAGTAGAAAAAATACTTTACTTTTTGCCTCGCCTTGGCCCACGTTGACCAATTTGCTGTAGTCGTCATGGTAACGTTGCACCTTCTGATTGCAATGGGACCTCAACATTGGAACATGGCTGATGATGACTCCATCTTTCATCCAAATGGTGGTGATGAGAAAGCTGCTCTTTGCCTCAGTACATAAACACTAGCAACCAAAAGAAAGAAAAGACCAGAGGAGGCAATGGCCTTGAGATATATGTAACAAAGCCCACAATGCATCTGCAGCAAACAAGCAATTATTAGGCCTATTATCTATCATGTACCTGAGCATTTACATTTCTGTTGGCTGGTTTTTATATCTGTCTGTCTGATATATATATAAATATATATATATATATATATATATATATATATATATATATATATATATATATATATATATATATATATTATATAAATGGAAATGGGATAATGTAGAAAGAATATTTGGGAAAAAGGCAATCTTGTTGAATATGTTTGTTGGTCACCTTTGTGTATAGGAAGACAAAATGGATGCAAGCTGCAAGAAGAATGATTTCCCTAAAGTCTGCTTTACTATGGCTATACTAAGTGAATAAAATGATGATACAAGCATGACACAAAACAGTGACATCAGACAATGGTAGGAAGTTTATTATCTTTGTACATTCATGACATTCATTCATTCTATATCTGATTTGATATAGTCAGATCAGATCCATTTATGTCAGTGTCAACAAACTGAGCTGAAATGTGTAATCTCAATAAATTTTTGTCCCTTTTCCACATGACCATCTCCAGATATAATTTTGTTATTTTATAACTTCAAATTGTGTGAGATAAAACATAAAAACAAAGCATACATTTAAAAATAGTTTTCCTTTTTATGTTGTACTGTGAAAGCAAGCTGACAATGGAAGCATCACACTTACAGTAGGTGGACACCTTACTGTCACCTCGAGTAAAATCATCATCTTTCAAGAGCTCAAACTATGTGAGATTATTTGCTTAATTAAACTCAAAAAGGAAAGGGATTTTTTTAGATAAAAGCAATTTATAGTATGTCAGCAATGCTTAAAGTTTAATTTTGCACAAACACACACAAAACACACAGGCACATCAATATTTGCTTGCAAACAGCTCAGAATCTGCTTCTTTTTTTATTTATTTTCTTGTGCGAGGCAAAGCAGCCACACTCAGCATGTGTTTGCAGATACAGATGTCCTCTCTGTGTAATTGAAGATGATGAAGAGGCTGCCCAGTGTGGGGATATTGCTCACGGACCACTTATGAATCAAAGTGACAGAGTTTAGTAATTGATGATGTTTTTTTGTGGAATAAAGCAGTCTTTAAACACTGGGGTTTTCCATTCCATGTTACACAGTAACATAAATTAACTTCAGCTCAAGAGATATCTACGGCAGCAGGCTTCTTGTCAACACTAAATCTTTTGAACGACAGTTATGGCAACCATGAGAAATCCCCTGTTGGGAGTATTTTAGTATGATTTGTTTGAATGTCATAGCGTTCCTACTTCTGGTATTAACGACAAGAAGTATGGACCCAGGAAGTGACAGTTTATCCAATTTAGACTCCATATTATATAGACCAAATAGCAGACGTGAAGGAAACAGATAGAATGTAGAGAAATGAAAGCCACATCTGGACATGTCCTTCCCAGGAGGATTCTTTTCTCCTCCAGCTCGATGACCTTTGACCCAGCCAGTCTAATTAGCCCGCTCCCACACTTTAATGTAGAAAACCGCGAGAAATGCAGATCCACGATTATGCAGATAAGGACTGCACCCTGGGCAGCTTTTCCCACTCCGGAGCCAGAGTCAAGGTCCTCCTCTCTGTCACACCGGGAAACACACGCTGTCAGCAATGTTTTAGTGCATAGTACGTCCTGTGTTTTATCTCTCACTACTGCAGAGGACTCAAGATATTTAATATCTTTCTAGAAATGTGCTACATCAACAGAGCCTGTATTTTTGAAGCTGCTGTGTCATGCTTCCAAATGCCTTAATTAGGTTTGTAAAAAATTTGGAAAGTAAGTTACTTACAATATTTGAGTTTTCCCACAAATAACTAAAAGATTTGTCAATCCAACGGAGATTACCCTTTGCCTTTGACACAGCATCATTCTTTAAGATACACTTATTTTATAGCATTTCTTTACACCTGCCTAAAGCTTTTGCACAGTCTTGAGGTTGTCTTTGCAGCACACCAGGTAGAGCACATGTAGTCTTGAACAAACTTTTATAGTATAGTATAAAATAGTCTGTTTTAAATAGTGTATTTTGGCTTGTCTGGTGCAAACATTCAGTTTCTTAGAATTTCTTTTACCAGATGAATTAAGAAGAAAACACTTCATTCGTGTTCATATTTATATTGTTATGTGTGCTATGAAAATGCCCCATGCTATGTTTGTAATAGTAGACTATGATAATAGAAAATTTACCAAAAAAAGAGAAAGAAACCAAAGCATGTGTGTGTCCCCAGAGGCAGAAAATAAGGCAATAATGGCCTGACATTGATTGACATTTCACTGTTGTTTTTAATCATAATAATATGCTTTCAAGTTAGGCATGGAAATGACTTCATGATCATATAATGACAGCTCAATAGCTGTCATGGTACTGCATTGAGGATAACATCTTTATTGTTTTTCATCATGGCCTGCTGACAGAGCCTTGGCTGACAATAGAAAGTTGCATTCTGGGTGGAAGTGATGTTCAGTTAATAGTCATGGTTCATCAAAGACACTGCGGTTGTTTGTATTCCACCCTGAGACTTTATGTTTCTGATATTGCACCAAATCAGCTGGTTTTGAAGAAGTGAATCCCAGTTAGTCCTTTGGAGAGATATACATGAACAGAACTTTGGGTTTTAGATTTGTTAACACATACAAAGCAGTCCTGCAAGTCCAGCATTTTGATCCAAGTGACTGTTGTTTGAGCAAGACCTATTCACGAGTCACACAAAAGAGCCAGCCATTCAAATCCAATCTAACCGCCAGAAAGACTTTGAATTTGCATATTACCTTTTCTGAAAGCCAATTACACAGACACAGTATTTGTTGTCCCTTTCATTCTGTGGTCTAGTTTTTGAAACGATCAGCCAAGGTGAGAATGCATATTCATGACAGTCTATGCACAGCCCATTAGTAATATGTGTAGGTGGACTCAGGCTCATAAACAAGTGGTGCCATTAAAGAGTGGATGAATACCCCGACTCTGCTGCCAGTACCTGGAGTCTGTGCTCTCAGTAATTACTCTGAGAGTTTTGATTAGAAAGCCACAGGGAAATGAAAGGCTCCTTTTTTGTATCACATAGAACAGGCTTACGGATCTTGATCGTGTTCAAATAAAGGGAGGGAGGAATTCAATTACAATGCATTCATAGCATGGCATTTTTAAAACAGTGCTCATATGGAGTAGCACTACATTAATCTCTTCAAAACAGAGATTGCCCACTGCAATAATGACATGGTGAGAGTTTGGAGTTTATGGCCTAATTGTAAAGTTCTCAAAGATAATCTTTAGTTCTACATTACTTTCATGCCCCTGATGTTTAGGGTCATTACCCTCAACATTTGAAGCCCTCCCAATTGACAAAAGTATGTACGGATAAAATATTGACAATACTAAGGACTATTGGCTCATTAAAGTGCCAGCCTTGCTAATAAGGTTGAAAGAGTTCAATGTAATATTAATGGTATAGGAATTCTCCCAGCCACTATTTCCACAGACCATTCAGTGAGGTCTCTAATTATTGATGGGCCAAATTACAAGAAAGACTTCATTAAATCTCATAGTGGATGAAGAATTCATGAAAGCCTGCTCTGTGCACTGCATGCTGATGATAAAACTGTGAAATGTGCATTTTTTAAAATTGTCTCATCTATTTGTGTTCTCTGCGGTCCTATTAAACAGAAAAGCAGAAAGCGTGGTTATTTAAGAACTTTGAGCTCCTTCAGAAGTTAGTGTTTAAGCTGTTTTGTTGTGTTATTCTGGTTTAACAACAAGCAATATCCAGGTGGAAAGTACATAACATAGGGTAACGCGGAAGTGTTAGTGGAAAAGTGTGTATGGGCAGAACAGCATGCTCACGAGGGACGACTTCTGCTCGGTGTGCAGAAGTGCAATTCATGTGAGCACAGGGCTGTTACCGGTGCAGCATTGACTTTTCTTGTGTGAGCGTTGGTTCAATACTGGCCCCTTTGTCAAGTGGACTCCACATCCATTAGTTAGTTTCAATACCGACTGCTCTAATACATCAAATATTCTTAGTTTGTAGTGAATGGCACCAATGCTTTCGGTGGACTTGTAATGTGAAACCTATGGAACTTTGGTATGCTCAGTGTAGCAAAACTTTAACTTTAACAGCATGCAAGCCCCATTATTTTGGAGCTTAACCGTGTTACTGGAAGTGAACTTCAAAAGTGATTGACTCCACTAGACTTTTGCTAGCAAAGCCTGGTAACCATGTTCACCAGATAGTCTATGCCTGTTAAAAAGAACCATCTCAACAAATACCTGGTTGGTGATTGGCTTTATCATCTATCCAGGCAGAGCAACATCATGTTGTTTACGTAGAATGGTTGCTACACCATCAAACATTAAACACACCCAGAACATTTTCTTGGACTTGAGTCATAACTGGTCGAATCCCAGCTGGTTGAGATGCAGACGCTTTGATTGGAGAGCGTTTATTCTTGGCAGTAGAACTTCCGCTAATTTATTTTAAGCTCAATTAAATCTGATAAGAGCTTGGACACTGTTTACATAAAAGTTTTTAATCTTAAAATTAAAGATAAAGTCTGTATACATGTAAGGCATACACGTTTACATACCCTGGCAGATTTTTTTTTTTTGAGCCATTTTTTTAGAGAATGTGAATGATAACACAAAATATTTTTTTTCTCATAGTTAGTGGTTGGGTTAAGCCATATATTTGTGTTTACTGTTTTTAAATCATAATGACAATAGAAACAACCCAAATGACCCTGATGAAAAGTTTACATAGCCCAGTTCTTAATAGCGTGTATTGATGTACCGTGTACATCAATGGCAGCTTGAAGTCTTTTGAGGTAGTTGTGGATGAGGCTCGTTGTTTTCTCAGATGGTAAAGCTGCCCATTCTTGGCAAAAAGCCTCCAGTTCCTGTAAATTGTTGGGCTGTCTTTCATGAACTGCACGTTTGAGATCTCCCCAGAGTGGCTCAAAAATATTGAGGTCAGGAGACTGAGATGGCTAGAACCTTCCCTTTATGCTGCTGTAGTCAATGACAGGTCGACTTGGCCTTGTGCTTTGGATTGTTGTCATGTTGAAACGTCTAAGTACGTCTGCAGCTTCCCGGGCTGATGGGTGTAAATGTAACTCCAGTATTTTCTGATAGCATGCTGCGTTCATCTTGCTAAGATGTCAAGTTTAATTTTGGTCTCATCACAGTTTTGAGGCTTGTCTTTGTGCTGTTTGGTGTATTGTAAGCGGGATGCTTTGTGGCATTTGCGTAGTAATCCATTAATTTTTTTGTGCTTCTTTATTGCACATCTTGAAACAGCAACACCACATTTTTTCCCAGAGAGTCCTTTATTTAGCTAAAGTTATTTGTGGGATTTTCTTTGTATCCCGAACATTTGTTCTGGCAGTTGTGGCTGGTTTCAACAGAATCCCTTATTTTCCACTTCTTAATTAGAGTTTGAACACTGCTGATTGGCATTCTCAATTTCTTTTTATATCCCTTTCCTGTTTTATGTTGTTCAATTACCTTTTTCTGGAGAACCTTTGACAGTTCTTTTGCTTTCCCCATGACTCCTGATACAGAAACCTCAGTGCAGCACTGGATGAAAGATGCAAGGGTTTTGTCCAGAGCCCAGTCCAAGGAGCCCAGAAACTCACTGACCTTTTATACACAGACAGTAGCCATTCAAACCTGTTTGTGTCACTTCAGGCCAAAATATGTAAACTATTGATCAGGGTCATTTGGGTAGTTTCTTAGTGTCATTATGATTTAAAAATAGTAAACACAATTCACCCAACCTCAAACTATGAGTGATTTTTTTTTGTGTTATAATTTATATTCTATTATATTCTATTATAAACACAGTATTTTGCATTTGTTATTCTACTTGCTGTGTGTAGCCAGCAGCCAACAGCTCTCTGAACTTGGACATGAGCTTGCAGAAATGAAATGAAAACAAATTCAAAAAGTTATTTTTTTCTTTGAGTGACTGAGCCATCCTTGTGTAAAAAAAACAGCCCAAATCCATTTGTTTTAGACACAGTTTTTAAAGTGATCCTTGTGATGCTTTCATTGTTTAGGCCCTAGAATAATGGATTATATTAAGCTTGTTTTTCTTGGATGTCTCAAACATGTGTCTAGGCTGTCCAATGGCAGTACAGAACACCCATTATCAACAGTTCAGTTAGACACCCTTGAGAGGACCTACATTGTTTTGCTCAGCTCAAAAACATGTTTGTTTAGCCAGCTTAATTAAAACCTGACAGCGCCACACCAAGTCTCTTACTGCTAAACTCTCTCAGCAATCAATTTAAAACAAATTTATGCTTGCCCTCATAATAATGACTTGTCATTGAAAAATATGACAGCTAGTTAAAGAATGCTACTATTAAAGAAACAATTTAACTAATAAAGAAACTACAAAAAATGGGATCAGAAATTTGGAAAGAGAAATAAGGTGACAGTTTCCATGGCAAGATACGTTTTCTTAAAATTCTTTCTTGGCACTGGGACTAGGACATAAGAGATAGGATCTGTAGATCTTGCCCTTTTCTGTTGCATCTGGTGGATAAAGTACTGATTGTGATCTAACAACTCACACTCCTTCTTTTTGAACAGCTATAGCACCCTGCAGGGACATTCTGTTGTCTATTAACAAACCCAGTGGAAATATGCCGAATGGTAAATTTACTATAAAAATTGAAACAAATTCAATTTGGTTCATAAATGCCCTAAAGCATAGTGTGGGCTCAGTTTGTCCATTTGGTAGTTTTGGAAAAGGAATAGAATGCAGTAGAACTTCCACCGGGTTCTATGGAGCTTTGAGTATCTTTTTTCCTTTTTTTTTTGCCCTTTTCTAAGATAGAAAAGGGCAAAAAATATTATTTATACACTGCTGTAGTTTTGGTTGGTGTGTTCAATTTTGTGATATACAAGATATCACAAGATAGAGTATACAGAAACATTTTACACATTGCAAAATTGAACTATAATGCAACAATTAACCCCTGATCATGTTATTGTTCTGTGTTTGGTGCATTATTGTCAGTTTAAAATGACAGAGTTAAGCAGTTCTTCTTGTTTACAATGCCAATTCACTCGTGAACCTTTAGCTAGCATTAGATAGCACCGCCCCAATGTTGTGCAAATAATGTCCTTGTGGTACACATGCTGGGGCAGTGGTTAACACACTCACCTCTCAGAAAGAAGGTCCAGTGTTCGACTACTGGGTTGCACAGGACTTTCTGGGTGGAGTTTGCATGTCCTCCCCATGCTTGGGTGGGTTTCTTCTGGGGACTTCGGTTTCCCCCTACAACATTAATGATGTGGCTGCTGACTAGGAATATTAATATTTCCACATTAATGTGGTTTAAAATTGTTGACTAAATGTGATAGACAATAACAATAATTATAATACAGTTACATCAATATTAACAGTTTTGGATGTTTGCTTTATGCCAAGGCTGTTACATCACGGTGGATGTCACCATGTAGACAAACATGATCCCTTTAAACAATGCAATAGTATAAGGAAATTTTCTTAATTCAACATTTTTTCTTGCACAATTACAAGACTAGAACATGTTGCCATCTGACCTAATCCACATTATCATACAGACCTGTTATAATAATTTTAATTCTTATGTTTAGAGTTACTGGGGGCTTATAGTTCTCTTCAGGTCATGTCAAATTCATGTCATGTCCTTCTCTCTAATCCAAGCAGGAAGTAGACATAACAAGACTGAGACATGGCTTGTCACGGGACTCTTTCTCCTGGACCATTGTAAACGCCTCTCACCAAGGACGTCACTGTGTTGTATATAATCCCATGTTATGTTTACATCTGGGAGCAAAAAACAGCATCTGTACACTTGTTACTGTGTGTCTGCTTTGCTCATCCTTGCAAGGATTAAAACCTGACCATTTCTTGTTAAATTATAATCGGTCTCCGTGTCTCTCTGGTTAAATATATGGATATAAAATATTCCTATAACAAGACCCCTGGTTATTTGTGTATCAATCCCTGTCCTCATGACCTCATCTAAGTTATTTGACCACTAATACCAACACAGTCCTTCTCAAGCACTCTCTCCTGTTTAAGAATCGAACCACCTACCTTTCGGTTGACAGACAACTGCTCTACCCACTGAGCTTCTACCACCTATGTTGATTTCTCATTATTTATGACAAAGTTTCCTTTTTGCAAATGCTTTATCAAATTCTTTAGTGGTAGGAGTTGTACATGGAACTTACTGAAGGGAAATAAAAACGTTTTTGACTGTCTTTTTTATTTAAATAATACAAAATCAACTCTGGACATGGCAGTCTTTGTATCATATTTCTTATATCCATGGATTACACTTGTACTGATGACATAACCGTTTTTCCGGCACTATTATCTCTTTATATGATTATTTGGAAAGATACATTTAGACAGTACTCACAGACGTCTAGAGTCACACAGCAAGTCCTCTGCTTTATTACACTTCTCCGCTCCTCTCTCATAGATGTACATGACAGTAAGTAATATTAGAATGCATGCAACTGTTGAGGAGCCATTTATATTTGTGACTGCAGACTGCAGCAAAAGTAGCTACTTTGAGTTTTTTGTCCATTATTGTATAATATTTGTACGAGAATATAATGTGTTTTAATTTCTCAAATGGCTAAGTTTATGATTTACTACGTTTTTACTAAATTTGTTTTTCTTGTATTAGCTGCCTATTGTACTTGGGTGCTTTTATACCACCACTTTCCAAAAGAATTGGCAGGTTTCATTTGAACGAGTGCCAGAGGTATTAAAATAGGTATTTAGTGTTTGTCAAGGTGATGGGCATTGAAGTCAGAGATTAACAAAAGTGCTTGACAATGAAACCATTTCAGTTTTCAATTATACATTATTGAGGCCACGCAAGGAAAGCAACCCTGTTCTTGAACGTTTTAAGAACTCCACCTGGCAGCAAAATGAGAAGGCCTCACAATTTGCATTCAGTGGCAGGGCTGTTAACTTGTCATGAGCACGCTTGACAATTGAATGAAAATAAACATGCCCAACATGCACTCTGTGGAGTTTAAATCCAATTTAGGTTAAAAGTCTTTTTCAAACCTGATGAATTATTGCCTTTTTCTCTTTGTTCTTTTCTATTGTCCACATTCACTGAAGGAATCCTGGTTCATTTATTATTCACTCACAAACAAACAAACAGCGGGTTGAGACCCTCTTGTCTAGTCATTTGTTTATTGAGCAATCCAGTTGTGCTGAATTTAGTCAGAACAGATTATGCATCAGAACAAAGTCTAGTGCACTAATGAGTTTTGTGCTGTTCCTTTTTACTGCTTGTAGCCGTCTTCATTGAAACACACTTAAAGGTAAATAAGAAACATGTTCCAGAAGACGCCAAGTTTGACCACGTCTTGTGTGTAATGACTGTAGCATTCACAATATCCCTACTGGTCTGGCTGACATGCTACATACATAACATAATCAAAACATCTGATTAATAGATAATTTAGTAATAATCAGAACAGATCTTAAACTGGCCCCTAAGAACAATTCTTTTTTTCCTTTAAATTGAAAACATCAGTAGGTGTGTTTAGTGAAGATAATGGAGGTGTTGAAGACAGATTCAAGAGCATCGGGATGGTCAACTCACTGTCCACACTCCCAGCGGACTATTCCGGCTTTTGAAGTCCATCTTTTTTATGTTGCACAGGGATACATTCTTCAGAAAATGATAATATATTTTTTACACTTCATCTGCAGAGCTCTATGCCATGGATAAGAAGGATAATCATCTGTCTGCTGCTGACCATTCAGACAGATTACACTGGCGCGTGTATTGAATGTATTGAATGTATTGAATGCTATGTGAGAGCCAAGATGAATAGAGCCAATAGATGGATGGAAGAATAATACAGTTTTTTTCCCCCCAAGTTACTTCCCAGAGCTCTTCAGGAAAAGGGAACTTAGAACAAGTGGAACAATGGGATACAACTTTTTCATTCTGAGTTTGGGAGCACTACCTATTTACTCCAGGGGTATGACTGCTATAGAAGTAAACAACACATTTTTATTCACAAACATCTCTCGGCGAAGCCCCCTACTGTGTACCTGTGCCGCTCAGATGTAGGCTACAAACATGCTCAGAAGGCGCCTCTGATCTATACATAGACGGAACGTGAACAGCAAAGGCTAACTTTGATGGAGTGTTTTAATTATTTATTTTAAAACCGAGACAGACAACAACTACACACAGAGATACAACTTGAAACTAAAGTTAGATTGCAGATGAATGTTGGTCTAGATGACAAATCAGTATCTGCCTGTCAGTGCACCCACAATGCAGACAACAGGTTGTAAAAGCATTTGCAAATGGATTTACGACATTATGACATATGGCGTATTCGTGTTTACAACTTCCTCCATGAGTATGTCAGTGCATAGGAATCCTGCCAGTGTTGAAGCAAGTAGAGAAGTTACATTTGCTAATATTGTTAAAATTAATATAGCTAAACACCTTTGAAATATGCTTTTTAGAGAAAGGTTTAAAGGAATTTAGTTTGTACTTACATGTCACAGGGCTTTGTTGATTTGCAAATATTTGTTTCTTATCACAACCTTTCATTTCTCGGTAATTTTATGTGAAGTGAAGCACAAATGAACAATTAAATCTAGGTTTCTAGCTTTCTTTTGTTGCATTCTCACGAAATAAATCAACTGTATTAGATCAATATTTAATACAAAAGTCATTATAGAAGTGATAAGCAATCTAGTTCAACAAAATGGAGCAATGTTTCAAAGTTTTAAAGGCCACAAATCCTGGGATTGACAATGCACGACATACACAGTAACTGTTCTCACACAGATGGATGATAACAAAGCTGCTGTTATCATCTGAATGTGTGACGGTTATAGGATGAGTACAAGCATATTTACCCATCTCATTCATCTTGTGCTGTCTTGTCTGCCAGCCCCGTGCAGACACACATAGCTCCTATATCCCAGTACAGATTCAGCAGATCTATTTAGCTTCGCTCCGCTATAATCACTTGTTCCTAGAGTCTCACATATTGCATTTATTTTCTTTTTCTCTTGTGGTCTATAGGTCTCAGTGTATTGTTCTTCTATCTAATCTCAATCCATTTTGGACAGGTCATTAAGTCCTCTATCCGCCATTTTGCCTCTTTCTCTCTGGTCTCTTGTCCTCAACCAATGTCATTTTAGATTCTTGCCTTATTTTTGCTCCATCCGCACGCTTATGCAGGCCACTGATTGGTTTCAGTAAAGCTATTTCTCAGGAACATTAAGTCCTTGATAGAAACACAGAAACAAAATAACAATTTCAGAATACAAAACTTTTTTTGACTTACCTTTTATTTCTACCCCTTTTAAATGTATTCAAACACCTAAATCAGTCCCTAAATCACACTTTCTATTGAAGTGGAATAGCTCTGACAAGGTAATTTGATGAATCTGCTATTTGGTGACACTTTCATTAACTAGTTCCTCAAAACCTGATAACTGGATTAGAGCAATTTACACCCTCAGATTCTTTCCTTCATCAGGAAAATAATGAATTTTTCCCAAATGTCCTTCAACGATCCACAACGAGTAAGGCTAATATATTCCCACACAGTATGTAGTTGTGTAATATAAACATTTACAAGAGTGAAAGATGTATTGTATCAATGTTTCCACTCGTGTCATTTACATTTCTTAAAGCATCTGTTTCTTTTTAACCTTTCAGTGAGGCACCAGAGCTCTGATTTTGTAACTGTACGCTTAGAAGCTCAGCATATATACAGGGGCCAGGTTGGAAAAAGGTGCACTTTGATTTAAATGATAATCATACAGACCAATCTTTTAGGACACGGATAACTCTTTTTTGAATTAATATTCTTTATCCTATTGTGCTGCCAGTAAAAAATCTTTACTGCAACTCTTTACTGTCTGTCCTGAAAGGGGAATATACTGTTTTATTAGGCAATCTCAAATTTGACTTATACAATTATAGTTTGCCTGATTTGGCACTTTGGGGTCCTAGATTTGGCATTTGTCTATGGATCATAAAAAATGAATAATTTTTTGCTGAAATGTTGAAATTGTACTCAATTTTGGTCAACGCAATACATAAAAAAACAACCTATTTTTACTGAGGAGAGTACAAATTCAACAGCTTCACCTTTCAGAAGACAGAGTAGTCACACAACAGACAGTACAATCTGATCACAACATCTGCTGAATACACAATGTGTTGTTTTTGTGGAACTATACATTTCTGAACATGCCTTGGGCAAGAGCAGGATGTTCATCTTACAGACAAACTTTGCTCCCCAGAATGGTCCACCATTCAAGGTTGATAAAATGTGGACACTTGATCTGCCGGTCAAGGACACACTTTGACCCTGTGTACGAACATCCGGAGAGAAAGACTGGAACTCATGTGGCCAGCATAAATGCCAGGTGATAACTCAGACTTTGAATCTGCCTAAACATGTGAGATTTATGGCCACATGTGATCAGATGTCTTTTGACAGTGTTTTTTGGTTTGTTGACACTGCTCATAGAAATGGATCACCCTCGTATGAATGTGCCATTTTGATGAGTGAGAGGGAGGCACATTTTAATCTCATATCTAAGTCGCATGGACGGATGGACAGTCTGACGGTGTTAAGTTGCCATGACCGAGCATGGCACAACCATATCTCATACCTCCTCACATACAGTTATGAGAAGTTTCACTTTTTTGGGGGGGGTTTCAAAGTCTCCAAAGTACTTTAGCAGATGCACAGGCACATATGCTGTGCTTTTCTCACCCAGTCAGGGGTAGCTTTGGATACTTTGTTTGATGTCCAAGATTAAAAACGATCACAACACAATAACAGCAGCAACCCCAACCACAGCTCCAACATATGGCTATTAAATCTAAAAAAGCATCCATGCATCAAACGGAAAAGTAGATTTCTATCATTATTATCAACAACACACAGCTGCTTCAGGGGCTCATTTAAAACAGATATTTTTATATAGACAAGATTAGACTCAGATTTAAATCAGAACTGAACAAATATGCTAATGGGATAACACAATGTAATGCAATGTGCAGATAGACAGTGATACAATAAATGAAAAAGTTTTTTTCCAGTGAGTGTGGCAGAACAAAGATAAAGGTAAAGTTCAGGTCTGAAAGAACTGGATAATGTTACTGAGGTCAAAGATAGGCCCAATAACAAGCTATGTTGTAACAAGCAAATTAAACACATGAGGGCTGCAGGAAATCCCACTTAATCCTAGCTACTATATTACTCCAGGTTAAAGTCCGTTTATTTTTTTTTAGCACATTTGAAACAATTGATGCTCAAAGTAATTTACAGGCTTAGCACACCACAAGCCAAAAAGCAAGCTAATCCTGATCTGGAATTATTGGGTTCTCTATGGACTATACTGCATATACATTTGAAACAGACATGATGTAATGTACATATCAAGGGGGATAGTGCTAATATCATAATTGCATTGGTCATGCTTCATATCAGGCCCAATGATACAATGGTCTGTTATTGAAAACTCCAGTAGATGGTGAAATTAAATAACTCAGATCAGGTGTCACCCATAAAAACACACTTAACCATATGGGTGTTTGGGGATGGACACTGTTTTTTTTTTCATTGAAATATGATACAGTATTGTGTCCTTATAAAGGGCCACAGCGTCCCGGTGCAATGCAATAAGTGTTGTGTCAGAGGTCAGCCCTTGAGTTATGATTGTTGTGGCCACAGGGGAGAGCGGCGTGTAGGATTTAGGGTGCGAGGCATGTCTCATTCACCCTTCAGCTGTCACAAATACTCTCCAGAGGTCAGGCCACCATTGACTGACAGGTGTAAGTAATGAGTCAAGGTCAAAGGTTGCGAGTCAACATGAGTATACGTAGACGCAGCTGCACACAGATCTACTATGGCCCAAAACATTCCAACAGTTATCGCTTTCACTAGTGGATTAACAAAAGAATTGGTTGCTTTCTGCATTTTCCAATATAGTTAACAATCTTAATATTGAATTAACTGACTGTCCAGGGTCTGTTATACAAAAGCATCTGGAAGGGGTTCCCCAAAACGTGTTTGGAATGGACAGGTACAGTACTGACAGTACTTTCAGGTGTATACCTGATAGTTCAACAGCCTATTTTAAGGTAATTGTATCTAATCAGCCATGTTTTTATATTTACGACATTTGCTTTGTTGTTAAACCTTAGACACGCTCTTATTAACAGTCTGCGCACTATTGGTCTGAACCACTCGTAGAAAGTTTTGCTGCACACTGCTAAAAGAATAGGAGAGAACCATAGGAAACAACCTTGCGAATGGAACATGGTCAGTGGAGGAGAGGGACCGGGCTCATTATGGCACTGCAAATTCCAGAAAGTGAGAGATCAACCTAGAGGCCTGCGGCAGCTGACAACAGCTGCATTTTCCAGCCCTTGCGAGTACAGGAATGGAGATGGTAAGTGGAGCGGACAGAAGAAAGTAACGCAGGGTTGGGAATGGGATGTGGGTGTCTAGAGGGACTTATCATTTAGCATTCCCTCTTTGCTTTCATCACTTTTGCTAAGGCCTCTTATGTTGCTGTAAAGGGAAAAGGGAGGTATCATAGGGAACGAGTAGGGGGTTGAAGTGTATTGAAGTTTTTGAAGGTTCCAACTCCGCCTCTATCTTTCGTGTTCCTTTGGGCCTTTTAAGCTTTGACTTGCAACAAACATCTGTTTTGGAATATCCATGTCAGAATAGACAAGCTGCTTGGAGACAACAGGGCCATTAAAATCTTTTCTGTCACTAGAATCCATCGTGCTTCTCAGGCATGAGTCACTGGAAGAAGGTGAGGGGGCTTTATGATCATGTCAGACCAAGTCCACCATAGCGGACATTCAGATGCCTGCCTGTCCACAGCAATTACACCAACTACAACTATATGTGTGTTTTAGCTGTTAGCGTGTGCCAACGCTGTTGTGTCCCTCTCCACTGTCTTTAACAACCGATCGACTCTCCCCTGAGAGCCACTTAGTTTGCCCTCCATTCTGCCTCTTGAGTTACAGCTCACCCACACATGAGCTCCCATCATAAGAGCTGCCATCTGGGCACTGTAAAAACAGGAACACACATCCACACACATTAATGCAGAGTATAGGGCATGTGTATCTATGAACAATAACTCTCTATCGACTTAAGATGTCCAAAACAATTGAGCAGTGAACTCCATCAGGTTTATGGAATTGACAAAATCATGAGAACTGAAAAAAGATATGTTTATTTTTATTTTTATTCAAGCTTCCAACTTTGAAATCTGGAAGCAGATAAGGATGAGAAAAGCCAGGAGCAAGAACACAAAGGTTAAGCCACAGGCACTAGGGATGTTACCATAGGCTTCATGGTAAGACTGACATGTGACAGGTCAGAGAAAGAAAGAGATCTGAGGGGGGTGGGGAGTTGTTTTTAATAACAAGTTTATTCCACTATATATTTTAATAACATTTTATCAGAAAGTAAAAATAGGAGAGGTAGAGGTAGAGGACCCGAGTTAAAAGATGAGATATATACACTCACACATAGGATTATTAGGAACACCTATACAATTTATCATTAATGCAAGAATCTAATCAACCAATCACATGGCAGTTGCTTCAGTGCATTTAGGGGTGTGGTCCTGGTCAAGACAAATGGAAAAGAAAGGTGATTTAAGCAATTTTTAGCGTGGCATTGTTGTTGGTGCCAGACGGGCCGGTCTGAGTATCAAAGTACCCTTATGTTAACATAAAAGCTAGATATTATTAAGTCCAAACATTTTGTCCTATTTTGGTATGATTCATTTCTCTTTTACAAATGTTCTCTGGTGAATTGAATAATCCTAAAATCGGCCTGTCTTTCTTTACTCTTGTTTTATTCAGCTATTCTTCTTCTGGCACATATTTATAGTGCCATTCCCCCGTTTGGCAATGGAAACTGAAAGCTTCCATTTTATTTTATTAAGTCAGTATGCCCACTCTGACAATAATATAGAAAGTGTTGGATATTCCCTATGGAGCCTTGAAAAAGCCAGTTAACATAAAGAGTATGTGCAGGGTATCACTCTGCTCTAAGACTGAATAACATTACGCTCTTAGCTCTCAGCTGTGAGTCCTGATGGCAGGTGCTGGTTAAGAGCCGTAATGACTACCATTAACCAGTGTTTTACTGCTTCACATAAGTCTTTCTCACATACATCGATTGCACACCATTAAGATGTATGTTTCCCTTAATATGGTGAAACTGTGTGTGTTTTAATGAACTCATTTTCATTCGACATGATTTCCAACATCGGCCTCAGAAGAAGTGATGACGCAGGTATGAGCAGTACGGTAAAGTCTATCGGTTATCTCTTTGACGCAGAGGGCTGAAGGCAAACTTTGCAGCACATTTACATAGGTATCTTCATCTCAATGTGCTCATTAGAGAAAGGTCAGTGTGGTCCGTTATCTGCTTTCTTCCATCACCCTGTGAGGTCAGTTGAGCAAAGGGCATTCACACAAGAAAAAAACACAGCTTACCTTTTGCACTTAGAGCCAAGTCATCCAAAAGCCTTTCAATAATTTAACAATGTGGCAGGGATTCCATTTTGAGGCTTGGATGTGATAAAACCCTGCGTCATGTCTCTTTACACATCAGGGGACAAGACAAAAAAGAGGAAAATTGTGTAGCATGCTGCGAGCCCGGCTGCATGTTTAGAAGGATGTCAGCTGATCTGTGGCCAAGGGTATCAAGTTAATATAAAAGTGAAGACAGTGGGAAGAGGATAACCTACTCCGTTCATTGAAAACCTTTTGTATGAACTCTAATTAGGAAGACCTTGACACGTGGATCTTCCCTCATTGTTCCTCCTCATTTTGGTGGGAAAATATTTCATTGATTTTTTTTTGCAGTGAATCGAAGGTGAGCGGAGCTGAGAGGGGCTCTGTGTGGGATTAGGCGCTGCGGGGGGTTCTGTGATGGGCGGGGAACTAGTGGAAACAGGATATACTGTGCAGAGGGGGGTCTGTCCCTGTTCACAACCTCTAGCTCTTTCTCACCTTCAAAAAGAGCCAATTAAGGCTGTGATCTCCCAGCCATCGTCACCACTTCCTGTTTTGTGCGATGTTGCAAGAAAGCCCTTCCCTAAAAATCACAAGAATTGAAACAACAACAACAACAACTTGAAAGGAGAAATATGTAACTCACTTTTCCTACATGTTGACAAATGTGGAAGATGTGTGCCATATCTGCCCACAATTAAAGCTTTTGCGCTGTATTCATTTATGTTTAAGTCTGGGTTGGTTTACATGGGACTCATGCAAAGAGACATACTGGTCATTACAACACGTCTAAAAGAAACGCTGTGGACTCAATGCTTTTGCACAGGTTTTTTTTATAGTATGAAAGGAGACAGCGAGTTTTACAGTGCAGTATGCAGCTCTGTCTCTTGTCCTGTCACTCTCAACTGTCTGTGAATGATGCCTTACCCCTCCAGGTGCCACTTTTTCTGAGATGATTATTCTTGCCACAATGAAGATTGCTTTTGGTAATTATATGTATCCTAATTAAATTTGATGAACTCCTCGGAGACATAAAATCTCATTTGACCCAGGTACAGCGTTCTCCTTCCCATGCACAAAAGCAGAAATGTCTTCTTCTGTTAGGAGACATAGTCCTTGAATCTTACAGCTTATGTGTTGATGGAGCCAAGCAGTACTTACACATTTACCATAGTCACTGCGATATGCTGATATTTTAATTACAGAACAAAGGTAATACAGTTTTGGAATCATCCATTTGAGTGAAATAAACAGAATAAGCAGTGTTGTTACAAATGCCAAACCGGGCAGTGCAAAAAGGCTGAAGGTCACATCTCAAATGATCAGGCAGCATGTGTCACTGTGACTGACAGGACAGGTCTATTTTAAAGCATGATCCATTTTTATTTCATAGTATTAAATCTGTCTAAAGTCAAAGGAATAGTGTCTACAT
Organism: Neodontobutis hainanensis; assembly: GCA_024349245.1. NCBI lineage: Eukaryota > Metazoa > Chordata > Actinopteri > Gobiiformes > Odontobutidae > Neodontobutis > Neodontobutis hainanensis. The sequence goes on from JALDNG010000052.1 coordinate 898,878, forward strand.
CAAAGGTACCGAGACTTATCCATGCTTTACCTCCAGCAGGTTAGATTACTGTAACGGCCACTGGTCTCTTAAAACGAGATTTAAGACGAGTCCACCTAATGCCCTCGGCCTCTGTTCTATCAGTGGAAGACATGTTGGTGGGATTGAGGAGATCCTCAAAGTTCTTCCACCGCCCGACAATATCCCCAGTTCCAGGCCTAAGAGCCAATGTCCTCAGAGATAAAAGCCAGGCCACTATTAACTCAGTGGTCTTTTTTAAAATAAAAGTTAATACGTTTACATTCATAAATAAAACATTGAAATTTGATCGCCTTCTTTCATAATTTTGCAAACATTTTATTTTCCCCTTAAAACTACAGTATAATGGCCTGATGATTAAGTGACCGAAGAATGCGTAAAACACTAAAATATTTTTTTGACATTTTCTCTCAGCCATGCCCTGCAGTCTGTCTGCTACTGTGAGCGTTGTGAATTGAATCAATGAATATAGACGTGTCCTTTCACAAGGTACAGCTCATGTGCCTATTTAAAATGAAATGTATAATAGAGGTTAGATCGCTAATGAAATATGGAATGTCATTTATTATTGTGGTGTTTGTAAAAGGAACTGAGGCAAAGGTGAGATGATTGTGGTAGTAGATTTTCTGTTTTGTATTGTGTTAAGGACAATGCAGACACGTGTCTCTGCTGCAGCTCTCTGATTATTTCTGTTTTCTGAGTTAAAAAATACATCCAAAACATAAACACTACTCCTCAGATCTCAGTTTTTATTGTCACATTAGGATGTACATCCATCTTAAAAACATTAGTCACACTTTAGAACTATGACTTATGCATTGGTACATTCCTAGGGTTAATGTTAGTGTTAGGGGTTTTTGGTTAGGGTTAGGATGAAAATATAATAAATACATAATTCTTGGTGATTCATGAGATTGCATACTAATGTCTTGCATAATGCATGAATTCTTGATAAAATGTGCTCCCTACTCTAAAGTGTTTCCAAAACATTTCTAAAATCAGAACCTTTGTATCTCAGTCTAATGTCAAAAAACTTGTTCACGCCTTTACTAGTAAACTGGAACTACTGCAATTCTCTGTTCTAAGGACGCCCTCAAAAATTTACTAAACATCTGCATCTCATACAAAACGCAACAGTTCGTATTCTAACTAGGACAAAGAAATTCTCTCATATTACACCTGTTCTGAAGTCGCTGCACTGGCTTCCAGTTCATGTCACAATTAACGTCAAAATTCTTCTAATAGTCTACAAGGCTCGTAATGGCCACGCTCGTCTCTACATTAGAGCTTTACTGACTCCATACAAGCCAACAAGAGCTCTACTCGTCGGAGTTTGTGTTCAGTCCAAAGCTGCAAAAAAATGGAACTCACTCTCAGACAATATAAAAATGCACTAACAATAACCCCTTTCAAAAGTAGACTCAGAACACACCTTAGAGTTACTTTGGTACAAAAATAAAATACAATAAATACATTTTCTTCTTCTTCTACTAGTGTGAAGGAGTTGTCATTATTTAATACAAACTCAAACCCAGAAGACAATCTTGAGGCTATGTTCAATATATAATATAGTTTTGACTGTGGCCTCATAGTACTTGAAGGAACATATTTAGAAAATATTTTTGAAACACTGCTGCAACAAAATATTGTCTATTCCATCTTCAATAGTCCAACAGTAGCAAATCCAAGTGGGATGTTTTCTCAGTGATTTTCTTTCCTAACCTATCTTTGTGCTGTCATGTGGTAGGTCGCCGGTCGTACCCCAGTGTCCTTCACTCTGTATTCGCTCCTGGTTTTACTTGGATCCGCCCCATTGGACCTGCTTTTTCTGCCTAGTGTCTCCTGTTCTCTCTGCAGGAGTTCCCTGCTGTGCAGCCATCCCTTTTTTTTGCAGGTGATTGCTCAGGGAATATTGATCAAGCCAACGATTTGCTGCTGAGAAGTCACTTTTCAAACTTCCTGTGACTTTAATGTGAAATAAAGTGAGCTGACTGCCAGGCCTGTGATAAACACTGTGTTAGGGATAAAGGATACTTTTAAGAACTCCATACTCTCTTTGGCTCACTGTCAGCCTCAATCTGTCTATGTCACCCGATTAGTCTCACAACGCAGCAGCAAACACGTATAATGTAAAGAAGAATGCCCCGTCATGGGGGCACTTATCTTCCACTGCCTCTCTAATTGCTCTGATTAAAGTGACAAACAGGCCCAATTACGCCAAAGGCATAGAGAGGATTTCCCATAAGGAACATCTCCATACCAATGGACATTACATCACTTTCACTATTAGTGTAGTGCTACAGATGCAATTAAACTACTTCAGATGACCTTCAGAGCAATAAGATACCTTTTACTAAATGCTTTTGCAATGTGGTTTAGAATCGTTTATGTCATAATTAAGAAGCTTCATTAAAACTTTACATTTAGTACTTTTGGCCTGCCAACTTTATAGCTTATATATTCATAGAAACCTGGGTCAATCTCTTGCCCTTTTTTGTGGTTTGAAAGATTATTAGGGCCAGAGCAAGAGCAAAGAGATTATCCCCAGTTGAGAATGGTTATGATTCTCCTGACAATACAATTGCAAATTTGGGGCCGAGTCATGTGCACAATGCAATATCAATATAGAAAAACATTAATCTCTACATTATTCTACAATTTATGGTGTACTGTTGAATACAAAATGATCAAGACAACTTCTAAAGGTCACCCAAACCCAGCAACACCATGCATCTTTTCAGAATGTGTACCCACTAAAGGTATAAAGGAGCTATGAAGGGGCTATGTGGGTTATATACATATAAGTTGTGGTGTAAATTTGCATTGATGTGACTGGTTCTCACCAGATGCTTGTGTGCCTGTAAATCATTACCTGTTCATATATACATTAACATTGACAAGAAGTGAGTAAAGCTTTCATGGCTTTAGTGATTTCATTGTATATATGGCATTGGGAGAGAAAGTGATGAGCGAGACACTGTTTAAAGAGTAGTGGCTGTTTTCTGATTATGTTTCTGGTCTTTTGAGTCTGACACCACCTGACACTGGGCCTGCACACATTCTCTCAGCTAATATGAATACAACCCTCAATCTTAGCAGAAGATTATTGCGTCTTTGTCTCTGGAATTTTTATCCATTTCTTTGTTTTAAATGGAAGAATTGTTTCAGCATACTTGTCAAAAAAATCCCGCAGTTTGACATCCTTTGGGGAGTGATGGTTCGTTTATGAGCAGCTGAGCTTTAACACATACTGCCAGCCAAAGTGGTGCTGACAAATAGCTGTTTATTTCCACTACCATTATCAAAGTGAGCATTACATGGCATAGCAGAGTCCTGACGGAGGTGTTGGTTGATATTAACCCTTCCATACAAACTTCCCACTTATAAAAAGCTGAAGTCACAGTCCACACAGTGACTGACTTGTTTTCCAAGGCGTTTATTGAGTGCATTTTAGTACAATAGATCTCAGAAAGTTACATCTTACAAACTCTTTTACACATACTCGTCACAATTTACAAGTGGTTGCTATACAGAAAGGAAACAATGTACCGGTGCGCACACAAATGTCTGTACACAAAGATGTGCCTGCTTTCCACACGCATTCTCTCTGCAGTCTCGCACACACAAATAAACAGTGACATGTGCACACTATCAGCTACCCCATTCGTTTGTACCATAAAGGGAGCTTGCAGTCCCTTTCAACTGGTCGTGGTCCTCAGTGGCGGCCCATTAAAACTCTTGTGTAGTTGTGAATGTGTTCTACGTGCTTTATATAAGTGTAAATCCACAGCTTTGACAGTATATAAACGAGGTTCGCCATCTGAAACAGAAGAAAAGAAGGGCATAAAAGCAGTTAATGATTTAGTTTATGAGTTTCACGTCAGGTCATTCTCAGGTGCTGCTACCACTCCTAGCTTCTAAATGACAAGCATGAAATGGCCGACTTAAAGCATCGTTGGTCACTTCTCTGACAGTTACTGCGCCATGAAACATTTAACAAGCTCCACTCTTGTGTGTTTTGTATCATTGTGTGATGAATGGCGGCAGGCGTAGAGGGTCTCGAGAACCGCCTCTCCATTTATCACACGCTGGAGTGTCTTTGCAGTCAGATATTTAGAAAGACAAACAGAGCAAATGGGGGGAAAGAATTACACTCTTGGATAATGAATACATTCTATCGTCTCATTCATGGGCTCTTGGGTTGAACAGCAAATACGAGACGGAGCTGAATAGAGGACTAATGCATTCAAATTGAATCAGTGGTTGTGGCAAAAAGGAGTTCTGCCAATCTCGAAGAAGAGCCTGTGATTATATTTAGAAATATAATAGTTGCTAAATCAATGACTAAAGCAACAGATTTTACCAATAAGACGAACAGTTAGTTGATTACAGCCTTTACCATTACCAAACTAACCTGAAGAATTTGCATTTACATAATGAAAGAGTTGTTTCCACATAAACCGCTGCGCAAGACGAAAGGAATTAATTTGCTAAAATAAAGAAACATTATTACATAATGGAACAGTCTTTCTTATCATCCCACCCTCTTGTAAACGGAGCCTCTCTTTCTGTCATGCTCTATTATCATGTGTCCTATCCGTCTAGCCTTTCCTGCTGCGGATCAGCTGCCTATTAGAGGGAGGTACCAGCAGGTGAAAACCCCCCTCCGCCTATGTCCACTGGAGCATGAAGTCAACCATTTCTCAGGCCGGCCCTTAGTCCAGCCCCGGCCACCAAAGCCTGGGACGGCTTGGTTACACCCAGGATAAACGAGCTGGAGCCCTGCCAGCAGCAGCAGGACAGAGCTGGAGCGGGGTGTGCAGTGGGAGGGTAGGTGGGGCGTCTTACGGGGGTTGAGTATACTTAATAATCTGCTAATGGGCCTGCCATCAATTTCTAATTTTGGAAGGTGCTTAGGGCTGTCTTCATTCATTGTCTCAGAGACAGCCAAAAGAAATTACAGTGGGGTTGAAGTAAAGACGAGGGGCTTTTAAAACACATTTTTATTCTGCCAAAGTGCTACATTTTAAATGCTGCTTGTTTTAATGACAGCATGTGTACTGTAAGTTGATTGTGGTTTAGTACACATGACTCATTATTTAGCCTGTTTTTCAAAACCAGTGAGGTTTAGTACAATCTGTCCTCTTTCAAGTTTGAAAACAAAGCAGAAATTGTTGGAAACTGTCAGTGAAATTGTTTTTATAGACATTCACTGTTTACTTTGGCAAAACCTGAAAGAACATTTACACTTTTCTTTCCCTAAACCTGTGACCAGCAGAGAAGAAAAAAATAAAAATAAACACATCCACTCCCTTCTGCAAAGCTGTTTCCAAGTCTCTGCTGCAGTGAAACCACCACATTTCACAAACCAATCCCACCACAATCACAATATAACGTGTGTGCACTACACAGAACACTCCACAAAATGTACTCCAGTCTAAAACTGGGAGATTTTATGGTGTTTTATGGTGTCCCTCAGGAATAATGTAAATATTTTTTACATCAAACACAGCCTACAAATGCACCACAGAGTCTCATTCATATGTGTGCTATGTGTTTGAATCACAGGCTTCACAGCATTTGTGCTCAACCTGTCGACCCATATGGTGCAGCATACAGTATAGAGTACATATTCAGTGCGTAAATGTTTGCTTCTATGTGGAGCTGTGCTTTAGTGTTCCTGTTAGACTGTTTCAGACTGTATACATCAGAAATCAAGCACCTTTGGGCCATCTTAAATCTTTTAATTTTAGTTAAGATTGAAAAGTCCTGATTCCCTCAGATTTCCTCAGCCACCATTAGCATTGCATTCACAGTTCAGCTTAACCTGTAATGTGTATACTATAATGTCATAGGGGTCAGTCATCGTTAGAACTTACTTTGGATTTGTCCTCCAAAGATCCGTTTTTCCTTCATCTTCGATTGGTGCTGAGAACTCAACACAGACAACAACAGATGAAGAAAACATAAAACATTTCTGTACAAGCAAGTGCTCACCAGTAATAGACAGCATGTGTACACCCACATTTAACATGATCTTAATAGATGGGTATTTTGTCATTATTAGATCTTCTACAACTCCTACTTATACTCAAAGATCTACAATACCAATTCTTTTCACATGTTTCTCAGGTAAAGTCTGGATTGTCCTTGTGCCCCTGGAATAATGAGACCACCCTGTGTCCAGTGTTTAGTCAGTCCAAAGGAGCTAGGGCACAGTGGGAATCTACACATTGCATGTATCTAACACAATCTAGTCAACAAACAGGTCTTTGCCAAAAATGCAAGCAGATAGTTTTGTACATACATATTCTTACATACCACCTTCAATATGAAGGTTATTATGAAAGTTAATAATCATAATTAGCAAGAAATAAACATATTTATATTCTCTGAATCTGGGTGAGGCTGGTTAAGAAGTCCTTTGGCAAGGCCTTTCACCCGACTCCACAGGTAGTGTTGAGTTCAAATACAAGTGGGCGGAATCTTGTTATAGTGACAAATACAAACAATCAGATGGAAAAAAAGACAAAAATATCTCTGTCACCAGTTAGTTAACAATACATTATTTTAAAATTTTAAAACAAGCAAAAGACAAGGTGAAAGTTGAAAATGGTGCTCCACTATACATCCCTGTATTTTTCCTGTCTCTGCTTAGTCTTTCTGGTAATTGCTTCTTCTTCTGGGGCTTATATCCAGCTGAGATCGAGGCATCTTCATTGCACACATTGACGACGGTATGGGCAACATCACAGGTCACAAGTTGGTTCTAAATGTCTCACATGTCTGGTTACAATTTTATCATTGTCTAGTCCAGATAATATAGAGGTACACTATCAATCTTTACCATACAGTCTGAAGATGTCTTATAATCCCTGTACTGATGTCTGACTGAGTTAAGACGACATACTGTAAATGGAGTTCCAAAAACCACAGCAGCCAATGTCATTTGGAGATAAATGGAGAAACAGCATTGCGTCTGCACCCTGAACTTCCTGGATTGCATGGAGTGGTGATAACTGTGTGGTAGTGTAGACCCTGGTCTCCTGTTGTCATGGTAATGAGTTAGATTAAGACAATAGTCTCGACTCTGGCGCGTTCCGACAGAGCGGGGGTCATTCGAGGGCTGCCATTGTTGTTGGTCCTACGAATGCTGCCCGTTCCATGGTACAGCGCCTCTTGTAGTCATGCCATAGTCGTAGGTGACTGGCTCATCTGTACCCTCATGGTCTGGACATTACTGAGGATCTTCTTCTGGTGGCCGGCTAGGGTCACTCCTATCCTCAGCAGGTCCCTTGGCAGAAATGAAAAAGCACAATCATTACCACCATGTCCCAAGCTTACATGTTGAGTAAAAATGTTTAAAGGATTTTCACAAGAATTTGTAGCGCAAGTACGAATAATTAAATAAATACGGTGTAATTCTACTAGAAATAACACTTCCCAGACCCTATGTTTAAATTCCACAAGAAACATCTATGCTTATAAAACATGCACAATTAAGTCTGGGGGAAAAAAAAATTGTATGAATTGCTCCCACAAGACTCTCTTTCTGTACTCAACCCAAAAATACATCCACTTGACATGGACTTATTTTATACAAGTGCCACATAGCTTTGAGACTCTCATTCACACACACAAAGGAACTCACTCGGAGGTCATCTGAGCCACCAGCTGTAGAGACGTGAAGCCTGAGTTGAGGAAGTTGTCTCGGTACTGGCTCATCTTAATAGCCGCAAGCCAGTCCTCCACTGAGCTGAAGGTGTTAAAGTCAGGTATGGATCTGTCCAACAGTGGCTGAGAAGGCCTGCAAGAAAAACACAGATAGAACTTTGATTTATTAAGGAATACTGTGCTATGTTTCGCCAAGGCAAGTATGTTGTTAGGATATAGGGAGATTCTTTTAGCTTTCTGTGGTGGAAAAGGGATCATTAGGAGAATTGCAGAAAAATAAATATAACAAATTAGATACAAAAAAGGGTGGTTTAGCACAACTTAAGACACATTGGCCTTACATGGTGCTTATAGCACAACATGGCAATAAAGTTAAATAAAATGACTTCAGGAGAAGTATGAAGACACCAGTTAACCTGGCCACTGCTTTGTAATGGGAGTTTAAATCTCTGCATAAAGCTAAAAGCCCCCATCCAATTTGGCTATGGCTGAGGAAGGTTTTCAATAAAGTGTGTTCAGGTTGAAAAGTTATAGAATGTCCAAAGGACAAATAAAGCCTTCATATAAAAAAAATACTCATTATGAACTAAGTAAAAGCCTCACAAAAGCTCATACAGACGACCACGCACGGCTAACTTAAATCCACAGTGGAAAGTCCAGGGAGGAAAAGTTCAGATTTGATGCAATCAACTGTATCAAATACATATTTATTTTATGAAAAAGTTAAACGCAACCAAAAAGTATTGGCTGAGTCTTAGCTCTGATGAAAAGCCCAGTGCATTTTTGTTTTCTTAAAGCTGAAACAGATGTATTTCCACTCACACTGCAGGGATGTTAGCAATAGCTTTCAGGCTGGTGGGGTTGCGGATCATCTTGTCCAGAGTGCTGACAATGTCAGTGAAACGTGGTCGGACATTGCGGTCTTTCTGCCAACAGTCCAGCATCAGCTGGTGCAGTGTGCTGGGGCAGTCCATGGGCGGAGGCAGGCGGTAGTCCTGTTCTATGGCATTGATAACCTGATGAGACACAAAAGGGTAAGGTGGCATTATGCAATATTTTTGTTGAGTCTTTAGTGACAATTTTTATTCTGAATCCACTCAAGAGACAGTATTTAAGCTACTTTGTCCTTCTGGTTGACTCAGGCCAATCACAATAGATAAGCTTGGCCTTTTAATATTTCTTACAATTATTCATAAACATTTGGCCAATGGCTATATCTCCACAGATATCACATATATTTAGTCTTGTCTTCAAAATGCACCGCTGCAAAATAAAGGTCTGCTATAAAATCAAGCTTATAAGATAATATCATTAAAAATGAGTGCTTCCCTGCAGGTTGCCAACTCCAGCCCAGAGTTGAGTGCAATTCAGCAGAATCTTGACAAATGGTGCATATGGGAAAGCAGTTGTGTTTGTGTGTGTATTTCAGCATGTATGTATGTGTGGACTGAGCAGCCGGACACACTGAGCAGTGCCAGTCCTCTTCTCTGCATTAGTCCCACCAGGCAGTGTTTGCTGCTGGCCCACTGTGGCAACATCTGCTGAGTTGGACACTCATCATGGAGTGAGGTCCATAGAGGCCTGGCTCGCAGTCTGACTAAGAGAGCGTAGGGAGAGAGACCTCCTAGCACAGGCCCGTATTCAATAGTTGTGTATGTTTGTGTTGGTGCCTGTGTGTTGGTGAGAGTCTGCCTGTGGATGTTTTCCAAACGGACATAGAGAACAAAGAAGAGTACTCAGCAATCATTCACTGCTCTCAAAAGCTGTCCAGGAAGGAAAGGGGATAGTGCAAGACAGTGCCCATAATAAGTCTGCTTTCAAAGTCAGAGTCAAGGGCATCTTCAGTGATGAAGCAGAGATACAAATCTGTGATTTATAACCATGCACTTCCTCTTTTATGAGTTAGGCTTGGTTGTGTATCTGCAGATTATAACCACATCTGTACGGAAATGGGCATTCTGTTAATGAAGCACTTTTTCACATTATAAATTTTAGCTTTTTTATAGCTTCAGGGCTCATAGCTGTTCACGCTTAGTTTGTTGTTTTTGAGATTTCTCTTTTAACGTCCAATGAAATTGACACTTCAAAAATTCCATCTTCTTTGGTGTCAAGAGACTGGACTGCAGCTTTTATTTAAAATAAAAACTGTTCATGAAAGCACTCAAGATTTCTGTTTATGAAGTTTACGAAGCACACGTCTACTCACATCTTGGTTGGACATGTCCCAGTAAGGCCTTTCCCCGAATGACATCACTTCCCACATGACAATTCCGTAGCTCCACACATCACTGGCTGATGTGAACTTCCTGTAAGCAATGGCCTCAGGTGCTGTCCATCTCACTGGGATCTTTCCTCCCTGAAAAAGAAGAAGACATTTTTTTACCTGATTTTTTTATCAAATGTGCCACATTCCAGCCAAACAATACGTGAACTGTCCATTCATTTTATTCTTCAGTACACAGAAAAACATGGATGCATTCCTGCATTTGTCTCAACATTGGCTCCCAACATTGTTCGCCCTTCACACATCGACCAACATTAAATTTACTGTCTGTTCTCCCACAGTCCTGTTTGAATAAAGAAAGCTGGGCCAGGCCTTTCTGCTTGTAGATCGAATGCGTCTGCCTGTAATTGGGCTACCTGAGCCTCAGGCATGCCACGCGCCTTGTTGATTGAAATTGACAGTTGCTTGTTTAAAATTCCACATGCACACCAACATGCTCACTGGTATACAGGTGCATGTGGGAGCATATGTACCGGCGCAGACCTCAATGATTGCACATGCTCATCCGTGGCACAAAAACTGATAGGAGCCTATAGAAAATCCCTGTTTGTTTCCCCTACAGTGACCTACAGCTTATTCTGGGCTAAGCTTGCCACAGGAATAATCAAGCCAATTAGCTGAACCTGAGCATGTACAGATAAGCCTGTGCTGGAAACTAAACTAAAGTCATCCAACAGCCTACACACACTGCCTCCCTCTCAGCTCATGTTCTGAAAGTAGAGGGGTGTTTGACGGCAGTTTGGGCTTTATAGACAGTGGGCAACACGTCATCAGAGTACACATTCCACTGCTCTTTGTTGACTTTGTATACTGAGATTGCATCTGTTTGACTTCATAGTCTCCCCAAAAAGTTTGTCTCTCTTGTCTCCTGTCAGTGAGTTATTGTTAGATTTTGGATCGAGGACAGACTTAAGTAGGCATAAATTACTATGAGAGTTAGCATACTCGAAGCAGGGGTGGGCAAAGATTTTTCCTCAAGGGCCACATTAGAACATGGGACTCTGGTGGAAGGCCAGGCCAACACAGTGAACTTGTGCTCAATAAAAACACATTTCTTTTGGTTATACTTTAAGTTTTTAATTATAGACAAAACATTATGTGCAATAAACACTGTATATATTTAAGACTATAGTCACAGCTGCATCACCTTGGTTTTAGATCCACTCTTTACAGTTTGTCTTTAGAAAAGGTTGTTTCCATTTGGAGAATGTCGTATAGTGGAATCAACAATTACTGCAGAATATTGAAGGAAAAAATATTTGCTTTGTTTAATTATCATATAAATATTAGTAAATGCTTGGCGGGCCGCATTAAACAGCCCTGGGGGCCAAATGTGACCTACGGACCTTAGGTTGTCCACCACTGCTCTAGAGCAAGCATGAGCACAGATCACAATTTGTTAAAGAATAATTTAATGTACATTAAAACATAAAATATACATTGGTATATTTTATCAAGCAGGACCATTAGGCAACAGAAATGGTCATAAACAATACCAGCTATTCTGTGAAGATCATTTTATTCATTAGGCTATAAATAGACAAAATGTAGAGCAAGAAAGCATAACAGATTCAGGAAAACTTGTGTCCTCCTAAAAATGTTTTCAGCTGTTGCATGGATAACTGTAACTACGTTTGCTTGTTTATTTATTTGTAGGGTTTCAAGGTTACTCATTGGATTGCATAGGTAAAGCTCATCATCGAAGTTTGGTGAAAGCTCGAGGCACCTCTTCAGGCTATGACCTCCTGATATTCCTGACCCTGTGAAGCAATTTAACATCTGACCCTGTATGGATTCAGTAAAATGCAGAGGTATTATAACTCTCGGCTTCCACAACACACCAGCCGGCAATGAAAAGGGCAGTCAGCAACTGAGTCCAACTATGTGACAAATGGAGACACATGAAAGATCTAGAGAGAGAACGAGATCAATAGTGGAATAAAAGCGATCTAAGCCCCTGTGACTTTAATGCTTCTCTCATATCTCACTCCAGTTCATATCTGAGCCGTTTCATCTAACCCACGACCCCTGGACAATTTAGCGTGCCCTTTCCTTTTCTGATGGCAAATGGGCTTCAAAAACATCATCTCGAGGAATATATAAAAATACCAATCCCTTTCCTCTCCCTCGTCTGTCACTTTGTCAGGGCTACGCTTCAAGTCAATACATTTGAACATACGCAAAATGAAAAACGAAGAACTAAACATGGGCTAACATAAAAAAAAAAAAATGCTGCTCCAAGCAAAATGTTATCCATTACGGCGCTGCGTTATTATTGGTTGCTCACTCTGTGCCTGGTCTCACGCCCCAGGATCCTGCTGGGATCTGAGCTGAGTGTCATCGCACTGGCCTGGACGAAGACTTCACAGGAAGGTCCCTCCGCGCCGCCAATGAGACGGAGTTTAGTAATAACATTTCTAAGGCGAGTGAGTCAGAGGCAGCTATGCAAACCCTTTGTAATTACTGCTGTGGGCCAGTGATAGCTCCGCCAAAATCCTGCTTTAATAACATGAAGCGCTGAGCAGCTCAGGTCTATGGGGAGCTAGGCAGAAACATAATAAACAGCATTGCAGCATTTTTTTCTCCTCTCTAAGAGAAAAGTGTTAATACCACAGGGAAAGAGCTATGGGGGGGCAGGGGCTAGGGGTAAAAATGATGATGGGAATTAAAACAGACCTAGTGTAAACACATAAGCAGTGTGTTGAAAAGCCTTGAAGCATAGAGCTCTTTGGACATCTTATACTGTGTTGACTTCTCAAAGAGGAACAAGCTGTTTTCTGTTTTCATTGAAGTCAATTATTGCGCCTTGAAACCCAAATTCTCACTCCACTATGATTTTAAATGAGACCATCTTCCTAGCAGATACATTGTTACAGCAGGGCAGCTTATTCTGAGAAGAAAGATTTATAAATTGACAAACAAAATTGAAAAGTAAGTGCCAGACTGCGATATTTATTTTTTATAAAGGATCCATTTATATCCTGGCTGATAAATTTTAGAGAATGTGAGTGGGTGTGAGATTGGAAAAAATAAAGTACTGTATATCTAAGAGAAAGGTTGCAGATGTAGGTTGTATCTGTCTTGACTATGTCCTGATGACTGAAAACTTCCACAAACACATCATGTGTTGATAGATTTTGTCGCGTGACTAAGGTCCTAAAAGCAAATGTATCACACGGATACAACCAACCACCAAGCTCTATTAACAAAATCTGTTTTTTCATTTGAAAATCTGAGCGTCTCATAGTGTTAATCCATTTTCTCCTGAATATCTCAAAATCAAGCCAATAACATGTAGAGCCATTGGCAAGGCACATTAACCGTTCTTGTATTGTGTAACAATATTCTATATTTTATTACATTTTATTTCTTTCTGATATTCTGAAAGGGATTCTGTATTGCAAACACAGAAGATGGAAGAGGACATGAAGGAATTGAATTTGACCGTTTTCGACTGAGGCCACTTTTACCACAACAACTACCTTTGCACAGAGCTCACAAACACAAAGCCTTAAACAGACAAGCCCTGTCCTGTCATCCTTGTCTCGACAGAATACCATTACACTAGCAGACTGGTTCCACCTGGTTGTGACTGCCACTGACAGCCCGCAACATGTCTGAAGTGCCACATCGACAGAGACATGCTTTGACTGTCGGGTTAAGAGGTATCATAGTCTGGGCTTGAGTGATCGAAGATAAGCATGCAGTGTCCAGGTAATGCATGTCCTCGCTGGTGTCTGTTTCAGTCTCTTAGCTATGAAACACCTGTCATGTCCCTACACTTGTATGGAGACAGTTGCTGTGTAAAACGCAATGTTGTCGAACAAACTATTCTAAAATTGTGTCCCAAATAAGCCAACTATAAGAAATATTTGGGGGCACCTCTTCAAAAGCTATTCAACAAACAGTCTTTCGACATGATGAATAAGATAAATATGCAAATCTCACTCCTGTTTTTTTTTCCTCTCCCCCATCCGCTCGCTTTCTTTTCTTTACTCCTCCAACTTCAGTAATCCATTTCCAAACAATGCTCGCTCAAATGGACTTGAGCACATTTACTTAGGCTGGGGAGAGTGCTCCATCAACATCCTTTTAATGAAATCCTGCGAGCAACGATCTGCTCTGGATGTCTGCCCAAATAGAATGGAGAATGGAGGCGAGGAGAAAGAGAGGAGAAGAGTGACAAAGACGGACAAAAAGAGAAAAATAAACCATGAGAAAAAAAAGAATGAGGTTTGGTGACAGAAATGTAGATTTCACAAAACGCCCATGGGAATGTCTGGGACAGAAAACACCTAGACCTGTATATTAACAGTCCAGTGAGGCATGAACAGAAGTGGTAATTGGGATACAATAGAAAACCTTTTTAATTATAATAAAGTCTTTAACTAATATGTTGAATCACAGAACCATTGTGCAAATAGATTTTCTGTGTATGTGCTGGAAGGTACAATCTTTAATACCATAAATATGTCAGTCAATACAAACTCTTTGACAAACAACAGGTTTCAAAGACAGCCTTATTTATTCTCTGTTTATGTGACAATTTTAAGTGGATGTCTGGTTTATCTTGTTCAACTTGTACAACAAAGACAATGCACCGTTTTGTATATAGTGACATGAATACATTGCACTACTTTTGCTCACTTAGTTGCACACAAAACCCATCAATTGAAAATCCTACATAGATGAAAATGCAGACCAAGTGCTGCAGAGGGCCAATCAATGCTCGCATGTTGACAGAATGTATAAATCAGGAAGGAGAGCGTTGGGTGCTTGTTTGCGTTTGATGTTGGGAACAGGTCATATCTCTTTCTTCTGTTCCTAACCTGGACCTATCCATATTCATAGAGACATTTCCATTTGTGGATATGTTGTGCAGCAATGTTTACAAAGAGAATATATGATCCCATCAGAGAAAAAAATACATGAAAACATTTTCAGTGGTTTAACTATTTTGTGTCTTTAACTGCGAGCGTCTGTGCAGCGATCCAATTCAACTCATCAGAGAATTGGGATTTACTGCTTGATAAAACATTTTTTAATTTCTGTTTAATCCACAAAATATGTTTGCCAATTATTTTTGGGAACTTCTGTAGTGTATATTAATAAAGGGGTTGCTTTGAACATTGCAACAGCGAACCTGAGCTTGTAGACAAAAAAAAAAAAAAGAAAAAAAAAAGAAAAGACATCAAACACAATCACTATTGATTTAATCTGGTTTTGATGCAATGCCATAATTCTGTTTGCATTTAAAAGAGTGAGACACACATTCAGATTACTGTGCACCACAATTAATGCGAGATGTGTGGCAGGGTATAAGACAACAGCTTATTTAATTACCAGTGGTCAGGTCACATGATAATCCACTTCTACCTGGTTCACTAAGATTTAAACATATGGCTGAAAATGTATTATACAGACGGATATAGGATTTATGACCTTATGAAATCTTAACCTCATAATAAAGAACTTTTTATTTACCCGGTCACTTATAGACAGTTACTTCACTGCTTGTTTACTTAAGAGACTCTGTCCCCTTCACTCGCAGTGCATAAATATTTCACTAAAAGTAGAACACAGAAGCAGAAGATAGTACGGAGGCCTGAAGCCGAAAAGAGAGCGAGCAAAAGGATGCAAGTAGAAATCGGACAAATGACAGAAACAACAGGGCTGTCCACACGGAATACACAGTGCAACGGAGCAGAGAGAGTGTCAGTTAGGTTGCAGAGATTTGACGGATGAGCTCTGGTGCTGGCGTCGTGCGACCTCACCTTTCAGCCCCTCGCAGGATCAATGGCACATGGGCAGAAGACCTCGCAGACATGCTGTATAGTACATATAAGGAGAGCCATGGTATAGACATACAGACATGTTACTCTGGGACTCTGTGTGAAATGCAAGGCAATTTCAACTTTTACACGAAAAGGGAAATTTTAAGACCCATGTTTGCCTTTCTTAGTTTTGCTTCAAGGACAGGAGTTCTGAATAGAAAGGCAAACACCACATGACACCAAATTCCTATAAGCATTTATTTTAGAAACAAAGACAATGTAGTCCCATGAATTTTTAACCCTGCACATCAAGATTATGCCCAAAGATTACTGGCTCTACAACCAACGGACACAGAGAGATTATAAAATGCATTGGTTAGACAGCCTTAAACAAGAAAAGCGACTAGTTGAACTTTGAAAAAACAAAAACAAAATGTAAAGTAAATGTAAAATGTAAAAAAGTAAAACGAGTACAAATATGTTCCCACTTCTACATTAATGGTTTCTCACTTCCCATTTGGAATTATAGTTTATCTTGTTAAACAACACTGTCAAAAAATTTAAAATATAAAAAAAACACAGCTGCCCTGAAACCTGTTTAAAGTCTTTAAATTAATTAACACACATCACCATAGCCGGGCCAGCGCAGTCCAAACATTGTCCTGAGAGCCTAATTAATCACAACTTGGTAAGCAGCCAACGGGGAAGGAGTACAGCCCCCTTCTGTCTGAAACCACCACAACGTTGCTCCAAAGTGAACCCAGATCCAGGGTTAACACAATTACCAGCATGTCCTCCCAACCATACATCCCCCGAAATTGTACCACAGACTCTGTAATTGGTGTTCCTTCGAAATGTGGGGCCAAAAAAAAAAAAAAAAAAAAAAACGCCGTAAAGGGATAGAGGTGATTAATTTGTGGGAGAGGGAGGAGGTCGATGGCGATGTAAATCACGGCATGTCAGCGCAATTTAATTTCCTTGATTCCCTCGGCCTTGTCTGCCACGCCAACCTCCAGCGCTGATTGGTTTGCACTGGGTCAGAGCTGGAGAGGGCAGCGAGTGAAGGGCACCATGAATGGCTTAATTACATTATAGGACCTCTGCACCTGTCGTGTCGTCACAATTGTTTGCATGTGTCTGTGGAGGTTCTCAGTCATCCAGGTCATCTTAAAGAAAAGGTTAAAGCAAAAGCATCTGGACTCAAGATGCTTTTGCTTTAACCTTTTCTTCAAATTTTTTTTCCCAGAATACAGTCGTGTGTATTAGGTCGTGTGACACAGGAATCTTTATGACCTGTTCTCATATGTTCGATAATTACAGCCACTGTAATAAAGATCCAGTAACTTTTATGAACTAAGCTTGCAGTGTCTGTTGAGATATTAAAATCCAACACATAAAAAAGCTCTGATGGAGCAAAAGTGTTTGGAGATTTATGACTCTGGATGCAAATATGGTAGAGCTTATTTTATCTTCCATTTCCCCGCTCCCGAAAAAAGCTGTTAGGATCAAAACGCCTCCCAGGGTTAGGCCTCACTTGCTCTTATTGACACTTCAGATAATGTCCCCATGGAGACGTTGTTTGCATCGAAACAAATCAAAAAAGCTAACCCTGAACTATATTCTGATCCTCCCTTTTGATGCCTGATTTATTAGCAGTGTCAGCACTCACAGACAACAAAGGTGCTGCTCTCCTTTGTTGCTGTAAAGACCCGTTCAGCAAGGTTTAGCCAAAGGGGTCAAACATACAGAGAAGCTATTGGTCAGGAGCAATTAGCTTTCGGCTGTGGAAAAGCGAGGGCACTTGTTGTTTAGCCACTATGACCGGCGGCTTACACCTGAGATACAACCTCCTTGTGTCCCTTAGGTTCTCATCTTTTTACAACAAGATTACTGGTGACCTCAATGTCAAATAAGAAAAAAGATCGACTTAAGAAAAAGCTTATTTCTTTTTATTATGGCAATAACGTAACATAAGAAAGTTAAAGAAAAAAAATGTTAGCATCAAGGTGCTTACTTAGCACCGACCCACAACAGTGGACCTTGTTGTTCTCCAACCCGTTTTTTTCTGTCTTTTTTTAATAGAACATACAGTCTACCGACGTTTAAAATGTACTCAATTACATAAACAAGCCGATAATTAATAAATATATTTTAGAGATAAAATTTGTTTATCATGTGCCTATTTATTTTTTTCAAGATTAAGATCTTTTTTTTTGAGCGCTCACTTCTCAAACTTGCCTCAGGTTCTGTGGCTGTATGCTTTTGATCTCAGATTTTGGATGTGTTTGAATACCTCAAAAGCACTTCCTAGAACATGCCAGCTTTTATAACACAATACAGTTATTTTGCAATAATATTGTGTGATTTATATATTTATTCATAAACCTAACAATCCTTCTTTAATCTGTATATCCACACTAAACACAAAAAAATATTCTTAGAAAGAACCTCTCTGGTGTTTCTAAAGAAAAAAACAGATAAGATGTTTACTTGGCCGGATTGGCAAAATGGGTGGTGTGAGGCCACAAGAGGCCACTGAACCATAAGGAAGAGAAAAGGTAAAATACAATGTTTGAGGAAGTCAAAGGTAAATGTCAAAGAATGATGCATGTTAGCTTCATTGCGTACATGCTTACACACACACACACACCAGACACCTGAGAGCATACACTCCAGTTGAGGCACGCATCGAGTCCTAATGACCTGCGCCTTGTGTTTGTGAGGGCGTAAGAGATGCGTTTTGAATTAGGGAAAGGAGAGAGCTGAGGATGAACTAACGATGGCTGCTAATAATTACAGATCTGTAGTGTGGAGGAGTTAATGAGGAGCCAAAGCCTCCCATGATGCCCCTGTAATAATGAATGAGGAGAGAGGCAAGGGGAGGGGTGGGAGCTGTCAGTTTGAGAGGCCGCAATGCCCTTTGGTTTCTTTGCACTCCGGGCATGTCAGCGAGAGAGGAGCCTTCCCAGAGGAGCCTTGTCTCCACACTAATGAAGATGTGACAGACCTCCAGTCCGTGACTTGCAGAGTGTAGGAACGAGAGAGACCGAGGATTGACGAGAGGAGTGGCAGAGAGCTCGTATAAAATAGAAGGCGGTGAAAAGGTGAAAGGTTTCTATCTAAAAAAAGAACAAGACGAATGGGAGCAATACCAGAATGGATGATGGTTTAGGTGGCACTTAAAGATGACTAGACACTATAAAATATAAAAGAGATTGCTTACCAGAGAGCTGGTGTAGCTGGGATCTGACGTATCTTCCTGTAAGTACCGTGAAAGCCCAAAGTCCGACACTTTACACACCAAATTGCTGTTGACCAGGATGTTGCGTGCAGCCAGGTCACGGTGGACATAGTTCATTTCTGAAAGATATTTCATTCCCGCTGCGATTCCACGCATCATTCCCACGAGCTGGATGACAGTGAACTGACCATCATTTTGCTAAGAAAAAGAAAAGATGTGCTATTATAATAGTGAAGAATGAATGAATGTGAATAAAAGTATGATTTATTGCAAAGGGAATGTATTTATTCATCAAACACTAATAAACAGGTCGCCAAGCCCCTTACAAACCTAGGCTTATCTAAAAGGCGCACTATTTAGTTTCCTAAAGGCCTCTTTTTTTATATTAGTATCTAAAAACACTGTAAATTTCTGTTAGAGATCTGTTCTGTGAAAATGTGTTTTGTTAATTTTCTTGCTAATTTGTCCCGGAGCTGCCATAATTTCAACCAAACAAGATAAAATGCTTACAGTTACTTGCAGTGCTTGTCCTTTTGCACTTTTACACCCACGCCACAACTGCTGATTCTTTATGTAGTGATATTCCATTATGTGATGTTGCTGCAAAAGCTTAGGTTTTCTGCTCTGCTATCAGCATGTAGCCTCAATGTGTTCAGACATTTGGGCTGCCCACTGAAACTTTCATGCAGAAATAGAAAGCTTTATACAAGTACAACTATTGGCACTAGCAAAGGACACATGGATTTTCAAAATCCCACAAAAATGTAATGTGGTAATTCCACTTTCTGTCACAAAGTTTATTTTTCAACCAAAAAACTACTCTTTGTAACCACCAATCTCGCTCTTGTAGATGTGTGCCTGGTGGTGAGCATTGTGTCACTGAAGCATGAAGACATCCAGCAGCGTGACATCCACATGCATGATAGTCCTGCCCCCGTGTGAATGCTCTGAAGAGCAGGCTTTGAACCCCAGAAACACATTAACAAATAAGAGGGTAAGGGAGATCGATGGAAATACAAGTCGGATGTGGCGGTTAGCAAAGCCAACTTCAAAGAACCCCTTTAAACCCTCTCTAGATCAAAGCAGAATAGAACACAACTCCATGAGATTGAAAGAGGAAAAAAGTGAGTTGAATATTGATTAATCTGTATGTCCATTCAATCCTAACTATAAAGAAAAGACTTTAGAGTCCATTAATAGCCTTCTTGTTCAATAGAGTAATTACAGGCTGAGAGGCCCTGCTAGTATGTAAATTCTTGAATTAAGAATGATTGAATCATGTTCACTGTCATACAGCACATTCTCTGTTGGCTTTGGATTGGTTCTGAAACTCATTACAATAATCTTATGCAGCTTTCTTAGCAGCATGGGATTTTTGAAGATAAATTTCCTTTTCTCTAATTTTCCTACTTGAAGGTTTCTAATCAACTCTGAAGGAGAACTATTGTTCTTGTGGCAACACAAGCTTGATTCCTCAATTTAACTGCAACTGTTTTAATGGCTCTGCCCATCCATGTGAGTCAGTGATTACTCACCCTGAGGAACGAGTCCAGGGCTCCATTCTCCATAAACTCTGTGACTATCATGACAGGACGGCTCTTTGTCACCACACCCTCCAGACGGATGATGTTCGGATGATCAAACTGGCCCATAATGGATGCCTCAGACAGGAAGTCCCGCCTCTGCTTGTCCACATATCCAGCCTTCAGGGTCTTGATGGCAACATAGATCTCTCTCTTTCCAGGCAGTTTCAAACGACCCTTGTACACCTCACCAAATTCACCTGTAGGAAGACCCAAGCATCAAAGTCAAAGATGAAACTGAAGCATTAGAGGTTGATTGCATCTAAATCTACATATTGTTCAAGGTTTTTAAATTTTATTTCCAGGCGAGACACTCTTTATTGTGTTTTCCAATACATATTTGTTGCTGTTTCATGATAACTATATCATGACTTGTCTAACCTGCCTCAGATTCCCCTAAACAACCAAACAGCCAGCCCGCTCTATCCAGTAAATATCTGGAAGTCATTTGATTAATTATCACCACCTTGGTGTCTCGCAGTGACACCACACTGTGAAATCAACAAAAACGGAAATCTTTAATTAGTTAGTCCCCCTGCATCCTTACCCCTATCCTATCTCTGTCACTTCCTCACACCTAGCTTGCTGAGTAGGCCACGCTGCAAAAGCTATTCTAGTTTCATTACCTGGGGGTATTTTAGCCTCTGTATGAACCACATGAAGCATCACACATGGCATCAGTATGACTACAGAACAGTGTAGGCTATTGGCAGGAAGCCATGTTTGAAGAATCTGGAAGGATCTTACATGTAGAATCAATAAAAAAGGATAAAGCCATATAGACAATTTTACTAGGATTGGAAAACAAAAAAAATGGAACGCATGGAATCCATTTTAAATCTTGTCTTGACATAGAAGTCAACAACTGATTTATTAGTGCATTGTATGTCATTATTGAATGGAAAAGGTATATCTGCAGCATTTCTTTTCTAGTTTGACGTTGTTTTCCTGATAACCCCTCCCTGCTCTCCTTCTTCCCAGCTGAAGCAAACCCACTGACGTTTTCCCGAGTGGAGTAGCAGTATTATTTTAGATCTTTGGTATCTTTTCAATGTACTTGGTTGTGACTCTTGTCCTGTCCCATTGGTCAGTGTCAGTACATCCTGGTCCTGCCACAAGTAAACACTGGCCTATATATACATCAAAGGCTGAGAATATGACAATACTAAAATATCCATTGTACCTGCTCCGATGACCTCCTCGATCTTGACTGTTGAGACATCAATCTCCTTGGCGAATTCCCGCACCGCCTCGTTGGGGTCTTCATAGGTAAAGGGGTCGATGTAGATCTTCATCCCCGGAGAGCCTGAGAAGTGGGTCGGGCAGCCCAGTGGGGAGGGGCAGTTAGACATGTCGGCTCGCAAAGAGAGTTCTAGGACAACCAAAGTGCTCAATGAGCTTAAAAAAAACAACACTTTCTCCTTCTGTCTTACATTAGCTGATGTTTTGTGTTAATGGATACTGAACAGTATGCCCTTCAAGGCATGGCAAATCAGAACTGACAGAGCAGTACTTACAATCACCCCTGTTTAGCTGTAGGTAGTAATGATAACACTATTTTCTCTGTGGTCCTTTAAGCACTAAACTGTGTAAATGAACAGTAATGCACAACAAGCACATAGTTGGAAGGAAAAGAAAGTGTGCAAATAGCCATACGCAAATACAGAAAGAGTAAATAAAGGCATATTTTTTACCCTGTTATCCTTTACCCTTGCAGTTTCTGCTCTTTGATAGCGGTAGAACCAATTTCCCCTCAGCCTTTCCCTATTGGACTTCATAAAAGAGATAAAACCTCTGTGCTATCAACCAGGTCTTTATGCCTTTCTGCACTTCTGCAATAGGTGGGCTCGGTTCAAAGACTGGCGCTGTCTGCAAACAGAAGACGGATTTTCTGCCCCGACGGATCGAATTGGATAGGACTACTAGAATAACACTTGTAACCACATTTAATACATGCTGTCACAAAAAGAACATTACTGATAGAAAGCCAACGTCAAATCAACATTTCTGTGGTGACATTCAAAGGCAGGCCTCTATCTCAGAGCCATTCAGTCCAAACCCTAGAACCATGATTGGAATAAACCCATCATCATCAAATCAATTTAAGTATTCTTATTTGAATAGGCCACACTGTGAGAAGGAGGGTGTCTTGGGAGACAGTATGAGGACTGGTCTTGGAGGGATCAAGGTGTCTCACCTCACACTTGACTGGAAGCTGATTTGAGTTAGCACACTAATTGCCTTGAACCCTAACTGTGTGAATGTAATTGCTCATTTGAGATTCCGTACAGATTGGATTTGAGTTAATCCATCCAGGGGTTTATAGCTTTGCATTCTATAAAGTCGTTCTATTTACATGTGTCGCCGAGCTGCAGTACTCGAAGGGACACAAAACCTCAGGAGGAAAGGAACACAGCGGAAAGTGTGCACCTCAACATATACTTAGACAAATCTATTATGGTCTAATCTAGAACCCAGATCCCACTTTCATGTATTATTTAAAATGCAAACAGTTTATCCGTCTCTCTCCCTCTGGTACAGCCCTGGTTAACTGGACTGGTCTTTTTATGGCCATTAGATAAAAAATAGATTCCTGCTTTAATATTTCATGGCTTTTTCATCCGAGTGTATGAACCAAATGTATTAAAACGTCTCTTCTATACATAAATCGGAAACAACCTTCTTGTAGAGCGCAAATGCATCGCAGTAATAGCTTGCAGGCACGTAATATGACCTTGATCCTTGAAAATGTAATCATTATGTATCAATTATGAACTGGGAACACATATCCAGCATTTATACATTTACTTAAAAATGTTTAAATATTAGCAAAGTTTTTTGTCCAGAGGCTTTAATAGTGTTTAGTTTGATGAATTACAGTTTACTGTGGGGCACTTAAGCATGTTATTTTCACTAGTGCCCAGCATTTACCCTGCTATTAGTCTGCCTCACTCATTTGCTTGATGGCCCTAATGTATCCACAAATCAACCCCACAGCAGTAATGCTTACATTCATCTATTACCAGCAATGGCAACATCAAATTACCCTTCCAGTACTCAACCTTTACATATTGCTTAAACAGACACACAGCAAAAGTAAACCCTGCCATGCTGATACTCATCTTACACTACTGACAATTAAAAACAGCGCAATAGTTTGTCTAATTAAGCAATTTTACTTATATTTAATCATTGTCAAGCTAGAATTTATTAAAGGCTAGGCATGTATCAGAGACCAGCCGGAACACAAGATCAATTATATATGACCCAGTGTTTGTTTTTATAAAATATACTGCATTTGACTGGCCAGCTCAATTGGTAACATAACATTTTAATGGTAGTTTGAACCATAACCAAGACTGGGAGATTACAAAAAGTTGTGAGTCTCTATAGAGTCACATAGGGCTTGTGATAATCTACTTGAGGTCATTACACACAATCACTGGACAGTGGACAGTATATCCATAGGGAACACATTAGGATTTCATGTCGGTCACTAATCTATACCCTGCCTCTGTCAGCGTAATGAGTTGAGTTTACTTCCTCAAACACAAACTAATTATCCATCTCTCAGGAAATATTTTTTTCTAACACAGTCTGTCTTATTAGCATGGAAATAGCAGGAGTATTGAAATATGACATGGTAGACCTATTACTGTAACAGAAGCATTAGTTTGGATAATGTTATATTGGTTTAGGAGGGGTCTCTCTGTCAATCTTCTCATA
The DNA here is from genome assembly GCA_024349245.1 of Neodontobutis hainanensis. Classification (NCBI taxonomy): domain Eukaryota; kingdom Metazoa; phylum Chordata; class Actinopteri; order Gobiiformes; family Odontobutidae; genus Neodontobutis; species Neodontobutis hainanensis. The sequence continues at coordinate 923,178 of JALDNG010000052.1, forward strand.
CAATTATAATTAAAAGTGTAACGCTAACCAAGAGAACCATTAGATTAATGACCATAAAAAGTGTACTTGCTTGTGACTCATATTCTTTGTAAACAAGAATAAAGTGGTAAGACCTGTTATGAGCCTTCCAATCCCATTCTGACTTGCTATAAGCACCAGATGCTGAAGTCTAGGCAATAGCTACAACTACGCCGGGTTTAGTCACTTGTGCTGTATATGACAGACATGTGATGGCTGTCGTTTAATTAACTAACACTGGCAGGTTGCCAGGATGTTTGGGTAAAAGGGGAATAGAAGTAGTCAAGTGTACAAGCCATACTGATAATGGGAGCAATTAAAAATCATACTCCAGGCTTTGAGGGACGCTATATTCCAGGAGACACAAAAAGCTTGGTCTGTAGGCATTTTCCGTTTGCTCATGTATTTCTAAATGAGCTTGACACGTGACCTCCGAGCCAGAGTCGTCTCATCTCATTGTCGTCTCATTGTAATAACCACAAGCACTCAGACGCAACACTGCATTTACTGCAGTATGAAAACTATCCCTGGTGATCCCTGTCACGCCACACAAGGAGCAACAGAACCTGACATATATGGCACCAGTAGTCAGCCGCTTGGTAAAAGCACACACATTTTTGAGTCTTGGGGAATTTCATCAAAAACAATTGGCTGAGTGGCACTGTTTTATTGTTGCTTTGAATCCTGTAATTACAACACTGTCAGTCAAATCTTGAGAGAACGAAAGAAAACAATGCATGGTGGGGTAGGGGGACTTTCTTCACGAGTGTGAGGGTTGAAGAATTAAACCTATGAATAGGATTTCTTATCTGTGCTTCATGTCCTTTCCACTCCAAATTACTTATTTGATGATTAGCGCTGCAGGCATCTCTCATCTTTTCTTTGTTTTCTACATTCATGTTGATTTGGTCATTCTAAGGACAACCTTTGACAAAAGTGACTTTTATAGCTACAGCTATCTTAATGAGCCATTGGCTAGCTGCTGTGAGTAACTGTTGAAACGCTTTGCTGTGTCAGGCTCAACAAACTCTATTCCCTCGAGTAAGCCCCTCTTTAGACTGCTGGGTCTGCACTACACAAGCCTTTTATTGAAGGTACAAAACCTATCCACAGCTTTTGGTGAGTGTGTGTTGAGGTTAGATGTGTGTTGCTGCAAGCTTCTAGCCTCATCAGCTCGAGCAAGTGGAGAGCTTAAAACATGACTTAATCGAGGCTATCGCAGGGCCTAGAGCGAGGACTGTCAGTCAGTCATGAGCAAAAAAAAAAAAAAAGTCATTTATTTTCACTGACAGCACATACCTGAGGTAATTTCACTTGTACAATCCTTACAATTAAAGTATATCATATATAACATGACAGCTGAAAGAGTGGACGGGAGAAAGTGAGATTATAGCTATCTAGAAAAAGGAACCTAAAAAGTAAATGCATGCAGACAAAATCTTGGGAGTGGTACACTATGGATCAAAACCTAAATCATTTTTTTGCTAAATAGATGGTACTCTTTGTAGATTGTACACTCACCTCTGCCCGTGCTGTAGTGTTGCAGCTTGTCACTGTACACGGCCTCCTTGGTATATGCCCTTTTCCTGGGGGAGCAATGAACGGGTCAAAAAGGAGGGAAGGAATGGAAGAGTGATGCCATGAAAAGATGTATAAACATAGACTTATTACTGTGCGCTTCCTCTGTGAAGCTCAAAATTGACGTGTCTGAAATTTAATCAGTTGTGCAGGGTTAGCGATGGCAAATGAAGTTTATGAAAATGAGCTGATTTTTAATTAGACCTTGATAGGATCTCTCTGCTTTTCATCTGTCTCCTCTGCCTCGGCATCAAAAGAGCGCGGCCCGTTTGATGAACACTTACATGCTCAGAGTTGCACACGGCACTGCAGAAAATTTGACTTTCATATATCTAAAAGGAGCCAGATAGGAATGTGACAATGTGACAAAATGCTAGAAAATTAAATTGACTTGACTTAAGTAAGTGAACGGGACAGAGAGGGAGTCAGGAAGTTGTGAGGGAATGAATATCCCATTTCATTCCGTTTCCCAGCTTCACTCACTTTTCCATCCAATGAGTTACTTGTAATAACTAAAACAGCTATGTGGAAGAACTCGCATGCATTTCATTCATTTCAAAGTGTAATCACAAGTGTTATGCCATATCAAAGGATGTCAGACAAATTTCAAGGAATTACTAAATTCATCATTTTATCAAGTATTAATGCAATATGATTCAAGACTGACTGTGGTGTGTGGAGGGAGATTAAAATAAAACTGTGCTGCCTGTGAGGATGGAACAGAACTGAGCTCTCACAGCTAAGAAGTAGGCTGGACATTTCACTGTGCCATAATAAAAGCTGTATATATTATCCCATTTGTGTAAGGACATAGCAATTATCATCAAGAAATCAATCAGTCACATTTGATGGATTGTTAGCCTGCTAATCAGTATGCTGAATATTCTCCAGTTTGTCTTATTATACTGATTTGACTGCTACTACACAGTACTCCCCATGATATAGCACTACAGGTCTACTTAAAAATATCACCGTGTGAGATTTTATTCTTACTGAAGTGTACATTGCAGTGCCACGGTGAGTATTTACCTGCTGCACACAATGGAGATGGCAACAAGGGACACAATGAAGACCACCCCTGCTGCGGCTGAACCTGCAATCAGAGGGAGCTGCTCTCTCAGCTCCGACTTGAAGTCATCTGCCACACACACACACACACACACACACACACACACACACACACACACACACACACACACACACACACAAGGAGAGACAAAGGCACATTGAGAGTCATAGTTAGACAGGATGTGGCATGACTTTGTTTATTTACTGTTGTGTACCTAAGCTCTATGTCTGAAAGAGGATTCGAAGAGAGATAAGAAGAGGAACAGGCCAAGCAGAATGGTTAGGGCTAGTGTACTGACAGAGAAGGGAAACATATAGATCTCAGAGCTGAGAGGTGCTGACGGAAATCCAGCAGGCTTTAGCGCGAATGACTGACGGTCTGTGTTTGATAAAGCATCGGAGAGACAGAGAGGAGCATAAAACTGATGGTGAGACAGAGCAAGGAGGGGCCTTTCAGCTTTCTCTGTTGCCGTAACTGTCAAGCTGAGCGGACAAGAAAGTGCACCTTGAAATGTTGCTTTGGAGGTGTTGAAAAGCAAGTCATCTGCTGCCAGTCACAGGCCAAACATGTTTTATGTACATATCCCCACAGGCCAGACGCAGTCGGCAAGCCTAAATGCAAAAACTCATCGGTTATCTTTTTATTCCGGATGTCTCGCTTCAACTTTTGGTTCCATGCAGACACTATAGTTAAAGCAATACATGATTTAGCATGCCGCTGGCAAATCAGCAACTTCTAAATCCAATCCCCTGTGTAGAATGGGCCTATTGGATTAACGTGATAAAGGGAAAACTAATGCATCTTCAGAGAAGTGCTACAACCGACGCATATGAAGGAAATTCAAAGTGACAGGAATTGCTCACTCTTTTTACTACTGCATTTAGCAAGAATGTTTGAACAGTCTGAAGGATGTTCCGCTTCTGTGCAATCTTCCCCTGTTCCTGTAGATTTGAAAGGTACAGATAACCCTCCCCTGAAAATGTTGATTTCCAGCAGCCAGAGATTTAACAGTCACCCATTTCCCATTACTGATCTATTAGTGGATGGGAGGCCAATGAGTCAGTCACCTTCCTCATGGCCCACTCACATTTTCTTCATCACACCTGTCAATCACCTTGGTGTGCGTGTGTTGAGCTGGCAAAAGGACACTTTGCAGAGGTGTATGAGAACGTGCTGACAGAGAGACAAAGGAGATTATGTTTTGAGTGGAGACATGAGCCAAATGGTGAATTGTACAAGACAAAGGATGTACAGGAAGAGGTGCTATGGGTGTGACTGTCAACATTTCTCTGGCGTTTGCTCCTAATTGCTTTGACGAATCTCGTGCCTTGGCAGCGGGCCAGTAGCTAAACAGTTCCTTGTGTGCGAGATAGAGGATTGTGCACATGAGAAACAACAATCTGCAACGATGAGGGAGAGCAAAAGGGCTGTGACTGAGCCACTACATCTGCTCTACACAGTTAAATAGTCACGTTCATCATCATTATTATTTTTCATTCCCTTAAGCTCCTCACTGCCCCATTCATTGTTATCATCTGCATTAACACGATACAACTTGAAAATGTCACTGCTGTCTGATGCATTATGGACTGTGAGGACATGACTACAGGAGTCTCGGCGAGGCTGAAGGAACCTTATACATTGTAGATTATACTCTTGGTTGTATCAATGAAGAAACGGAAAATTTCATAAAAAATAATAAAAAGTGAACACTATATCTGTCAAAGCATGACCCAGTTTTGTGCTTAATTATAGTTACCTCTGGAGCCAATGTGAACAATGAAAGTAATTTGATTAATTTTGAACAATTTATGTTCCCTCTAACTAACAACTATTATTCATCAGAGAATGGCAGGACATTTGCAAAGACAGGAACAGTGCAGTGTCTGTGTGACACACTGAATACTTGTAGTTAGAGCTGTGTAGTTGGTTTATGGACATGAGCCATCTGCTTCAATTTAATGCTGTTATTTTGCTTCTTTTTTTGTGTGAATTATAACAGACCTGACAGAAAGAGCTAAAACTAGACTGTTTTATTTTCACTGTGAGGGTAATGCACACGGCTGTTGTTGTTTTGTGTTGGCATTGAGCAAAAAAATATTCATATTAAAATAGCAAATCAAGAAAAAATGTATATTAAGATCTCTTGCCACATGATGATTAACAAAAATCTACAATGGTAGGTGTACAATATTTTTCTGTTTTCAGAGATTTAAATGTTTACATCAAATATGCATTAGATAGACTTTTTTTTTTCTTGTCAGATCTACAATGTAAATGAGTTTTTTTAATTCCCCTCCTTTTTTTTTTTTTAGCTGTTTGCAGTTCCACGCACACAAATATTTGAGAACACACGTTTGGATAGGATGACAAGAATACATAACTATTCCTGGGCTAAGAACCACTCACAGTTTTTTGTAAAATAATTCCAGCCCTAATGTAGGAAAAGTCAAATCAGTCACAGTGTGTTAAACACAAGATTATAGTATAGCTGTAATTAATAATATAGTTTAGCACCTCAAACATCCTCACTCTTCCTTTGCTTTTTAATCCTATCCTCTTAGTTGCCAAGTTTGCAACAGGTGTTGCCAGTATTTTCTTTGCCCAAAATCTAGCCCCCACATCATTAAAAAATAATCTGATCAACTCATAATCACAGCTATGCATTCTGGTACAGCTCACCAGCAACAGAAGGGCCGAGTGGACAAAACAATTAGCTAAGCATTTTGGATCAGGCACAGAAAAACAAAAACCCCATGATGATTTATCTTTATTTAAGCATCTACACACACCTAAACCTGACAGTGCAGGGAAATAAGCTGTAGAAATAAAGTGCAATCAAACATAATGTCAGCCATTAACAAACCAACAAACAAAATGAAGAGAGAAGAGAAAGATTGTGCATGTGTATGTGTGAAGCACGGAGACAGAGCTGTTGCTTCTGGCTTGCCGATCCTTACCATCTGTGAGGGTTTGGAAGCACATCTTGCTGCTGTATTTGCCAAAGCCAGCCACGGTCCGAGCCCGCACCTGTACCACATAGACTGTACCTGGCCGCAGTCCCTCCACACGTGCTGTATTTGTCTGGCTCCGTAGAATGGTGGAGTTAATCTCTGCATGATCCTAAAAGGGAGCACCAAACACAAGGAACAGGTTAGAGGTGGCACAAAAATAGCACAAGACTGTTCAAACTTTGCAAAACAGAGCATACTTTTGGATACTTTACTGGGAATGGGAGGCATTAAAAAACACGATGACACAGGAAAGAGACGGGTAATGAGGCTGTCTCGTTGAGGAAAAAGTTCAGCTAAATAAAAATATCAAGTAGAAGTAAAAGCGGAGCCAGGTAAACTTGGCATATAATAAAAATGTTTTAGAGCTTTGCATTCTTTGGTTTTCTTGACACTAGACCAATCCCAATGCTTTAAACTTACCTGTATTTGATTGTGCATAAAATGTGAAAGAAAAAACACTCTGACTCTTGAATATTTAATTTGATAAATTCATAACTCAAAGAAGACCATGCTTTATAGAGACTCTCTTCATTCATCTCGTGGCTGAAGAGAGCTCTTGAAACAATGCACTACTGCAGAATAGTTTAGGGCTTGCTACTGGAAGAATCTGCAGTGGGGGATCAGTAATTACTTAGGCCTGTCACCTTCCTATAACCCAGAGTGAATATGACAGCCAGAAAATAAGACTGCACCTACTCTCACTGCTGCAGACTGCTGATAGCTCGATGCAGACATACTATAGAGAATAGGGTGTGGTGCGACTTGAAAGGAAAGGGGGAAATTCCTTGTGTCAGGAAAAATAGCATAAATAGATGCAGGCTGTTTTTGAATCTGGTTTAATGCTGGACTACATCTTCTAATGCATGTATGACCAGTCTGGAGAGGGAAATATCAGAGATGGGTTGTACAGTGGAAAATGTAGACAGGTAAGAAAGAAGAAACAAAGACAGAAGAGGATGGAAAAGGATGTCAGGAAGAGATAAAGAACTTGAGGCAGAGGCAACCCACATAGAAATCATTATCCAATCTGATTGGTGTAATTGAATCATTCCGGTTGCTCCGTCATTGAGCAGATGAGGTAAACACAGCTATGAAATCAGCCGCAGCGCTAACCCCCCACCCACACACCGGCATTATGATGTGTGCAATCACATTAACTCTTCTCGGACACTTTGGGCTTGATGAAGACAAATGTTGGGGCTTGGGGAAAAAGAGGGAGAGAGTTTGCGTCAACAGGTTTTTCTTATAAATGCATACAGAATGGAAATAATTTACACACTTTAATCATTTCCCAAACCACCTCTTTGTATCACACAATATGTTTTATGTCCACTGCGTTGCACACAAATCAAACAGCATTCCTACATCAAAGCTGTTTATTTGATAGAGGCATGGAAGACAAGTAGTCCCAAGAGAGATTTAAAATATTGTTAGCCATTCATCTTGCATAGGATATGGACCACATGGGGTCAAGATTTGTCTATTCCTTCATGTCAGTCACTGGGTCTTCCTAAGGGCCACTAACCCATCTGCTAAGTTTGAAAGAAGGACAGGTGAGCAGACAGATGGCAATCCGCCAATGGGGGTGCATCCCTTGAGGGAGCCCCTGCTAGGAATGGCCCTTTCACGCTGCCAGTCAAATGAGGATTACTATGAGCCACACATACACATCTGCCACTTAAAAATGAGCTGGCGTTTGGCAGTTCAGCCACTCTGGACAGCCAATAAAAAGCAGTGCCAGGAAGAACTTCCAGCCATGAGAGGTCCCTTCCTGCTGCCAGTCAAACGGAGATTAAGAGGCCCACACCCTAACTTGCTAAATAAAGATGCAGGTGGGGAAGCAGATGGCTGAGCAACCAATCAAAAGCATTGCCAGGGGTGACAGACAGCAAACCCAGTGGGGAGTTAGGTCTCTGCAGCATTCACTAAACTCATTCTGACTAATTTAGCAAAAATAGCCTCCCAGTGGACACTGCTTACCGGTTACATACTTGCACTTACATGAAGGACTTGGAAACCGTATATATATGATATATGGAGGCATAATGAAATAAGAAAATGAATTGAAGTGCAAATGATCCCCACTGCTTGAGGCATCATTCTTTTACCTACAGTAGTACATGTGTAATTAGATGAATTCCAAAGGGAAGCTTGGGTTTCTCATCAACCGCCATTGTCCCAGGCAAAAGGCCAAAGAAACAGGATCTGTCTTTGTATCTCTTTCTGACATTTCACTCTGTTATTTTCCACATTTTTGGGGTGAGCTATTCAGAAAGGAATCATTATTCTTGCGGACCCCGTAAAGGCCACCAAGACATGTTCTATTGGACTATAAAAACTCCAGTGACTCGGTGTGACCTAACGTTCAGAATGTGTGTGAGAGAGACATACTGAGAGACTGAGTGGGTAGACTTGGGGGAGGTTTGTCAGTATTTTTATTTTTTTTTTTTGAATGCCAACCACTAAAAATGGACAGCATGACCACCTGGCACCAAGACCGACATGGTGGGATACCATGTGTCGTCTTCACATGCTCACTTGTGAACGCACACACAGACACGACGAAGGGGGAGGAGGAAGACGCTCCTTGAAAAGGAAATAAGTGTTACAAATAATGAGGTGTAAAAATAGTGGTAATTGGTTTAGATTTGAATACAATGGGAACACATAGAGTGGTTTCACAAAAAAAATAAAGATTTGGTTAGATGTAGTTTCACTAATAGTCAAATAAAAAAAAAACTTACAGTTAATACATGAATTTTAGCACATACAAAATGATTTTTTATCTTGGTTTCACCATAGTAGTGTAGAAAATATGAAAAACACAGGCTTTAGCTGGTTCATTTGAGACTGGTTTAACACAAAAGACCTTTTAATACAGTGCTCTAAAGTCTTTAGGCTTATCAAATTTGAAGCTAGCAAGGAGCCCCGTATGAACAGGACTTTGGAGATTACAGTATGGGACCAAAACTGAACACCCTTGCAGTGGGACAGAGGAAGCCGGTTCAGGTCACACAGATTCTATTAAAATTCCAGCCCTGTCTATACTAGATTCTGTGCGTGTCACCCAAAGTGTGTGGTTGGTGTTTTGCAGATGGTGCTGTGGTTCGTGTGCTGCAGCTGTATGTTAGGATTTTCTCACTTTGTGCCTTTCAGCTGGCATCCAGAATGGGCAAACCTGAACTGATTCTGACACAAACACACTCTGGGCCATCAGTAACTAGAGCAGGCGGCTGCTCTGCCCCAGCCTTAATGGAGGGCCTGACCTCCGCTATGCCGAGTTATTTTCACCCTTCCCAAATTTTCAAGCAACCAGAAAAAAAAGGCATGAGAAAAATGGAGAAGACCAGAGCCTTTTTTTTCCCTCCACTATAAACCTTTAATTTCTTTCATCTTGCTTCCCAATTTACAGGGTCCCAGGACCACTTACTCTGTAATGAGAAAGGAAGCAGAAAAAAAGAGAACAGTGCCTTTGAGACGTCAGCCTTTAGCACTTACTGCAGCTTTATGTCAACCCACTAAAAATGCAGTCTTGTTGAGTTATTACCACCTGCAGTCTCGACCGTCACTGTAAAGAGGAAATTGGGTTTTATTTTTGTAGTTTAGAAGTACTGTCATTTATTGGAATAAAATATTTGTTGCATTGCATAACTGCAGAAATAGCAAAACTAACCTGGTTCTGTGAGGGTTAAATGTTATCTATTTCAAAGCCAAACAATAAATTAGTGTTTCTGGTTATCCTAATTTTTATAACGTTTTATAAACTATTGTAAATGGTAAAAAGGTAAAAGGATTTCATATGGCGCTTTTCCACCTATGAGGCACTCAAAGCGCTTTTGTATAATACAAGATTAAGATTACAGGAAATCTTATCCCAGCGTCACTGAATTAGTAAATGTGGCTAAACCTGTATTTCCTACAGAGCTTCTATAACTCTTAGACCCACATGGCATATCAAAGTATTAATTAACTGAAGTAATCATTTCTTTAGAAATATTGAAAGTAGGTTGAGTTATCTTCTAGAACACAGTGTGTTCTTGTGAGTCCTGTGAGTTCACAGACAGAAGGGTCTGTGCTGCACTGAGGACTAGCTCACTGTCCCAGATGAACTCAGAACAGTGTGACTGCTCTTAGGCTTATGCAGGCCTCAAGGGCATAAAAGTAAGGGATACAAGGCCATTTCTACAGTATATACAGTGGTGGAAATAAGTTTTTGGACACCCCAAATATTTAATTAAGAATCACTCTTCAAGTCTTCAAGACTTCTAAATATTAATTTTATGATGTGATGGTTTATTTAGTTTTTGTTCACTTTTGAACACATTCTCTGTTATTTATTGACTTTGATACCGACAATGTTGAGAACTGAGTTATTGAAACTGTCAAGAATTTACTTTTGTTAGTTTTTCTTATAAAAAATAAACTAAAAATATAATTTGTATTTGTTTGTGTCTGTCTAATGCAACCCCACATTTTGAAACAAAAAGAAAAAAGGTTTTTACATTGTCCAAAAACTTTTTTTCACCACTGTAAAAAGCCAGTTTTTCACTGTTGGCAGCTGGTGGGGAAAACCAGAGTACCTGGAGGAAACCCGGCCGAGCACAGGGAGAACATGCAAACTCCACACAGAAAGGAAGACAAACCCAGGCAACAGTAAGAATGCCACATACGTTGTTCATCCTATAAGACAGTAACAGGCCTGAGTAAAACAGTGTGGTGAGAGACACATCCCCCATGTAATATCACCTGTTAATAAATAAACACTCTTAATCAAATGTCTGTTTAGTCATTTGGAGTTTTAGTTTGTAATACTCAGTTTCCAAAATAAAAAACTAGTGAGTGACATATCAGCCAATGTTACAATACTTAATTACATTAACAGTTCATTTGGATTTGCTCAGCTCAATTTAAGTTACAGCATAGATTTTGACTTGGATTTTAGAGAATACAGTCAAAAGCTATAAAAACACGCACAACACCCCCAGTGTCACTTTGGACCGGAGTGTCTGGAGGAAGAGAAGTCTATTTAGAGCCCATCAAAAGCCTCACCAAGTCCAAAATACACTGTGTGTCAAAAGAAGACCACCGACGTGGAAATCTCATCTCCACAGCCCAGTATGTCACAAAGCAATCACTCTCATTCACCTTGTGTGTCTACCACACGCCAGCCGAAGCATTTTTCCAATACTTGGGGGATCTATTGGTACATTAAGGCCAATTTTACACATATAGAGAGATTTTTATCAACTAATATTTTCATCTATTTTCACAAAGCAGAGTATTTTAACATAGTATATAAGATAACAGATTTGGCAGATTTGTTTGTTGTGTAGATGAAGATATGTAGAAAAATACAAGTTTATAAAGACATAGACATAGATACAAAGACATACACAACAAAAAGGGAAAGCTTTCTTCTACCTGAATCATCCAAGTGCAATTAGAGATCTCGTCCTTGTTAATTCACTAATTTGCGATTACAGCTCACTCATCCATTTGTGAGAGGGCACGCTACATAAACATCAATAGTATTAGGTTTCATTGATATTCATGAGCCAATAGAAGAGCATATGAGTGTTATTTACACAATTCTAAGCTGTCTGGCAGATAAGCTTTCTCAGGCCCATGGCAATCGGATTCAATTTCATGACCTGTGCAATGCCATGGGGGAAACAGCGAGTGATGCAGCCATTACAGGATAACCGAGTTTCCAAAGGCAAACATCATTTTAAAACACAAATGTTGTTCTCGCTAAGACACAATGCTAAATGTGACAAGCCCTATTCCAAGGTGGGCCTCTGAATATTGATCTGGGAGCATTAGCCAAAATGGGTTTGTGTGAAACAAATAAGTCTTTGGAAACAGAAAAACATTTATAAAACACAATTGATTTTTGTCTTTTATTTAGTTAAAGGAACATGGGGAAAAGTCCAGCAGGTCTGGGAAAAGTCTAAGGTTAAGATGACAAATACTAGGGGGAAAAGCACATGCATGGCCAACCTTGCCACACCAATCGATGGGCTTTAGGAGGACAAACAAGAGCCCAAACAAAAAGCTGGAGTCCGGATCTCTCAGTATCATTACAACCCAGGCCTTGGGAAAAGCCTACAGGTCAATAATGATGCTGCATAGGAGCTGTGGGCCAGGGCTGCTGACTTAATAAAGCAGACGTATTGTGTCTGAGCAGACGGGTCGATGGGACTCCCTCCAGATGCAATGCATTTTCACAGCGGGACAGGTTGCTGCACTGTGCAGAGCGGGCCTAGAGCAGAGGTTAACCTATTCACTTCATCAGCAGTCGAAACCAAAGAACAGTGGGAGAGACCAGGTAAACACGTTGAAAGAACATATTATCAACCCAGGGGACTCTGCTCACAGATATCTGACAATTGAGATTTTTCAGAGGCCAATGGATGCAGAATGTGCATTGGAGAAGAGACTGCATTGTAAATAAATGTACACCACAAAGTTTATGATCTTACCTTCTCATAGTAGCGCAGCTCATAGTCCAGAATAATCCCATTAGGCTGCTCAGGTTGTGGCCATGACAGTGTGAAGCTATTCATGGTAGAGCTGATCTGGTGCATGATGGGAACTATTGAAGGAGCTGGGAGAACAAAACACAAAGCATTAGTACATTTTTTTGCATAAGCTATTTTCCTGATAAAACATATACTTGTCAGATAACATGTATGGAACCCTCTTCCACAAGCTATTTCTTATTATTATATATGTATATATTATTAAATGCTGTCAGTCAAGAAAACAGACTTTTTGTCATGTTTAATAGCTGACACCAAAATGAAAAGTTTGGGGTTGAAATTTTAGAATGCATTTTATTCACACAACCAAACCTGATTTATTTATTTTTTTTTTTTGTGATTGCAATTGTCTATCCAAAACTTTATTGGCAGCCCATAAAATGGAACAACATACTGAAACAAACTGACTAACGGTGCCATCTCTTTAGAGGCATGCTGCACATTTTTTGTTCACAAATGCAGTGGGTTTCATTAAGTCAAGAATTATCATCATCATGCTGCATCAGACACACACAATTAACTGACTCGCTATTAGCACTTTGCACCGATCCAAGTTTAAACAGTACAACTGCCTCTCCAAGCCACATTCAGGTAGCCAACTGAGCCGGCCCGATTAGAGTCCCACTCAGCTGTACTTTAGTGTTGGAGAACCAAACACAAGCCCACTTTGGCTCCGATTCGGCCGGCACATTTGGCTAGGGTTCAAGGCTATGGACTTGGGCTCAGTATCAGCTCCAGTTAGCAGAACTCAGAGTAGCTTTTTTGCCAGAGCAGTCATTCAGAGGTCTGGCATGAGTTCAGCACCAGTCATGTTGAATTTAGTCCCCTGTTATTTTGGGCTACCTGAGTGGACCCCTAAGGCACAGTGCAGAATTCCAAAGTTATACAGTACATGGTCAACATCAAGCTTCTAAGGACTTATATAGCCTTCCCAACACTGACATTTTTCAGCACACTTGCAGCCCACAAATATATTTCTTTGTTTATGAATGGAAATACACAACACAAGATAATAATCTGGCTTATTGAAAAAATGTGAAATGTGGTGTACACATAACAGATCTGAAACCAAGGAGATTAAATTCATCAAGAGCATGTTTTCCAGACACACTCACACAGCAAGGAACCCATCTGTGTACAATACCAGTGTTATTCTGACTATAACAAGCCCATTGAATCAAATGTGATAGAATTGCAGTGATGGTTTTGGCCCAGCTACACAGTCTGCTCCATCCTTCAGCATCACTACACCTGAATACACACATGAGCTGTCAATTAACACAGACACTCAACAATTTCCTGCTCATCCCATCATACCCTGCCTCAGCCCACATCCCTCCATCATCGCTCACACTCTCCACGTGCAGCTCAGAGATTGTGCTGTTGGCAGAAGGAAGGCATCATCTGTAATAAAGCTTGTGTGTGTGTGTGTCACAATAATACTTTATTTGCTCACTGCGTTATAGACTTTTACGCAGATCATTATTTCACATTTAATGCACGGTTAATATTTAGATAGAAGGTCAATACTGACAAGGTCAAAGTAGTTCAGTTTAGACAGTATAAGACAGATATTTCTGATCCGTTTTCAGTGCATGGTTTCTACTTGCATGAGAAAAGGCCCTTTGGTTGCTTTAAATATATAAATAGGTCATAACAGAGTGTGAACAAAATGAATGGGCCTTGTTTATGGTGTCAGTTTGAATGGGTTGTGTTTCTCTGCCTTCCTGGGATCCCTCCCCTGGTCTCTCTCTTATACCCAGACAGAGAGTGGAGGCTAGGCTTCACCCCTGCCTCTCAGGCTGGTTCACGCTCCACTGACCAGGGCCAGAGCTGACTGGACTGCATTATCAATTACCGGCCACAGGCACACACTGTTCCTGACAGACCCAAGGGAGAGGCACTCCACACTCAAATTCCTGCAGGGAAAAGATGGGGCTAAAAGGCATATGTATTTCCACAACTTCAACACAACTCCTGCTTCTAAGTGCAGACTGAGATACAATGAGAAAACTGGGAAAAGTTTTACAAAATGTATTTTCTTTTCCTATTTTATTTCACAGTAATCATAATAAGCCTTGCTTTCACCAAATCTCTCACGGGGATATAAATATTCTTTTTCTGACTAATATATCTCAACCACTTAGAGGTGCCAGGTACATACTTTATTCAGCTCACAGTTTATACTATAGCCAAGGTAAAGAATATAATGTGAAGGTAAAATTATATAAATGCTATGCTTATTTATGAGTTGATTAATAAGGCTATTAAAGCTATGTAGTTCTATCTGTGTTTTAAGGAATGTTCTCTCAACATTTCCACTGTAATAAAGCAACACAATGTATTCTATATAAATAAGATAAAGTCATTTTGATGGGTTCTTGACACAAAAAGGACCATCTTAGACACAATGTGCTATAAATACAGCCTCTATATGATACATATTCAGACACATCAGTCCCATGTGTGTAAGCAGCAGTATAGTTGCACCAGACAATGTCCTTTAGTGGCAACAAATCCAGAAAAATGACGAGCTGTAAAAACAATCAACACTTTAGGATTAGCAGTCGGGAATTCATTTCAGAAGTGCTGAAAAATATCATCACATTTTAAACCCATGAATACCAATTTCCACCGCAGATGGCAGGGTGACACTGGACCTCTGTATCATTTGATCTAATTTGTTACTCTTGCATACGATAAAAGTTAACCCTGCTGTAGTTGTGTTGTATATCCAAACCAGACAGAGCGGGCCTGTGGGACAGAGCAGTGTATGAGCACACATGTCCCAGTGTGAGGAGCCTGTCACAGACAATGTGTTGTGGCTGTATGAGGGAGAGGTTCGGCCCAATGAAGCACCGCTGTCCTCTCCGAGCGCATCCCCCTCTGTCACCCGGGGACGCCGATGCTGACAGTGATTGGTGACTGTGTCCTGCACTCCCCTCTCCTCCCTCCATGCCTCCCGTCCCTGGCTCCTGTGCTCCACTTTTATCTGGCCCCACTTGCTGCCCCTGGCTTTTAATGCAGAGCTTGGCTCACCATTAATCAAAGTCAAAGCCCGCCTGTGTCTGGATGAGACGGAGAGCGCGCAAGAGGCTAGGAGAGTCAGAGAGATGGAGAGGAAAAGAAAGAAAAAAGTGAAAAAATGTCATGCTTCTTTAGTTTTGTAAGATTGTTTTTACATAGAATACTAATGAGCAGGAGCATCACTCAAGTCTGAGCCTCCATTTTTATAAAGCTAGAGAATTCTTTTGAATGGGTGTCGGTACATTAAATGCACTCAGTCAGTAGAGCACATGCTGAATACGAGGGAGACCTGGTTTCAAATCTGGCTCTGGTCATCCCCTTCTCTCTCACCCTGTTTCCTGTCTACTATAAAATAAAGGCAAAATATATATATATCTTAACAAAAACAAAGTTATTAAAATGATGCAGCAAAAATTTAAAATACAATAAATAATATAATTAATAAGAATCTATTTGTAAAAAAAATCCCTTTGGTGAAGACGTATTTAGCAAACAAATGACAAATGAACATGATAGAATGTGAAAGCTTCCAAACCAGCAGGCCATCTTTGTCATTAGGCAACATAACTTAATTCCAATGACTCACTTTTGAGTGCACTTCACTATCCACATGACAGGACAGGGGAGATCTTTAAACTCCCTGAATGATAATAAAGCTTTATATGTAATGGATAATTGATGAGGCTGCACAGTGGGTTTGAGCAGAAAATGCACACATCCCATCAGATTCCTAGCATTATATAGCATTATATTTATCAGCTTACATATTAGCTTTTAGCTTTCATCTGTGTTTTGTGCAGTTGACTTAATTTTCATATTGAAATCTTATTTATATCTCAGGAGTATAGCTGAATTTTTCAAGGCTATAGCAATTATGTTTTTTTATATCACTGGTTATTTCCTGGTATAGCCTTCTTGTCCATGTGACACCTCTGACAAGGAAATGCAAATAATGGCACAGACAACAGTTCAGAATCCTAGTCTATAAACCAAGGTATGCCTTCTGCTACACTGTTCTCAGACATATTGTTTTACCACTTATCTTGACATGTGTAAACTGTTTCCACTGAGAATACTACTGTAAACTCTATGTTGAATTTACAGTTTACCTCACAGAGAGGAAAAAGTTTGTTTTATCTGTCAACATCTGATTTTGTTTTTTATTTTTATTGTGACATCAATTAAGCTTTTTGTTCCAAAAGATATCACCTAATAGGCAAAAATATAAACAAGAAGCTAACACATTTCTGGATCTGCTTCTTGTTTGTATTTGGTCGGTTACAGCCATTTTGTATACACCAAAACACTTAAGGGACACCTTCAACACAAAAAGTGCCAGTAAAGTTGTTCCTGCTGTGCAGTTTGTGCTCCAAGAGGCTGGCACTCCACTGAAGCGTGCAGCTTCCTAATGGAGGTTCAGTGTCTCAGATGACGAGCACAGTCTATAGTCATGCGCTGTGCCTCTGTCAAAGGCACGGCTTTAACTAGCCTCCCTATTAGCGGCGGCTCAGAGGAACAAGCCAGCCATGACTACATAGTAATGGGCCTCTCTCAAACATCATAAAGAGGGATCAGTTCAGCACTGCGGGTTTCTGTCAAGGAACCATGGCCGGAATTATTTTTAAAATCACATTATTCGTAGTGGATTTCATGTGTAGTGCAATGTGAGGAGAAGAAATCATTTTAAGGGCATTCACAAACACCTTGACTTAACATCAAATATAAAGACGTCAGTATTGACAAGAGGCTAGAATTCAAGTCTACAGTTTTACTTTTGCCTGAAGCCAATACCTCACTTTTTGGATCCGGGGACAGTATTCAACATTTATGAGAACAGGCATCAAATGAAATAACAATGGCACCCAGCTGGAGAGCCTGAAGAACCATGTGAGATGATGAAAGTCTCGGACACAGGCAATGGCAAAACAAAAAGCAAGTTCTTAAACAAAAGAACATGGGTGTAAAATGAATAAATAAATATACGGTATGTTTGTCAAACACTCTGTCTGATTTTAGAAAACACCATGGTGTGCAGCTCCATTGTCATTCTTGTTTGTATAGAATTGCATCTTAGACATGGAAGGATGCAGTTGTTTGCATTTCTGTGGGATTGGGTCTCCAGACTGAGCAGCTAAATGGAGGAGAATTTCTTTGTAAATATACTGTCTGTGGCAGTCTGTGGTTTGGGGATTTTTATAGAACATAATTTAGGTCAAGAAGACAGGGCTAGGAAGATCAAAGATGTTTTTTTTCACAAACACAAGCTGAGATTTTTTTTCTTGGTCATACACTGTAACACTTTGCCCTTGTTCTAAATGCACTCAGTGATGATGTTAATATTAAAGTTAAGTTACAACAGGGCAGTTATGTTGGGAAAAATAAAAAAATACCCTAAATACAGGTCCAGATACTTTGAAGCATTACATTATTATTATAAACAGAAGATTTTTCTTTTCTTTTTTCTTTGACTGCACTGAGGAATGATGACTTAAGAGTAAGACAGTATATAACCCCAGTATGTATCTATGTCTATGGTATCTCCTCAAAGACCGAGGCCTGAATGAACACCTAAATCACACTATTGATCAGACTTACTTTCAGACACACGGCAGGATATAGGGCAGTTAAATAGTCTCTTCGCTGAGCCCCACTAAATCCCCTAAACTTCTTTCTCACCCCCAATATTGTCTCCTGTCCTTCTTCACTGTCTATGTCTTCACTGTCATCTCTCCTCCTCTGACCACACTGACAGCTGCTGACTTCAGAAAATGATTCACTGAAACAAGTTGAGTTGGTAAAGTAACCACTTTTTCACTATAAAGCACTTTTTTATATTAACTTAGGGGTACTAAAGTTACACTATGCATGATAATAGTCTTTTACTCAAGAGTTTTGTCACTGCTGTGGTTTAAAACAGCATAATAATAATAATAATAATAATAATAATAATAATAATAATAATAATAATAGTAATAATAATAATAATAATAATAATAATAATAATAATAATATAACAACTTGCCAATGAGCCAGAACAAGTGTGTTGAATGAGTCATAAGTGCTGGTACCTGAATGATAAATCCATTTATTAGCTTGTCATTTCCTTTCAAATTAGGCTCAGGAAAATTCACGAGCAATGTTTGCAAAAAGGATGTGGGAAACTAAAAATAAATATGTTGTGTTGATTAATTATTAAGTGTTTAGCAATCACAGTACACATCCCCAACATATAAAGCAGCTGTGCCGAGAACAACAACTCCTACTAAAGCCAAGAATTACGCAAAAACGCAAGAGATCAGATTTAAATTTGTCATTTAAGCATTATTGATTATTGAAGTCACTACAATGTACTGTAACTGGGACGTGACCTGAAGGACTTGACCTGTGTTTTACAAAGGCAGATTTAATGAAGAGAATTGGAACAAGGACCAATGGTCTCCTCACTTTTTATTTATTTATTTTTTTCAAATAAGAAAACACCATCACTTTATTTTGTTATACGTTATTTGTTATTTCATCCCGCCTTTTTTCTTTCTACACAAACTTTAACAGCAGGTGGGAATTGTGAACCATACATTCTCTTACACAATGCCACTACAAAAATAAGACACTTCATAAAACAAGCTGCTTTCTATTTAAAATCTGATTTTGGCCATCTCAAGGCAGACCCTGTACATAATCGTCTAAGAGTACTAAGAGGTCCCATTACTTACCACTTGAAAATGACTAATTTAATCAACACCATGATTGATTTATTGTGGAAACTTGGTGCAGTGAAAGAGACAAAATACGTTAACAATGGCAGCACAAACAGGAACCTACCTCCCAATGCCCCTCAGTCTAAATGACAAAAACTGTCCAGTGTAAGTACATTACTGGCAATAATCTTTTCCTGGATACTTTTCCTTTTTAGTGTGCCGCCAGTAGAATCACCTATCAAAACGAGGAACAGTGCAATTACATGTCCACAAAGGGCCGGATAATGGTGGACACAGGCCTGGCAGATTACTGGCAGACACCTCATTAATGCAGCACTCTTCAACAATAGGCCCAGCCATTGCTTCTTCTACATCTATCTGTCAAGTGTGCTATTAGCCTGTCAAACGGGGGACAGTCAGCGCCATTAGGCCACCCTGATAATCAGACCTATTTACTGCCTCATTTTCCCCTCCTTTACTGTCAGAGTCACAGTGTGGTCAAAAACAGCGGTCTCTTTCTCCACCCGTCATGGCTGCCCTCCCACTTGTCTCCCGAATCATTCAAAGACGAGCTCCGACGGTCATTACCTCTGTTTGAGAGTAATCAAATGCGATCCGCTGTCCACTGGCCGCTTAGAATTTAATTTTAAAATGTACTTCTATACAAAAGGGACCTTGATAAAGTCATTTATATTCCCCAGGAATTCTGGATACATGTGAGGTTGACTCACTCATCAAACTGAAATGCATCAGAAATGTGTCAGGAAAGAAAATGCGATTTAGGCAACCGTGTAGCGCCATGAGTACCTGACATGTGGAAATATACACAGTGGAAAGGCAAGCCTCTTCAGGGGTCACTCGTACCAAACTATGCTATACTGCCCTGACTCGTACTTTAACACTCATGCCTTATCAGTAATCATGGGATATGTGTCAGCCAACCCTGAAGGTTATCAATTCATCAGACTCTTGTAGCAATTAATTGTGGTAAATATCAAATTTAATTAACAAAAATCTGTCATCTGTACATTTCTGTGTGGAAAAGCTACAACTTGAAACTCATCTGACAGTTTTTTATCTTTCATTCATTCATTCATTCATTCATTCATTTTCTACCGCTTTGTCCCGTTAGGGGTCGCGGGTGGCTGGAGCCTATCCCAGCAGCTTTGGGCCTGAGGCGGGGTACACCCTGGACAGTGGCCAGTTAGTCGCAGGGCTAACATATAGAGACAGACAATGACAGACAACCATTCACTCTCTCATTCATTCACTAGGGACACTTTAGAGTTGCAAATTAACCTGTACATACATGTCTTTGGTCAGTGGGAGGAAGCCAGAGTACCCGGAGAGAACCCACGGTAACACGTGGAGGACATGCAGACTCCTCACAGAAAGACCGGAGTCGGCCGAGAATATTCGAGTCGGCCGGGTTTTGAACTCACGGCCTTCTTGCTGTAAGGCAGAAGTGCTAACCACTCTGCCACGTGCACCCCTATCTTTCATCATGCTGTAATTTTAGTTATTCAGTCCCACAAGCTCAACATGCTGTGGTGTTCATGGTCCAATTCACGAAATACAGAACAATGAGGACAGGCGTTTTTAATGTTTCACTGGGTTTATACTTGTCCCCAGAAAGGTCTTTTCTGTGTTCATGTCAAAGAGCAATGAGAGCATGAAGAATACTGTACTCCAAAGACAATATCTAAGAGCTGTCATTTTTATTGGCTGGACTCAGAAGCCAACATTTAGAAGCTGAAAGGTCTAGTTCACAAATGAAAAAAAAATATAAATGATTCAGACTGAAAAAATAAAACACAAAAAGGCACACCTCAAAACAAAAGAGACAAGGACAGACATTTAATTTTTTTTTACATTTCACCTACAACAGACCTCTTGAGTTGATCATTTTGAGCTTGTCATTGAGACCAGTCAGTAAAAGTAAACTTTAGAAAATGGGTTCACAATATGGCAAGGGCAAAATTACAAGAAAATGTAGTCACTTGTTCTTTGGTGAGAGTGTGTGGCTGCTCCTGAGTAAATACGAGTAAAGATATATTTAAATGAACATTTACAGACTACCCTCAACAGGGTTTCAGGCTTCAGTTATGAGTCCGGATTCTCTCAAATCAAAGTCTCATCTAACAAAGACCAAAGAGAACACACAAAAAAGAGATGTTTGGCTGTGACGAAAGCAGCTTTCAGCCTCCAGATGTGAACCTCAAAACAGAGGTTTCATATGAGTCATGCTGTTTGCAAAAGGGATAATTACCTAAACCCATGTTAAAAGCCAGAATATCTGGAATGCCCTAAAAGAAATGCCCTAAAAGTGATCCTATTTCTGTCATTGGATTTGTGTAAATAAACTCACGTGAAAACACATGAGCTGCTGAAATGTGCTGCAGAATATACAACACTGTATCTTTTGTCTAAAATGGCTCAAAGCAATTGTTTTTTTCTTTTTTGTGTAAAAGGTAAAGACCAGAAAAGAAGGCTCAGGAATGCATACGTTTTTCATTCACTTGAAGACATATTATCCACAGTGGAATAATCATAGAATCCCACAGTCAGCTGCTCTGTGAAGTGAGAGCTTGAAATGCACATTGTGCAAAATCATGCTATTTGGAGTATAAATGATTTACCTTAATGTAGAGATGTAATGCCTGCTGTCAGAATTATACAATGAAATAATACCACAAAGACAGCTAGAAACTAGAAACACTAAAAAATGATTTGTTAATGATGCCAGTAAGCAAAGATGGACGGAAAATGTAGATTTCTCTGTCATCTTTCACACTGCCCCCACCTCATTATTCTCATCATTATCACAGTAAAGCGGAGCGTCCACTTACCGGCCTGGTTGGTGGTGATGTCTATAGAGACGTGCTGTGCTGGGTATGGGCTCTTGTTGCTCACTCCGTTAACAGCTTGAATCTCAAAGCTATAAAGCGTGTGCGCTAACAGGTTGCTGATGAAGACTCTGGTTTCAGTCAGGCCCAGCTGCCGAGGGACAAATTCCACATTTTCGTCGCAGTGAGAGCAGGAGCGGCGGTCAGCGCGGCACTTCTTACAGACTATGTTGTAAACCACGTCACTGCGACCACCGGTTTCTCTGGGGGAATGCCACTCTAGGATTACAGAAGTCTCATTCACAATGGAGATCACGTTTCTGGGACTGGATGGGACACCTGTAATCAAAACAGAAAGACCAGTACAATTAAAATGTGGTAAGGTATCATATGCCCAGACATTTGCTATATAGACCATTTCTTTTAAGCCGGGCCCAATTGAAATGCTGATTTATTCTAATCACATCACAAAAGATCATTCAGCGAAACATCAGTGTCTATCAAACATTGGTTATTTAGCAAAAAGCACTGTTGCATGTAGTGTTCTTATCCACGTGACTCTGGAGATTCACGCTCCTGTTCACTTCCTCTACGCCCGCAGCTCCTGCACAACCTTCAGAACGAGACTTGGAAAGAAATCAAGTAATAATGAAAGTATTGTGCTTGAGCGGTGCTTTACTATTAGCTCAGTCTTTCTAGTTCACTCTTTTTTAAAATGCAGGGTGGAATTTGATTAACTTAGGTTTTTTGTGTCCCTTTGGCTGTTCGAGAGCCATATACAAAACAACACAGACTGTAAGAGAATTTGAAAAAAGAGACACTTCTCAATTAATCAGGCAATCATATCTCTATGTGCACCATCTCATGCCTGTTTTACTGTTTTTTTTTTGTATAAACATGTCTGGAGAAGATGGTTGGGTATATCGAAACTATAACGACTTGAGACTTTGGTGTTTGGACATAAGGCAGTAGCTGCTTCAGTCAACAACAGACACAATTCATCATGGTTGCTACTGATCCATGTGGGATAACCCTGGGGAGCTAAGGCAAAGCTAGCAAGCACACAAGGGTGTAGGAATGGCACTGTTAGCACTGCAGCTTCCCCTCAGCACTTCAGCAACAGAGAGGTCAGAGACAGCCAGGGCGAGACCTCCATATTGTGATTATTATGGTCTGGCTGAGAGAACAGCTAAGTGCCCCAAATACATCAAATGGTACGTAATTAAGTCCCACAGATACTATCGCTTGTAAAATCTAAAAGAGAATTATAGTGCATACAACTTTGGGATCGTCCCATCTTATTTGGGACTTACATTTATTCAGCTGCAGTGCATTCACATATAGCCTAATGCGGGAATAAACACTGTGAAGGTGTGAACAAGCCATTACAACCCTCATCGTCATTGCAACCACGCTCTGCTAATGCAGGGACAGCACTAGGAATCAGATGTGACTGCTACTTAAAGTGTGATTTGCAGACTATTAGGGCTGCCTTTGGCTGTTTTAATTTGCCATTGGATTTAATTTGTTTGGAATGGTACTTACAGCATCTCAGATACCGTTCGTTTAGCCATGTCATGGTTTGTAGGGATGGGCGATGTAACCTCGAATCAATATCAGGATTAATTCAACATGTTGCCTGAATTATGATTAATTTACTTTTATTAATTTTGCCTTATAGTCCACTCATAGTGCAGTCCCAGGGCTTTTCTTCTTGACTCTTTCCACTTTTAAAGGGATCTCTTCCACATTGTCGCACCGCTGCCTTCAGAGGGCTGTTGTCCCTCTGCACTTTTTTCTGTCACTCCTTGTTCTTCCGGTTGACTTTCCAGACTCAAGCTTCAACCTGGTGTTTTGGGAACAGCAAGCTTTTGACAGCAAATGGCCTCCTGTGACCTTTCCTCTTGGTAGAACTTCAATAATTGTTTCTGAATCTTGACCAAAAACTTGAAATAAAGCTATTGGATTTCCATTGGAAAAAAACACTATTAGCTATAGAAAACAAAGCAGCATCTGCCTAAAGTATATGATAAAATGGCTTCAAAGAAACCTCCAAACAATAATCGCAAGAGTATAACTCGAGCTTGAGAAGGATATCTTGTTTTTCTCCCTGGCCAGCCACTATTGAAAAAGCCCTGATGGTTCAAATTAAACACTTGTGCACACTGTTTACTCATCTACTCTGAGAATGGTGAGAGGCGTCCCTTCTCCGTTTTCAGAGTGTTTGTTTTATGATGTGAGACGGGCCTTGAGGGACCAACAGAAGGTCTCTTTGTGGAGATACTGATCACAGCCAGGAGAGCTGTGTGGAAGAACGCAGGGCCGTGTGGGCAGTGAGACATGAAATAAAACATGGTGGAAGGACTAAAGCTGGTTGACTACGAGTCAGAGGGACATCGGCTGTGTGTCTGCAGTGTTGTCCCGGAAATGATGAGTAGGAGATTTATAGCTTTCACTTTACTGTCAAGTATTTCTAGATCTGAAATGTAGAGGCATTATTTAATTACAAATTGGAGAATAGGTTTTAGTAGACCAACTCAAAAAATGGTTTACCAGTTACCCGTTTTGTGTATTTCAAAGAAAGGTGATGACAATTTTCTAACGGTGCATAGATAAAACTAATAAAGAACTGACAATTCAAACTTTATATCCATTAGGCAGACCAATATCACTGCACAAGGGGATTCCACCAACCTGTGTTCGGGTTTGGTCATGCTACTTTTGGCACATTACACACATTTTATTTAGGAAAGATCAGGCAAGGTTACTAAAAAAGGTACATTTTTAAATATGAATTACCACATGAAGATTCCGGGAAGTAAAATAAATTCCCTTAAACAAGTCCCGACCCATCTTCTAGTGAGGAAGTTTGATTTGTGTTGTGAAGCATCAGCACCATTTGACAGAGCTCAAGGCAGCTTTTGTGGACAAGCCACAGAAATAAGCGCTAAGTGAAAGACACAAGCTCCAAAGCCAAAGTCTGTTCAGGAATGTTGGAACTTTTCAAGCGTGTTACATTTTCCATCTTACTCTCTGTATGATTCAAATGCTTTCCAAAGAAAGTTACATAGTTGTGGTCGGCAGTGGACGACGTAAACATCTGTATACAGCCGTACTATTATAATCTAGTTGTGGGCTATGTGGAGAAAGTCTCTTCTATTTTTGATTCTTTTGAGATTTAAAAAGGTCTGGAAAACAATGGCTGCCTTCCCCAAGGTTTATGGGATAGTCTCTTATTCTGAGTGATTAGAGTGAGCAGAAGATGAAAGAAAGAAACATGAAATAGAATCCTCGTCTAAGCTCTTTAACATTTTGTTATGAGATCAAGGTCAAGTTTCTTTTTGCTGTCCAAAGTGCTGTACAGGCTTTAAAAATTAAATTCAAATAAAAAAAAGAATCAAACATAATAGAAAACCATGTGACAGATTAAAGCCCAAAACAGCAGGCACTAAAAATGTCTAAACCAAATAAAACAATGGTCAAAAAGGTGCAGCTCCACTTGTGTTAAGATAAGATAGGACTTTATTGATTCCTCGATGGGGAGATCCACTTGTAACTGCAGCTCACAGACAAAACAGAGTAACAAAGCAAATGAGTTAGAAGCACTGCACTTTGAATTAACAATGCAAAAGTAATCTGTGTACATAATTACAAAGTAATACGTGCATGTTTTTAGTGAGGATACAATTGTCCAGAGACTGTGCTATTTGATTTATATAAAGCCCTGTTACTGCCATTTTGAACGAATCACTGAACTCTTTATTTGTGTAACAACTCTTTCTACCTGACAAAGAAACCAAGCACAAGTCCATTAGCATTCTCTTAACACAATTTATTCATTCCTGTGTAATATATTTAAAATCTAGATCATAATCTGTACATGCTTACAATAAACTGGATATTAGATGTCACCAAAACCAACTTATAACCAATATCATCTATTTGTGTATTCCAAATAAATAAAATAAAAACACAGAACCTGCACACACACATGGGGTGAGCCCATGGGGAGGTGAAGAAGTACGTCCCACTGGGGCCTAGAGGCTAAACCAGGAACCATAAGGGGAAGGACTGCTATGCAAACCCTTGTTCAAAAGCCTGCCATAGTGAGAAGCCCAGCCGAGAGGAGCAGGGGTCCTACTGTGAGGCAGAACGCACAAGACAAAAGATTGGGACCGAGCAGAAGCGAGTGGAAGGAGGGTAGTTTGAAGTGCATTGCCGGCAGAGCATTTCCCTGAGGGAGAAACTGGGACGAGGGGTATAGCTGGAAGCCCCCCTGCTGACAAAGCCAGCCACTGGACAATCCATCAGCAAGCTAATCAGACTGATCTGGAGCACACTGGGACCGCGACGCAGACGAGAAGCGTTGAAGCTACAGCTTGTGCCGCTGCAGATTGGCCTGATTTAAGCTACTCTCACAGCACTCTTATCAGGACCCTGCAGTATTAAAGAGATTCTTACTAGGATGATCTCACTGCCCCCCTGTTGGCAGTCTGAGCATCACAAGCATCCAGCTTAGTTGCAGTATGTTGCTGTACATCATGCTCTGACCTTCACAGAGGTCTTTAAATGAGCTCTTGCAAAATAAATCAATCCAAAAAGATGGACTGAAGTAGTCTGAAATATTAATATTAGGCTGAACATTAAGGGCCAGCTCTACTAAAGCACTGTGCCATACCCAAACATTGTTTTTGATGCAAAAACTGTGCTTTCCGGCCTCATTGCATATGTATTTGAATCCCCACAAATACACAGCATAAAAACTAGGGAGGAGAGTATTTAAATGAGGCACGCAGCCTAATTTACCAAGCTTTGCGAGTCTCGAAATCTTTGAATAGCGCCAACATTTTACTCAGAAGAAAGATTGTCTTTGCCATTTGTGTCTGGCTTCAACCAGGTTCAGGAAAAAAACAGCACTGAACAAGCAACATCAGTGCAGACATTGAGTAGCATTAAGTATTTCTTTGCACATGTCATGCATACAGTTCAATTTTGCGTAACTTGACTTACCGGGATTGAAATGAGCTGGTTGTCAGCTCAGTCACAAACCCTGTGCAGTTTTAGTAAATATGCCACTACAGAAGCCACTCCTTGCCACACAAACGCAAATTAGCGTCCCACAGCTCAACAGATATATTTGTGTAAAACTATAACACACTGAAAATGAAACTTACAAATATATAAAGGATTTAAAAAGCAGTGTTGGGACTGAGCTGAAGTATCTGTTCAAGGAGCTATGCACAGGAGGTGGTTGTGAACATTGCTTGGGGAAAATTCAAATCCTTATGGTAGCTTGATGATATACTTGATGAAGCATTCACTAATTCACCAGAGAGAACTGCTGAACACCATGGGAGGGAAGATAAAAGCTCAAGGTGAAAGAGGGGTGTCTACCATTGAGAATATCCACAGCCTAAAGGTGCGGATGACAACACAGTGAAAATGTTCACACAACTGCAACAGTACAGTGCTGCTTTGAGGCACGTTATTAGAGCTCTCAAATTTAAAACAGGACAAAAGAGATGAGCTCAATACATGTTGTATCAGTGAAGGCCACACAATGCGGATACTAACAGACTGTGGTCTTGAGCCCAATCCTGGGGCCAATTAGATAGGTCTGCTTGAATAAATCTACACTAAATTAATACATAACAGCATCAATAATGCTTCCAGGTCTGCTGTTGTGAAGAGAATGAACCATTAAGGTGCTCCCACATGGCAGCACAGGGAGAGTGGTAAACAAACTTTTTGGGGGTCTAACACTGCTGTACAACTCCGTAACTGTGTGTCAGCAGGGACGGCAGGAGAACCTTTGCATATTGCTTTTACATCATATTAAGATAACCAGGAAGCTCCAAGGGGCCTTATTGGATCTCCAGTGGATAACGGCAGGACCGTGTCAGAGCAGCGCAGCAGCTGCCTGAGTAATTAGGACTTCAGGGGACGAAAACAGACAGACGGAAGGAATGAACCACAGTAGAAAAACAGAGGGAGCTTATTGGCATAGCGATGGAGATGTTAAGAATAGAAACTATGTAATAGAGTTAGTTTGTCTTTTTACAGGAGAAAGAAATGACTTGTTTAACGGTTAGAAGAATGCACGTATGTGAACTCACTTGTGCAGGGCTCGTCCGGCTGATCAGCGTCTCCTCTGTAGTAGCCATTGCGACACACACAGATGGTGGCGGCCTCAGTGGTGGAGCGACTATTGGGGGGACACTGGAGACAAAGGCCTGGACCCTGGGTGGACTTGAAAGTGCCTGGCGGACAAGCTGCGAGGAAAAGAGATGTTGATGAGAAATGGCTCAGCATAATATAGTTGATCCACATTGCACTAAACGTGTCAGAAATGGAGACTGAGATAATGTGGGGCTAGAGCAGGAGGGCCCAAGGTGGGGCCCGGGGGCCAAAATTGGCCCGCCGAGGGGTTTGATTTTGCTAGGCTTTTGTTGTCATGTTTTGCAACTGAAATTCAATAAATATTCTGTAGTAATGGTGGAGAATACCTAACGATTAGTAATGACCTAGAGAAGCCACTGGGTTTATACATCCCAGAACCAAACAAAACAACAATATGAACTGGGGAGAGCGGGAATCGAAACCGGTTATAGGACGATCACTCTACCTGAGCCTGGTCTGATATCCCTTCGACCAAAAATTATTTACAGAAACGTCAGACCATTCCTAACCATTTATCAAAAATTGGTTTTCTCTGATTTGCTGTATTTTTTTTTCTAATTTTCTAAATTCAGAAGCAGTTTATTAGTACTGCCCTCGTTTTCTAAATGCTTGTCCATCAATCCAACTAAACTACTTCCAAAGACAGTTTGAACTAAATCCTCTACTATTTGTAAATGTATCTTAATTTCAAGAGGAATGGGGTTGGTTGTTTGGCTTTGGTTTACTTTTAAATCCACTAGCTCTCTTCCCCTACATGTGTGTTATACCTACTGTAGATACAGTCATGTGTGAGTACTTTATACTGAGGTCAGTTTCCCAGTGTGCTCCAGGCCGTGGTGAAGGACAGAGATTATTGTGGCTGATATGACTGTGTGTAAGTCCAGGCAATAACCTAATCCATTTACCGCCACATCCCCAAAGAATACAAAGCTAAAGGGCTTCTGTGTCCTGCTGGAAGGATTTACCGTCTATAATAACCATGATAAATGTCTAATATTTTAGCAGGCATTCTGATGGCAGAGAAAGCAGTGGTGTTGCAGACATCCACAGGGAGAGGTGCAATAAATTTAATGGGACAACCGTCTTACTGTTTCTCCAGCTGCAGCTATTTGGCACAGCAATGATTGGAAAGTCTTGACTGAAGCTTAAAATGAGATGTAGGGCTGACTGGTACATCTTTCAGATTAACAGAGCTCTTTGAACAATAAGTTATCTAAAGCAATAAGGACCATAGAAACTGGTCTCAGACCCAATTCTGGGTCAAACTGCAGTAAAGATACGTCGGCTTAGTGACTCCATAGGAACAACCTTAGACCTTAGTATCAACAGGCTTTTAAGATTTAATTAAAGAATTTTATGCTTCATTAAAAAATGCACTGAGAGGCAGAGTTTGGAGGCAGCGGTGTTCTTTACAGCGCTGTAAAAAGACCGGCTTCCTGTTTTTACGACTTCAGCGTTAGTGCTGTTGGACTGGTCTCTCTGATGGGCTGTTAGTGATGGATTAGGAGATAGAGAAACAAGCCAGTGAAGGGGAAACATGGGGCACTGACTAAACACACACAAATCCCACGCTGCTGCCCCCAGCAGTGAATGCTCTCTGCCGTCTCCGTCCATCTCATAGAGGCTAAATGACTGACCTGTTGTCTAGTCACACTGCACTGTCCACACATGTGAACAAACAGCTTATAAAACAACCCTAGGAGGTGCCCAGATGAGGGGAGCACATCACTATGTTGTGGATGCTCCCCTTCGACTCTATAACCTGCTTTGTGATGTTTGGAAATACACAGACCTGTATCTGTATGGTGTGAGTGGATATAGCATCATCTCTTCTGCTGTCAAAGATATGTTTTATCTGTTAGACTATCTTCTAATACAAAAAACATAGACACTCTTTAAAACCTAGCGCATCCATATGGGTAAGCACGAAGCAGCTGCACAGCCATTTTATAAAGCTATAACCTCCAAAGATATCAGTGAATACAAGACCGTAAAAACACAGATCAAAAATTCATTTTCAGCCAGAGAGGGAGAGAGAGAACTTATGTGTCATCATGTTGGCTGAGTAAAAATGGGACGTGAGCTGAGGAGACAAGGAATACACTACACTCACATTAAGGTACAGCCACTCTTCAAATCTATTGCTGGGTTTTTTATGAAAAAAAGACCATAATAAGTTGTTGAGCACCCGTTTAATGACGTGCAAGCAGAATAGGAGTATCAGACTGTGCCCTCAGGTTGTGTGTTTACAGACAAATAATATCCACTTCGGACGATCATAAATAGGGAAAGAGGAGATGAACAAAAAAAGGAGCAAGAGAGGCTTTGCTGAATCAGCTGTCTGTCATAGCAGCGCTGCACACACAAAAAAAAGGCCCAAAGGCAAACCACTGAGCAGGCAGCCGTACACACAGACACTGCAGAATAAACACTCTTTAAAACGCTGAGAAATAGACCGACATCGACTCCAATGCTATTATCACCTCCAGAATCCATTTGAGGATGACCTCAATAAATGAAATGGAGCGCGCACATTCACTGCCACTTGACTGGCATATGGCCTGTGATAATTTAGCGCCTTGTGCAGGACAATTGGTTACGCTGTTTTCAGAAAGTAAGATAGGCAGCTACAGATTAAAATGTGTTTTGTGAACGGTTAGAACTGTTCACACAAGGATGTGCAAAGATGGGTGTTATGGATTGGAATACACTACTCTCAATCCATTTTTAAATATTTTTTTATCTTATAGAAGACAATGTTTTCCTGCTAATGCTCATGTTTTCATCAATACAGGTCGTTTGTCTAACAATGTCAATAAGACTCAGAAAATGCAAATCTGTTATATCACTTTGTACCACGAGCTCCCTATCTGTTAGCATCAATTCAAAAGAGGCGCTAGTTACTATTCAACCTGGCTGTATGATGACATTTTCGTTTTAAAATGTGAAGATTTGACTCTCTTGAATATGCATCTCTCCATATTATCAGCTCTTATTGAGAACTACCTTTCCTTGGATTAGACACGCAAGATCCACAGCGTCTACATGTAAGATACACCCATAATGGAGTCAATGTTCTTTATCTAATCAATATAATATGCTGATGAATCCCTGCATTAAACTCATTAATTAGCTGCTCGGTGATCTGCCACAGAGTGAAGGGGGAGGAAAACAGTTACAGGCAAAGGAAGGGAATGAGAAAGCAATGTGAACAATATTAGCTAAGCCTCAGAGGTCTCGTTGTGAGGGCAGACGGCAGTGGGTTGAGCATCGCTATGCTTCATCACATTTGGAACACAGCCCAAAGTCTTTCCTCTTGATTTGTGCATATTTAGATTTGCAAAGCCAGGAGTTCCTGTCCTGAAGAAAGAAACACCCTATAGACCTATCACTCATCAAATGTGTTGGTTTTCAGAGACAGGAGGGAATAGAGCATTATCTAAACAAGCAATTAGTCTCCCCTGTGGAAGAATAACCCACAACTGAACTGGCTGTACGCAGAAACAAAACATTCCTCTCTTTCAAGTGGTCTCGACAGGGTTCCCTCTGTTGTGTTCTTTGCTCCTAACTTCTTCCCTGCCCTATAGCATCCTTTGTGTGCGTCCCACCGGTAATGAGTTGCTCCCAATTCTCTTCCACCTTTCCTCCCCTTGTTGCTTTCTTACATTGATTGACAGCTTTGAATCCTTATTAAGCCTGGCTCTCTGTCTGGCTGCCTCGAGCCCAGACTGTGGTGAGCTGACAGAAGCATGGCAGCAGCAGCTTACTTCCTGCTACTCATCACAGTCTAATTGTGATGACCTCATGTTTGTGCTAGTCTGACCGGGAAAGAGTAGGTTATGAATTCCTTCTTAGGGAACTGTATGGCAAACCTATATGGGAATGAAAAGGACTTGTAAGGATTTGTAAAAAAAAAGATACTTCTGCCCAAGCATGTCCATGTCTTTAATGGTAGGTGCAGACAAAGGAAGAATATGCAAACTCCACACAGAAAGGTCCTGCCCTGGCTGGGAATCAAACTTAGGACCTTCTTGCTGCAAATGCATAGTAGTTCATAGTGCACTTAGAAGTAGGTAGTTCGAATGTTGGTTAGGCATTTGGCAAGAAAAACAGGCCGGCATAGATCCAACAGTGGTTGAATTTGTACATATCATGGTGTATGAATTTAAAGCTCTATTTTTTTTTAGAAGTGCAGTGTTTGTCAGTACAACAGAGAGTACAACTGTACTGCAAAGAGAACAAGACGGATAGTTTGCTGAATACAGAGTTTTTTTTTTTTTGTTTACACTGAATGTTGGTGCTGCCCCCAAGAATCTCAAATGAAATCCACAGAGACCAGAGCCTAATTCTTTGTCTAAAATAGTAAACAAATTAGAAAGACTGGCCAAGGCTGACACACAGTAGTTAAACATGAGTGTGAGTGCATTGGTAAAAGCTACACTAGCAGTAAGTCTGACTTAAACAGGTGTGGTTTAATTTCACTAAAGCTTACTTAGATTCAGTTTATGGATGCCACTTAATTAAAAACATGCACAAACATAGCCTACATATCTCTTTGTCTGTTTATTTAGTAGTCTAGTCTTGGATTATAGTAGCTGAAATTAACCAAGGCAATGTATTTTAATTAGAATATCTAGAAGGTGTCGAGTTCATGTGGTAATTAAAACATTTGTTTGGAGTACACTGCAGCAAACAGGTCAGGTGAGTGTGAGTCATTACATATCCTGAACCAGACATCAATAATTCACTCCAACTTTGTATAACAGCCAGAAAACATGTTGTAATGATTGGCTAGTACATGACAAAAATAATAATACAAGCTGCAGAGTGTGAGCAGGCTTAAACAATAACTGATGCACAGATCAGGGGGGTTATGGGTAGACTGTGCAATGTGCTTTCTATTGTGCAGCAGAAGCAATACATCATGCACAAAGGCACATTGACGCTAACATAAGGTGCATGTGTTGAGAATGCACCATTGTAAAATATAGAAATCTAGGAGCACAATGAGAAGGGGGCATTATATAAACGCATGTAGTACCCAAAATGCACAAAATATGGAGTATTTAGTAAAGATTAATTTATAATTTATAGTTTATTTGATAGGGTTAGATGCAATAAACATAGAATATCTTCTCAAAGTAATCCCGTGTCAGTATTCCAGTATTGTGAGTGAAGAACACAAGAACAATAAAAGTAAACAAGAGTTACTGTATTTCTTATGGTAGATTTCTGAGCAAGCACATTCTACGCAGAAAACAATGGCAAAACCTAAACATGCTATTTTTGATATTCATTATAAGTTTAAAATGATTAACTAATTAAACTGAAGCACGTTTTTTGACTCCATTTCTGTTTGAAATTCAAGCTCTGTTGTCCAAAAGTGAGCACAAAGTCTACGTGACACAGAGAAGCCCATACGTTGTGAGTTAACGTCTGTGACCCTAAGTCTAACTCTTAGCTCTCCAATCCACCCCTTAAACACACTCCTCATCCATCACATGGCACGGATCACAGGCTCTGGAGTCATGCATACACACCCTCGCTCACAAACACCGCAGACGGCCTCACAGAGGGTCACAACCCCGATTTGACTATTGGTTTGCTCAGTCACTCAGACGGACAGCCTCCTCCTACTCAAACTGTGTACATGGCAAGCGCATGCCTGAGAAGATTTGCCTGCATGATAAATATGAGCATCTCGGTCGGGACTGAAATGAGCATGTCGCTGTGACAGAGGGGACACAAAACGTGGTAGGACAGCCAACATCTTAAAACAAAAAGGCAATCAGTGGCGCAGCCAATTGGTATTCAGCCTCTCTCTTGTGCCATTGTTCATTTTCCAGCCTCCATCCACATAATGAGCTGCTTTTCCAACCCAGGTGTTCCATTTCTCTACAAGGTCATTGAAAAACACAATACAATTATTTGAGACAGAGGCATGGCTAGAAACAAAGGCTTGTCAGAAACATCACAAAATGCCTGGAGGATATTAAAAGTCAGGGTAAGCAGCCTTTTAAGGATATGGTTTATTCATTCATCCAAATGGATTTAAGAAGAGTTTTGCGTATTTTCAACACAAATCATTTGGAACTCTTAAAAAAGAAAACAGGAGTGTAAATGTACAAACTTCTCAAGAATGTTTCAATAGTTAAAGGCAAGCATAGTTCAGAGTGCTGACTTCATTTAGAGTCTGCTTAGTGTATGTCTGCAGTCCTCTCTGTCATCGCCTTCTAATCTCTTAGAAAGAAGGAATTCAAGGAAGAAAAGAAAGGCCAGAGAAGTTTTTTTTTTTTTTATCAGAAAGAAAGAGATGACTGAGAAAGTGCAGCACGGGAGCATACCTCGTCTGCTTTTGTGCGGGGCTGAGGAGAGGTCCTCCCACAGAACACTCCCCTTGATCATTAATCATGTGTCCACTCTGGCCTTGTCAGAGCCTCTCCTGAGCTAAAACATGCATCCACACTCAGATTCACAGATACATGCTGCACACCACCTGCTTCAGTCGGGCTTCTCACCACTGTGGACAGTACAATAGTGGACAAATAGACTTTGGTGGTAGCTGTAGAAGAGGCAAACATTGGAGATTATGCAGTTATCGGCATATTTAAAAAACACTACAGTTATTGTCTAGGAAAGTTTTTACTTATAGTTTAAAAAAAAAAGCTGTACCAGTGTAAATGCGAGAGAAAGAGAAAGCAGAAAGTAATATTAAAAATTCAGATAATATTTATACAAATGTTAACCTTGAAATGAGAAGGAAAATAAATTTAACAATTGTATGGAGAGTGAAAATCTTACTGGATTCAATAGAGGGCAGTGCAGCGGTGGAATAAACAGAGAAGGAGCCAGTGTCCATCTAATAAAAAGTCTGTTTGTTCCATATACGGATGAGAAATCAAAGAGTTGCACTGTTAATGCAAGTGAACGGAGCAGGTGTCTGGCAGACAGTGAATAGTCGAGGAACATGTTCAGTTCAAATAAAGTGCGTGTTTGTCAACTTGTATAAGAGCCAATTATTAGATACGACAGTCAAAAGTGGCTCACAGAAATAGGGCAGTTTGGATGATTTTACTACAATGAAGAGGCCTTGGTTTCAGAATTAGGATTAGTTTGAAATTAAAAAAGGGCTTGTTCATTTTATTGGTAAAGATCCGGAGAAGAAGCTAGTGATGCAATGTGTGATTGTGTTAGGGGGAAAAGAAAGAATCTTAACAAACCAGCACACAATTTAGCAGACAGCCCACGCCCCTGGGCAGGCTGTTACCATGGTAACCTCACAGCCAGTATTTTTTGGCCCTCACTTTCCCTTTGAACAGCCGGCCAATGACAGAGCAGCCGACTGGGAAATCTGGCTTACTCAGAGTGCACGGGGAACAGTGCGCGTCTGTGTGTGCACGTGTGGAAATATATGTCAGTGCTATAACATGATACAGATGAAGGGGGCTACAGAATCTCCTCAGAGGCTCATCAAAATGGAGAGTTGAGTGCTGCGTCTGGAACATGGTCGAGGTCAGGTGTACAGTATTTCCAGATATGTGTGGCTACTGTATGTGCCAATTACAGAAGCGTGTCCCTCACAAAGAACGAGTGGTCACAGTGGACACAGACGAGAGGAGGAGGCTATGATATTCCAGGATCCTCGGCTGTGCCAATTCGTCTCAAGCTGGCAAGGTACAAGACAAAGCCATCCTCCAAAGCATATGAGCACTCTGCAGGCAGTAACTTCTGCTCTGCTCTAGCAAACACAAACCTGCAGACTACAATTAACAAAACAAGGGGCTAGGAAGAATTAATAATTGTGTTTTGACTGGCAAAATAAAACATGCAGTATTTTCGAAGCAACCTTGAGGGATAAAAGACTGTTGAGGTGCCACAGAAATTGAGAGCCTGTACAAAAGCAGGTGGTTTTTGCTCAATAACATGATAACTTTAGGATATTGTTGTGATCTTAGTGTAAGTAAGAAGAGCTTATCAAGTGCTTTTATTCTATACATATATCTCAATTTCACACGTCATGTAGCTACGCCCTTTTGGTTCTCAACCCTCAATGTGCAAGTGCAAGCTGAAAATTTGTATTGTGGTCAGCTCCTTGCTGATTGGTTATCAGAAAAACAAAGTAAAATAAAAATAAAAACGACTAACTTTAACTAACCACCCACTGCTGATCTGAACATAGCATGACCAGCCCATTATTTAAAAATTTGCAAACAATTAAATTTTGTAGGGTGTTTCTACAGCAAAAAAAAAAAAAAAAAAACAGCAAAAAGTTTTAATGTACAGTTCAAGTTTATGAGTCTTGCACACTGGGATCAATCGTGTGAGGTCATAAAATGAGTTGTATTAAGAGTTGTCAATTAGCTTGTGATTCTGTCACAGCGAGCAATAAAGTATATGTTCCAAGAAAAATAGCGTCCTTTGTCTCTAACTCACGAGGAGCCATTAGCTTCCTCTGTCTCAGCACTTGTCTCTTTTAAAAAGGATCTAGCTCATTAACTTCATGGCTCAATCAATTAATCTATAGCAGTTAGCCAAAGATGCCCACTCTTGCTTCTTTTGCTCCTTGGCTGTTCCACGGTTCAACAATGTCCATTAAATGTGGAGTACTCAAAAGCTTGCACTGTTCTGTCATGGCTTTTTGACAAACCGTAGATTGGGAACACTGAATGGGAAAAGGAACAGGAAAGCACCAAGGAATGTGTTTTACATAAAAAAAAAAAAAAAACAACACACTTGTTTTGGTTCAAGACAGGAATTTAAAATGTTATTATTAAATATTATAAGAAGAAAATGTTCTTTTCTTTTAATGATTAAAATGAAACTGCACTTCAGACCATTTATTTGAAATGGATACTTGGCCTTTTATGTCTTTATCTGATTCCATGTGTTATTCTAATTATATCAGTGAGGAATGAAAAAAAGCAATACCTCACTAAAGAAAAGATAAAATATTACAAATGCTTAAAGAATTCAAATAAAATGTGCTTATAAAAACATCTTTAGACACATAAACTCTAGTTGCCTGCAAACTGAATATACATTTTCCATGCAGGTGAAACAAAGGCTGTGACAGATGAGGTTTCTTAACCAACATCATCTGCCCATGGAATTGATTTTTGGGTAATACATTTTTTTATTGTGGTTAAATGCACATTTGTTATTACAAATCGTAAACACTCAGCTGAGCTACAAAGCTCTGGCCTTCTCTATTTCCATCTGGAGCTAAATATAGACTGCATTAGCTGACAGAAGTATAGGGAGTCAGCATATATGTACATATATGTGCTGCAAGTGTTAATATAAAGTATGTATACAAAGAGTGTAAGAAGGATTAAGAAACAAATTCAAACTACAATTGTCGATCTTTCCCTTTTCTGTTTTTTTTTACTAAACCTAAATGAGGTGCCATACTTGCTTTAAATGCAAAAGAATCAACAGGGTTTTATATTTTTACAGGCTTCTGAAAAACTACAGAACATTAAATACAATTTCTATCCTATAAGTATGTTTTTTTTTCTCGTAAAATATTCTCTGTATCAGTACTTTGCAGAAAAGTCCCACAGACACATTTGATTTGGATGACTGAGTTGCAAATGCCGCCGAATAGAAAAGCACTGAAAAGCCTTATAACCCACATGTAAGCATCTGCACCTCTTCATGCTGATCCTGACATTTTCACACTTGGCAAAAGAGGCCGTCAGACACAGCGGGGGGTAGAGGTGAACCTTAAAGTAGATTTGAAGGTGGGTGACAAGAAAAGAAAATGGGACGACTGTTTGAAATCCAATAGGAAGCTTAAAGTCTGGCCTCTGGCTGTGGGCTGCATGCATCTCTGGGGAAAGAGTGAGCGTTAGAGAGGTTTGAGAGGGGAGTGTGACAGGGATCGTGAGGTCTGCAGAAGCGGTATGCACCTGATCACGTGGTGAGTAAAAGAAATAAGAAAATAAAACATGCATCCCCTACTAAACAAATATGCATTTAGCTGTAAGATGTTCCTGTAGCTATATGAGCACATCCTCTTATCATCACCCATGCTGCTATTATGCCTAATGGCTAGTAATAATAAAATCCTCAGCATCAAAAGCAGAGAATATGTGTGAAGCGTGGGAGAGAGGAGTAAAGTGACCGAGATCAGGCAAATTGAGTGAGATGCAGAAGAAGAGCGGGGAAGTGAGAGGAAAACAAAGTGAGAAAGCTCTCAAGAGTGCATCTCAGGCTGGTGGTGGCAAATAATATTGTGCAAAGCAGTCATTTGTCATTGCATATTAAGCGACTGCCAAGTTATTATTCCTAATAAGGAAGAGACACTAGGGAACTGACTGTAAAAAGGCAGAATTATAAATGCTGTTTAGAGTCTCTGTGGGTGCTGTCAAACCTGAGCCTCGCGTACAACGGAGCGATGCAGATAAGTTATTATTGTCAAAAAGGGTACAATACGTCCTAAGTGTATTGAACTGACTACTTTGGAAAGCCATTTTATTTTTGTTCAAACAGTGTGGTGTACGTGTATTGAATAGGTCTAGCTACACACAACAGTCGATTGGAGGATTTTGAGATCCTTAGAAAAAATGAGGAGCAAAAGGAAAAACTCCAAATTATACTATATTCTTAAAGAAGACATTCAGAGAAAAAAAGAATGCTATCTTGTTTGTACAGTTGATGTTTTACAGCACTCACTTCAGGAATTAAATAATAATAATAATAATAATAATAATAATAATAATAATAATAATAATAATAATAATAATAATAATAATAATAATAATAATAATAATAATAATAATAATAATAATAATAATAATAATAATAATAATAATTCATTCATTTTCTACCGCTTTGTCCCGTTAGGGGTCGCGGGTGACTAGAGCCTATCCCAGCAGCTTTGGGCCTGAGGCGGGGTACACCCTGGACAATGGCCAGTTGGTCGCAGGGCTGACATTTAGAGACAAACATTGACAGACAATCATTCTCTCTCACATTCATTCACTAGGGACACTTTAGAGTTGCCAATTAACCTATACATGCATGTCTTTGGACGGTGGGAGGAAGCCGGAGTACCCGGAGAGAACCCACGGTAACACATGGAGGACATGCGGACTCTTCACAGAAAGACCGGAGACGGCCGAGAATATTTGAGTCGGCCGGGTTTTGAACTCACAACCTTCTTGCTGTAAGGCAGGAGTGCTAATAATAATAATAGATTGGATTTATATACTGTAGCGCTTTTTTCAAAGGACTCAAAATGCTTTACTGAGTCTGAGCTTTCTCTCTTGTGTTAAAGTTTGATGTTATGTCAATCAGCCAACCACTTATTACAAAGCTTGTACAGGTCTGACAAAACTGAAAACAAATATAATGTACATAATAATGTCAAAGAAAAATAAATCATACATTGTCAGTGGTAGTCAAGCACTGAGGTTCAAGTATAGTTGTGCTGGCAGAAATTTATTTTTTTTGCTCATATTTCAGTGAATATCAATTTAAATGTGCACTCATCAGCCCGGATGCTGCACATGAGATGTACTTGGACGTTCCAACATGACAACATTCCAAAGCACAAGGCCAAGTCGACCTGTCATTGGCTAAAGCAGCATAAAGTGAAGGTTCTGGACTGACCATCTCCGTCTCCTGACCTCAGTATTATTGAGCCACTCTGAGGAGATCTCAAATGTGCTAAAATGTGCTCTTACAAATTCTGCCATGAGCACAACTGTACCTGCATCCCAAAATCCAGAACAAAGTCAGGCTCAAAACACCCAAATGTATGTTAGATTTACACCTACATGACCCCCACACAACCTAATCGAAAAACTGTTTGTCCTTCTAGACAAACAGACACACACTTTCCAAAACACCTGTCATATCCTGGACAGTTCTGACCTTTATGATTCAGTCAATATGCCCTGAGCTATGAAATCAGCAAACACATGGGATCGTGATACGACTTGGTTGTGTGTGTGTAAGTGTTTCTTTGAGAGATGTGCAGCAAATAGCACAAACACTCAATAGCGAATGATGCATGTGATCATCATGTGCTTATCACATAAAGTATTTCTATTAGAACTAATGGTTTTGAGCAAAAAGAACATCTGCAGGAGAAGATGATATCACTCTAAAAATCTCATGCCCTGAAAGGGTTCTATTCTTTTTAAGATTTGTAGTTGAACCAACGAAGCCCTATAAAAGGACTACACAATGACTCAGAGCATACACACAGTAGCAGTAAATGTTAGTGCTACTGACTCTTACTGATGCCGGATAATTATTGGTGGTGACCTAGGTGCCTCAAAGTCAGTTGGAGCTACATCAAACATCAATACTCCAAATCCCAGTCAACGCCCAGACACATTGACAGGTGTTTAAACACCCCCGTGTATACTGACATAAAGAAGCTCAGACAGAGTATAGAGTTTATTATAAGGTCTGACATTACACATGCACAAGAGAACTCATGAAGTACATGCAATACACTATAAAAACGAGTATTTTTGTATATTTAAATCCAAAAACAAAATGTTTTTTTTAGTACTATCAAGCAGACCCCCGTCTCGACCTAAGTGCGAGACAGTGATAAGAAGTGAAGAACTTGTGTCAAATATTTAATTCAACACTTCAAATCTCAAAAATAAATTTAAGTGATGATGACATTCTCACTGTTTTTAGCTGTTA
Source organism: Neodontobutis hainanensis (assembly GCA_024349245.1). Taxonomy (NCBI): domain Eukaryota; kingdom Metazoa; phylum Chordata; class Actinopteri; order Gobiiformes; family Odontobutidae; genus Neodontobutis; species Neodontobutis hainanensis. Next base: position 963,819 of record JALDNG010000052.1, read on the forward strand.
CTAACGTCTTAGCTAGTCAAAGGTTATTAAATTAGTTGTATGATAGACTTAACGTTTAGGACCAGGCACTCGGGGATAATTGAAAATTATTAATTTTTAATACTGCACACCTAACGTACCCATTGCAGCTAAAGAGCCTTCGTCAGGGTGAGCAACCTTGTCACGCTGGCTGGACATGACAAGCACGAAAGAGAAAATTCTAATATTACAAATTGAAAAATCTCACCCAATATTATATGTATTTTTTATGTGTGGATCTGAATTTGTGTATTTCTGTTCTATATTGTGTGAGATACGTTCTCTTTGTATTATATATATTTTCTCTCTCCTGCTTGTCTTGTACTTTTATGTTGGCCTAATTGCAGTTATTTTTTATATATATTTTAATTTTGATTTGATCAACTACTCAGCTGTTTGTGCACTTCTTTTGAGTAGAAATGGATATTGCCAATTTTTTGTTTGCAAATAAAACTCCCATAGTCCATTACTACGGTAGTTTTAACTTATTTTAATATATTCATTCAGGTCATACATTTGCATGACCTGAGTTGCTTTTCACTAAAATTAACTTGGACTTGCTTGAGACATGAAGGTTATGACTTGAGACTTACTTGTGACTTGTACATGTGTGACTTACTCTCACCTCTAGTATCAAGAATTAATAGGAACTTAATAAATCACTCCTCTTTTTTCAAATTCCACCAGGGGACACTTGAGGAAAACACTTGAGAAAGAAAACATTCACTGATAATACATTTAAAACACACAGACACCCAAGTAACACTAGATAGCCCAACTAAGTGTAAACCTACCCCAATATAGAAAACCCCCGAGTACACACATATCCACAGACTAAACATAACACATACACTTTAAAACATGTCTTCCTAGGCCAGGACATATTGGATTAGGAGTGATTTTTTTTCTGCTGTCATCCCAGAGGTGCTAGATTAAATGCCACTCCCACTTTAGTGCAGATGGCTGCAAAAATAAATCATACATCCTTATATGCACAACCTCCAATAAACACACACACACACAGTAGCAAACAGACATAAATCTAGAGAAACGCTGGCGTGGGGAGATATATAACATGTTGGCACACACGAACACTAAAGCACCTGTACGCTCCAGTGCGTCTGTTCTTTGTATTTCAATCACTGAATCGATGGCTCTAAATTGATTGTAGCTGAGCGGGGGCCAGAGATGTTCCCCCTGGCTTGCTGCCCTGGCCCTGTATTGATTAGATCTGAGAGAGCCAATTGCTTTCACACTGGATTAAGGTGTTCCGGGGCACTGAGCACGGATGGACAGGGAGGCAGAGGCAGCAAGATGCAGAAAGAAAGGAGAAAAGATGATACGCTTTGCCGCAACAAAACATGAGGGCAACCCGGACTAATTAGTTAACAAGGAGAAGATCATTAAAATATACAAACGCACTGAAGACATGCAGACAACAACATGGCTTCCAACACACACCTCCACACTGGAATCCTTCAGATCAGAAGACACTAACACAAATCAAGGGTGTAATCTTGTTTGACCCCAAAGCTAAGTAGCCGGGGGCAACAGCATTACACTTCAAAGCTTCACTCCAAGTTTGCTACGCAGTCCAGCTCCAAAGTCTTACGCACTGTAACCTTGCAGAATCAAACCCAACTTTTAGCATCAGCTAGCATCGCAAGGTCTAACAATGAAAGTGGTAGATAAATCTGTTTTTTTACAATCCTACACAAACCCTGGCATATTCAACTTTCAACTTTCTGATGTAGAGAACAACACCATGCTCGCGACATGTCATCAGTCCTCTTCATACAGAGACTAACCGCACAGAGACTAACCACACGAGACGCAAGCATAGGCGGTCTTAGCCTGAAATAAAAATGAGGCATCTACTTGCCTCTACAATGTAGGTTTAAATCCAGATTAAGTGCTTATGAAAATGGTGTGCGCCAAGATGGGGCCCGTATTGACTGAGTGGTCCAGGGCCCCTAGGTCTGAGTGCTCTCAGAGAAGCACTAACCCTATTCACATGGCATTAGGGGTGTAAAAGCATCACATTGACTGCGTGAGTCAGGCAAGCTCAAAATACATTTGGTTAATGCCCCTATTGTTGCGTAGCAGAACGCCAAGAGAAAGAGAACAGTGGTAGAGAAGGAATTAAAGAGGCAGAAAAGATGAGATCGAGTGAGAAAACAAGGAAAGGAGGGGATGGGATTTGCGGGCCCATTCAAGCCACAATGGCTGTGAAGCATACGGAGAAAAGCACACATACCAATATCCACACAATATTATCCAATAAAAAGACTGCAGCAAGTGTTGTTCATGAGAGTCTGACTCGACGCTTGGCTGACACACAAATTTGGCCGAAGTCGGGGAACACGTAATGATAGGCCGAACACTGTGACCAGTAATATAAAGGTCAGTTTTAGAGAGAAGTAAGAGAGAAAAGATAGAGGAGCTCAACGTGATGAAGAGGCAGAGTGAAATTGACTGAGTGTATGAGCATGTGTGCCTTTGTGTCCCTATCACTCTGCGTTTGCTTCATTCCCCAAAGGGTCTTATTATGCTTTGCGCTGGCTCCGACACAAAGGCAGCATCTCTGTATCTCAGCTCCATCCAGATCCCCCAGAGAAGGTTCTCCACACAGCAAATCCATTTGTTTGTCAGCTTCGGCTTCTATTCGGACTCGGACTAATCAGATATCATTCTGTGTGAGAGGCGTAGCACTGTGCGCTTTGGCCTTGTGCTACACTAGTGCTGTCCCAGGACTCTGATAACATCTCTGCCCTTTCACTGAAGACTTTTTTGTGTTTATATGTGCTACACATCATAAAGCAGTGCGAGAGGCTAAGTTATAAAGGTATCTTTCACTGCATCTTTAATTATGAGTCAATAAAGCTTTTTTGAACGTGAAAGTTATTATTCACACGAGCCTTGCAGTTTTAGATGTTGTGTGAAAGACAGCTGCCAGACTTTGAATAGGTCAAGGATTATTACAATACTTTTATCCATTGTGCTTAAGTGATTACTGTCTGCTAGACTTACATGGAACATTTGACTCACATTTTATAGAAGCCAAGAAGCACATGCATGTGAACACATGAGGTATCTATTATCACTAAAGAGATATAAAGGCTTTTAAAGAAGATAATGAGCGCACCACACAGTCACCAAGTACCTTTGTCAGTGGAAATAATTAATATCTATGAAATCATACTTAGAGCGTAGTCTCTAAAGCAGAAGGGAAAGAGAGGCAAAGATAAAGCTTATCAATCCTAAAAGTGAACCATTTTAGTTAGACATTGCCTTTTATGCATCGTTTAAGATAGGATTTTACATTATTATATTGGTCCGTGGCTAGTGGTTAGAGCTTTGAAATCAACATATTTAAAGCAAAGCATTATTATAAATAAAAAAATACAAGGGGAATGTCAGAATTGTAATATTACATAATGCTCCATTTCTTGTCTCACTTTTTACTATAATACAGCCTATATTCACTAAAACCAGTAGGCAGCGCTCAACCGGTTAACATGTTCCCACTCACAGAGGATGTATGAGTGGGATGTGAGATAGGAGTTTTTTTATGGAATGCAGCTGAACACCCCCCTCCCCCTGAAAAAAAAAAAAAAAAACAGACTGTCTGTCTGTGCTTGATTAGATTTCATAAAAAACACACTCTTCCAGCAGTTGATGAAGGAATGCTAAGCTTTCACCTCCTTAAAACTGCACACACACTCTAAGTAAACAGGCACACAGATATCTGACTAGCTATGTTAATTCTGCTATGGGAGAAAAGCTGCACCCCTCCAGCCAGTGTGGGAACTCTGTAAACAAATGGAGCACAAAGCACAAAGTTCTCAAAGAGAGGATTACCAAGTCACTCTTTCACTTATCCGCCTTCTTTCTCACTGCCCCCAACTACCTCTCACACAACACGCATGTATAGATAACTCTACTCTTGACCCCATCTCACTTTCAGGATCCAATATTCATGCAATGCATTTTCTTGTGTGCGTTTTTTAGAAGACCGCCGTAGCAACAGGATGAGTGACAGCTTAGTCAAGATCGATAATTTGTCACAGAGATGACATTGAGTTTTATTGGCTCCTCTTGTCTGTCATTCGGATAAAGGGAGGCTTTCCCTCACACATCCGGCCTGACCCTGAAAACTATAGTCTGTGTTTACTGTCAATGAGAACACATAATTACACATAATGACACAGCACCGTGCAGATTAGGAGACATGTCTAATAGCTGGATAATGCATTGTGAATGTTTGGGGGTTTTGTTTGATATGACCCGCTCGTTCATAGAAGAATGACTTGGCGTTAGACCATTTGCACCTTTGCACTTTGTCTTACATCATGGATTACACAGAAATAATTCATTTTATAGGTTTAATCTCAGACAGCACAGCGATGCAGAAAACATGATCAGTTTAAGAAATCCAACACACCAAGTTAACTTTCCGATGCTACGTGAAAGTGGGTTTTTATCATTTACAGGAGTGGGCACCCTTTCACTTTTTTAAAGGTCCAAACAAGCAATTATTTTATTTAATTTACAGATGCATAACCAAGCCTGCTAACTCCTACTGAACCCAACATAGAAAGAAACTGGCTTCTAGGATTGTGTTGGCAGTCATAGTTTGCATTGTTGTAATTTGCATGCATTGGGTGACTTTTTATTGCAGTGGCGCTCTTCATACTCATATGATTTCCACATTACAACAAGCTGGGTTCTGAGCCAAAATCTCATGTGTGAAATGACTAACAGAATTTGCAAGGAACATTTATGATTGCTATTCCGTTCTAATTAGAAGCTAACATAACCTTGGCTAGCGCTCATTTATCATTCAGTGCAGTTGATAACCCCCAGGTGTTTTTTTATTGTCAAACTAAACAAGCTTGGCTTTCATATTAGCCCAACAGTGAATATACAGATGGAAGCTGATGGCACGGAAAAAAAATCAACAAATGAGAGGCAATGGAGAGGAAGAATTAGTTGTGCCTTCCCAACCGAAAAGTTTCACAGTGTCCCCCTCATTACTGCCTGCTGAGGGACATTTCAACGAGAGGAGAGGAAAAACAATGACAATTTAAAAAAACATATTCTCCATATTGACAAACAGATCCAATGGGAAGACCAGACTTGACCACTTTATTGACAATGACTTTGGTGCGTTCTTTACTGTGAAATTATAATTAAAAAGCATCAACCAGAAGGGTTTGATGGATGGGGGTCAGGACCGGTGTGAGTGGGTGAAGAGGAGCCCCTCGGAATGAAGGGCTTTTGTGTTTTATCAGTCAGGATACACAGGCAAATTAAGCAGAACCCCAGCCATCTGTTAAGTGTATGGGCTCTTTTGTTTGCTCCTGTCCCAGTGTCTCGGTGTGGCCCCAAAACCCCCAGAGTCCATGAGGAGCGGACAAGAGTGATGTAAAAGTTAGGTCCAGATATGGGCACTGAAAAGATGTCTGGGACTGAATTGGAGCAAAATAACTGAAAGGGATTTGACAAAAACATTGCAAGACGTGGGGTTAAAGTGGAAGGTTCTCAAAAAAGTTCTTGTGCGGCAATGAAAGGCTTTGGGAAAAAAAGCCTGCTGACCAAACACATGACCTCAAAAGAAAGGTTAGAAAAGCAGACAAAAACAAGTACTGAAAAGGAACAAGACGGAAAGTGAGAAATAATAGGAGTATGTTGTCTCCGTGGGGGATAAGAAGGACTCTGTGTGCGGTGGGTATTTCCATTATGTGTGAACAAAACTCGCTGGATTCCCCTTGCATCATTAGAGGCTGACTCTCTCGTTGCATTGAGAGTGGTGCATCTGTGTTTGGGGTCATTACTAACACACTGTTTGGGCCTTCCATTCAATGAGTCATTGTTTAGGTCACACTCTTTCACCAGCCCTCTTTGCCATCCTGCCATTAACCCTTGTGAGATCCATGGAAACACCGCCAAGCCTGTCCTGCGTCTCCCTCCAAATTCTTCATTTTTGTCCCACATCCCTATACCCTTTGAATGTGGAGGACTAATAGGAAGAGGAAGAGTCAGACACTTACTTAATTGGGGTTCAAGGTGACTTAGTGGAGATTTGGGTGGTGTTGTGTGTGTACGTGTTTGTGGCCTCACATGAATGCTTCTTGTCTAAATGAAGTAAAATGTGTGAAACAGAAACAGACATGGCCAAATGGACTGAAAATTGGCTTTAATAGCTTTGTGGGCCTTTGTGGATGCTGTTTGCCAGATTCTTTAAACCAGCATTCAAAGAAGTAATCAAACCCTCACGGGATGAGAAAACCGAAAAGCAACACAGTGTACCCATTTATTTATCTGTGTTAGACCGTATAAACTCAGACCTATGTATGTGATATGTATGTAACCAATTATTATTGCATCAAAACAAGTCAGGTACTGATCATGGCAATAGTAGAAAAGCATTAAGTAATAATATAAATACTCCACATTTAAACAAAAACCAGCTGTAAGAAGTCATATTTAAATGAATGAAATGAGGCTATAATGTTAATTCCAGCACATATATTCACACTTAATCTACTCGTAGTGTATCATATGCATAGCACATATCTGTGCCATCAGTTTATTGGGCAAACATAGTGTTACTCTAAGATGTGAAAGAATATGGTCTCCAAAACAGTTAGAAAAGTTGTGGAACTTTATATTTTATGATTATATCAAAATACCATATTAACCATAAAAACAAACTTTACAGTTGTATATACTGGTGTTTATTAGGTTTAAAACTAGGGTTAATAATGTGATAAATGGGCCTGGAACACTGCATTTAACATTTTAATAATGCACACATGAAAGAACTAATACTTTTTCCTGAGCGTGTGCCCGAGATGTGTGTGTGGATGTGCTCATGCCCCATGATGGTAGCCATTAGACAGGAGTAAGGCAGCCATGATGAATCGGCACTTAGCCCAGGGAAGCGCACTTGCTCAATGGGCTGTGAATCTCCCGCTGCCACTGTCAGCCCGCAGAATGTTAAATAAAGTTATTTGAATATTTGTAATATTAATGTGCCAGCGTGTCAAAAACCCTCTGAAGCCTAACGCTGCGAGGAAATATCAGGAGATGCATATTGCCGCATAAACCTATAGGACCACTGTAGTGAGGAATTACATAAATGCCAACCTTAAGTAAATACATAATCATGAGCAGAGAGTTGAAATGTGGTAGTCTGGCAGGCTGAGTCGATGCAGGATAGATCTGAAATAGTTTTCTAAATAGGCTAGGCATTAGTATTGTAGTATTTCACTTGTGTTCAATTGACTCCAAAAAGTAACAGGAGAAGAGGCACCAAGCAGGAAACAGCCTACGTTTCAAATTATGTGAGAACCCCACCCAGGTGTCTGTCATAACATAGAATCAACTTTTCTAAAGGGGAATGGTCATAAATGTTGTAGTTATGTTTTGTTTACTTGGCTTTAACAGGCATAACGTTTGTGTCAAACTTGTTAATAAACTTGTTTAGACATGTAGTTACACTCTGCAGTCCTGAAAGCTTAACTATATTCTTTCTAGGGCTGCATGATATTGATAGAACTATTTTAAGTATTGCAATAACACTATTACCTGCGATATTTAAATGCTCTTTTACGTAGGAAAAGTTGTATAATGTGCTGGACAAAGTTTCCTTTCAAAGCAGGAGCTAAATTGGTATCAAAGATTATCAGTATCACAAATTATCCAAGGACTAAACCAGGATTATACAGGTCTAAACTGGGACTAATCCAGGATTATACAGGTCTAAACTGGGACTAAACCAGGATTATACAGGTCTAAACTGGGACTAATCCAGGATTATACAGGTCTAAACTGGGACTAAACCAGGATTATACAGGTCTAAACTGGGACTAAACCAGGATTATACCGGTCTAAACTGGGACTAAACCAGGATTATACAGGTCTAAACTGGGACTAAACCAGGATTATACAGGTCTAAACTGGGACTAAACCAGGATTATACAGGTCTAAACTGGGACTAAACCAGGATTATACAGGTCTAAACTGGGACTAAACCAGGATTATACAGGTCTAAACTGGGACTAAACCAGGATTATACAGGTCTAAACTGGGACTAAACCAGGATTAAACAGGTCTAAACTGGGACTAATCCAGGATTATACAGGTCTAAACTTGGATTTTACCAGGATTATACAGGTCTAAACTGGGACTAATCCAGGATTATACAGGTCTAAACTGGGACTAAACCAGGATTATACAGGTCTAAACTGGGACTAATCCAGGATTATACAGGTCTAAACTGGGACTAAACCAGGATTATACAGGTCTAAACTGGGACTAATCCAGGATTATACAGGTCTAAACTGGGACTAAACCAGGATTATACAGGTCTAAACTGGGACTAAACCAGGATTATACCGGTCTAAACTGGGACTAAACCAGGATTATACAGGTCTAAACTGGGACTAAACCAGGATTATACAGGTCTAAACTGGGACTAAACCAGGATTATACAGGTCTAAACTGGGACTAAACCAGGATTATACAGGTCTAAACTGGGACTAAACCAGGATTATACAGGTCTAAACTGGGACTAAACCAGGATTATACAGGTCTAAACTGGGACTAAACCAGGATTAAACAGGTCTAAACTGGGACTAATCCAGGATTATACAGGTCTAAACTTGGATTTTACCAGGATTATACAGGTCTAAACTGGGACTAATCCAGGATTATACAGGTCTAAACTGGGACTAAACCAGGATTATACAGGTCTAAACTGGGACTAAACCAGGATTATACAGGTCTAAACTGGGACTAAACCAGGATTATACAGGTCTAAACTGGGACTAAACCAGGATTATACAGGTCTAAACTGGGACTAAACCAAGATTATACAGGTCTAAACTGGGACTAAACCAGGATTATACAGGTCTAAACTGGGACTAATTCAGGATTATACAGGTCTAAACTGGGACTTAACCAGGATTATACAGGTCTAAACTGGGACTAATCCAGGATTATACAGGTCTAAACTGGGACTAAACCAGGATTATACAGGTCTAAACTGGGACTAAACCAGGATTATACAGGTCTAAACTGGGACTAAACCAGGATTATACAGGTCTAAACTGGGAGTAAACCAGGATTATACAGGTCTAAACTGGGACTAAACCAGGATTATACAGGTCTAAACTGGGACTAAACCAGGATTATACAGGTCTAAACTGGGACTAAACCAGGATTATACAGGTCTAAACTGGGACTAAACCAGGATTATACAGGTCTAAACTGGGACTAATCCAGGATTATACAGGTCTAAACTGGGACTAAACCAGGATTATACAGGTCTAAACTGGGACTAAACCAGGATTATACAGGTCTAAACTGGGACTAAACCAGGATTATACAGGTCTAAACTGGGACTAAACCAGGATTATACAGGTCTAAACTGGGACTAAACCAGGATTATACAGGTCTAAACTGGGACTAAACCAAGATTATACAGGTCTAAACTGGGACTAAACCAGGATTATACAGGTCTAAACTGGGACTAATTCAGGATTATACAGGTCTAAACTGGGACTTAACCAGGATTATACAGGTCTAAACTGGGACTAATCCAGGATTATACAGGTCTAAACTGGGACTAATCCAGGATTATACAGGTCTAAACTGGGACTAAACCAGGATTATACAGGTCTAAACTGGGACTAAACCAGGATTATACAGGTCTAAACTGGGACTAAACCAGGATTATACAGGTCTAAACTGGGAGTAAACCAGGATTATACAGGTCTAAACTGGGACTAAACCAGGATTATACAGGTCTAAACTGGGACTAAACCAGGATTATACAGGTCTAAACTGGGACTAAACCAGGATTATACAGGTCTAAACTGGGACTAATCCAGGATTATACAGGTCTAAACTGGGACTAAACCAGGATTATACAGGTCTAAACTGGGACTAAACCAGGATTATACAGGTCTAAACTGGGACTAAACCAGGATTATACAGGTCTAAACTGGGACTGAAATGTAAGAATGACCTAAGTCTATTTAGATTTTTATTTAGATGCAACACAGTTTGATTTAAAGCTTTTTTTTTTGGACAATTTAGGATTTCTATAAAATGAGGCACAGTGGCTCAGTGGTAGAGCGGTTCGATTCCCGCTCTCCCCACGGTTCATACTGTTGTTGTATCCTTGGGCAAGACACTTAACCCACCTTGCCTCCAGTGGTGTTCTGTAACGCTGGTAATTAGAAGCTTTATGTAAATTGCTTGGGATTAAAGCGTCAGCTAAATGAATAAATGAAAAATGAGTCATTCTTTGCGATACGAATATTGCAATCAATAATATCGTGATAACAATAAATCTGAGCTGTATTGTGCAGCCCTAATTAGTAATTAGTGTTGTAGCACTTGAGTCCCTGCTTAAGACTGCATTTTTAAGATCAGCCTTTATTTGACAAAGTGACAGGTTTTAGGCAGAAGGTCAAGTAAGACCAGCCAAGACCACAACTGATTTATTTGTTTATGTCATTACGTTGTAAAAAAAATATTTCATCTTAATTATATGATTGCCTTCCTTACTCTGCCCCACCAAATGATAACTCTACCATGACTTTGGGCTTGGTCTAAGACTGGACATCTCCCTCACTTCTTCTAATGTAACATACAGTGGTCTTAGTCTTGACTTAGTCTGCCCCAGTCTCGGTTTCAATCTCTAAATGTTTTGTCTTGGTCTCAATTTAAACTTTTGACTTGTTAGTTTCAAACTTGAAAAAATTGCTTTGCAAGGAGTTTATTGACTTAAAAGAAACATTAAAATGATCCACAATAATAATAAATAAATTGAAATTGTGGACTTTAAGCTAAAGTAATTTAAGGTGATTGCATAAATCACTCAGCAGGAGAGTAGAACATGGGAGTGCAATAGGACTTCAGTAAAGTCACCAAATGACTGTTTTATTAGTCGAGAAGGGCACACACAAGACAAGCTTTGCATTGGTGGAGGTAGCGGGTGCCGTTTGGAATCGTCTACGCTCGATTTAACAGAGAGGTGATAAAATATTTAGCAGACTGCTTACATAGCCATAGGGGAGAGCGAGAGAAATGCAGAGCTACAGAGAAGGGGGAAGCCCAAATGGTTTGTGGGAGCAGGGGAGATGGTAATGACAATGGCATGCTGGCATCGCTGCTACAGAGGAGCTCTACATGGTCTGTCACTGCCGACTAACAGCAAGCCACACACGCCACTCTCCTTGTAATTAATTATAAACGTATTGATTGGAGAAGTGCAATCAGGCCCAAGTGGTTCACATAGACAGGCATTGCATTTCCATGTGATGAGGACTCAATGGAATCACTTTTATTCCTTTCATTAACTTAACTTTTCATTAACCATAACAATAAAATGAAATCAGGCACAATGAAAAAGATTTCCATAAAGTTTAATACCTTTAAAATGACAAGGCAGACAGGCTGGTTTTGGCTTTATTTGCTCATTCTGTATTTTCTCCACTCATGTCCTTCACTTCCCTGTGTCTTATAAAGACAAATTATAATTGTTTTTAATGTGAAACTGTGAACTTGAACTCCTAACCCTCTTTCTACTTACTTTTACATATTCCATCATCTGGTAGTATGTAGATTAAGTTCGACTTTTGTATCGAACAATATCTTCTAGTTTTATGACATAAACAATTTTTTTCAACTCCATTAATAGTTATTCAGTTATATAGTTAACATTAACATCTTCCACACAATTGGAACCTCATGGATTTTTAGTGAAGCACAATATATTGTTTCTATTATAACAACTATTATCACCTGACACAAACCATGGATAAACATTTATTTTGCGATCATTGTTGGCCTACTAGTCTTGTGGCTCTGGGCTTCCATAGAAACTATTTGCAAAGGGCTGATACTTTAAATGAATAAACATTATTTTTATCACTGAATCTTTAAACCTAAAACACGCCCAGAACTTTCAGTACTGCCACATCATTGGCCAGGTCACAGCTGGTCGGGACACGTGCACTGCAGCAGTACAAGATGAAATTCTGCATGTTTGTGAACTCACAAATTTTACAAGAAAACAGCTCCTGCAGAAGTCAAGTCTTGTCTATCAAGTGTTAAAACTGATGTCTTTAACAATGTCATCAGGAGTTAAATAGATGTATTCTTGGTCAACAAGTTGCATTTCCTACGCTGTTTAACTTTTTTGAGCGACTCAAAATGAAAATGAATGCATTATTCATCTCATTTTTTTCCTAATCTCTAGTTACTCTAGTACTGATGCTCACTGCATTACCCTACAATTTATTGGTTGCCCAATTGTCTTTGGCTTCCACTTTAATGTTGGACTTTCCAGTTTAAATAATAAATAACAGGCTTTAGTAAAAGACAGCATGTAAAATAAAAGGTTTATAATTGCTCTTATTGGAGAAGCTTCTCATTAAAGATGAGAAGGAATTAAAACAATGTCCCCTTTTTGTTTTGTTTTTGTCTTGAAGCTTTGTGTCAACAGCCTTTTGTAGCTATATTTATATTATTATCCACAAAATATCACAGCAACTGCGGAGTAGAGAGTATGTGAGAAAATGTTGAAAAAGTTTAAATGTCAAACTTAACTCCCCAGGAAGTCATTTGCTGTTCTATGGGCAAAGAGCATGGAGGAAATATATGTCTTCTCCTGTGTTCAGAGGTGCTTTGTAGTTTGCAATGTCTACAGGTGGATGTGGATGTGGAACCATGATATTTAATCACTGCACTTTAAAATAAATGCACAAAACCTTGTTTGCACACATTAAAATCCTTTCGTTTCTGTAGGCAAGCAGGTTCTTGTGAAACTATGTACACCTAATTTCCCAAGCAATAAAATCAGCCATAAAAAGACGGTAATGCAAAAATAAATGACCTGTGAATATTAAGAACATTAGAATGAAATAAGCACTTTAAAATGTTAAATGCATCAATGTGTGCCTTAAAGTAATTTCATTAGCCAAGGTTTCTGTGGGCGCCTCAGACACAGAGCAATGTGAGAAGTATAGAGTAGACAGTGTGCTTTGAAGATATGTGGCACACTCCTATCTGTTTATTGATCAGAGCAGATGTGCGTCAATCAATCTTATCGGAGCGCCACACACTGTAGCCAAGCTCTGGAGGCAGCACAACCAATATTGCACCATGCAAAACGCCCCGAGATACTATATAATCATCACACACCTTGGGCACAGTTTGTCTGCGTGTGCATGTGCGGGTGTGTGAGGATAGCAGGCTGGAAAGGTGCAACAGAGGACAGACAGGTGTGAGAGAGTGAGAGAAGGTGACAGCCTTAACCAAGAAAAACCTACATTAACCTCGTCTTTATGTTCACAGTATTATCTATTCCTTAGAAGTCCATCTCAACGCATCATACTGAGGGCAGCATCAAACCTCTCGCCATCTGTAAAGTAGGCTGCACAGACGGCAAGCATTCGCTGCAGATTAAGAATCAATGCTAATGTGCCTTTGTAGTAAGCCGGAGGTGGATGTGATCAAGGAAGATGTGCGGCACATCATGCTCAGCAAAAAACATGAAACACAATCAGTTCAGCCCTTCAAATGATGCGGAAAATCTGTGATCCGAGGTACACTAATGTCTTGTTATATGCACGCCCAAAATAAAACTAATTCATGTCACATGTCTACAATGAAGTGATTAGTCCAGCAATATCAAAGGGGATGAATGATGAAGAGCATTTGACTTAAAAGTAGGATGATAACAACTGGCAGAAGTAACAGTACGACAGCCTCAGTGAGATGTTTTTGACAAATGCTTTATACTCACCACGGCATACATTGCCATTGTCAGGTTCAAACCCAGCTTTGCATGTGCAGCTCCCAATAGGAACCATCCACTCTCCATCTCCGTTACAGTAGAGCTTTATAGGGACGTCCACTTCTTCAGAGTTAGGAATGCACATTCCTCTGGCAATGACCAGTGAAGTGCTTTCAGCACCTGTCATTGTCTCTGGAAAAATTGCAAAGTTTTGGACCACACTTGGGCATTTTTTATAAAAAACCCTGACTGACAGCAGAGACATACATGCACCGTAGTCCTGAAAGGCCAAATAGAAGCCGTTTTTAGACAATGGACCAAAGCTCCGCACTTCTGTGTTGACCTTCATAAGGCGTCCGCCAAAGTCCACCTGTGAGAAGCTTTCATCAGCTGCTATTGTGTCCACTTTAAGGTAAGGGGCCTCCATCCAGAAGGCTGTGCCTTTAGTGGCAATGACGGCGTCTGTCTCATAGTAATAGAGGTTAAAGGTCTCCTTGCAGGAGCCTGGGACGTTGGGAATGGAGCTGCAGTCTCGTACTGTAAATCGAATCTCTACATAGATGCGCTGTGCTCCACGTCGATCAATAAAGGTTGTGAGGAGCCAGTTGTTTTGACTGGGCTCGAAGACATTACACACCTGGTACGTCCTGATGGTGTTTAGGTTCTCATCATAGCCACTCACCTCCTCCCACTAGAGAAAAACAACAAGAAAGAAGGAATTAGTTTGTAAAAGGCCGGGTATCTTATTTTTGGATAAAACATGGTAATATGAGTTAAGATACAGACAATTTGTACACATAGTAATTTCCCAAGGGCAATGTATTTGAGTCAACTTTCTGGATTAATGGAAAAGATTTCACCAGCCAGGCTGTGGGGCTTATTCATCCTCAGAGAATACCCAATTGTCCATCTTTTCTGAGTCATAAACAATTCTCTAGGAGCAGCAAAATAACCACTTGGCATTCTTGTTTTCTAAACAAGCTCACAGCTGTAGTTTGGGTACACCACTGTCTAAGCACAAACCTAGTAATTAATTTGGATGCTGTGCTGCTGCTGTCCACGCTGAGCTGTTGCATATAAAAATATGGTGTGTAACAACTTCAAGATTATAGTCTGCTGAATTACAATTAGACAGACAGGATTCATACATGGCAGCCAAAGGCTGGTTTCCTGGAATTCATTTGCATGCATACTGGGCTGAAATACAGTTTTGGCCTTCCCTGGCAGGTGTGACCCAGAAAGTGCGTACCCTCCGGGTATTAACTCCACCAAAACATGATGAAAATGTGTCGTTAACATTTGGCTGGATTCACTGAGAATTGCAGAAAGAAATAACTGAAACAGAAAGACAACTTTACCTAGAAGCTGTTAGATTGATGGGATCTTTTATAAAAATATTTTCATAAACAATTACTGTCCAAAGCTATTTTCCTAGGAAATATGCAATTTTGTTCTGATTTTAGCTACCGGGATGAGACAGTATCCTGGAGTTAAGAAACCCAGTTAAGCAACCTGGAGGACTCAGAAGGTAACTGGGATACAGCAGCATGTACAGTATATGCAGAATCCTCACAGCTACTTAGTGATGCACAACAAAACATACATAATTCATGGTTCTGGTTAGGACATGTTGGCTATTTTTTGTCCTTTTCTTCTTGGAATGTCTGACTGACAACAGAGACATGCATGCAACAGAGTAGTGCATGTTAACGTCATTCAATCTCCTTTATGAAAGTGATTATTGAGAATAAAATAATCACTTTCATAAAGGAGATTGAATGACGCTTAGTCTCGGTAGGGTTCGGGGTGACTGTAGTCTATCTCAGGGAGCTTTGGGCCTAAGGCAGAGTGCACCCTGGTCTAAGGCCAGTTAGTTGCAGGGCTGACACTTAGACATTGACAAACAAGTCATTCATACATCCACCAAAAACATGTAGTTTAAAAATAGGGTTAAAAAAATCACACACACACACACACACACACACACACACACACACACACACACACACACACACACACACACACACACACACACACACACACACACACACACACACAATCTTTACTTGCATGTCTTTGTTCGGTGGGAGAACCCAATAGGAAGACATGCAGGAGCTAATAACTCCACCAAGCGACCCTGCATAATAATGCACTTTTTATTTATTGTATTTGCTATTTATTATTTCATCCCATTAGAACAGTATACCTTATGTACTGTATTTATCTTCTAATAGTCTTAAACGATGCTCCGCCACTGCACTAGCTGTAGGCGATGGGAGTTATACAAGTCTCCCCAGTCACTTGATGTTTCTAATGAGAATAGTATTTATCTTTTAATGCTTCCTCCTTCTTCTGACCTTTAAGGACCCAGCTGCATAATCAGGCCTACAGTATACAGAGCGCAAAACACCAGCTCTACATACAAACTGCCATAAGGTGCAAAAATACAAAAGACAGTCAATTAACAGTAAGAGGCCCATTACTGTGTTGGGAACACATTAATGTCTTGAAGTAAAATGCTTAAAACTATAATACTATGATATACTAATAATATGATAAAAATAAAAGTTATGTTTTACAGATTTAAATAAAGAGGACAATCTAAAGAGTCAAGCAAGGCAAGTATTTTTGAATGTTGAGTGGATTTATTTACAAAGAGCCTGCAAACCTCACTGACATTATACGTATATTTATATGTTCAAGTCCATACAAGAAACCATAAACACTACATTTATTATATAACTCTGAAGCATTAGGAAAATTTGTAATGGATAAAAAACAGCCCATTAAGATTGGGCGAGGGCAGCTGGTGGTAAAGGGGGAAGACCCAGGGGGAACAGTGATACTGGCGACATGATGAACGAGTTTACAGAAATCTGAGGTGCAAATTAAAGCACCCCCCGCTCCCACTTGCTCTTTCTTCTCGTCTCTACTCTGTAATGACCATTCATCAGCATTACAGGAACCTGTCCCTTTCAGCGCTGCCTGTTCATTAATACAGCCAGCCTTGGGCTCCTTGCGCCCTAGTCTAGGAGGGGGTCCTCACAGCCCTCGTCTAGTCAAATGACCACCATCTTTCACGCTGCGCACTGGCCCAAGGCGTCTTTCATAATGCCCCTGTAAAATCTGTCCAGAAATTCATTGGCTTGTGTAATAATGGATTTTCCTTTTTCTTTTGAGAAGACATCTTGCGTCACTGAAGTGTCAAAGACAAACAACACGTACAGGTGCAGAAGTTACTTTGCACAAATCAGCCACTGTGGAGTAATCTCTTATTGCGTTCGGCTCTTTGAATTCATCTGCTGTTTATATCTGTGAGGGTGTTTGTTTTAGACAACGCGCTGTTCATAATTTGATGGTTTACTGACCGCATATTGATTTGCTGGCTGTTTTGCATACCAAAAAGCTTTAGGCTGGATAGCATCTTCCTCTTATTCTTTAGCGTTTCTCTAATTATTATCATCAAGCATTACAAAATAAAAATATCAACACTGTACATTCTTAATATTCTCTTTAAGTTTGGTTTGTTTCACTTCTGTTTCAATCCCTTTCCTTTCCAACATCTATATTTCATATGGTTCAAATCAAATCTATCCCTTGCACTATCTCACGGCATAAGTCCGATCTTAGTGAAAAAGAAAGAAATGAAGGCATCATCTTCTGTCAGCTCACTGGATAATGGAATTTCCTGGTCACTGTGTCCATTTCATTTTCAAGGACTGTGTAAAATAACATGAGTTAGGTGAGTGCTGTGTATGTTAAGTATTTATGAATTATATACAATAGCAGGGATGTATAAGCCTGACATGGATCATTTACATTATCTTGAGTTAAAGACAGCACAATACTCCTACTGTAAATGTCCAGTAATAGACCAGTATTGTATAAACATCGTATTTTACACTGTTAATTTATTTTATTTTTTTACAATGTACTATGAGGAGTTTTAGACAAAGAGTTTTTTTTTTATAAGAGCCACCTGTGGAACACCTTTATCAGTTTAATATTGCAAATTAAGATGCACATGCTGGTGATCTGGATAAAAAACTGACATTCGACACTAGATTTGGCTCTATAAAAATCAAATATATGGATTGACCCTAATGAAATATTGAAACCTCTTTAATGATCCCTTTTCCTGGAGCCATATGTCACCCATGGCTCTACTCTAATAGGTTTGCTTTTTGCCTATTAATAGGAGTCACATGGTCGTCTCTTTCTTTGCTCATAATAGTCAAGTGTGGCCATTGTGTGTCATTATGGCTGCTCTGTTTTATGGGCAGCAGCAATGAGATGGAACTATGGATTCACAGAGTGCTTAATGTCTGCATTAATGACCAATTGCAATTCACGGATCTGAGAAGACAGAAGGACGAGAAGAGACAGACTGATAGATAGAATAAAATAAAATTTATATTCACTGTGATGTCCCCTTCACAACCTCAGCCCACTGCCATCAAGGCATCGATACTCAGCCCTCATAAAGGCCATTCATCACATTGATCTCCTGCCATTACCTTCAATGGCTAAAATAACACTTTGCTGCTCATACGGACACACAATGCTGGACTGTAAGGCATGAAGGGATGAGTGGGGGGGGGGCAAAAAGAACCTGGATCGATAAGCTCACAGGGCAAACCTCCTATATGGAGAGTGACAAGGGACATGGGCTCATTGAAACACACTACTGCCTGGGAACAGGACAGGGCTGATTTCTGACTGAGGATAAGATGGAACTTGTAAGTAAATACAAAAGACCATATATAATCCTTTTTGAAATGCAAAACACTCTTGAAAAGGAACATGACACTCCTTACACTGCCCCTCTGGAAGCCCATGGGTTTCAAAATAATTGTACATTGCAAGACTTAATGGCCCTGATGTACTAAGATCTTCTATAGCGGATGCACTTGTGGGGCAGGCAGCCATATGCCCGCTACAGCTTACATACTTATGTACAGCTTAGGGTTTAGAGTGTTTCAGAGTTTGGAAATAAGTAACTTAAACAGGCTTTAAATTATAAACATAAGACATGAAAATCTAGTTGCTATATTAAAAGTTGGATGAAGAACACTTTTCTATGATAAATAAATTTGACTGGTGGGATACTATGACTGTTATTTGAGGCACCACATTTAGTCATTTAGCAGACACTTTTACCCAAAGCAACTTATAAATGAGGAAAACAATGGAAGCAATTTTAACAACACAAAGTAGCAAAAAGTGTAAGTGCACCAAAAATGAGTCTGTTAAAACCCAGCACAGTATACAAAGCTAAGAATATGAAGTATTTTATCTTTTTTTTTATTAAAGAAAAAGGAAGAGATAGAAAGGTAGCAGAATTTAGTGTTTGTCAGTTAGGTGTTGACAGAAGAGAGGTGCTTTACAGAATCTGCTAATCTTGCAGCAGCAGGTAGATCCAAAGAAAGTATGCGAGAGTGATTTATTTCTTTTTTGGGATGGTACCACCAGACTTTTTCATTTGCAGAGCATAAGGATCTGGCAGGAACATAGGTCTGTATTAGTGAGTGAAAATATGAGAGTGCAGAACCAGTGGTGGTCTTGTAGGCCAAAAGCATAGCTTTGAACTTGATGCAGACGTCAACCGGGAGCCAGTGTAACCTAATAAAGAGAGGAGTTACGTGCGCCCTCTTCGGTTCATTGAAGACCACTCTTACCTCTGCATTCTGAATCAGCTGCAGAGGTTTGGTTGTGCAGGGAGTCCAGCCAGTAGAGCATTGCAATAATCCAGTTTGGACAAGACAAGAGCACCATTTTGTTAAACCAATGTAACATTTAATTAGTTTGATGATGTGCAGCTCTGAAAAAAAACACACCTCACCACAATGTCATTAATTACTAAGACAATCCACTATTTGGGTGTCATTTTGTGTAAAGCTGTCTATTGTGAACATAAACCCCCATCTTCCTGGGAATAAAGTGAAGAGGGATGACTGGTACACTGGTGAGCACTCTCAACTCAAGCGTCAACGTTCATCCATCACTGCAGGGCTAAAACATGTGGGTGGAAGCAAGCGGGAGATTACTTATCATACTA
The DNA here is from genome assembly GCA_024349245.1 of Neodontobutis hainanensis. Lineage (NCBI taxonomy): Eukaryota > Metazoa > Chordata > Actinopteri > Gobiiformes > Odontobutidae > Neodontobutis > Neodontobutis hainanensis. Next base: position 983,711 of record JALDNG010000052.1, read on the forward strand.
CAGGCTTAGGATGGACTTTTCAATAATGAGCATATTTGTTATTCACGGCAACACTGCAAAGCATTATAGCTGGAAAAGTACACCTTCAGATAAATCCTTTTTGTAATTAGAATTTTGAATAAATAGCAATGATTAAATCAGAATTTGAAAAGTGTATGGTTAAGGGATTAAGAAGAGATAGTGGAGTGGCAGATGTGCAAGTGACATTGACAGATTTGTAAAGGCAAAGGTCTCAGAAGGACACTGCAAAATAGTTTAAAGGCTTTATGCCCTTGTGGAAAGATGCTCTTCTCTTTTTGCAAAACCCACCTCTAACAGTAATCACCAGCCAAAGTAGCCCCCCCTAAAGGCTGTTTCGAATCCTTTTGAGTTAATGAGCACATTTGCATTTCAACCTTTGGGTCTGTTCACCCGAGCCAATAGACTGGACATGTCATTTAAGGCAACAGTTGGTTAGGGACTATCATAACTAGCTGCAATGAAGCTTTGGGACACATGCTCACAGTGTTCTGAATACACATATTTTGATCTGTGTACAACTCTGATCCCACCTCACAGGGCACAGACTCAAAACTCTAAAATATGCAGAGGCATGATTGCTATTATCATTTCTGATCAGCTGTGTTATTGAATGAGGGCTGCTGGAATGATTATTTTGCGGGGCATCTGAAGCCTAGTTCCGCCTCGCTGAACGTGATGGATGGGGAGGAAATGGTTATGTCTGAAACACTCCCAGTCCTGCCAGATCACAGCAACTCTATAATTACAGTCACATAGTTTGACTGGCCTCAAACAGTATACTGTCCGATTGTTTGGATCAGTTTTATTGAAGATCGGCTTCTATACTGTTAAACGAGACAAAACTGGCATGCTGCCAAAAACTTCTGAAACATAATGTATTTATATAGTAAGGGATTTTGCAATAATTTGAGTTTTTCTATTAAACATGGTTCCAGGTAATTATGTGTAGTACATATGGCTGCCATGGGCTACTAAAGTACAACAATAAAAAAAAATCTGATTCTTATTTAATGCTTAATTAAACACAACATGAGCCATTTGCTAGAATCGTACGGAATATTAGTTTACCTAAATGGATGGAAAACATCTACAGTCCAGTTTATTTTCAACACAGCACTGTTTCCTGGGCAACCTTATGTATTCCCATGGATTGATCAATTCATAAAACAGTGCATTAGACAACAAAACAGGTTCATATGTTTATGAGCAAACATGACACAGTGATTGAAAGTACAGTTTTGTACACTCTTTTACATCTGGTTTTATAATATCATTGTCAATATTCTTGTTTTCATTTGAGCACAGCTACATTTGAAGTGGCAAAGTAGGCTCAAGATGAGCTCAGATTGTACTGTTGGTTAACACAACCCTTGAGGATATCAAGAGGTACAAAATGTAGTTGTTGAAGAAGACATTATACATTCAAATGTGTCTACAGGTCCTTGGGACATGTCCTTTACATACCAAGGAGTCACTAGGTAAAACGGTTTGTGAATTTTCTTTAAATAAACCAAATCAGGGTTGAGCCTCTGTGGCTATTGTGCTTTTACCTGGATTCCTTTATCTCTCCATGCACCCGTTGACACCCACTCAGCTTCCTTCAAGCAGATAACATTGCGTTACCACTGGCAACATTGCCTCAAGTCAACCAGCAAAAAGACTCCAGTGTCAAACACCTGACATCCTTAAGGATATACAGTGGACAACTAGACTCAGTCACCATCATTGAGAATATGTTTATTCAATCTGAAGATAGAAACAAGGTATAAAGAAAAATGTCAAAAAAGGAATCTACAGAGAAGTCATATAGAGAGAAACCTTAAATAATTCAAAACAATTAATTGCAGTTGAAATTAAACTGCAATATTAACAAAGATATTTTCAAATTGCAATGTGATGTGTTGGGAGAAAAGCAGCTCAAGCAGCTCTGTCTGAAAGATGTGCCGTTATTTCTGAACATGAGCTGGCTCGGATCTAAGGTGGGGGCCCATAGAGAACAACCATATTCAGTGTCATATTAACTGATTGTGGTTATGTAAAAAAGCAGAAAGAAAATAATTGAATAAATAATTTCAACATTAGTAAAAATAAATAAATAAATAAATAAATAAAATTCACATTAACATTATTTTCCAAAATCGTTCAGCCCTAGATAGAAATGAAAAGATTGAAGGTAAAAGCAAACACCCAGAGGCTCTCTATCTCTCAGATGACCCAGGGCAAGGCTATGTAATGCAAACCATGCCATTAATGATTTTAGGTGCTAGAAAGAGGCCTGAAAAACATGAAACTGTGCTGGTCAGACAGACATGGTCCACTTTGGAACAATACCAGGACAACCAGTCTGGACCCAGGTGGTTCTCCTGGGGTCAAACTGAGTGACTGTTGGTGTCAAACATGTTTCTGATGCAAATTAGGAAGCTTCAGTGCCCCCAATATGTTTGGAGACTGAATATAGAAACAAGTAAAGAAGGACTTAACCAGGTAAACAGGGCTATATGTATTTTTGTTGAATCCTACAAGGCCTGACACCTGACAGCCCCATAACACTCTCGAAAGGAAGGGTGGGCAACGACAGAGCTAAAAGTGAATTTGAGCTCAGAGACAGTAAAGAAGCATGGGCGAAGGAGAGGGAAGCAGTCAGTATGGGTAGAGAATAAAGATGGAAGTGAAGAATAGGGGAATTTAGAGTTATTTCTGTCTTCTGTGTAGCAGTGTGGAATTGGTGAAAGCAGTCAGTCACTCCCACTCACACATGGAACACTCAGCCTTCAGCCACTCCCGCTCGCACACTTCTAAAATTCACACCAAATTACAGATACACTCATTTCGCCCTTTCTTTTTTCGGCCTACTTCTATCACTTTGTTGTTTTATTCATCCTTTGATGGAAAATGTCCCGGCATCCCAGCACATGCAGGAGAATTCTCAATTGTGAAATCTAGAAGGGAAATCCACAGGAAAGGAATCAATAATTGAAGTGGCCACATGTTATTTCGTTTTCAAAGGAGGTAATGGGAAATAGAAAAGGAAGATGGCAAATGTGTCCCTCAGTAAGAGATCAGCTTGATTTAAAAAGGCATGGTGTATTCTGTCTATTGTGTCCATCTGCAATTATATGTGTTCCATGTGAGAAAAAGGCTTTTAGAAAAAACAGCCAAGCAGCCAAAATATTGCATTACACCACAGTAAGTGTCTCTTTGTCTTTACCAGTGTGCACGCTGAGCAGATATGTCGACACATGAATCTTGCCAATAACCACTGACGCACAATAAAACAAATATAAATGTACATTGCAGCAGTATTACAAAACAAAGATAGGGGCCATAACAGGGCAAAATATTTTATTTAACATACTCCACAAAAACACATACTTTTTAACTTAGTCATGGAGGTGTTTTTAGTATTGTTCGAGCGTGAGCGCTGCTGTGAAACATCTTCAGTGTAAACACGGTTCCACAAATGTATTGGCTGCTGGAGCAAACGGCAAACAACACTGACAAAATGCTGTGTTTTAGTGTTTGTAGTGATACTTTTTTTTGTTTTGTTTTTTGCATCCACACTGAGGTTTCAAGTTGGGTTTTTTTGGAGACAGCCTGCACTGTTACTCTTTAGTTCTTAACAGCTGAGTGTATCCGTCTGAACCCAAGTTGTTGTGACTGCACTACTGGAAACATGACCAGATATTGTATATAAAGATGGAAGGATTAAGATCTCAGTCGGACTTAGATATTATCAGAAGTGGTTTCATTTTTTATTTTTGTTACACAAACGAGAGTAAGTAAATGGTAGAGGGCGGTGTTGCTTTACATTCATGTGCGGGCATGTGAATATACAAATGTGCTCATCGGTATGCTGTTCCCATCTGTACACTCTGTATATGTGTGTGCTTAATATGAAAACTCCCGTCTCACCTGGCCACTGAAGCGCAGCAGCATGACTCACTGCTGCCTTCCTTCTCCAAGTCCATTTGAGCAGGTTCAGAGTTCAACTCCATTTCTCTGTCTTCCTCATCACTCCATCCCAACACCTTTTACACTTTTCTCTCAGCATTGCTCACATCATTATTCAGTCAACTCTATTTTCTTTCCTTTGAGATTCCCCCTCCTGTCTTAAACCACTACCTGTCTGTCTGTCGGTCTGTCTGTCTGTCAGCCCATGAATAATTGAGGTGTATTGAGCCCGGTCAGCAGATGGCAAGATGGCTGTTATGGATCTATCTGCGCTCTTAAGAAACTCCTCCGTGTACACTGACAACTATGCACAAGTGCTTTGCTAAATAAAGGAAGCACATGGAGAAACCAAGCAGCAAAGGTCTGTTTTTTTTTTTTTCCCTAGATGCCTGGAAAACCACTTTCAATTTGTTGTTTGCTTCCAGACAAGCACTGGAAAATCAAGAACTTTACAAGTAATACAATCTTGTAATCATTTGTAAGAATAAGTAACCACACAACTGAACTAACTTTTTGTAGTTTCTTTAAAAAAGTCAGAGACCAACCAAACACAAGCTAATGCCTATGTAGTCACTCCTGTCTACTTCTCCAAATCAAGACTGTGTCCAAATTGGCATGTTGACAGTAATAATAATTTAGCCACCCATTAATAGTAATTGATGAACTCCTCTGGTTAGTGGGTGTCTGATCTGCCATGATAGATTTATAGACATCTAAAGTGACTGGATTTAACACCAAACAAATTGAAAAAACTGTGCCTGTGACATCCACTATTTCTACACCATCAGAGCAATGACAGAGCCAGAGTAAAAAATGAAATTAAAAAGCCATCTTGTGTAACAGCACTTACGGCGAGTTCCATTTGCAGGTACAGATAGGCGACTGCACACACCACCACTTGAGTTTACGTCTGAGCACACATTGGAGCATATGTGCAAATTATAAAGAGAGTGCAACTACACACACACACACACACACACACACATCAAAGCAAAATCCACTCCGTCTACAATCCTGTCAGCACCTGCTACACAAACCAAATGTCACCAATCCCATCCATATTGCCTGCTTTCACTCCAGTGTTTATCCTCCACAGCACTCGCTCGGGCGTTCATTCGGCCCCCTCTTTATCCCTCTACACAAGGCACGTCAACCTGACCTCAGTTCTCCACGCTCCATAACACCCACTGCCCCTTGTCAGTGCAGCCGTCGCCTCGGTAACCCCTGTAACACTGGTGGCACCCACCTCTCCTCCAACTACAAGCCGGAGTCACATGAGTTAATCTAGGCTCCTTTTCTGCACACAGAGTTCATCGCCACAGGGCCTTGTTTCTTTTTTTTTTTTTAGTTCACATACGATTGATTCTTCTTCTCCTACTCAAGAACCATTTAATTCAACCTTCTCTACATTTTTTTAATCCTCCTCAAACCTTCTGTTCATTCACTACCACCGTTCGTCCTATGCACGCAGTCAAATATCTGTCAGCTCTTTCATTTATAGGCTTGGAACTTTATTTCTAAGCTACTTTGTCCTTGGATGGTTTGAGATTTCTGAGTGTACATGTGAGACTCAAGCACATAGTCTCCATTAAAAGTGAACTGAGTGACAAAGCCAGATCTTTTAAATCCAAGGAAACATCGTAATTTCAAATTCAGAAGTAGGCCTATCTAGAACAATTACAAAAGTGTAAAATAGTCTGGTGAATTAGTCACATCAAGTCGCGGGGTCGCTGCATAAAGAGTCTTGATACATAGTGATAGTTAATCTTTAAATGGCAGTTTTACAGTTAACCTAAAAAGTTTTAAATTGTTATTATTTTAACAGGTGTCTGTGAAGGTTCTCACTCATCCAGGACATCTTGAAGAAAAGGTTTAAGTAAAAAGCATCTGGACTAAACTGAGTCCAGATGCTTTTTACTTAAACCTTTACTAATAAAGATTGAATTGTTATGTTATGTCTTATACTACTTTATTCCATTTTAAAGCTGGAGTTAAACTTAATTAATGACATAATTAGTGCGCACTAATGCAGGCTTCTGTTGGAGCGGCAGGTGTGTGCAGATGTGTACTGCTGCCTGACGCTGAGCGTGAACCCTGAGCTTGGACCCTGGGATCAGTTAAAGTGTTTTTTGGAGCGTCTAGAGGATCTAACCAGAAAATGGACCCGTCTCTGCGGCTCTGTGAGGTCCACTCTTCTGCTCTGTGCCACAGCAGTGCGCAGTGACACTGTATTATTATTTTTTTGGATACATTTCAAATGGAAAGAGACCTATAGTGTTTCGATTAGATAATTACTTCACAGACTGTAAATGTGGCGAGGAACAGGACACTTTTAAAGAGAGCAGGTAAACTAAGTATAAACAGTGCTGTATTCTAGTTGGTGTTTGTTTGATGGGGTTCACTGACAGCTACATGGAAGCACGTTTAAGTTCACCTACTCTTTGTGTGTTCTCTGATGAAACCCACATATAAGGTTTAACTGAGTGGCTATGTCCTCTCTGTTACACACCTCTGCAGCCCTGCTCTGACACATGCTCCATCACGTCTTAAGCAACAGTTGGTCGGGAGTTTAATGTTGGCCCGCATTTAATGTGAATCAAAATAAAAAAATATATATATAAAAAGGAACAACACTCTTCTGATAAATCCTTTCAAAACTTCATTTGTTTGCTGATTAAACAGAACAGAAAGATTAATGATAAGAAATTCAAGCAGCGTTAAAAAGCCTGTATAGGCAATTCAAAACAAGTGCGAGTTAAGTGCTGCTGCTGTTCTGCAAATGTGAACTGAGACTCAAGCAGCTAAAGCCCTGCCTTCATGACACTGCAGTCATTTATTTGAAGTTTATTTATTTGAAATGATGTACTATTCTTCTATTGTATGAGTAAATTTTAAAAAACATTTATTTAAGCCCAATTTACCTGGAAAATGATTGCTTTTCAAGCTTTAATCAATACTGTCATACCGTAATACTTTTTCTCAAAGTTATCATACTGTCAGAATCTCTAACTGTCCCATCCCTAATCTCATTCCCTTCCCCTTCATGCACAATCTGCCAGCTTTCATTTCAAATACACCTCATACGCTCACGACGACTCCTGAGGTCCTTTGCCATTTCACTTGCCATTTTCATCCATTTCCTTCTGATTGGCCTTCTTTTCGAGGCCAAAAGTGCCATTTTCATCTGTGAAAATTCTCTTTGTACTAACCGCTTTTTCTCTTTAATCATTTAGCCTCATAAACAGGGTTATTATTTAGATGACATTTCAGGAAACCACAAAGCAAAAACAGAATGCAAAAAACAGGCGCATTAGCCCACTTGGAAATACATTTACCTCAGTGCGGTTCAGTTGCATTTCATTGTCTTTCAAGTTTGCTCTGTCACATTGTCACATGGCAAGGTCGAGGGGCATTTGTCATTCTGTGACTACATATTTTATTTATCATAGCGTAAGAGTATGCATGAAAGAGAGGCGCTGACAGCCAAACAGCGTGAGGACTGACTCACAAGGATACAGGTGAGACAGACGGGAGGAAAAAAACGACACAAGGGAACCTTACTGTCAAAGGAATCTGCCTTCGGATTGCTGTTTTTAGTACCTACTATCACTTGGATTTGTCCTCGAGTTTATACCACTGGAACTAATGACAAAGCTCCTTTAATCCTTCAGAATTAACCCTCGAGGTCACCGAAACACAAACACACATACAGCGCACATTTCTCATGAACCGCTGAAGGAGACTATGCTCCACAAAATTAATGAGATATGTCGGATAGCACAGGGACAGTCTCCCCACGCTGTATGCATATTTAAGAGGCAGTTATCAGGTTCACAGACACCATCACAGTGTCCACTTAGACACTGGCTACACATACGGTGATACATCATTATTAAAATGAGTGTGTGGCATCAAATGTGTCACACTGTACGCTGTGCTACATTAAGGCCCTTGTCCAATCCCTCGGAGGGCTTGATATAACATTGATTTTACTTCAAGTCCACCGTCACTAATGTCTTATTAGGTACGTTAGGCTTATTATGTGATATGGTACATTCATTTCATGTTTGTGACAGTCCATTTGACACTCCTCCATATAAGCTACAGCATCCACAAAGTCACACACTTACGTATTATTTTATTTAAAATACACCAGGCATGTCAACATACTGAATCTTTTCCTTGCCTTGACCTCAGAAGCAGGGAGGAGATGTTCTAACATGAAGAACCGGGAGTGTTGAGGTCTCTCGCTGCCTGAACCCTTACAACGGTACAAGCTTAGAAATCCCTGCTTAACAGAGGCTCCGTGTGCCCGAAGGCCTGCTCAAGTCAACACGCTCCGACTGAAACAGCAGTACTTGTCTCCCGTTTTAGGGTCTTGATAGCTTCTTGTGAGACAGGAAAAAAAATACAATGGCTTGTGAAAAATGAATGAAACCTTGTCAGAAAAACTAAAGGAGAACACATGTTAGGGTCAGTGTTTTTTTGTTTTTTTGTTATGCAGTGGCAAAATGTGCATGTTCATCTAACAAATATAAGGGCTTCAAATATGTTATTACTGCTAGTATAAGGCTTTAAGTGCTTTTCCATGACAGTAGCAACAGTGTGTAAAGTTACCTACTAGAAAACATCCCCCTTAGACCCTCCATCAGGGTGAGGAAAAACTCCAAAAAAAACAGCCTGGAAAAAAGAGAAACCTCAGGGAGAACCACAGAAGGAGGGATCCACTCCCAGGACGGACAGGCCGTGCAGGAATGTGTCCAGGACAGTTGAAAAATACATAGAAATACACAAACATATTCACACAAAAAAACATTTATATTGGCAGTGTCCAGTGTCCTCTATTTGTGACAACAACAAAGAAAGTTATGAAATATGCAAAAGATAAAACTGCAAATCAAATTCAAAATAGATTTAGATGCTTTGAGAGACAAATGAGACAACCATCCTCAATAGATCAAACAGAGCAAAAGTTCAGTAAATGGTCGTTACACATCTGTAAAAAAGCTCAGGAAGACCCAGATTGTTCTTGTTAGACTGTGCAATAGTCTTTCATTGAGTTATTGACTTACAGTGTCGAGAACATGGCCTTAAAATTCTCTAAAAGTACATTATTGTAATAGGGCAATCATACTTGATATTGAAAAAAGTTATAAAATTAAAGGAAATGCTTGCTTCCAAACCGATGAATAGGGAGTTTTGTCTTCCTCCTCAAATTTGCATGAAACTATGTGAAAGTTGGGAATAGTTTGCCTTAAAATCTGACAAAGCCTTGAGCATTCTCTTTATGTGACTCCTCCTTCTTCGTTTTATCCTAATACTTCCACTTCCCTGCATAAATGTATCATTACAGTATTATTATGTCTATGTTATCCCTGCAGCCAACATTAGCGGGGACTTAGACACTGTGTTCTGGGCTTACATGGACCCATTACGTTATTAAGTCATTACGGGCCGGGATACTGAGAAAATAATGCTCATAATATGAGCTTCATTGGGCAGTACTGCCATCCTTCTGCCCGACTCCTGCCTGTCTATCCTTTAGAATATTGACTGTGTTTTATGTGACATATGCACTAAAGCCTTTCTAAATCATAACAGATAAAAAAAAAGAAAGAAAGACTCCACACATGAGAACTATGACTGAACAAGACAATAACAGATTTTAGTAAATTTTTTGTGTAAACAAGCATGACAGACAATAGTAATATTGCAGTTTGTGAATGCTTTTGATTATAACTTTTTTTTTATCTATCCCGTTATTATTCCTGTGGGGAAATTCATTATAGGTAGCTTCCACCAGGGGGCGCACCCAGGAACCTCAATCATGTAACTAACCCTAGACTATAGCATGTTGAAGTGGCAAACTGGAGAACCTGAGTAAAGAAAAAAACTATACACGCTGTGAAAACTTTGTTTATGTATGTAATGTAACTGATCCATTAATAAGTAAATGGAGAATATGATTTTATCTAAAGACCGTCCTTATTCAGTAGCTTGGCAGAAATCTTTAACCATCAAGATTTAATGCACCAACACAAATTAGTTCCTCCCGAATTGTGTTGAAACATATAAATGATATATGGCTAAATATTTGGTAGTTGGGGCTGCTAAGTGATGCAAACATGAATACAGTGGTGTAGGTTAAACAATTTACCATGGGTCAGCTGTAATCAGAGCTATCCTGTGGTTCATTTAGACTTAAGAATCTAATTGATTTAAGAACAAATGAGAAAGAGGTGACTTACCCTGCAGCTCAGTTTAGTCTGGCTAACCTTGCAAACACACTGAAGAAGCAGCACACTACCACAACAGGGACAATCACCCATTATATTACGTCAAACTATTTGTTCTGTAAATTCAGTCTCACTATACGTTTCCATGCGCTTTGAGATGCGTTGAGAATTGTGTGACTGTCGTTTGCCTTATTGTCCGAATCATTATTCTTTCTGAGATTTAAGAGAAGGTTAAGTTATATTCTATGTTTTTTGTGTAGTTCAGATTATTAAGCATAACATAGACTAGAGGAACAGTGACCACACTGTGAGTATATTTTTGTTATGTTGGATTAGATACAAAATACAAATTGTGACATTTTTAAATAGGGCATAATATTTTATGTGGCACTGCCAAGCACAAATCCCAACCAAGCAGCCTAATCATGCGATTGAGTGACGTGACTATAAGGCAGGCTTCCTCCTAACCAAATGAAGATCATCTAAAACATACACGCTACATGAGTGTTGCCAACTCACCCCAGAGTTTGGATATGCTGTCCACCCCAGTTCAGCTGTGGCTACCCGAGTGTCCATCAACGTCTCTGTGGAAAAAAACAAAAAAGAAACAAAAAAAAAGACTGTGATTAGGCTCAAAACAAGATATTTTGAGAGGCATTTTTCAGAGCGGGAGAGCACTGAAGCTCCAGTGATCACTTGACACTATCAAATCGGCAAAGATAAATCCTTCACAGCTTTTCAACCATCTTTGCTCGTATTCACTGAAGACAAGAAGTGGAAACAAAGGCTTGGCACTTTGCTGGAGGGAACTTTCAGAGTCTCACTGTTAAACGCTGTGCTTTGTGTTCTCGGTGCACGAACATGGAACTACTGTCTGTGCGTCCTGTTGAAGTGCACTGTGTTGGAATGTGATACGGAGCCAGCCTGTGGACAAATGTGAGGAAATGCACAGTTGTGTGTAGAGGAACTGCTTCAAAAACACAGAGGGAGCACTCCAGGTTAAGGTTGTTTCTGTTAGTTTTTCCTTGTGGAGAAATTTCCTGACAATTAGTGTGGATGGCAGAGCTCCAAGGGTCTTTCTGTGTTCAAAATACAATTTCAAGAGAGAGATGGATATGCTTCATTGTTTATTTCAATCTAACCAAAATAGCATACCAATAGATAATTAAACATGCTCATAAATATTTACGGCTCTCAATAGGATATGACATATTTTCTGCTCTATTTCAATATTAACTTTAGAAAAAATAAAAAACACTCCTTGACTGAGATTTATAATGGAGAAAGTATTTCTAATAAGAAAGTGCTGCAACAACATTAGAGTCATTACATTTGGAAGCTGGGACTACAGATAATACTGTTATTTCTGCGTTTGGTTTTTGGCATCGTCATGTGATGTCATAATTTGTTGTTAAAATATCTTTATGTTATAGTAAAATTGCTTTAAAAATGGTTTACAATAAAAAAAGAAAGGTTGACACACAGTGGTTCAGACTTTGACTGTAAATGCCTAAATAAAATAGGCAATTGTAAAAGGGAAAAGTCCTTTAGAGTTCATTTCATTGGATGTATTGCACATTGGACCTGTTCTGGTAAAATCTGGAAGACAGAAGAGACAAAGAGTAGATATTCTCTGTTGTTGCTCGTCCTGTTAATCCGCTGTGACAAACCACAGACAAATAATTCTTGCAGCTCTCCCAAGAAGTGTGTCAGCCCAGTTATGATTAATACTGTATCCGCCTCGTTGGCACGGAGGATTCTGAAAACTGATGAAAACTGATATGGCTGCAGGAAAGAAGATAAGAAAAGTGGTTATAAAAACCACTGTCTCTCTCAGCTTAACTGATTTGCAGACTGACTTGGCGACATGTTGAACTCAGTGATGAGGGCATGTAATGCAGTGGTAGGTTAATGATTTGTCCCATGAATGTATATCTTCTAACCTAAACCATTCTACCTACTGTACACACAAGCACAACTAGTGTTTGTTGTGGTCAGACAAGAGAAGACAAGAGTGAATGGTATGTCTGGTAGATGATCACTGGCAGATAAGGAGGCTGTGAGGAAAATGTTAAAGCGTGTCTTGGACTTGGACAGCAGCCACAGTCATAGCAAACGGTTGGCTAGCAACGCCCACTCGTGTTGTTGATCAAGGAGACGACTCACGCTCTGATTAAATGAAAAGACAACACCAGTAGGAGTTGCTCTCGGTCAGAATCAGGTTCCAGCACTTGGGTTTAATGTTGGTTCTCCTTCAAGTGGCCACACACCTGCAGCTGGTGCTCATGTAGAAGCCCAAACAAAGATGTCATGTTTGCTTTTTAATGCTAGTCAGCTCTTTTTACATGTTAAAAGCATCATCTACACTAGAAAGCAATCTCAACCAATCATAATATTATGAATAAAGCACCTGCACACAAAAGAGAATTTAGTTTTGGTACAGGTTGGGACATTTTTCCACTGCTTTTTTGTCCAGAACATTGTCTTAAAATACGTAGCTGGAGTATCATTCAGTTCCATTTAAATCTAAGTAGATTACTATTTTGTTTCTAGTGATCTATTTTTAATTCAGGCATCTTCTGTTTAGTCTCTAATTGTTATAGTAGTGATCATGTCATGTCCTTCATGCTAATCCAAACTTAAACCAGACATAACGAGACGTAGACATAACTTACCACGGACTGAACCCTGCACCTGGGAGCTTGTCCTGGGGAGTGTGTGAAAGATACGCTTTCTACAGCTTTCCCTGCATGATATAAACTATCATGTATCTTTTACTTTTCCTAGAAAACCTCATCCTGTACCATTGTGACATGTTTGTACTGTGTGTACTTCTTCTTGCAAGAATTAAACCTGCCCATTCATTTTAAATTGTACCCTGTCTCCGTGGTCTCTCTGGATAACATGGACAAAGAATTCTTCAAACACTAATACACTTCAAACACAGAGACTGACTAATGGCTCTGTCAAAAAACTTGGTTGTTTGGAAAGCTTCTCAGAAATGCAGGCTGTGATCCCACTTCTGACTTGGCTTGGTTCAGGTGTAACTCATTCCTTAAAACAAAAGCCGAGTCTGAATTGCAACTTTCACTGTCCTCTTACTTGAATCCTTTAAGCCCATTTTTGTCATTATACAAACACACACTGATATGTACATACCAACAGTACAAGCACCTAAACTCTAGCACACACATATCAAGGGGCTTTTTTCTACAGTGACAGTCTTGTTCACGCCTAGCTTTTATCAGAATATTTCAATTTCCCAAGATCAGCCTTGCATTGTCTAGATTCCGCAGCCAGCTCCAGGCCGCCTGCGTGTGCAACTCGCTGTCAGCTGTGGAGATAGGACAACCACGCATCTCTTTGCGCCAGCCAGCATTGTGGGGACTGCCAAGGCTTTCTCAAGGGAAATCACACAAGCTTTAGTCAAATCACACAGGCATTTGGTAGGCCATTTTCTATTTCCTTTTAAACGTGGAACTACAGGGAAGAAGGCTGACGGTGGTTAAAGTGGGGGATGAATAAGGTCAAAGGCTCGAGGGAGTGGCGTCTGAGCCGTGCCACTGGGACTGGGGAGTGCTATTAGCAGAATATCAGAGTAGCCAATAAGTTAAACGACGTATGCTAAATGGGCATTAGCGACGGGGTGTGGCTTCAACAGCCGTCACGCCGCCGCTCACACACCTGTCCACCAACTCTAGGGATTAGGAAAAATGTCTCAGGGGACTAGCCATGTGTGAGTTTTAAATGAGCTGTTATGTGGACCATTCATCCATTTAATTGTAAGTGGATTTCAAGAGTTCTGTTCAAAAAAATAAATAAATAATAAAAAAATTAGCTACCCACTTTAATTAAAAAAAGCTTAGAAATTAAGAGGCACATATTGGCTTATAGCTGAATTTAGAAGCCATATCATGACCTAACCTTGCACAACAATTCATTTGGTTAATCCATATTTATTAGTAGGAAAATAAATGTGTTATATGTGAGTGGTCTTTTATAAGGCTCTATCCATGTGCTATGAGCTTTAGACCCCTCAGATTGAAATGGCTGATCAATAAAATATCTATTAATCCATACCAGAGTTGTGTAATGGTGAAGACATGCTGCACCATAAACTGTCTAAACTGTAAGAACAATAATATCTAACATTTGTCTGCAGGCTCCAGTAGTGCCCTGCTGACTGGATGGCTCTTCCGTCTCCTCGAGTGACTCCGTGCCTCTGATCACAGTTACGTCTGGCTACCACTCACGCTGCTCAACTTTCACTTTCTATTGAGTGGCTTGGAAGATAAGAGAAGACGCAACTGAGCGGCGAATGTTTTGGAGTCAAGCCCGGACTATTTGCTCCTGCATTCATATACTGCACTGTCAGCGTCACCTTCGGGGCCACAATAAATTACACACAGCCAAGTTCAGCGGCAGTTCACTCTGTGAGAAACATATTAACATGGAGAGTTTAATGTTGACTCTGTAACCTGAGATCATAAATCTGGTGGAAAACAATAGCTGGTAGGTGTCAGAGGAATTCAAATGAAGCTTTGTCCTCACTGGTACACTTATGTGTTTTCAAGCATGCACCTTTGATTTAGGATAAAACAGGAGTGGAAGTTTAGTGACTCCGTCTAACTGCTTATGGATTCAAATAAATAAATAGAGGTGGCGTCCCTTCCTTGAAACATGAGGGTGGAAATTGTAATATACAAACAGAGGGAACCTGGTTTACAGGTACATCCACCTCCACATTGTTCTAGAGCGACATAGATGTGGAATAATAGGGGTTTCTTAGGCATGAGGATTGATTGAATTTCTCCTGCATGTTATATCTTTAATATCTCTTTGGTTATAGCATGACATAATTTCTGAAATTCAACTGAGATATTGTAGATACAGCCTGAAGGGGCAGAAAGGATGTGATGGTAGGAGTGAGGACAGCATCACATGAAGAATAAAGGTTTGCTCACTGTGTAAAGCTGCCACTTTACTGGTCAAAAACCCAGAAGTGACAACCCGGGCCAAAACCAAAGCTTAACTGAGGCCCTACAGCTTCCAATCCCAGAAAGCACAGCTCCTCATTAGCAGCAAGCGATTGATCAATACCAAATAGTAGGCTGTTTCCACAGATAGAGAACAAGGGGGAGAGGAGGAATGAAAGAGCGAGGGAGACTGCATTAAACATTGATGGGGCCCTGCGTTTCAGATCGATAAGGCAGCCCTCTTCACACAATTACACGTCAGCAAGGAGCCGCATGATACATCACGCAGACAGGCATAATTACATATCGCAGGCACTCGGACCAAAAAACATCTACAAAGTGCGAGATGAAAGAACAGCGGGAACAGGTCGTCTAATCTCCCTTTGAGCCTTTATGTATAAGTAAATTCAGCAGTTTGCAAGTTCGAATGGCGACATGTGTGTGTAGTTCTGTCCTTTGTGACCGCGTCTGTATGATTGTGTGGCTGCGGGTCGATAGAACATGTGCTGAAGTGCTACTTGCTGCTTCTTTAGTCAATATGGTGGACAATTCTCAATGGATTCTTGCTCTATCCCCATAAAAACACATCTTTCCTATTCATTTATTCTTGATCTGCCTCCTTTTTAACTTTGTCCCCCCCATTCAAGGATGCTACTTTGTAATTCAAAGCGACAATCATATCCAGATGCTGAACGACAAGCTTAGAGAGGCCTTCACTTTGTGATTGTAGTGAAAAAAGATTGGAGCTGATTTAATGACATTATTTAAGTGGGGTTTATCTTCTTTTTATAAATGAAATCAAGATGGCAGAAAGAAGGGGAGGAGGGGAAATCAGCAGGATTGAAATGAGCACTTAACAGTGATGAAGCCCCATGGCAGCCTGCTGGGCCTGGCATCTTAATACAGAACCGAAAACAAAGTGACAAACAAACAAGAGCGAACAGCACCCCTTCTCCCAAACTAATCAGCCGTCCACTTGGGAATTTATGAGTACAAAAACAGGAACAGTCTTGACAAGTATTTTCTGAACAAATCAGGCCTAAATTTATCACAGACGCACCTCTCATTCACTGCTTGTGGCAAATGATGCAGGCCAGTTGAATGCAAATGAGTGTGTGTCACAGCAACTGCCAGGTGAAAAGAACATGAAACAAACATACATTATTTATTGATTCTGCTGTGCATTTTAATAAAAGTTATGTTTTCGGGTCTATGCAATATTAAAGCTGACAATGAAGGCTTTTAAAATAGAGGCTACAGACAGCCAACAGGAATACCTTCAAAAGAAATGTGTCACTGCTACGACTCCCTGAAGAGACGGATGACAATGTGGTTGATTTGAAAATTGAACAGAAAATAATCTGCCATCCTCCGAGACCTTACTTATGGGGATACAAATTTGACGCTCACAAAGCACTGGTTCACTTACAAAGAGAAAGATGTGTTTCAAGTGATCCGGACTTGCCATTCCTTCAACTGCTAGAGTTAGAAAAAAAACATTGTATGAAAAAGGAAACTGTTGAATAGGGACTGAAGGTAAAGAAGCTTTGTAAAGATTTTGATTTGAGAAAACTTGTTTTTATGTAATCAGAAATGCTCTTGTAAAAATTTTGACAAAAGGTGCACAAATTTGTGAAACAGAAAAAAGCGTTTAGTCATTTCTATCTGCCTGGCATTCTAGTGATTAACTGTCTATGCACAGTAATAAAATATAGTTTTTGACATTTTTCAGACGAGTTACAATTTTAATAGATTTCTTTGTCCTGCTACTGATCTAAAAAAGTATTTACATTTTAAATTTTTTGCCAACACTACAACAGCAAAGCAGCAGCGCTAGTGTGCTTTAGCCTCATTGTGAAAATAAAGCCGTTTAGCTCGGATACCTTTTAGTTTTAGCCCTCCCTGTCTCCATAGACCATTTCTAATATCATTTCCACACCACACATTATTTCAATTTATTGCCCAGCCCAAATTTCAAACGATGGTTATTTATGTACATTACCCAACTTTTAAATTAGACTTAACATCTATAGCTTTGTTCAATTATTTTGTCTTTTGTACGAGTTAGTACATTGTTTAACCAGTTAACAAATCAGGTTATTTGAGTTTTTTAGTTTTGTTATTAGTCTATTTTACCATTTGCCTTATACTTGGAAAGATTGTTAATGCTAAATCTGACTACTAAGCTTTGTAAACACTATATAACTTTAAGATATACATTGCACAAAGCAAGACAATACAGTATGTGTGGTTGAACATGATCGCTAAGATGACCGCAAAAAAAACATTATAAATATTTTGATAGGCTGAAGAGCAAAAACAATTTCATAGACGGGGTAGCAGTCATTAACCAAGACAAAAGACTGAGCCAACATGAGATCAGCAGCAGATGTTAGGAAGAATGCTTCACCAGATAAGCAAATTAATATACATGCAAGAACAGCAAGAAAGTGATGAAATTATCCTATCAACACAGCAAGGTGACATTCTCTTTGGCCTAGCACATCTGGGATGCCACGTTGCATCAGACTTAAGATTCAACCTTGCAGACTCCATTTCCCTGCCATTAGTGCTTCGTGAGAGTATTGAAAAAAAAAATAAAAAATAGAAAACACAATAGCACTTCCTCGCGGCAATCTCACACAGGTAGAGAGCACCCACCCACACACCGCCAAACTCCTGGGTCTAATCGCATCCTTGGTGGTCAGTCAAGTCTTTCAGCTACAGGCACAAACAGTACATTTCTATCAAGACACAGCCACATCTCTTCTTTCCTTCCCTTTCCATTCTCTCCATCCTTCTCTTCGTCCTGCACTGGTCAGGTGGAGGGAGGTTAGGCACACCATTTGCATTCATTAACATTACATTAGCAGACAGAGTGATCTTTAGAAACCAGGCTGCCGGAGAGTGTCATCTTTAATTCATCATAACCCCCACCCACCCAGCTTTCCTTCTCGACATTTTTTTCCTCATCCATCCCCAGTGCAACCTTTACCACTCATTCCTTTACTTTATATTTAATGTTCATTCAATAAAATATGGATATCTAATGTGTAAATGTCTTAGTCTAGTTAGTCTTACCCATGATCCAAAAGCTACTTCTCAGACATACAATCGCCAAAGGAAAAAATAAGAATTTTTCAGGAATAATAGGAACATTTTAGCTCAATTTATCTGTTGACAATTGTAAACTATCCGTCTGTTTTGAAACTGTTCAAACGGTTACACCTACCTTTTAATCCTATGTGTCTACGTATCTTTTCAACGTAAGTGCATGACCAGCACTGTAAATACCTATTTGTGTCACTTCAAGTATCACTTTCAGGTACTATGTCAACCTTTCGATGGAAAACCTAATTACCAAAGCAATCTGTGGTAATACAGTTAGAGCTGTTCTAAAACAGAACCCCCCATTCTGCTGTTTCTTTCTCTCTGCTTGTGACACTTAAAGCAGAAATGTGATCTCCCTTAATGTAGCCTAGATCTTTGAGTCCACTGAGGTACTGTTTTGGGAATTGAGCAGCGACAGTATAAGACCTTGTTTTAACAGATTGTAATGTGGGCCAATCCAACGTCAGCACTACTGATCATCACTTTCCATTGACATAGTGTGTCATCATTAAAAGAGCCTATACACATTTGTAATGAACAGTCACAGAAATGAAGTATATTGTTCAAATCACTGCTGTGCTAGCATGCATTAAAAGTACGCACTTCACATATGTGTATTATTCAAGGTTAGTGTTTACATCAATACGCACACGACAGAAACACACAATATTATACCATTTTAAGGTCTATAATGAGCCCAACAACTGCTAAGGTTTGCTGTAGCAGCAGACCAGCAGCAGTGACCAAGCAATAATCCAGATGGAAGCAGGGCTAGCCTCCCACAACCATCACAATACTCATTACAGCAGATATTACCTCAGCCAGCCTGTCTGCTTTTAAGAAACCTGGCAATTTGCTGCAGTAAAATGGTGTAATTACAACTCTTATCGGGCTCCTCACCTCACAAAACAGAATTTAGAGAAGGAGGCTACTCGCTGACGCTTCACTGGCTTTGGCTGCCATCCCGATTGTACGGCCACACCCACCCTCATTTTTCACTCCATAACAACTCCACTTACCACCGGCTCTCGCCTCGATGCAATCAAACATTTAAAAAGGTGAATTGCAATCACTTAGCGAAATCAATTTTAAGATCAATGTCCCAATTTAAAAACAACAAAACAGCTGACATCAACATGAGGTTCTGAGGGATTGGCGACACAGTGCCAAGAAGAGCTCACCGAATCGAGGAAGGGAAAATGAGACTTTGAGAAGGGAACACTGTTTATGTTGGATAAGATATAGTCTAGTAAAAAAAAAAAAAAACGACAATGTAATTTAACCTTTCACAATAAGGAGAAAGTATTTACAGCGGAGGTCTGTAGCTTGTCCAGTGTAGCTTTGACATTTCTAAACTTCACATATAAAAGTTCACTTTCCAGCTTGGCCTTATCATCACTTGTGCTGAAGAGAAACAAGTTAACTGCCAGAGAGAAATGGTTTCTGTGCTAGGTACACTGGGGATTATGGAGGCCTGACATTTAGCAGTGAGCTATAGCTAATGGGCTTTCCAGGGTTGGTTAAAGCGTTGTTGTTTTGCAAGCAGACCAGGAAATTTTGCTGAGTGAAGAAAAATGATGTCACTCAATTACTTCCCACTGCAGTCCCTCACTTGAATTAAGACAGTAAGGGCTGCTATTGGCACAGTTCCGTGTCCAGTAGTGGAAAAATAAAATAAAAACACCTTTGCATTTTAGAGCATCAGGGGGTTATAAGAGCAGACAAGGAACCCAGTGTCCTTTGCTGTCACACAACTGAACTGAGATAACCATCCAGTAATATGTGCAACCTGTACAAAGCAAAAGCAGAAAAAGAGAAGGGCCAAGATTAGATAGATCAGATCAGAAGATGTGTGTCGTTCATACACACAAAAGATATTAAGTCAGACACGGAGGCTGTAACTGCTGAGAAAGACTGCATTGGTGAGAGCATCATGTGGCAATGCCCTGGGTTGTCTTATCCAAAAATGGCTCTAACCTCATACCCAGTCATAAACCCGTTTTATGGAAACCAGTTCCATATTCTTTTTTCTGCCATCCTGCAGTAGTTGCATTGTGAAACATAACAATGGCCATTTAAATGACATTAGACATAATTTATTTAAATTTTTTATTGTGAGCTTTACATGCTCAGCCACAAAATGTTGGATCATGAAACTGCACAAAGTAAATCCACGAGACCTCTCCAGCTTCTCTTTTATTAATTAAATAAAACTGGTCAAATTTTTCCTCCTCAAAATACTAATATATTAAACCAATCTGAAGTTTAGAGCTTAGCGTTAGCTTAGCGCCAATTTAGCGAGCAGAACAACAATTAACTCCGCATGTTAAATATTATATGATGGAATTGACAGTATTTTTCACATTGCCTCCCTTTTCTCTGTTGATGCTTTTGTTTTTTAAGTGTGAGGGTGTAAAACACACATTCAATGCTGACAACACACTTCTTTGGCAGCTAGTAAACTTCCTGGATGTCGACCAATGGGAGCGCTTCTTTTTCGGGCATATGATTGTGCAAGCATTGATTGGGAAAGGTTTAGCGTTTCTGAATAAAAGGTCCTCATCTAATCAAATCCCTTAAAATAAACAGTAGATTTTATCCTAAAGCCTGTTTTTTTTTTTTTTTTTTTTATAATTTTTATGATTGCTTATACAAAATACTATTTGTGGTTTAAATTTTCACTTGAAGAAAAATATCAGGTACAGTCTGTTTAAGTAAATAACAAAAGTAATGATGCTTTAAAAAGGTTAAGATAGACTATGAATGAAAGAACAATTAAATGCAAAAACAAATGACAGTTGATACATACACACAGCAATATGTACAAGTGCACAATCATAAAATATGCCAGCTCACAACATACTAAGCCTGCGTATTACCTCTACTGGTGCACTCAAACTTTAGATGGTGCTTATGTGAGAGCAGTGATAATCCTTTATCGGGAAAAACAAGCTGGAGACAATAAATACAGTGTGTCATCTAATCTAAAATAGAAGAATTTCACTGCGAGTTCCTATCAATGAGGAAGTACAACGTAGCACTGAAAGTAATAAACAAGACCGTGGTTGAGGGTGAGAGTCAAAAAGCAGCCAGCTTCATCCAATCTTATTAAATGCTGTTGTTAACCATGTTTGGATGCACCACAAAATTGACTCTTGCCTCTTGAATAATTCCCCTACTGGCAGAGACGGAAACAGACACGAACGGAGAGAGAGCCTTGAGGGTCTGCTGCTGTGCTCTCTGTGTGTCTCATATGTGGCAGTAAAAGGACGACCTTCAACCACCTTGAACCCACTGGAGCTGAATCTCAATAAAAGTCAAATTATCACCAGCGCCGATGAGGCTGGGAGGGAAAGCACAAAGCTTGAACTTACTGTGCATATGAGATGATTAAACAGTCATATAGGAGGTGTGAGTAAGTCAATCATCCAACGCACTTTTACATCACTGACAGGTACAGCGAGAAACAGTTACTGTACCCTGTCGGGAGAAGGCACCGTCGGGATGGGCTGGTGATTGTTTTCCACAAGTGTGAAAACTGCATGAGTGAAAGTGTGTTCTCTGACCACACATGTGCCAATAATGCAAACAAGGGAAAGTGTTATTCAATTTAGCATCTTCTCCCTTGACTGATAAAGTGAGATGCAGGTAATTGAAGCCTCAGTTCGGTTTTCCCCCGCTCTATGCTCTTTACCACAGGGACAGCAATGGCTAAGTCGCTGTGAATGAGAGGAAATACATGGTGTGATCTCACTCACTTTAACTGAGAGGGGGGCATTCTTCTGGGATCTTGTTAGTGCAGCTCTACCACACACACAAACACACACAGGCGCACGCACGCACGCACAAGTATACTCTGCGAACAAACAAGCCATTCTCAGCCAAAGTGTAGTATACTGTAGTGATGCTTGGC
Organism: Neodontobutis hainanensis; assembly: GCA_024349245.1. Lineage (NCBI taxonomy): Eukaryota > Metazoa > Chordata > Actinopteri > Gobiiformes > Odontobutidae > Neodontobutis > Neodontobutis hainanensis. The sequence goes on from JALDNG010000052.1 coordinate 1,005,919, forward strand.
GAATTATATGTTCAATGTAACACTTTAGGGTCTTTTTTTGATCCATTCTTACAAATGCAAAACAACCAGTGTTGCATATGTGTTGGTTCAGATACAGTCTTCGAATAGTGCACTTGTTTTCTCACGTCGCAGCAGGTCAGTGTAAGAAAAGTTGACACTGTAGATCCAGAACCTGAACCCAATGGAAACAGAGTTTGTCATCTTGGATGTGACTCAGGAGTTGTCATCTGTTTAAGCTAACCTCAAAGATCAAAGGTGGGGTTTTTGAGTTAGCAAACAAATGTAAAGGATTCTCCAAGAAATTAAGATGGGATTGCAAAACACAGAAAGAACAGAGAAAATACCCAAGAGTCCAGTCTCACCACTGGGGGTTTTTGAGCAGAGCTCTACATAAAAATGCCAATGCCTCCAAGCCAACAACACTTTAGAAACAAACACTAAATCCACATGCTTCTTGCAGCATATGCCAACCCGCCTAGGGAAGTCCATATATTTTTGGACACAATCTTTGTTTTTTACTCCAGGGCTGTGCCGAAGTCTACATTGAAATGAGGGAATAAGAATTTTTTTTTTTTTAAAAAGTCCTGAGGCTATAGAAAAAGAAAAACTTGACCTTCTTACAGCATGGCGTTGAGGTGTGTTAGTTTCTCTGGGATGAGAATCTATAACAGGGGACGAAGAGGGAGGAACAGAGAACATTTTTATCTCTTGGAAAGAAAAGTGAGGCAGACTTTTTGAGTAAATTAATCGCAAGGGTGTTTTTTCTTTCCTTGAAAGCATTTATCCACATAGATCTTTATTTTTAAACGCGTGTATTGCTTTGACTTACAATTATATAAAAATAATTTCTAATTAATTAAGTTTTATATTTATTTTACACTGTAACCAACCATCTATAAGAGAGTGCATATCTAGTCCTAACCTATGTCTGACATCAATGAGGTCTAGTACAAACATTGTGTGTATTTTTTTTTTTTTTTTTACTAAAGTCACATATTGTTCAAAAAGAATAATGTCTCTTTCCCGAAGATAGCATGAAAGCAGCTTTGTAATCATTCCGCACAGTACATTCATTGTGTTTTGCCAAAGGGTGGAAGTCTGTTGGTAATTTGGGATTTGTGCTACAAACACTTACATCCACAGTGTCCGCGACCTCACTTGATTTGGCACCCAGGATGACCGTGTGCTTGAGCTTTGGCCCACAGCTCAGCCCCAAATGTCACAGCTGTCCAGTGACACAGTGGCAGCACAAACATTAGCCGGCTCCTTTGGCACCCTCGCTGCTCTCATCTGTGACCGTGCCAGTACGGGCTGTCTGCTTTCAGACAACAATCAACAGGATCTGTTTCTTTTTACCACCCTGTTATTTTGGATCTTCCAAACCTTGTGTTGATTGTTATGTGGGAAACACAGGTGGATGAGAGGCTTGAGTCGCTGGCTGCAGTCAAACTAGTGGTTTAACTTCTGCTGCAATTGTGCTCAGCTCAAGTCGGTTTTCACGTACAAGGAATTTGGCAAGTGAGAATGTTAATGTTCCCCATCACAGACTAACTCACTGATCGGTTAGTAAAGTTATTGACATTTAATTTAATCTTTAAGTTGGCATTTCCAACCAAATCAAATTCAACTATATTTATAAAGCACTTTAAAATGAACAGAGGCAGGTCAAGACTAAGCAAAGTCTAAATTTGCTGCCACATTAAAGACACACCTAATCTCAAAATGTTTCTAAATTTTTTAGTATTTTTTTGACTTGAGGTTGTGCATTTTTTACTCAAGAAACTCTGCAACACAAGTGGTTGCCTTAGTGCAGCACAGCATTCCCCTCCAGATGCGGCTGTTGACTGGTGTAAGGCTGCTATGCTCCAGGAGTAAAAGTGTGACTTTGAGCGCAGTGCTTGTCTCGGGCGCTGCTAAAGAGCCGTGATGCCTCGTTAAATATGTAGTGCCACCGACCCACTTCAAGCTGTTCCTTTACTTCACACGTAGAGAGCGGCAGTAGCGGCTCGCTCATTCGGCACTTTTTTCAAACACACTTCCACACAGGCACATGTAAATACAGGAAACACAAGTGGCTTACACAGCTGTAAAAGCTGCACCGAGTTGTTAAATTATTCCTCTGGCTGTATGTCAGTGGGTTAGAATAGATGCAGGTGTCAGTCCCGTGTAGGTGTTTGGTTATGTGCTCAAAGTGGAAATAGCTGTGATGGGAGACACACAAGTGTTTTGCAGGTGTTCCAAGATAACAGCATCCCAGCAGGAGCAACTGTGTTTTAGATTAAATGGTGGTGTTGGCGGTGGAGGCTGTAAGAGCACATTTGGGAGCATTGTGTGTGTGTAGGAGAAAGTCTATAAGCCAAGAGGCCAGGTATGTTCTACTGTCCTCTAGTGTAAGTAAACATTTAGATGTTGACCTATTGCTGCTACAAATTGACAGTGTGAGTCACTCCATAAACATTTGCAAATGTAAAGAAGCATTTCATTTGATCAGGACATGACTGCAGGTGTTGACATCTAAATACTGACCTGCATAACTTTGTCAAAGATGAACATTACAATAGAGTTGCAAGAAATATTCAGACAGATGTCAAGTATGATAGATAGGGCAAACCTACACACAGTTAGTGAGTTAATGGACCAAACAAAAACGGTGGCACAACCCATATAAACCTGGAATGGCCCTGTGAAGCTGTGACTGTTGGCCAAATATTTACTATACCTTTACAAGTAAAAAGTAGTTGAACTGAACTCACATACTATATGTACAATGCAATGTCATGTGGAACTTTACAGATAAGGATTTGATAAGATAAGTTAAGTGGGAATGTGGCAAGAATATTTACTTCCCACACCTTAAAAAGGAAATTCCCTCAGTATTTACCAGTATACAGAGTACATTTCATCAAGCACTTTCACTTGGGCTTAAATGTACGCTGAGCAAACAACCATTCCATGCAGTGTCTGTTATCTGTGGTTGTGTGGTTATTAATGTAGATGGGCTGGAATGACTCCCAGAGAGTTTTCACACACTACTACCACTAACTTGTCTTTACCTCCTCCCGTGGGGTGTCGTTAGCCCACGTGTCCCCTGACAGCCCGCTCGACTTAATGAGGCTGACAGACCAAAACAAACAACGCGAGCGGCTGTGCCGGTAGAGCCTGAAGAGATGTTGGTGTGAAGTCACATTCTATGTCTTGCGGTGTTCAGTGGGGATGTAACGATTAACGGTGAGCCGGTTGAAAAGTTGATTCAAATATGTGACGTTTGAAGTCGGTTGAGATGTTAATTGAATCACAAATCATGTTTTAAACGACAGGGGGCACTCTTTTTACTGCAAACTCGCTTTCAACTAGTTATTGCAAACAGTTACTACCATGGCGTGAATGTGGATATTAAGAAAGTCTCATCCTAATGTTGCAACATAAATAAATCTACTTCTATCTATCTAGCAAAAAACACGCCAACCGCGGTCCCGGGCCAAGTCGGCTCTGTGTGGAAAACAAGTCTGAGGCTGAGCTTTACTTTCCCAAAAACAAACAAAAAGTCACTGAAATGTCCTGTCACCGGTGGAGAACAGAGAGAATGTGAGCAGTAATTTATGTTAGAAAAGAAGCTTAACTTTAAACAGAGGCTGTCGTCCCGAGTCTGAACCATCTATGAGCCATAAGTTATTATTTCATAACGCAACAAAGTGTTCAAATGTTTTGTCAGAAAGATGTAATAGTGTTCTGGATCATCTGCTGCCTTCTGTGAGTCTCTGCTGCAGCCACTGAGTAAAGACCAGGGGTGTCAGACTTAAGGTCCTCGAACCAAATACGGTTCTTTGTGAAGTACTTCTGATCCTCACTTTACTTATTACTGTTAATACATTCTTGCTATTATTAATAAATAACAGGCTAAAATGCATAAAAGGTAACAGTTAAACAAATAAGAGTTTTTTGATAAAGTTCTACTGTTTAAATGAAACACATAAGACCAGTGTTTATTATTGGATTTGATCTAAAGAGGTTTTAGGTCTCAACTAAAGTTATTAAGAACTAATTATTGAACACAAAATAATCAACCAGGTCTAAATACATCAGTGGCAGAGATTTTAAGTTACTTTGTTAATATCCACTTATTTAGATTTTATATTTTTATAAACTTTGTTAATATCCACTTATTCAAAGTACCTAGCCTTATAACCAAATTAAATTAAATGTAAACGCATTTATAAAATAAAATGTAATGGTTGGAACTGGCTTTCGTAACGGTACTGGGACAATAATAAAAAATAAAGTCAGTCTGGGGCTCTGATTTATGAAACAATAAAATGGCACTTGTTCACCTCTAATTTGTCACAACTCATTTCATAAAAGAAATTGTGACAAAATCAAATTGTGAGATCAGAATTGTTAATCAAATCGAATCGTGAGTTGAGTGAGTTGTTCTAAGGTCTTTTTCAGGATATTTGCAACCATTTGTCCCACTCTTATCCCATTCCTGTCTGTATGTGTAGAGAAGAGAAAGACCAAAGGCCAAACAGCATTCCAATGATATATGATACAAACACAAGGTCTAAAAAGAAGTTTTAGCAACAACAACACACAGTCAAAGGGGCTATAGACAGTTGATCATGACCTGCACAGACACATAGGGTGATAATTGATGACATAATAATACACTCTCATTTTGCCATTCTTTGCTCATATGTTTCTGTGTCCCCATGCGCCCCTCTCTCCCCAGGTGTGCCAGTGGCTGGGGCTAAATGATGAACAGAGCCACAGTGTGTGCTGTCTCTAATGGGGACATTATGCAGGAGGATGGGACTAGTGCTCACACCAGCCTCGTAAATCACACACTCCATGTAGAGAGAGAGTCAGCGCGAGGCCTTACTGCTCTACTAACCCCGCAATAGGTACACACAAAGAAATGGGAGTTGTTCACACAAAGGCAAACACACAAACAATTGACTTACTTACTGTACATAAATATAGCATGTAAACTAATACTGCTGGTATGTTGGACAAGGCTATTCTATTTTCAATTGCTTAATGTAAAGTTCGGGTTTACATTTAGCAAGTAGCATCGCATAACGGCGCGATGGCGGCGCGAGGAAACCGCGAGGCCCAGGGTCTCTCCTAAACTGTATTTTGTTGCATTGTATTTACATGTGTAATGACAATAAATTGAATCTAATCTAATCTAATAACTATAAAGTCCAAAAATATACATCCTTGCATTGATTTAATGGTAGACACACAGTTGGTAGAATCAAACCTATTTTACTGACACAGGAACCTCAAACTGGACAGAAAACTCTGATATAAATAATATATAATTTCATGCCAGACCTCACCTGAGTGACACGCTAAGCTGCAAGCAAACAGAAACCGCAGAAAAAGGCCGATACACTGGGCGCTAGCAGAGTCCAAAAAAACAAAATGGAAAAAACAAAATGCACTAAAATGATCCTACCATTTTACCAGACATGTTTCTTTCCTCTCAAAAACAAACAACACAGACAGTAGAGGGATCTGCGCCGTTAGTGGCAAAAATGTTACGCAGTGCCAATTTAACTTACCTAAATTTAAGTAATATAACCAACACAATAGTCAAAATAATTCAAATAAAACACACCACATCATCTCTGAAGACCAATCATTGTGTGTCCTATTTTAGTATGTTTTACCCCCTTCAGCAAGAACACATTGGTATTACAGTCCATTTCCACAACCTGCAGAGAACTGTACGCAGTAATAGCTAACTTACATTTGTCCACATCTGCCACAGATGTCACTTCACAGCTTTGTGTCAATGTGACTGAAGTTTGACAGAGTATTATTAGCACTATGTCACCTCCCTCCACAGACATGCACATGCACAGAGGCCCGCCAGTGGCACAAGTGAGGTAAACAGAGGCTCCATTTAGCATATTACCCATCAGTCAACACGACAGGCAAAAGAGATAAAGAAACGCACACCCACTGTGAGTGCAAAAACAAACACTCCAGTCTGCCCCATCGAACAAGGAACACTGCAAGAATATTTTGGCAGATGTGTGCACAGGCAACACACACTCAATAACTATGCTTCTTTGTATATACACAGGTTGATGACAGAAGAGGCATTATCCAAAGTGAAATATCTCCAGGAAATGTCTCACATTACTAATTGACTATGATGATCCAGCACCAGCACGCCTTTATGCTCACATTTTTTTTCTATTCTTATTTATCCCTCAATTTGCACTTTATCTGCACAAAGATAATCTGGAGAAATCCATAAAATTGTTTTTTTCCTCACTGTGATTTATAAGGCATAAATCCTCAAAAATACCCTCCGACTGCTGATGCATGGCTTATTGCTACTACAAATATGCTAATCTGGAAAATCCAAGGTGAAGAATTTGATTTATAATCTTCTACTTTATAACTGTCACTTTGCAGCAACATACTCAATTTGACACGTGAAATGAAAGAAAATGTCAACTATTACTTTCAAGCCCATTCGAGAGGAAAACCCCCTTTTTGACAGCCAAGGTATGGATAATACTCATGAGGCTAACAATAAAACAGTTACCGTGTTACCAAAAGGCTGGGGGCTGATGTGGCAACAGGGGCTTAGAGCAACAGAGCAGATAGCAGGCACGGCGAGGGGAGACCCTTCTCAATATCTCTCCGTAGGAGACCATGAACTAAGCTGACCCCTGCAGTCAGAGAAAGACATATGGAAACTCTACACCTCTATGTATCTTTAAAAGTGGTAGGAGTTGGAGTTTCTACTTTTTGCTGTGCCAGAGCGTTTGGATCAGTCAGTTAGAAGACATTTGTCATTCTAGCTTTATAATCACATGGTAGAGAAAACTGGAGCACCTGCAGGTAACATATGCAGAACAAGGAAACCCTGAGTGCTAACCACCTAGGTTTTATCCTGAGGGATAAAGAAATGTAAGGTATACTTCTCTGCTCAAATAAAGTGCAAAGCGGTCGTGGCAGATCTGTTTTTATGCGTTTTCATGTGATTGGCATAAGACAAAAACCTGCAAACACGTCACATCAAAGTTGGCACATTGTTCTAAATACAGATTAAGTATATTAATAGTCAAGAACATATGGGATTGAGAAGCTGCCACCAAGATTGCAATGTTTCTCTTCCTTCTAGATAGCCATTTGCCATGTGGCATCTTCAATCGCCTAACCTGGACAGCAGCTTATCCTACAGAAAGACTGACGTTCTTAAACAGACAATGCCTTGCAGCCAACACATATTATAAAGTGATTAAGTAGAACACTACTACCATTGTTCTCTAAAGACAATGTGTAAAATAAACAGGTTTGAAATGACAACAGAGAGGCATGGACTGTCAGAGCGATTGATACAGTACACAAAAGGGAGCCGGCATGCGCACTCTGACCACAATGTTTACATGCTGCGCTGGTATTTGTCTTACATCTCCAAAATGGCATGGAGCAACCTTTATCCAGCGCAATTCTCGCCGGAAGATAATGGATTTTGAATACAAAACCTCCTCTTCAAACCTTGCCGTCTGGCCCCTCTCCCCACTTCCTGACATCAACACACACGCACGCACGCCTGTCAGCACTCCCTTAGGCAGTAGGGTTAATTCCTCCCAGCCTATTCTCCGCCACACATGGCCGTGGAAGCAGTTGCTGGTGGTGCCTCACTGTTAGATTAACCTTTGCCCTCGACTGTGGATCTGTTTTTCAGTGGGACAAGACAGATAGTAACTCATTGTCAGAACACTGTCAGAGTTAGCAGCTTTCAAACAGGGGGCGACTGTTGATGTGGGCAGAGTTCCAGCAATGAAGAAAACCAGGCCTAGTATCCTACACACATCACTTAACCCGACCTCTCCATTCAGGATGTGACCGAAGGGTGGAGGGCATAAGTGTTTGTCGCAGTGCATGTGCGACAGTGTTGAGAGTTTAAGTGTTTTCTCTCCACGCTTGAGCAAGGGCCTATTCTGGCTGGTAATAAATCCCAGTGCAGGAGAAAGAAAAACAATATGGGTGCAATTCTCTCCATACAGCGCACAATCCCTGTGGTCTGTGTTACATTTACCAGAGGAAAAAGGTCAAATGTCAGAGTAAATGTAATAAGTGTATTCTGGGAAAATACAGCTACTGGCACAGACATTGCACAGTTATAGCAGGAATGACTTGTACAACACAACAATGTCAGATTAGTGGATTTTCCTACAGTCCTGAAGACTTGCGCTTGCCTCTAAGGGCTGAGAAGGTTAACGCTCAGGTTTAATAGGTAGGTCTGGGACATATTTTTTAAACTACCTTGACTTAGTCTTGTAGATAAAATACTCTGGATTTACCTTGGATTTGGAACTAATATCAACATCATTATGTAAATTGGATTTACATTTAAATTTTCAAAAGATAACCAAGAAGAGTTTCATCTTTTAGTTTTTATTTGCAGTTTACTTACAGTACCGAGTGTTCTCTGGTACAGCTTGTTATGCATGAGGCACTGGTGTAGTTCTGCCTCGGTCTTAACTCTTTCAAAGTCCTTAAAAGGCTTTGTCTTGTATACTTGAATACTCTCTAATCTCAGTTACTGTTTTTTTAATGACATCAATCAGGTTATGGCTGTATGAACCAATACCAAATGCTTCTTAGTCTTATCAATTGAAAACACTCACTGGAGCTTCTATGTGTTCTCACTTATGGTGCTTAAACTTAATGTGACATTACAATATGCTTTTGTTGCTGTAATGGGAAAATAAATGCCATAGTATTATTCACGTCTTTCAACTTCAGAGGCTTGAAGTGCAGAGACAATGAGAGAGTGGAAGGAAATGCATTCTCTGTTGTATCTTTTCTTTGGGGCCTTTTATGTCACATCAAGCTCTATTGAACTGGCCCCAGCAAATCAACACTGGACTCATTTCCTGCAAGAGCAAAATGGTCAAGAGGCCTGTGAGCATTTCAGTTCCACCTGCCTCAGCTCCACTCTGGCAAGAAACACTTTAAACGACTAGTACTGCTGCAGAAGGAGAGACGGGGGAGATGAAGAGGCGGAGGGCCGGAGTCGGAGCAGCCGGCAGCTTTGTACCTCATTGTGTGCTTTGAATAACGCGGAACTGCAAGATAGCACCAAACAAAAGCGAAACAGGAAAAGGCCATTGGAGAGTTTCTTTCAAAGCCTGCTTCTTTTCATGTAGTGCCCTTCACCCTACACCCCCTCCATGTCACCCAGGTGTGTCTTCCTTCTTTACTGCTAAAAGCCAATAAGCTTTCCCCATGTGGCTAATGTACTCTTTAGTGCACCTTATTCTCCAGCTGACGACTGCAAAAAGTCAAGAAGTGAACTGGTCTTAACAACGGGCCTGGCCCAGAAATGGAGCGAGCAGAACATGGGGCTTGTCGGCCTGGCAGAGGCTGTGAGTGAAAAGCGATTTGGGTTTTAATGAAGCACTGATGAATGGCTCTCAGACCTCTGCGGCAATAACTCAAAGCCCAGGCAGAGATACGGCTGGCAGAGCTAAGAGCTATGTACTGCTGGTTCACGGCAGGGACACAGTACTTCCCCACTTCCTTAGTCTAGATAGTACTTTAACATATTGTCTAAAGGCAAGTTGAAAAGGAGGAAACTTAAGATGCCCAATTGTATTTTGGAGTAATTTCAGACTACAGCTTAGGCAGCATATTCCATGTGCCTGTGGAACCCAGCCATCCAACCAAAACGCACATTAAAACTTCAGACTGATATGTCAAACACAGTGACAGGGCCATATAAAAACCTAGGACCACATCTGAACGTGACCTCGGGCCTGTTCCACATTATGAATTAAATAGAAAAATCAAAGCACATTATGTTTATTACATTTCTTGAGTTACAGCATCCTTCATGGGCCTTCTAATAAAAGTGTCACAATATTGCTCTTAGTCTTATATGGCAGCAGATGATGCATTTTCCATTTGCCACAAGACATTTTAGTAGTCGTAATTTTTGCGGGGAAATGTAAATGAGGTTCGAGCAAAAGAAATCATATTTCCTTACCAAATAAACAGAGTGATTAAGCACACTATTTGTCATAATATGCTTGATGCAAAATTGGATACAAAGTTTAACCAATGGCGTGCCGCTGTCGAGCTCTATGTTGCAGGTTGATGACACTAGTATATGTCTACAATCATAGCTTTGACGCTTTCATTCACTAATTACATTCATTTGCCTAATTGCCCTCTTGTTATCAAATTTTCATCAAGTATGAATTGATTTCTGCTGTAATGTTGGCACAAAAAAGATCATCCCACTATTCCAGAGATCTCACAGTATCAAGACAAGGCCACAGCTTTAGTGCTCATACAACGAAAATAGAAAAGGCAAAAGAAAAAGTGAGCCAAAAGTCATCTGCTTATATAACGAAAATGATGTCTGAAATGAACAAGTAGGTAGCCACTAGAGACAGTGAGCAAGCCTAGGTGTTGCTTTAAATACATATCACCTAATGCAAATCAGATCAAGACAGAGGATTATTGTATATGCGATTTCCACAATAGAAGCGTGGCAGAAAACCTGTAGACACTGCTGTTACCTGTTATAGCCTAACATTGTTTGTATCTCCAGCAGCCTGCCTTATAATGCGCTTAGTCATGCTCACAACCACAGGAAATTATATTTACTTTTCAGTCACAGCATTGCCCATGATTATAGCTAAAGGCTTCAATACTGTTTAAAGTAAAATACAACTCATTGCAAGTGTTGGTGTATGCATAAGTGCTCACATTTATTCATTGGCTTGTAAAAAAACTCTCCACTTTTAATCATAAGCTACCATATGTCTCAGTTGTGCAGATCCCCCGAGGCTTTACTTCTAGCTAGTGGAGCTTTTTGGGAAACCACCTGTGTTCGTTTCATAACCAGCAAAGCAACTTAAACAACCTTTGCTTAGGGCCAGTGCTGGGATCAAAAAAGAACTCAGAGGGTGCAGACAAACTGGTGAATACTTACATGTTGGTAGTTAAATTGTTCCCTTACTCCCCCTGCTTCTTTCTTTTTGTTTGGCCTCAATGCGACACAAAAAAACAGATTGGCAAGCTAAAAAAAATAGCTTGCACTAAGCTTATCAGAGATTTCGAGACAAACCTTGGACACTTTAACTATGCAGCACCTGTGCCAGCAGCACAACACACATCTGCCTTGCATCTGCTCATTACAGGTGATTAGCAAGATGATACGGTGTATTCTCAACTGTCTAAATGCTATGCCTGCAGTCAAAGAACCTGGTGATTCTCTAGATTAAGAAAATGCCGCTCAACTAAAACAAGCCTTTAGAAAATAAGCATCCTTTTGTACATAGCAATGTGTGTTAAATTGTTGATTTCTCCTTTAGTCTTTTGAACAAAAAAAGAACAAGTTCCTTGGTGCTGTAAAAGCCAGGCCTTGGTATTCCAACTGCTGGATAAGCTTAAAAATAACCTGTCGGACATTACACCTCCATCACAGCGAGGATGACCCAACAGGCAAACAAACACATGCAAGACTGACTCAATCCGCAGCCCACATAACTACCACACAACTGTTCTGAGCTTAAACAGTCGAGTCAAAACCTGGTAAGATACAAGTGTATGTTTTTTTTTAACCTTATTAATTTGTGATAACTAAGAATCTCAAACTATACCTATAACTTTAACTTAACTAAACTGAGGAAGAAGAAAAGAAAACATTTTATTGTGGTTCAGAATTATAATAAGAACAATTAATTGGAGATGTACTTTGCTCAGAAGAGTTAATTTAATAAACTAAAATGGAAAGATAAAATTTGACTGGACATTTAATATTGGGATATGTCATTATACTGGAAAGCCTTGTGGCTACACCGAGAACTGGAGTGAGCTGTAGCAGTAAAGATCACCGCGAGTCTGGAGCATTAATTACCTCCCTCAGATCAGCAAGACTCAGACTGCAGAGACCGGGGCTGGGGCAGCTCCGAACGGGGCAGGAGGCAATGCTTTCAGAGTACAGAAGAGTGGGTCAGCTGTAGAGAGGGAGTTTATTGCATCACAAACCTGGATGATACAGTTAGTTCCTCAAAGGGAACCCTAAGAGCTAGGTAAACTGTGGCCGTGAAGTGCGGGTCTGGAGCAGCTACTGCCCCTCGGTCCCTCTGGAGCCACGTACAAACTCTGTCCCGTGGTTTGTGCATCAGAAAATGCAGATCAGCTACTGGACTTCAGAAGTCCCGATGCATTAAACTCCCTTTCTACAGCCAACCCACCGTCGTTCTGAGCTGCCTCGGTTTTTGCGGTCCGAGTCTTACTGCTCTGATGAGGGAGGCTACCAATGTTTAAAAGGACCACTGCACTAATCCTCTCAGTAGGTCTCCAGCGAAGAGCAGCTGCTCCAGACACACGTTTTTTTTTGTTTTCAAATTTTTTTTTTGAAAATAAAAATAGGGTAATTTCTTGATTGAGATTTTTTTTTTTTTTTTCTGATTGCTAATCAGGAAACAGCCGTTTTCCGATTTTGGTTTTCTCACATGAAGACAAGTTGACATGTTGGCTGCCACATACACAAACCTTTTTTGGTATGTACTGTTTCAACATTGTAGACTGTAATTAAGCCAAAAACCTATTAAAAGATAAATGCCATCAACAAGTCTTACAGTCCTCCATTAAGTGAATTAATATTATAGTCATTAGAGTCTGTTAGTGTAGGTTTGCAGTTGGAGAAATGCCTGTAGGCTATGCAAGATATCAAATTCTACAGTTAGAAATCAACATTTTTTTTAGTTGAGAAGATCATTTTTAATTCTTACTATGGCTTTATCTCCCTCTCTTCTGGGAACATCACTGAATCCCTTACCACTTTCTAACTATGACTTTTGCAATCATGCCATGGAAATAATGAGTTAATAATTCTCGACAGCTGAGATTGAGAACATGTTTGTGTGATGAGAGAATAACAGAATGACAAGCACCATCATCAGACAACAAAACTGAAGATATGAATGCACAGGTCTCCAAATTGAGAGTCAAAGACAACCAACTGTGGGTAATTTGCAATTAATATCAGTAATTGAAGCAATTAACTTTGTTTTGTTGTGGAAAGAAAGCCATTTAGAAACTCAAACATGGAAGAACGCACTCAGCCATTCTCAGACACAAACACAAATATGTGAACTCGTCAGTCACGTATTAGCCAAGTTAACTAGAGTAGATAATGACGTGGGTGACTGTGGCCATTATAAAATGTCATCTGCCCAAAATAAATCCTAATATACAAGGCACAAGCATCTGCAAGGTGTAAGCAAACATACAGCAAACAAATAATCAGAATTTCTCATAATAAATTTAGGTAAAAGGTATTTCAAAATGGTCTCTCTTTCATTTCCACCGTGTACCAGATGGTGGTCCTCTCCCTCCTTTGTAAACACATTTGCTTTTGTGTTATTTTTGTGTCTGCTAGACGCAAGCGTCTATCAACAGACAGATGAGGCCTTGGACGGAAAGCAGACTAAAAGCATCCAGACCACAATTTTCCATAACGGCAGCTCAAATAACTAGCAAACACAGACTTTCAAATTTCTGCCTGGTCCTCTCGTTGGTTTTCATGATAGGGGAAGGCCTTCTATCAAATACAAGGTGTCAGCCCCAACAGACTGAATAGACTCCGAAACTGGCAAGATTTACTTGTGCATTCAGTTGTTATGGTAAAGTAGTTAGTTTTCAAAAATAGATGCTCCTTTTTCAGTTGTTTTTAGTAGTGAGGTGAATAACAATTTGCTATTTAATTCAACATTCTATTTTTTGAGACTAAATGCCAAAAATCAGGACTGAATAATTAGACAAAATAAAAACGTAATTGTTTCTATGGTGATTATTATTTTTACACAAAAACGGTATGGTACAGGTTGGGTCAGTGCATGTCAGTTTCCATTTCTAAAAATGGACACAAAGCACACTTCTTTGGTAAACCCTCTACTTTTTGTACCATCAGTGCTATAAGTGCAAAACACTGCAGTGTGCCCTAAGCCAGTTCTGCTGATGCCTAACCGTTTCTCACTATAGTCAGTACTTCCATATGTCCGTTTTTCTGTATAGAGGAACAGGGCAACTTACTTAAGATGATACGCAGCTAAATGTAATGGCATTTGCTGAGCACTGTTGGCTTGCTCTACAGCCTCACTTAATGCCAATATTGTATACCCAGTTCTTTAGCAAATACTGATGGGAAACACCAATCCAAAGTTTCAGAAGTGAAAGAACATATAAGGACAAGAGCTAATCGTCTGATCAATAAGAGGTTTTCATTAGACACCAAAGATTCCACATTTATATTCACTGCAGCAGTACTGGAGAATCTTCCCCCGAATACTATCTCCCTGTTCGGTTTCCGGGGCCATGCCTTTTCTTCATGTTCACCTTTCGTCTGTTAATCCCCGCCTTTCATGCCAACAGGAATGGGCGGATTAGAGCTGGGAAAGTATTCAGGCATCACACAAACCTCTTATTTTTTTTTCTCTCCACACTGGGTTTTACTGTATAACCCCATTGCGGCAGATTGTGTGAAGCGGCTCTGGGATTTCCATCTAGGTGTGGGATGTGTGTGGGTGGTACAGTGCTTTACAACACGGTATAATTTACTGTGAACAGTCCATCACTACTTCCTCTAATCCTCTTTAAATTAGCCAGCCTTCTAGCGAGACATTCCACACACACAGACACACACAGATTTGCTTTGTCTTTTCCTTTCTTTTTAAATGCTTTTTCTCCCTCTTTTCCTCTACACACTTGTGAAGCCCAGTTGAATATATTTAGCAGTTTTGAGGAAGGATAAACACGCCTGTTTACTGTAGAACAGACCGGCCTGTCTTAGAAATAGGACTTGATTCTAAATCCCTTCCACTCACTATTGTAGTTTTTAGTCTTCCTCCTTCTGTGGGTATAACCAAGTCAGAACAACCACAAATGCACTTATACTTTATGGAGTCTACAAAAACTGCATTCTAGCTCTGGCTTGGTATAAAACTGCAATGCAAGCAGTCCTTTGCAGTTGACGGGCATAGACGAGAGAGAGCATCTAATAAAATGGCATTATACAGCCCAATCTTTCCAAATCGTTCTCAATGAGTCGGATTCATTTTCAGAGCAGCTATACAAAAAGATGATTCTTGTATGATCAAGATAGTTCACATTTATTGTAGTGTAGTGCTCCTGCTATTGTCAGCTATTAGTAGATGTATCAGCACTCCAAACCTGACCACATATTACAACTACCGTGCTTTTAGGAGATAAGTGAAAGGTGCTCTATAGGGCACTTAAGAACACAACCAGACTCAAGATGGACCCATCAAACAAATTGTAATAGACATTTTATCAGTATCAATAAGAATGTCTCACCCGATTAATGTGCTTGCAACCCACATAAGCAGTTTTAAGCTTCACTCACAACTTCCCCTTGCCAAAACGTAATCATGACTTGACTTTTATGTGGAGCATTAACTCTTTTGCGGACAATATTTTGTATTTAATTGACTTGACAATTTTCTCTTGTTTAAAAGGAAAAAGAAATATCCCATTAATTATCATCAATGATTTTCCAAAAACTTCAACATTACTCCACATAGATTTATTATTGGATTGGTATAAATGGGACATGCCACGGTGAGAATTAAGCAGCAGAGCCTGTCAATTATACTTTCCATAAATCCAACTGAAAAGACAGCATATCTAGTAACATAGTAAACACAGCACTACCCAGCAATTATGTCATGTAGTGCATGAAATTACACTGGTTTCCATTCCTAAAGACAATTATTGGTTCTATTTGCCAAGCTGTAAAAATCATCTGCTCAGGTCTCTGATGCTTCCAGCTGGTAATCTATCGCCCATGTGATACAACTTCCATATAAGTGATTAGAGGAAAAGCGCATATCAGCACAGGCCTGAAAGACGGCTTCTTATAATGTGTCAAGCCAACGCAAGACTGAGCTACATTTAATTAACATTTCTAATTGTGCCTTGAAGGCTGCCTCGGTTTAGTGGCGGCTTCATTCGTGCCTGATTATGTAGCAATGATGAGGTTAATGGTGCTGGATATTGGTCTGCTTGGCAAACAGTGAGTGTGAGAAGGTTGTATGGTTGCCGTTTCCCCTGGCAACACCTTTGTTTATTTGTAACGGAAAAGGGGGATGCAATGTTATATTAACAACTCATGTATGTGACCTTCACATAGTCAGGGGCTTCATGTTACCAGCCATTACGGATTCAATCATGGTTTTCATCAGTGTATTGCATTTCATTTTAATTATGCTTTGTACAAATAAGCAGATTTTTTCATTATATACTGTATAGAGCATGGTCACTAACCTCACCTTGACAGACCTTGACACTAAAGAGGATGTGAAGCTTTATTTGAATGAGGTTATCCAAGGGATGCCGGGCAAAAAAGAGAGGCATTGAAAGGAAGAATTTGTCTAACTGCACTTGTATTATTCTGCCTCACTAAGCTCACTTGACTCCAGTGAAACAGTAAAAGTCAGCACTTGACTTGGCATTGGAGTCATGGCATTCTCTTCTGGGCTCTCTCTTTCACAATTTAATCTTACATGGGCCCAAAACACAATATAACACAAAAAACACAATTCTGAAAGAAATGTGGGGGCTTTCCGTGTATTGTTAGGAAATAGTCTACAACGGAGCAAAGCATTCATTAGGAGAGGACCAGGACAAGTTCCTAGTGGCTGTCGGGTCGAGAAGATGGAATTGGTAGAGCTGAGATAACAACTGTAAGATAACAAAGACAAACCTGCTAACACAGAACAAGTCTAAGGCACCCAGAGATCTGAAAGCCATTAACTCTAGTGCTAGCTAGGAGAAATGGGGTCTGTGATGACCTATTTCTGTAGGCTCTATATCTCATCAGGGGCGCTCACCCCAGACTCCATGTTGTGTGATTTATTTGGCCTCAAAGTCCCTTTTTTAAAAACCAGTGCGTGTGTGTGTGTCGTAGCCCACTTGTACGAGCCTGCCTCATCTGTGTGTTCCATCACCCAAAAAGCCCAGAGCCCTGTTGTCATGGAGATGGGACACAGGTGTTGTGACAGTTCCCTAGACAGACGATGTCATCATGTAACAGGAAGTGGAAATACTCAGGGATAGTTAATACTTTCCAGAAAATTGTTCACAACTTGTTCACAAAATAAGCCCTGAGCTGATTCAAGAACAGTCTCCAATAGAGCAGTGTGCTAAGAATAGTATATTACAGAAATATAACTCACTCCATTGTCATCTTCCTTTACTTATGTTAATACAAAACACAACCACTTAACAGAACGAGGGGTTAATGCCTGCCTGTCCTCTACTCTCAACTTAGAGATAGGAAGAGAGCTGCTGTGTCCACCAATCACTTCAGATAAACGGGAGATTTATTTAAAACAGACTACCGCTGCTGCTGCGCCAACCTTAATTAATTTCCCAGTGTGTGTGTGAGCAGTGTGAATGAGAAATGAAACACAGGAACAGGGACAGACCAAGTGGAACACTGACAAAGCTATAATAATATTCTGTATGGGATTTGTTTGGTTGAGATTCTTACATTTCAGTCTGAAGCTTACCCCATTCGTAGAGGGACAATGTAAAACATGATGTTGGCAAAGCAGAGGCCTATGGATCAGAGAGCCAGGCCTGGCCAGATGGCCCCAGCCGAGCATCCTTCCTCTGTGTCAACCTCAACACTAATTAGGATGTTTACATTTGGCAGGATGTGGATGTTAAAGAGCCTCATACATAAGCGCACAGATTAGTGAGGTGCCAGTTAAAAACCACAAGGGTGCAGGTTTTTATTAAACTCTCAACAACAGGAAACGTGTGACACTTAGGACAGATGTTTTTGAAGACTTTGAGGCTATTATTTGGTCAGTGCCTCTATAGACCATAGACATGCAAATATTATATTCACCAATGAGTCTTAATGTGTAGACAGTAGACAAATACTGGACAACAACCAACATTTGATAATTAACTGTCAGTGTCTGTCTCTAGGTTTTAGCCCTGCAATTGGCGATTATTCAAAGAGTACCTCACAGAGTGACCAGTCCCCTGTGACCCATAACAAGATAAGAAAAAAAAATAAAATAAATAAAAACAGAATAAATGGAAACTGCCACCATACAGTATCTTGTGCAGTAAGTGATTTCTGTATTTACAAAAAAAAAGTCAAACTTTACAGTGATGCTTTGAAGCGATTGCTCCATAACTAACTGTTTAAAACTAAAACTAACAAATAAAACTAAACTGTGCTTAAACATGTTTAAACCTCAGTCAAAACCAAGAGTAAACCAGTGTGAAACATCTTTACTGTAAAGATTACACTCATTAATGTATGTCTTAGATGAATTTCTACTAAATCTCAATAACACATGTACACAACTAATGTTAATATAGCCTCAAACAATAAATGCCATAAATATGGGATCTGATGCATAGTGCCTTTGATAAAAGCCTGATGTGTTGGTTTGAAAAAGTGACATTTTTTATTTACTGTAAATAAACCTATTCAAATTGTTTAACAGAATTTATGATATGTAATTTATAGTTTATTGTCAGTAAAGTGCAAAAAGGCTCTATGTGTTTTACTAAAGGCAGTAGAACATAGTAGTAGTTCTCTGTATTAAGAAACCCAAGCAATATAAAAAAATAAACATAAATCATGATAAAAATCGAAATCCTGGAATAAGGAAATTGTGATATTAATTTTTTTTGCAATATTGTCCGCCCCTACTCTATAGTCTATAAAGTGTCACCCCCTTATTTTACAGCATAACATTTGTTTCCTTTTCATTTTCTTTCTCAGTTTCAGTAACTATTGCCCTGTCCATTTTCCCACACCAACGTTATTATTTCAATGTCTTCAACTACCACTACTAGTCATATTTTATATTTTAGAAACCACCACAGTTTTATGGCTAACAGCAGAAGAACACATTGCAAACTAAAGTTAAAAAACAACCTAAGTAGGAACACTGCCAAAAACAAGCTGGTTTTCTTTGCAATAATGATTCCTTTTAACATTATATATTTTGGCAGAGACCATTTTTTTTTGTATGTTAGACACACTCGTATATATTATCACCCTACAGGCACTTTAACCTGCTTACCATAGATCTTCTATTATGTGACTGTTTGAGGCCCATTGTCTTTGAGTGATTGTTTTTTGATACCACGCTACCCCCTCACAGTACATCTTCTGTAACTGCTGGTTGACTGGGCAGGCCTCTTACTACACAGTGAGCTGTTGTAAATCACAGCACATTGGCTTGTTTCCAGTGATCCGTCAACGCGCCCTGTCCAGTGAAGACCCAACAAATAGTGTTCTGTGTCATCTCAATCATACACCGTAGATCTTACATGCTGCTCTTTTTAAAGTCAGTCTGCACCCCATCCCTGCTGGGCCTGCTTCAACACCTCATTGTTTTCAATTGCCTACTGGTGTTTTTTCCAGTGAATAAAAAAAGAAATAAGAATAAATAAATAAATAAATAATAAATAAACATGGCTAGTCAGCGTGAGAAGGGGAAATTGAGTCAAAGGTGAGGTTTTTGTTTGATTGTGTCATCACCCATTAGTAACAGCTACATGCCTGTGGGAAGTCAATGTTTCTCTTTTTAAAGATTTAGAATAGACTGCGCCAAAACAAATAGGTGTTTCTCCGATCAGCATTGCAGTAGACAAAATGGTGAGATCCAAGTAAAAACCCTATGCCCATGACCATAAGAAAAAACAGAGCCAGTCCCATTCTTTGTAAAAGAATGTGTGCGTTCAGTTGCATGAGAGCCCGCTGTGTGTAATTCCTCCAGTGACCATGACAGACAAGTCACTGTACAATACGTGTAATGACAAAGTACTCTATGTTCATGCCGCTGTTCTCTTCCTGCCTCGGCACTAGGACAAGCAGATTGATGCTACAGTGGCCGTGCTAGCCCTTTAGGTCACCAGCCACATTCTGTGCCTCAGGGAGAGAGCCAAAGAAGAACATGGGTCCTTGTCTCTTTGTGTCCTACTCCATCTTGTTCACTTTCTCTTTCAAGTCTTTCTTCTCTCACCCAAGGCTGTTCTTCTGCTTCATAACAGTTCTACCAGAAAGCATTTTTTTTCAGTGTCAAACTTGTGCTGTGGAGTTACAGAACATAGGTTTGCAGTAAAGAATATTCAGTGCAGCTTTGTGAAACATGAGATTGCAAGGGCCCTTTGTATGATCAGCCCACAAGGTAAAGAGTAGAGGAGGACTTTGCTGTCAGGTCGTCTTTGAAGACAAATCTAGTGCTCTCATGTGACTAAATGACACACATATGGCAACACCAGGTGCGTGGTAGAACACTGGTAAGCAGCATAATCAGATGTGTGTGTTTGAATTTGCATAAAAATTGAACAAGAACACAGTGATGAAGGCAGGCATCTTTGGCACCGATAGCAGAAAGAAAAAGACAACAGAAACTTGAATGTAACCAAATACATTTTAATATTTTCAGTCCCAAAGCTGCACTGGCTTACTTTTGTGATTTGCAATTAAAGGCACACAATTGAAAATGTGAGAATATTGCAAGCAGCAGCACAAGTAAGAGGGATATTAAACTGATCGGAAGTACAAGAGACCGGGTTTAGAATAAATGTGGAGGGAGGAAAATGAGACAGACAGAGAAGGGAAGTCATTAACTTCTCTTTAATAAAGCTCAAGTCACATAGGGACTTTTTCATTGTTTCATCAATCTCACACATCAAGACATGTGATATACTGTCATGCCACAGTGATTCTTTTGTCAAACCAATGGCAGTTTTGAGATATTACTGCATCATTATAAATCTGTAATAGAGCAACAAAACATCATCAAATTTCGAGTAAGTAAATTGGATACAAGACTTTTGATAAAGACTTTGTAACATGGGGGAATACTAATACTTAATGCAAAAACATTTGTTTCCTGCTTGTTGTGAGATAAGCAGGAATCACTGGCTTAGGGGCATAGGAGCAGGACAAAGATGCCTGGATACAAAATGGAAGAAACGCTTCTATATCTGAACATCCATGCTTTCCCCAACGGCCAGACAGCAAGGCTAATTTAAGCACCGTGGGCCCTGTCAGCTGTCATTAGTATTCCTGCTCACAGACGCACATAAACACACAATTGAACACATTCATCCAAACACACACATATAAAGCAAGCACACGCACTCACACATTGACTACAGAAAGCTAATTCCAGAAATGTGGGCAACTGTCAGAAGTCATCATTTGCAAGCACTATGCCGACCAACGTGTTACACAACCTGGCAGCCGTGGAAAGGAAGAATAGGGACAGGAAAGCTAAGGAAGACAGAAATATTGATTAAGGATGACTAACAACAACAAGAATGAACAGAATAAATTTCAAGTGTTTTCAAGATGGACCACAGCAGATTCAGAATGATTCTTTTCCTATGAGTGTTAATCACATCTGCGAATGCTGAAAGATAAGCAAAAATAATTACATATTTTCTTTATTTCAAGAGCTTTCTATAAAGTTTTTTTGTTAAAAGGTCTATGAATATTGACACCAGTGTAACTTCATTACCTGCCCTGCTATTGGCTGATATATAAAACAACTTACGCTGGAGCCACCAGCATGGTTTACAGCTTTTAGATCGCTAGTCTTGAGAGGCCAATTTAACTAATCATATACAGATTTCTCAGTACAGTGGACTTTTAGCGACTGTATGTAACATCACTCATTCTCTCAACAGATCAAAAGGTTTGTTAATGAGTGCTCAAATCATTTAAACTAACATGCTGCTTTGGAGCGTCAAGTAGGAAACTATTTTTGTCATTTAGTGCTTTGGAAATTAATTTTCTCTAGACATTGTATGACATTTCTCAAGCAGATTTTCCTTCTTTAAGTCACTGTATGCACAATCACGCGTTCACTCATGAGATATAACTTAGGGATTTAGCACAGAAATTCATTAGCATTTTAGAATACATTAACATACCCAAAGGGAACTGCAGTAATATTGATTACAACAATCTGCATGCATTTAGATTCTGCGCAGCTTCTGATCACACACACAATATGCCAGTACCACCACCACCCCTCCCCCCCTCACATACACACACCTAGAGAAGCAGGCATACCCCCTGATGCGAGCCAGGTGCTGGGTTTTCTCTCCCTCTCTCTTTGTACGCATGCACTCTGATGTGCACGTACATGCACATTCGTACACATGCATGCTATCAAAGACAGAGCTGTGGAGCAGAGGTGACAGGTCTGGTTTTGTGCCATCCTCAACAAATGTAGCGCTAATTGCCATTCTCCCACTGTTAGACACCAGCATGAATCCAACATGGGTCCATATGTGCCCCAAGATAAAGACATCTCATACTCACTGCAGAAACTCTCAAAAACGTTTACTTAAAACAATGAGACCCTTAATCCTATTTCCTAGGTATATCTAGCTGTCAAACCCTCTGTGTTTGATGCAGTCATATTTGCCAGTTGTGCACATGTGGATGTAGAAGCTGCTGTTGTAAATGTGACAGCTGATTAGAGAGATGAGAGATTGGTGTGTGACACCTCTAATGATCTCTTCATTGGATTGACAGGGTAGGCAAAGCTCCAATTCACACATCTAGCACATCACAGAAAGGAGCACACAAGCAGCAAAGAGGGTCAGCCTGTTAGACATATATAAAATATACTTTACACACACTTAAGGAACTATTTGCTTCCATAAATCCCTTCTGTGTGTTCCAGAATAGTGTGCTATTATGCTAGCCATAGCAGGCCTATTTCCTCTTATAGTTAGCCTGTCATCAGGAGCATTGTGCTGTATTGTCTGGTAGCAAGCCTAAACGGGGCCTTTTCAGGGGTATTTTCAGGTACTTTCATGGAAGAATGGAGAGGATATTCATATCGCATTTCAGCTGCAAAGAAAACAGTGCTTTGGACAACACGCAGACAAGCCTGCATGAACACACACATAGAAACACACAGTGGATCTTCCTCTGCCAACAAACCCGAGTGAGCATCACACATTCCTGCTTCCAGTGATTTCCTCCATCTTCTCCCAACAGACAAGATCCCATTACAAATGCTTGTCTGTTATCTTTCACTGAGGCAGAAGCAGCAGCTGCACAGTAAAACAGAAGCACGGTTCATCATGGGTGTCCTCAACATAAATGCATGACTGACAATTCAGAAACATTAGCATTCTCAACCATTTCTATAAACTACTCTGATTACACTGATCTACTAAACAGAGGGGCAACAGACACGTTTAGAATTCTTAAAACAACAGGATCTGCTGTGTGCCATTGTAATTGGACTCATGCTGATCTATTCCATAATTATTGCCAATTATCTGTCAATTAGCAATGTGCTGATGTCACTGCACTGTGAAGGTAACCCAATCAGGAGCTGTGAGAAGGCATGGTCATCCATACTCATTGTCGCGTCAGCTGTCCGGCTTAGAGCTGAGGGCCGTGTGGTCACACAATGCCTTTGTGTCCATGTGTTTAGCCCAGTAACTAATCTCCACTGAGGCTGGAGCAATCAGAGGGGAGCAGGCCTGTCAGCTTGGTTTTATGTCCACACTGCTCAGTGGTTTAGGGATTTTCAAGTGAGTATGACCTTGGCGGAAGCCAACTTAACCCTGATGCTGAAGGCTCCTTTTCAAGGCTTTACTCCAGTGAGGTGTCCCATTTCTTCAAGTAAATTTAGATATGAAAAAAGTTGTTCAAATGCTATTACAAAACCTTCAAGAAATGTTAGCACTTTCCTTGTAACATAATGTCAATTTAATCAGGCAATTATCAGACTTTGTAGAATCTACATTTTTCACAAACAAGATAAACAGTTATTACAGTGCATCACACCCGGCCTGATGGCCTGATATTTATTTTAAGTGAAGGCTGCATGTATTTTATCCTTGAGATGTGAATTGCTTTAGTGTTATTTTTTGTTATTTCTCTTCAGGACACTAACCCATTGTTTATAATAGTTATATATTTTAAAAAACACACTGACAAATAAGAAATGACAAATCATCCGTGTATGCACCAAACGCAACCAATCCATCAGACACAAAGACGCCTTGAAGATAAACAGCGGACGCCGACGACATCTGTCATTCCCTCCTCATGCTGTGATTCATGATATGATCATACGTCCGGGACCATCCACATTCAATCTTTAAAGTCAAGACAAGGGACAGACACAAGGTAAGAAAGAGAAGGCGCTTCTTATTTGTGTTATGTCTTATCCATTTTTTAGAAGCACTTTGACCGTCCGTCATGTTATTCCTTTTGGAGGCTGGCACACAATATTTACCAAAGGAATTACATTTTCAAAGCTTTACCTGAGCCTCAAACTGATTGAGAACATGTGCAGTAAAGTATAGATACTGTCAATAATGGCAGAAAGAAGGTGTCCTTTTTCAAGCAATCATTGACAGGTGTCTGAAAGCCCTTTTTAGAGCAAGCAGAAGAATTCTTTCATATATGTTTGAAGCCGTGTACACATAATCACTAAACTCAGTGACCTTGTCAGGAGCCATCACTGTCACATGAAGTGTTACACATCTGTGCTTCTGTTTTCCACCTAAGGTTAGGTAAGTGCACATATCAGAATGAGTTTTGTCAAAATGGAAAATGGAAAAAGGAATTAATTTATAAAGGTTTGCAAAAGTTTATTTTGTGAATTAAAATGGATAAAACAAAAGGCCTGGAAAATTGCAAGAGAGCTACATTTTTCACATTAAACACACAAACACCCATAAATGCAAGCTTGTTTATCCATGGTTTAATTTGCAGGTCAAACAAACATGAGAATGAGCGTAATAAACTAAACTGCTGAGCCCTAGTATAAAGTATAAAGAGACACTGCTCATTTGATGTTATAACATGTTTAGTGTTGTCTGAGAATTAGACTAAGCCCTTCACACGGAGAACAAAAGGCTAGTGGGAAGGGTCTCATTTATTCCAATCCCTGCATGACTCGGCTTGGTCGTCGTTTTTTTGTAGGGATAACCTTCTGATGATTGCTACTACGCAGAAGGTAGTGACATTAACACAGGCTGAAACATGATACATCTCCATGAAACTGTCAAATAAATATTTTTTACATTAATAGTATTGTAAAGTCCATAAATCCATATAATTACAGGAATTAAATAAATGGTAGGCTTTATTGTAGGCTTGTTATGTGGCACATTTGACCACACATGCAAAAAAAACATTTTAAGGAACTTGCTGATTGATTGCTGAGGGAATTACGTGTATTTCTGTCAGTAATCAGTCCCAGCCAATCACAATCTGCAACATCCTCTTTCATCCAATCAATGTGTTGCTCACAAATTTTTGTTACTCTTCTTTCCCTCTGCTGTTATAAAATCGATCACTTCATGGTTACAGTTAGGGATAGACAATATATCGGCAATAATATTGGTATCGGCCGATATGTGTGATTTTTGTAATCATCAGCATCGGCCCAATAAGGAAAAAATGCCCAATGTATAAAAGAAATATTATATTATTTTGACAAGTTTGTGCCCGTGATACTGAAGTGCACCTGAAAGCAGCAGCGCTCTATTATGGGCATGAGCACAAAGGTATGTAAGTTAAATGCTGGAGTTAAGTTAAAAATACTTTGACAAAAAAGTCGGATTGAAATATCGAACTTGGTGCATTGGTGAAGTTATGTGATGGGGATTCCACATCAAGTTATTCAAGACCAATTACCTAATAACTTGTTTAAAAACAACAAGTTAGTGTTTGCAAGCTAGCGCTAGTGTTAGCGTACAGCAATCACTAAGACAAGAAGCAAGCACTGCTAAAGGCACAACAAGCCGTCTAGAAAAACTAAGAAATTCAGCAGAGATTCTGTAAAAGCCAAATCAATAACTAAGAAGATAATAAAAATTATTGACATACAGTTTAAGGGCAAATGTGCATTTTCAAAAAGAAATAATAAATGTGATTATTTTTATTCAGTAAAGCAATGGTTAGTTACAGTCACAGTTTTACTATGGAATTTATGATAAAAAGAAAGCAGCATAGAAATACATGAATAGACTACCATCAATGAAGTGTCAATGATGTGTCTTTTGAAATAAAGGGAATTTCCTCTAAAGCTATGTTGCACAGTTGTAAGAAACACAGAGAGGAAAACGGCTGTACAATTACATTATGAGCCGACTCCAGCACAGTCATAGTGAGGGAAAAAAACTGCACCTGCATCTGTTTAGTCCACATTTGGCTTTACTTTATTTAAACACAACCTGATTGCTTGCCATTTGTGTGGATGGGGTAGATAACATTGTGTTATCTACCCCAGTAACATTGTGAATTGTAGTTGTAACAGTTTTCTGAAATATTATTTTTTTTATGGACACATGGGGTTGTTCAATCATACGATTATGCTCTGGTTTGGCATTTGCAGTTGGTAGTGCTACAGATAATCATAGCTCTTTTCATATTTTCAGATGTTGCCCCTCTAGTCTTGATCAAAATACCGTGAATCCAACATAACCCAACGTTAACCACCATATAGTGGAGCAATAAAACCACTTTGAGTCATTGTTCCAGTATTTCATGTTTATTTTAATCTGCCTCGAAGACAAGAACAATAATCTGAACTACAATTTTAATGTATATGATGTTTCAGGCAGCTGTACCCTGTCCCACACGAGGTGTACACGGTAAATCTCTTTCAGAAGAAATATAATAAACCAAGTGAGCTTGTAACTCTTCTTACTCGAGTTAAAGTAATAAAACAAAACTCTACCTTCCTCTGCATATGTGTACAGTATATTTGAACGGTTCATTTCCCCCCACTCTCTGAAATGGAATAACTTCCTCCAGACTACAGTGTCAATCTGATGGGTGAGTATCTAACAGTGTGTGAAGCTTGCTTCAAAGACAAGCCGCATTAAATGGTCAGCCTTGGGAGGGAGCAGGGAGGGCCGAGACTTCATAGCAGTAAGTGATGAGTTCGGAATGGGGCATGGATTAGTTACCGTTCAGTGCACCCCCTCACATAACAGGTTTGTGTTGAAGGAGCTGCTGAGTAAAATGTGATATACCAAGTTATTTTTCAGTTTTAAATCATAAAAAACACACGCCTGAGTGAAGAGGACCACACGCTGGGAACGAATGACTTCAGAGGCATGAGTCCAGACTATTGGAATGTCAAAGTAACTGACGTGATTGAACTTGACTTCAGAGCAAAACAAATATGGAGGTGGTGCTCTGCCATCAGCTGCTGGTGCTGTGTCTTGCACGAGGAAATCAAATTAACCAAAATGCTTTTTGATATCAGCAAGATAAATGTAAATATAGCTTTTTTTTTTTGCTGTTTTTAATGTGACTAACTGTACACAGATGTCCATTACTCTGAATGCTATCAGAAAGGACAGAAGGATAATGCCATATAAAAGTAATGTTATGTAAATGTACTGGAAACATTAAAACATTAAGAAGATTTCTCCACAAACTCTTTACAAAGAAGTTGAGAGTTCATTTATTCATTCATTCATTTTCTACCGCTTTGTCCCGTTAGGGGTCGCGGGTTACTGGAGCCTATCCCAGCAGCTTTGGGCCTGTGGCGGGGTACACCCTGGACAGGGGCCAGTTAGTCGCAGGGCTGACATATAGAGACAGACAACCATTCACTCTCACATTCATTCACTAGGGACACTTTAGAGTGGCCAATTAACCTATACATGCATGTCTTTGGACGGTGGGAGGAAGCCGGAGTACCCGGAGAGAACCCAAGGTAACACGTGGAGGACATGCAGACTCCTCAGAGAGACCGGAGTCAGCCTGAGAATGTTTGAGTTGGCCGGGTTTTGAACTCACAACCTCCTTGCTGTGAGGCAGGAGTGCTAACCACTCTGCCACGTGCACCTAAGTTGAGAGTTAATGTACCTAAATATAAAATTACATGTTTCTCCAAAATAAAATTAAATGAGGCAAAATCATATCAAAAATCATAAAAAATCATAATAATATCATAAAGTCATATCAAACTACTTCTTTCCCCAAAAAAACTTTTGAGAATTTTTCCACACTAACCGTAAATATGCACACTGGCCAGACTCACAGCAACACACTCTCCTATTATTCATTAGTGAATAGATCTGTATAAAAAGAAAACCCCACTCTCCAAAGATAACAATGGAGATGTACTTTCACACAGACACACAGGCTTACAGAGTCTAAAGGGCTGGCAGTGCTTAAGGGTTAGCATCAAGAACCACCAGCCTCCTCATTAGCACAAATAAGATCATAGACAGATACAGGCCTATCCTTCTGTCTCTTTGTCCCTTCTCGCCTGTGTTCATTTGTACAAATGAGCCCTAAACCTCGTTCTGCAGCTCGCATCTAACAACACGGCATAGAGCTGTAGGAGGACAGAGTTGTATTTTTGGTGCCTCAGTGTTATTAGAGCTAGATTAAATATGCTCGGGTATGATGTGACCTTGAGGTGCATCTTATTAAAATGTCTGGCCACAGAAATACTATCATACCTATTCATGAAGGGGAGGGAAGGTCAACAGGTCACCATGGACAAGATTGAGAAGGGCAGGTATCAACCAAAAAACGTGTAGTCAAAAAAAATGTCCTCCAGACATGAACTAATTGACTAGTGCTCTCTCTCTCCATCACAGCGACTGTCCTTTAAAAAACCCTTTGTCTCCATGCTAATAATTTACTAATAAACCCCTGAGCTGCTTTTTACATATTATTTAAATGTTATAAAACCATATAAAGCTGCAAGCAGCGTCAAAGGCCCTCGTCCATCCTTCCGACCGCAAGGGCTTAGGTGAATGAATGTGAAAGTGAATGGTTGTCTGTCACTGTTTGTCTCTATATGTCAGCCCTGCGACTAACTGGCCACTGTCCAGGGTGTACCCGCCTCAGGCCCAAAGCTGCTGGGATAGGCTCCAGTCACCCGCAACCCCTAACGGGACAAAGTGTTAGAAAAAGAATGAATGAATGAATGAATATTGAAAAAAAATTCTCATTTTATCAGCGTACCAAGGTAGACGTGTGTGCCAAATTTTATTTTTACACCAAACTAATGCTCAAAGTTTTGGGGGCGCTGGAGAGGCTTTTTTCAAATGGTAGCCAATATGATGACATTGTCTGACAAATGCTGTTAATGTTTGAGATAATTAGTGGAAGTCAAAACTAGCGTTCAATTTTTGCCTCACATGCATTTGCATCACAGATTTTAGGTGTTGCCATGGCAACATGGTTGCAGGTAGGAGTGAGTCCTTTGACTTTTAGGATCAGGGGACCATGAGGGCTGGGTGCACCATATTTTACAGGGGTCCTGGTGTAGCTAGTGTTTACCCAGTGTCCACCCCTGGTCCAGGGTCCAGGGTCCAGGTGTCCCTGTGTCCCTGTGTCCCTGTAGAGCCATTTCAAAGGGTAAGACATTATTTTGGCCCATCATTGTTTTGAGGGCGTCATTGTGAACAATTGCCTCTTGGGCCAAACTAAATATGTAAATGTTTGAGAGAGTTAGGAGAGGATAAAAAAGCTCAAAATTTACAAAAAATACCAAATTTATGGGGCGCTAGAGGGCCGTTTAAAAAGAAAGCCATTGGCACATACTTTTCTTTATTATTGTGCACAACTTCTTCATTCAGATTTTGTCAGACCCAATGAAGAAGTTAATGTACCAATACAATAGTTATGCATTAAAATGGAACTCCAGCACCCCCTGGCAATTTTGTGTTTATGGTTCATTTTGTGCTTTTTCAACCTCCCCTAACTATCTCAAACATTAAGGGATTTAGTCAGACCCAATTATGACTCCCTGAACACAATGATGGACTAATATAATGGCTAACCCTTTTAAATAGCTCTCCAGAGCCCCCTGCAAATCTGGAATTTAAACTTAGAAATTTAGTTTTTTTTTGTTTTAGTTGTAAACTAATAAAACCCTAAATCCCTCATAGCCCCATGAACATAAAAGTTAAACGACTCGCCCCTACCTCCAACTGTGTTGCCATGGTAACTCCTCAAATCTTTGATGTAAATGAATGGGAGGCAAGAATTGAACACTAAATTGACCTCCACTAACTCTCTTAAACATTGACAAACTTTGTCAGACCCAATGAAGAAGTTGTGAACAATGATGAACTAAACATTAGACATACAAACACTAGACATTATAATGGCTCTCCAGCTCCCCTGCAATTTTGTATTTTTTGTTATTATTTGTACTCAAACTAAGCTAACTTTCTAGCTAAAGAAGTTGTGCACAACAACGCCTTGAACACAATGATATCTCATTATATTGGCTACCTTTTGAAATGGCTCTCCAGCTCATGAGACTTTGAGCATTAGCTTGGTGTAGAAATAGAATTTGGTACACACTAGCATGGTACGCTGAGAAAAAAAACTATTGGGATTTTGAAATATCAGCTGCAGCACCCCCTACAAAATGGAATGGAGTGTAAAAAAATTTCTTTAAGTATTTAATTGTTTATTTTGTGACAAGCAGTTTTCCTGAGGTCCAAAGCTCCGGCAGTCGGAAGGGTGGGCCTTGCTTGCAGCTTTATTTATATTGGTTCTGTTTGATATAAGCTCAAAATTATATGTAATACAGTACATGTTGGATGGGTTTGTGCTGTTTCATGGTGTGCACTCTCCCAGAGGAGTCACTATGGCTCCTCTTAGTTTACTCTTTGAATGAGTGCTTAATGCAGGAACTGTTTATGAACAAACCTAGTCCATGGTCCCAACCTTTTTATGATCTTTACCGTGGAGAGACGAGGACAAATACTTGCTTTTGAATAACTCCAGCCTCCTGTCAAACTGTGTTAGCGTTTCTTCAGTGAGCTGTAATTGGCTTTAAAACCTCACATGAAAACAAGTGAAAACGGTGAAATACTGGCCCACAGCAGGTGGTTTACAGATATATTACCTACACATATAAAGCCATAAAATTGGACTAAAAGAGATGTCTATTAGATGGGGATTCTGTAATAATTTTTTATTTTAAACCAATTTTTTAGTGGAAAGCTCAAAGCAGAATTCGTAATACTCCATTTAGTTAATTCACAGACAGGTCACATCCAAAATGGATGTATCTTTGTACTTGTAATGGAGAAACCAACACAAGAAACTTACCAAAGGACTTTTTTAGAGCTTTTCATACTAGACAGCCAGGCTACTCCTGGTAGATCGCAATGCTGTCCACTCATTTCTCATTACCCTCTGTACTTCAAATCAATAGTTAATTACCTCTAAAAATGCTCTCTCCTTGTCCAGCTAGAGAAGGGGACAGCACAGGGCAGGCCGAAATCTGCCCGGCAGAGGGATTTAGTGCTATAAGAGGTGAAAACTGTCCTCCCACTACTGCTACTTATCGGCCCATCAGTGTCCCTAGAATTCCATTTTGCACTGTGCACACACTTAATTTCTCTCCACCACACAATTTTCATTTTTCATGCTAATGCAAAAACACTTACAGCCACAATATCCAGACACAATTTTCCATTGCTATCTGCCCCTCTCTTGCTATGAAGCCAGTGTTTAATAAAGAATTACATTTATGGTGAGGAGAAGGGCAGGCAACAGGTAAAATATGTCCACATGTCCTGAACTTGGGAGAGGCACTGGCACTTACTCATTAATAATTGGACAGGCTTCAGACTGGAGCCCTAAGCACACCTTCTCTCCTCATTTCCTTTCCATACATCAAAGCTTTGATGGTGTGTATTAAAGTTTAGCACATTAACATCTGTGCTTTTGTAAGTGTGTGTGCTTGTCAGTGCCTAAATTATCACAAAGTTATTTTTATCCTTACATAGTCTACTGGCAACTTCCCATAATGCATATTGTGTACAATAAAGCAGCAAGGGAGTTTGAATCTAACAAAGAGTTAATAGTATTAATGAGGAGATAAGTACATCAGTTAATCACATATATTTTAGAGCTGTGTTCCATAAATAGGCAACCTAAAACCATGGATCACTTTAGATTTTACATGGGTCACCACTAAATGTTTGTCAAGCCTTTAAACAGTTCAAAATGTTCCAAGTGCAAAATGATAAAGGAAACAAAATGCAGCTGGGGTCATGATTCATTTGGCATTTTAAAATATGGTTCCCAAGAAATCCAAGAAAGTTTACTCAACACAAACTACACACATTTAAATTCAGAGTAAAAAACAAACAAACGATGACTGGTTCTAGTAACTTTCAACCTGACCTATGCCCTTAAGTCTAGAGGCTAAGCCTTGGGGCTTTAAGTTCAATGAAATCATTTTGAGTCAGACAAAAACACATCTTATTATAACAATCATAAATGAGGTTCTTTGTTCCAACAGTCTGACATCTCCAACAGTCTCTCCACTCCCCCTTTCCCTTTCCTGCCAATGCTGTATTCATTATGTCTTCAGATGGACAGGCTCGTATTTCATGTTTTTCCTCTACCAAACCCCATAATGCTTCATAAAGGCATCTGTTTTTAACTACAAAATTTAGGAAAGAGAAAACAGGTTGAAGAACAAAACAGGGCAGACAAGTGGGGAATGAAATAAGTTTGAGAAGAGGATAGAACATGTAGTTTCACCCTGGTCAGTGGCAGGAGTAATGGTGGATAAGGGTCTGTAAGCATAGAGGACCCTAGAGTCAGACTCCATGAACAGTAAGAAATTAGACTCAATAATCAATGCTTTTTCTTCTCACCCCTCAACTCAACAAATATCAAGCAGGCTCCCGTTTCCTGCTGACTGAACAAGTGTCACCCACTCTCCAGGACAGGTGATAATGGAGGCTAGAAGGGGACAGAAAAGGAATGAGAAAAGCACATTTTTCACACCAACGTCCTCAAGTGGTTAGGAAGCTGGGTCACTGCGCCCAATCAATTACTAGCACTGCCATTTTCCACTAGGTGTGGCTGTAAAGGGTTTTCCCTTCAGCTTGTGCTCTCATAGACATGAGGAACAGCTTGTGTCTGTGAGGAGCAGCTAAGGTCCCTCTTTTTTCCTCTGTAACACCAAAAAAGGTGAAACATTCTTAACATAAACTCTGTGTAACACTATCAGTTCTTTATGTGGGGAATTTGATTGGCAGGCTTCTGCAAACCTTTTGTCACTGTCCATCAAATGGCACTTTTATTAGGCCTGTCTGTAACTCACTGCATTAATTAAAATATGAAATGGAAAAATTGTGGATGAGACCAATATTTCTACTTTTTTGTAAGTCTATGTTTTGTGCCTCCATTTTAACAGAAACAAATGACTCACAGTTTGAAGTCTATGTTTTCAATGTTGCTGATGCAGTAAAGTTGTATTTGCCTAAAATTTGAACAGATAAAGCCATGTACCAACAGAGAACACTACTGAAAACATCTCTTCACCAAATGTGCACAGGACCCACAAGTTGACCCACAAGTTCAACACAACACAGTTATGCTAAAGACAAAGCAAAAAGGAGAAATGCTGACAAATTAAAAAATGGTTTAAATCAGAATTAGACATCATGGACAAATGCAATAGTGCTTGCTTCCTTTCTCTGTGTTCTCACTTGATATTACTCACTCTCACACTGAGATGCACAGAAATGTGCACAAGCATACCAGCCCCCAACCTGCATCCACCATCTGGCTTACCCGAAGCTTGCCTGTCTCTGGGGTTAGGTGAGCTGTGTGTGTGTCTGTCCTCAAGTTTAAGTTATTGGCCATATTATTCAATTATTTGAAGGATTTGTGAAATGAAAAGACAAGCTATAAATTTACTGACCAGTACACATTTACAGCACTGCAGGTTCACAGGCTGCAGGCAAGGGTTTCCACTAAAGGTCGTCATAGATGACTGGGCCACATAAGCTCACTTTAACGTTGAAAAGTCTTTTCTCTGTGGGCGAGAGAAAGCTCCCATTATGGGTTGAAGCCATATTTGCAACCCGTGCCAGCAATAACACCTCGCCAATTTTCTACCAATAACACATGCACACAAATGTATCATACAATGAAGTATTAAAAATTAGATTTTACTTAAGGTCGTCCCTGGTCACTAGTAGTGCCTTTGGCCAAAATACACAGTTACAGATACTCATGGGACTATGATTGTACTTTCACTTTGTTCCTACTTCCATTTTTTTTTTTTTTTCAAAGAAATGAGTTGTGCAAAGGAGCAATCTTACATTGGACACTCAACAGGACCCTTTTCACATTCCTTCTCCACTGCACAGCTGGAAAAGACACACTCAACAGGCAGTTCTTATGTCAATACTACATTTGCCTAAAACATTGCACAAGATCGCTTTTCACGAGAAACTAAGTGGTGGAACTTTTAGCTTTAGTGCTTTTAAAACACACATGGTGCTTGTACAGTTCGGGATGATTGGCCTCTAATAGTGCAGTGAGAAGCCATTTTGTCCAATTACAGTGGGTGCACAATATTGAATCAACACAAGAGTAAAGCACACATCTGTCAATCACCCAACTTGACCTAAGTCTACAGCTCTCGGGCCAAAACCAAAATAAATGGTTGTAGTTTCAGAAAATGTGTTCTCATCCCATGGCATGTTAGTTGTCCACTCTCCCTTTCCTTTTATTGATATAGCCTCCATGAGTGCTGGATCTACTGGGTCAGACGAACGCCAACATTCGAGAGCATTGGTAACAGGGTTAGTTGGAGTAGAAGAGGAATCACACAAATGCCTTCCCTGCAGGAGACACATTCAAGTCACAAGTTGCTGTTTACTGCCAACTTGCTTAATGAGTCATTAAATGCACGAGGACTGCTTTTTTTTCTCCCTTCATTCTAAGTGGTTAATTGTGGCATTAAAAGCGATAGATGTTTAGGTTAAAGGGACCTGAGGCATCAATTATAATGAAGTAAGATCTGCTAAAAGAATGTCAAAGGCGTCCAAGAGGTAAGAGCCAAATTATGCAGCATGATGCAAGAACAAACGTTTTTGTTTTTTTGTGTGTGTTAATATAATAATAAGGTGAGATGTGCCTATGACCATGTAGACACCCCAGTGAAGGTTCTTAAGTGTAATTAAACATTTGTTCCATTGTCACATCTCGCCATAGCTTTAAAGGTTTATGGCTGTATGAAATATAAGGTCAAATCAAAAGACAATCATGTAGGTTGCCTTGGTGCCAAGATACAATTTCACATCTAGCCTGACTTTCATAGATTTCCATTTACTTGTGTAAAAGGGCGTGTGGACATTTTTGTGTGTGTGCAAGCTTTACATATGAAGATCCTGCTTTTGCTTTCATTAAGGTTATGACCCTGACCTGGCCCGGTTAGGGTTAGGATCTAATGAAACACAGCTAATTCATTTCTATAAAGCCTCTTGGCTGCAGCAGCACATGGTGAGATGGAGAGGGACCATACTTTCTAATGTATGTCTAAAGAATGAGGAGACCCTAAACCTGATATTTTTTCTTTTTCAATTAGGAAAAAAATGTCATAATAATGTTGCAATGCCTTTCCTCGGTGAGTGCTTCGCCCAAAGACACTCTCTCACTCTGCCCTTAACCATCTCTAATCAATATAGTACCACTGATTAATGTATATCAACAGCATCGTTCTGACCTCCATAGCTATGATCACTTATGATTTTGTTTGTTTATATTGGGCCAGGCAGTATTAAACCACTCAGCCCTTGAGGATAATGCATTATAAAGTAGTGGTACTTACGTCAAGGCAGTTGCTTACTAATGTATCGTGTTTATTACCAATGCTACTGCAGTTTTAGCATGACTCAGGCATATGTGTCAGCGAACCAAAACAGCCATTTCCACAGCCTTGTTCAATTACAGGCTCCTCATTTGTAAAACATGCGTACAGTATCTTCTCTCAAACACGCTGACCTCCCTCCTCCTGTCTCCCAGCTCGTTTTAGCTCCCACAGTCCCACTCATCCCTCCATCTCCCCTTCATCCTCCACCATCGCGACAACTACACTACCCAGTTCCGGGCCGTTAAATGAGCTGGCTTATCTAAGCCTAATTGGTTTAAGGGCACACAGAAATAAGCAATGAATGTGAGTGGAGTAAAAGCACTGCTGCTGTTAGGAAGAACTATCGGCACACACATACATACAGTAGAAATAGAAGAAAAAACAGATTAGTGAGGCTATGAGATGGAGAAATGAGAAAAATCAAAAGGTGTTGAGAAAGAGATGACAGAAAAATAAAATGTAAAAGATAAATGGGGGAGAAATGCATGCAGCTGTAATGATATGCAAATCCCTCTTTCCACTCTGCTAGACTCTACGTTAACTGCATATATTGTTTTATTTTTTTAATAGCAACTCTGTTTGCGTGCCCTTCCCAGTGAAGTGTGCTTATGTGTAGACCTGCCAGCAGTTTTAAAGCAAACAAAGTTCTAGGACAAGACTGACACTACATGAAATGGTCTGTTAGCTCTTCATCCTTCCTGACAGACGCACCTTAATACAAAACACCTCATCCCATCTCATCTCACAGTTCATCAGTTAAGCAATGAACTGAAGCTGGCAGTGTATGTATTTGAGAATAAACACACACGGATTGACAAAGGTGTTGTTTTTTTTTTTACTATTTTTTAAATGTCAAAACTAAATAATGCAAGATGTGAGGTCAAATAGTGTTTGTAGCAACCACTTTTAAGATCATCAGCTATCACAGAAAGACCATTTGAGTGTAACAAGTGTAGAGAACATGGAGAAAATGTAGCCTGTCACAAGCTTTGTTATAGTTCAAACGAGAAGCAAAAAAATAAATAAAACTACCACTGTATATTTAATTCCTCGCAGACTATTTCTGTGTGAATTTATCTAAATTGGAGCCGCATTTAAAAACTAAAATAGACTTGCCCTAAAGTACTTTTGTGAAAACTGGCTCTTGAAGTCCATACGGTCAGCGCTGCACCAAACACGGACATCTCAGAGGCAGCGGTCATCAGCTGATTTGACCTCATAATCAGATTAAGTGTGACAACAGAGGCAAGAATAATGCAATCAACAGAACACACCCAAACCTCAAAAAAAAGCGCACCATCCTGAAGTTTCAACCCGTCCATAGAAAGACCTTAATTACAAAGCTGAACAAGGAAATTGCTTTTATTCTTGTTACTTGGGTTAGCCAGAGGTTAACTTTTGACCCATCTGCTTCTCTCACATCTTTCAAATAACCCCATGGCAGAAACCCCAACCACACTCTCCCCATCATCTCTGCGAATGACATTTCACACTATGTAAACATTTGAACCTCAAATATCCATCTACACGGAGGCAGCAATATGGGCCTGGGTTTGGTATCCACGTTGAAATCTGATGAGAACAAACACAAGCCACTGACGACTTACAGAGCATCACTACAGACAAAAATGTGTGTAAGATTAGAAAAGCAAGATATCAGAACAGTATTTGAGCTTCTAATTGACGTATTTATGCGGTAAAGAGGGCCCCCAGGGTTTAGATTGGGACTGGTGCAAACATGAGAAGGTTTTATTGGCAAGCCAGAACTATAATAGAACAACAAAATGGAAAAGGACATGATACATCTATGATGCTGCTGGGATCTCCTCTCAGCTGCCAGTGTCTGCTACAAGCCATTGTTGAGTCCCTACGGTCCCACAGCGGAAATGAAAAACAATTTAACTGGGGTAGATATTGGCTACTGATGACAACACTGTGCTTCACGAGTGACAGAAAAAGCAGCCTTATGTCGATAGTAATACTAAAGTTATTTAAAGTAGATTATTTTTTTATTTTTTTAAGTACTGTATTTGGAAAATCAGCCATCTAACATGGGCAAGGGACATGGGTAAGGAACAGAATGTAAAGCCTTGACAGCTCTTTACATAAACTTCTAATGAAAATAAAATAAAACTTATTGCTGATTGACAAAAACAGAGAAGCAGGCTGAATCTGTCATGACCGTCTGGAATAAAACAAACTGGACTGAAAAACAGCTTCCAAACACAACGTCTACTCAAAGTTGCTCCCGGTGTAGGACAGTAAGCCTGTAACATGCACTTGCTTCATTGGGCAGAGGATAAAAACAGCGGTATAGGTGCACGTGTGCACAAACCCATCAAAGAAAAACATATCCATCATCTACAAGCACAAGTGAAACATCCCAGACTCGTATTTACCTTCCATCGCAGAGGACGTGATGACCAGTGCGCATAAAAGCGCACACAAATCCACCGTCATGTCAAAAGAAGGGTTATAGTCTCCACAACACTGTCCCCAAAATAAGATGCCACACGCAATGTGCGCGTAAAACCAACACGAGAATCCGTCCGTTTTCAGCAGCTAGCCCCGCGTCGTAGTGAGTCCCATCTCAAGTCGTAGTAAACAATGTGTGACAGCGTGCGCGAGGAGAACTGCCGAGTGTTCCATACCGGGGCTGAGGGGCGCGTGGAGCCGGAGGAGGGGGGGGGGTGGAGGGGCTTGACACACAGCCCCCCCATTACAGAGCTGGAGCCAATCAGCACGCCAGGAGTTCAAACTCAACCAGCCAATAAGCAACGGTGCCGCTCCGCCCCCCTTCTCGCTCGGGTATTGTCAAAACACCAAACTTTTTCCTTGACCTATTTGAAACGGCGTCCGCTTCACTGAAGAGAAATAGCCCCTCCTCTCGGTCTAAAGCAGCCACTGCAGTGCCAGTCCGCACAGAGCCAGGCCCAAGACTCCCAAGGGGTATACCCCCCCTTTAGAACAGAAGCTTTAGTCCAGTTTCATAGTGACAACCCCCATATGATGCAGATAGTCTTACTGTAATAATTCAAAGATATTGTTCAGGTGTTTCAACAGTAAACATCAGATCTGTTTTGCTTGGCACATGACAGTTGTGATGGATCTGACAACATACCAAAAAAATGAGTGACATGGGTGCCGTGAGTGAATTTTATATCTTCTTATATTTTCATTGTCTCACATCTATATTTCTCTGTTCAAACACTTACAACCAGTGTGTTCTCTAACAGCCCTGGCAAACTACTGCACCTCGTAATGATATTAAAAAGGCGTTGCACATCAGGTCCCTTTCTTTGCCCCTGCCGTCCCTTTTGTGTCAACGCATGCTGCAACAGATGGCACCACAATGCTTTGTCCCCCAGCAGAGACAGAGGGGATGGGGATACACCATTTGCCGACCAATGTAGCCCAAAACCATACACCTGTCTAGGGCCAGATATGTTCACCCAAAGTCCCCTGAGCCAAAGAATTGGATACAGTTGTTAATCTACAACCTGAATAGGCCTAGTTTCACTCGGGGCCACAGATTGGAGTGCTGCCCCCCACCCATCTAGCCCAGATACTCTCATGTGTGTCATTTGTTACGAAGCCAGAAAATGGACTGAAACTCAAGTGTTTTGAAATGTTTCAGGTTGAATGATTGGTGGGTGTATTTGTTTTATATTAACATTTGAACTGTGGAAGTTTTCATGTAAAAATGTATTCCAAGACTGAAAGCCATAAAGCATATATTGGTGTGTTGATTATTTTATTTTTTATAGTAATTCAAGTTTAGTACTACATACAGTATATCTGCCTCATTATACTGCATTCATTAACACTGAGCTTTGATAATAGATGATGACAGAGACCATTGCCCCACCTGAGTTTAGATCAGAGTTGTTTGTGTTGATTTAAACATTATACGTTATTATATATATTATAATTGTCATATTTAACTAACTTTTTCTAGGCCAGTGGTAAAACATTTACAATTCACAAGCCTCACAAACCCAGTGCCACAAAACTAAACTTACTTTACTTAATGCACATTTCAATCCTTTAATTAAAGACAAATCCCTGTAATAATCTTTCAAAATCTCCCACACTGACTGTTTAATAAACGACCATGTCTAGGGTGTGAAGGCCAGCAGATGAGATGGGGCAGACTCGGTGCTTCAGAAACATCAGGAAGCGGTTGCAAACTCGAGGAAGCGACTGATGAGAGCGTTTGTCATTTTTAATGGTGTGCTGAGGAGGGGCTCTACTGTGTGACATAGCACTGCACAGCATGGCCTCTGGAGCTGGCCTGCCCTGTCGTCCTGTGATAGCAACCTGCCCTTATTTTTCACCATGCTAGTCCTCATCACCTCTGACTCTACAGGTCATCACAGCGAAAACCTGCCTGTCCCTGTTTGCGGCAGACCCACACCCTACAGGGAGAAGGCAGGAAGGAAGAGCATAAGAGGAGCTGGGAACAATAGTCCTGCTGCCGGTGCATATCCTCTAATACAATGCAGACAAATGGCTGCATACAAAAACACAGCACTCTGATAATGATCCGCACAAAGCCACACAAGCACGAGCCTACTTCAGTTCAAGAGCCTTGGTCCAATACTGAGACAAACACGTTGAAGAGTGCCTCTCACAGCAGCACCGCTCTATTTTCTTTGCCCCACTTCAACACCAGACAAAGGCAGCCTATTTGAGTTTTGTTTTTGCATTTAACCATTTAGCCTATTATATAAATGAAACACAGCCTTGATTATATGTTACAAATACGGGGCTTGTTTCAGCAGTTGCTTAAAAAGTGTTAAGATTGCCATCTGCTGGCTTTTTGTACAATGTCGTGAGTTAAAGTTAGTGAGTCAGTGTAGTTTGTGGCCTTCAGGTGGAAATTCCACACATCACAATTCCTTTTTAAGAGCATGTGATCAGCCATGGCGCCCTGCAGGGTCATGCTGTTTGGAAAGAGGTCTGATGGTGAAAGTTTTTGAAACTAAATCAGTTTAGTTCATATACTCATGCAAGAAGAGTGCAGGAGTGTGCTTCTCATCTGATGGTGCTCAGTTTGTCCACTCTGGGCGCTGGTATCTTTACATAGAGCTGCATGTTTACTTCTTTTCTTTCGAGATAAACAAACCTATGTGATGTACAACACATTGTGGATGCAGTGTAAGCATTTTAACTCAAATATGTTAATAAATCTGTATCTTTGATTTTCAAAGAAAGTGATGAAAGAAGAGATGTCTTTTCTAACAAAGTAGCACACAGTGTGCTAACGGATACTGCACAATGCTTTGTCTTGTAGCTCTGCCATTTCCTGTTTTTCTCTCTCATGTAGTAGCTTGACTAGATCACAATTGTTCACTGAAGTCAGACAGGCGGTATAGCATACTCTGTAAATTGTATTTGTGCACTAGAAATATCAAAAACGACAACAAAAAAACTACATAGAAGGCACACTCAGAGAAACAAACAAGGCATTTCATTGAAGCAGCTGTTTGCCCAGTCAGGGTCATTATTTGTAAAGCATGAGTGTGTTGTAGAAGGAATGAAAGATCATTGTGATGCACATCAAAATAGGCTGGATGATTATAATGGCTCAGAAAAGGAAATGGAGAAATATTTCCTGGAGTCTTTGGAAGCTGGGGAGGTTCTGATGAATATGAATGGATGAAAATAAAATGCTTGAGTCAATATGGAGACAGTGCAGGGACCCAGGTGACAGAGGAGTGGAGTGCCACAGCCACCCTGGGGGGATAGACTGGTTATTAGGCTGGGCTTTAGCTTCATCCATCTTCAGGAGTCTGGGCGCTGGCCATTGACAATATGAGCACACGGCTAGGGCTGAATACAGATGTGCTCTGGACCAGCGTTCCCCAAATAGAGGTTCAGGACACACAAGCCAGTCCCAAACACACACTCGCAGGCACTTTCTGGGTCACAGCTCAAGAGAGTCAATTGAAAGTAGGTTCATTGTGGGGGAGCACGTAGACTCAGCCTATATATATTATATTATATATTTACAAGCAGAAGAAGGCAAAGGCCACAGTGTTTGGACATAGTCTGTTGAGACGTTTTTGGGATGCTTTCACGCGATTGGATGTGCTCAGAGTTCAACATTACTTCTAGACAGTGGTGCTTAAAGGGATCGTGTTCTGTCTCATCAGCCTTGGACATTTTTAAGCATTTGAATATTTAGGACTTTCCAGATCAAGAATTTCTAAACAAGAAAACACAGCTGTTTTAATTGTTAAAATTCAAAGTTGAATTTATTTAACTAATTCTTTTGAAATTAAGTTAATATTTAGCTTGCTTTGCACAATGAGGGTGCAGTAGATATAGCAAGCTATAGCAATTATAATTGTACTAACAGTTATTTGTACACAGTAAATATTGGTTTATCATTAAGAAATGCTTTCAGAGTTTAGAGCTCTTCCCAGTTCACACTGTCGAGTCGTTGCCTGCAGTGTCTGTGGCACTGGTGTATGAATGCAAGAGAGTGTTCGGTGGTGGTCAGAAAGGCAATATGGCTGCCATGTTTCTGTCAGTCTGCCCCAGGGCAGCTGTGGCTACAGATGTATCTCATCACCACCAGTGTGGAACTGTGGAGTGAATGAATAATATGAGCGCTTTGAGACTCTTAACACTCTTAATCGACAATATAAATTGAATAGTACAAAGTATTACAAAAATAAAAGGATACTGTTAGGTTGCTTTATGCCCAACAATGATAAAGAACTGTAGGATGCTTTAAACAAAAGGAAATAAAGATTCTTGACTTGTCCTTGTGAATTGTCAACAAAGCCAACTCGAAAGCTTTACAGCAAATCTGTACCTAATACAATGAAGTAATGATTTTTCAGTTTTTGAGTGCGAAAAGACTCTAGGTCAGACAGGAACTGGCAGTAGCTAAATCCATTGCTCATTAATCTGCCAATGATGGCAAGAGCCATGGTGCCTGTCTCATGCGATCAGCTCAAAGCCTCTTACAGACATCCAACGCACTCTGACAAATGTACAACTGCACTTTTCAAAAACACCACCCTTCAGCTGTGAAAGCCCGCAGATTTATTCCGTACAGACATAATGTTAATGAGTTTGTGTAAAGTTGACAAGAGAGATTTGCAAAGGTGCAGCCGAAGCAGTATTTGTTTTAAGTAACACAGTTTGATGAATTGTCATTAGCACACATTCATGATTAGAGCACTTAAAAGTTATCATTAATCACAGCACAATAAAGAGCACCATTATTGCTCACTCTCTATCAAATGTGTGTGTGTTTGTGGGTGTGTAATGTAATGTATGTGTTAGGGCTACTGGGGGCAAGAATGATGAATATAAATGAATAAAGATTTAGGTGCATCCCTCTCCTCAATCACTCTGTCTCTTCAAAGCAAACAATGGCCCACTTTCCACTTTTAGTTAAACTATTTGTTTGTTCTATTTCTTTAATTCCTTCCATGTTGGACACCAACTTGTACCATATTGCAAAAAATGAATGAATTGTTTTTGTTAATGTCCCCAATTATTAGGATGCACTCATTTTCTTGTGTTTAGGTCTCTCTAATTATAACTGAGGTTAATGGGTTTTGGATTAACCTCATTTTAGTCTATGATATTTTTATGTTTATGCACAAAGCCGTTACACCTCTTTTTATAAGAACAATATCTGACAATAGGTAAATATTTTTTGGGCTGTGCGCACCATGTGATCATAGGTTAGTTCATTGGATAGGTTCTTGTAATAGTTTTTACACAGGCTATAGGAGAATTATTAATGAGGAGATACAAAACTAGGCTGGCAGCTCATCAGTTCTCGTCAGAGCAATGTGACAGCTTATCCTACTCGTTTCACGAGGAACAGCATCAGAATGCATCCCAGCCTGGTTTTCCCTCCCCACTTCTGCTGCGAACCCTTGACAGTTCACTACAATCTATTGACTTCATCCGTGATCAGAGCTGCTGTCTTCTGTTGATCGGACAGGGTGAACACACACGACAGCCGACATCCCACAGTGTGTCACGCTAAACGGGATAAACATCTGGTAGAAGGAGAGAAAAAGTAAGGTCAAATCAATATGGCCTCTGTCTGCTGTACACTGATTCTCCGACATAGACTGTCTTATGC
This sequence comes from Neodontobutis hainanensis, assembly GCA_024349245.1. Classification (NCBI taxonomy): domain Eukaryota; kingdom Metazoa; phylum Chordata; class Actinopteri; order Gobiiformes; family Odontobutidae; genus Neodontobutis; species Neodontobutis hainanensis. The sequence goes on from JALDNG010000052.1 coordinate 1,049,752, forward strand.
CAGAGTTATCATAGGAAACACAAGAGCAGGATTTGAATACAGACTAAAGTGTGGCTTGAAAGAAGTGAACAGCTCAAGGATTATCACAAATATTATGATCTAAGGCCATGATTTACAAAATACAATTTTATGTGTAGTTGATCAGTTGGCCTTTTTAAAATGCATTCACATTTACATTAATAATAGAAAATAACAAACTATTAAATACATATAAGTAAATTCACACCGTATATAAGAAAGTGGTTAATGGGAAAAAACTAAATCAAACACAAAATCAAAAGTTGTAAAAGTGAAGCGAAACAGTTTTGCTGTAAATACTTTCTATAGGTTCTTTTTTTGAGGAGTTTGCATGTTCTCTCCATGTTTAGGGGTTTTCTCCAGGTACTCTTGTTTACCCCACCAACACCAAAACATGCTATAGTCTCTGGCAACTCTGGTTGACATGACCGGGTTACCTGGGTGCCTCCTTGCTGCCAACAATAAATTTTCCCTTGGGATAATAAAACAAAATGAAGCAGTGGATGTAAAATCCTATCTGCCCATGGTACTGGAAAGTACTGGCACATTTATTATTTAGATAATAGCCTCATTTAACACATGCACACATGTGATGTGTTGCTTACAAACAACAGTGCACAGTTAACACATTGACCTTCTGATATTAACATTGACCTTTGAAAGCAATCTTTCCTCTCAGCATGCATCATCAGATCTATAAACGCTGCTGCCAGGTATTGGCCTGTTGCGGGCTCCATGATAACACACACACCGACACACAACAAAGACCATGTCAAATTCTAAATGTCAGAACCATGTGCTGCACACAAAAAGTCTTACATTATTCCTCTGTTAAAACGTTCCAACTGTTTCCATTGTGGATATGTTGATCATTTTTAACACACAATTTTCATAAAATATATTCTTTCTACACATTCCTAAGCACACGCATGGTGCAGGTGTCCCTGTTCTTTATCTTATCAGAGGCAGGCCCATTACCACACTGTCAATGATTTCTCATTTAGAGTCTGCTCCCAAGACCCCAGCTCATTGAGGGCTTGATGGATGACCATCCAATCAATATGCATATGCAATAGTGTGGGTTTGTGTGCTTCATGTTGGTGAGAGGGAAAGGAATGGCCTGGGGACCACCAGCAGCAATGTACAATGTCTTAAATGAGTCTTGTTTTTTCGCAGCCTTCTCATCAAATTTCCACCTTCTATTCTTTCTTTAGATGCCACTGAGGTTTGACTGCTCGCGTGGCAGTACTGTGGTGGTCAGTGCTTGAGGCTATAGATTTGGGAACTTACATAGAAGTCAATATGCTCTTAACCACTTACTAACTGTTGTAGCACTTATATGGGACGTTCCGGACAAGGATTCTTTTTTCAGTGCCATTGAAACCTTTGGCTCAGGCAGTTTATCTGATAGCCAGCTCTTTAATTGGCACAGAGCACCATATATCTTCACATGCAGGCAATGTTCTTCTGTATGTATGAGTAAAGTCTATATATCTTCCTTTTACTGGCAAACCCTGCTCAAAGACCACCTTTTTTCTTAATTTTTGGTTATGTGTGATCCATAGGTATGTAAATGATTGATACATTTTAAAAGAAGTGTAGATCATGTAATTTCATTTCTTATTTGTTGCAGATAAAGACAAGAAAAGCAGTGTGAGCCTAGATCTGCTGCAATCAATGCAAACTCTAGGAGCCACATGGCAACTGGGAATGTTGGGGTCAAAGGTCATCAAGAATTGCTTCAGGTCATAGAAACTGATAAAATTCCAAGTTTCCTTAAATGTCAGCTATATTCAGTGTATCACCAGTCTGCAGAAACTGTTCTGTCACAGATGCATTATGGGAAATATACATGAGTGATTGATTCTCCTCGTGTGCATGCTGCATGAAGTGACTGAACTCATCTGTGGTCTCACAGCACTGATTTACCAGGTTAACAGCGCCATCTGGACATCAAAATGTGGCAGTGCGCATATGACGTCACTTAAACAGTCAGACATGGGACAAACTAACAAGCTGTTTAATTTAACTCTGAAATGTGCAACGTCAAGCAGGCCAATACACAGCACTCTGTAGTGGACAGATAAGCATGTTACAGAACAAGTTATACAGTATTTCACAAACGTAATTTTCAGCTGGTGCTGACGAATCTAATGTTTACCAATAAAATATTTAGGTAAGGTAAACGGAGACAAAATATATGACTCCAAATGTTATACTGGTGTGTTCCAACTCCACTCCCTTTTTCGTACAATGAATTGTAATGAATCATTTTGCCCGGCAGATGGCAGTCTGTGTTTTTGTTCTGAGCACAGGGATTAAACTATGGCACGTGAGAATGCTCACCTAACAGAGATTGTTCTGATGTGAATTATATAACCTCTCATAACTCTCAAATAAGTTGAATACAAAAGGTTGAGCTGAGTTGCCCAGATTTAATGGAAAGCCTGCTGCCATTTCAAATCTACATTTGATGTTAAGTCACTAAAGCAAGTTGTCCAGAGTGCTGTAAAAGTTTCCACCCCAAACCAGTTGTGTAGGTGAATGTCTGCATGAAAGCATTAAGGGGCAGAAGATTGGCTAACTGGAAAAGACATTTAGCATCTACAGTGAAATATAATAAGACTAGATGTTGTTATTAGGTTATGATCAGGGCTATGTTACATTCTTCATCATTGCTTCAGTTAGCCACAAACAAAGCACATAGTGTGCTGTGAACATGTGGCAGTCTTGCCTCTTAGGGGCAACACCAAAAAGCAGCTGTCCCCTCTGACATCATCACTGGAGCGTTCCGGCCCTTTTTTTTTTTTTTTTTTTGGTGGCAAAGTGCCCCAGTGCACTTTGGGAAGCCACTGGGGCAATTGAAACCACTGCTTTGAAGAGCTTTTCTTTAGTTTCAAACCCAGTGAACTCTGGGAATACCAACTTCTTTTCCCTTGTCTGTATAATAATGTGATGAAACACAATAAAAGAAGACAAAGACATCTTGAAAATCTTAAAATGTATATAATTGACACAAGATTTCAGGTACAACAGCAAATGAGACATTTGTATTTTAACAATTCTGGCATCTATTATTACTGTAAGCACAAACTCTTCATAGATTTCTCATAACAAAATTAAAGCAATTAAAACAAAACTAGTATTTGTTTTCCTCATGAATTGGCACCTATCAGAAAAATCTCCCATTTATAGAGTGGAAAAAGTTGCTGATGCCTAATGGGAGATGTCTCTCGGGGGCCATATCTACAGTATCTGCATAACACACATCCCCAATCAATAGTCGTTTCTGGAAGGTGTCGACTAGCATTGAACGACCATCTTGTGATGCGTTTGTGCAGACCATGCCATTTATTGGCCTCATAAAAAGTGCAGGTTTTTATATAGGGGCAGGAGGGGGAGACAAATTAACAAGTGAAGAGAAGAAATGAGAGAAGGCAGGAGTTGTGCAAATTTCAGCTGATGGCGTTGTGGGGCAGTCACTAAAACCCAAGTCGTCTTTAAATGGAATGTCACCAAAACTTTAAAATCCAAAAATTGACCCCCACCTTTACAAAGTAGCAAAGGCAGTCACAGGCAAATGTTCAAAGCCCTACATAGATGCAACTAAAGCAGTTAGGAAAAAAAAAAAAGTCGTCATGAAACTTTCTGGCAACATAACTATTATGACAGGCTAATCCAAAGCACTTAAACACTTCCAGAAATGCAGAAATATGATAAAATAAAAAAATTAAAAAATTCAAAGTGGATTGTCCCAGTGTGCAACTGAAGCTTTGATGTATATCCACATGCCATTTCACTGTCGCATAGCGTCGAGGCAGATTTGGATTATAGTGTTAAAATTCCACATTTCAGAAAAATTATGAATCTCCCATTACTGTGTGTTCGTGCTTAGACAATGTCAGTCCAAAACATTATTTTTTTTTTCTTGCCATCCAAACAAGACTCAAAAAGGCTCAGTATGGTCTCCAACAATCATACATCTGCATATACACACACTGTACACTGTACTGTCAACTGTAGCTTTTCCTAAATGAAAAACAAAAGTGTTTCCCTCTGTTCTCCTGCAGTTTTATTCTCATTGGGGATAGGCTTTCTTTTTTAGAGCATATTTCCACTGAAGGTACACAAAGCGTTGCGTCACTGTCATTTTGTTAGATGCTTTAAAAAAGGTCATTAGGACTGAGGGAGCAACAAAAATGACAAATACAGTATTTCCATATTTCTCAGGAAAGTAAGCAATAAAATCTAAATGTGTGGTGTGATATGTGACCTGGATATTTGCAGGGATTGCACAAAATTTAATGTAGAGGTGCTACATGACAGCATTGTTGGAACTCTGCTACACATTTATTTTTTTAATTGTACATTTGTTGTGAGAACAAACCTTAACTTTTAATGTGCATTACGAAATGTCAGAAAATGCTGAGTGCCATCTTCTTTTCTATGGAGTAATAAATGATATGATGTATGATTTCCAGATTATGCTTCTCTCACAAAATACCTTCTTTTGCAGCTGTCAATAATTATTGGCAAATGAGGTTTACTGAGAAAACAGATATGAATATAAATAAACAAGTGCTGCTGTAAAGGAGCAGCCTACAAACATGTGTGCATCATTGCCAACCCCTCTTTTGCCGCTTGCCGTCTCATGGCGTCAACACCAACGTATTATTAGAAATACAGTCTGACTCATGTTTTAGTACAAATATAATCTCAAAGAACCCAAACACCAGAAACAAAATGATAAAAGATGTGGAAAAAAAGACCAGCTCTAATGATGTCATAACATTGCAAAAAAAAAAATGAAAGATAAAAGAAAAAACATGACACTGAAGATTTAGAATCCCATTATATCCAAAAAAACAAGCAAAGTTTATCCATTTTTGTCTTGTAGCTGTTCTTTTCTCCTTATCTTTTTTTTATTTATTAATTTTGGCAAAGTAACTAACCCCAAACTTCTCCTTTCTCCCCTCTCAGACTCTTTTCTTCTCACCCTCCTCTCCTCACCCCCCCGTACTTGTGTTCCTCACTCAGTCCAGTATGGAGGATTCTCCAGTCAATTATCGCCGCAGCAGTAGCAAAAAGAGCAGTGAGAGCAGGAACATTGAGAAATTGGGAAGATGGTGACTGGCGGAAGATTTTGCTGCCCTCTCCTTAGGTGGGTTTGGGTTGTATTTGGGTCGGTTGGTGATGGGTACCACAGGGGAAGGCCCCCCGGAACACATATCATCAACGCACATGCCACTTCCTGACCCACTCCCGTCATCACCTATATAAAAAAAAAAAAAAAAAAAAAAAGTTTTTGTCATGTTTGAAATTTTTTTACAACAATCAAATGTAAAAATATGTAAAATATATCAACCCTATTCCTACAGTGCTTTTACAAATGTAAACACACGTCTCGTATGTTTAAAGTTTAAAATGCATCCCCCATTAAATTTGTTGCTAATCTAAATTCTAATCTAAATTTTTTTTTATTAGACACCGACTTGTTTATTTGCTTTAAATCCAAATCTTATAAATAGGTAACTTGTCCTAGAAAGGTTTTTGGTCTTCTTTTAAAAACTTGTATAATGATCCTCAAAGCACTCACTAGTGTCCACGAAGTCTACGTCATTGCCGTTGAGAGCGTTTTTGAGCCGGTGCGTCATAATCTTCAGCTGCATGATCTGCTGCCGGATGACCATGTCTGGCTTGGTGATGTCAATCTCCACTTCAGGGTTGTTAATTTGGCTTGCCAGGCCATCGCCCATCACCTCTGGAAGATACCTGGTGTACCATAAAATACTGATATAAGCTATGGGGACTAAGGCTTTTATGCTGTTTGTTACTCATCAGACATTAAACTGGAATTCAAACAAACAAACCAGAAATAATGAAACTTAAATCTGATGTCAAGTTAAATTGTTTTACAAAGCTCTACCTGGCTCGGTTCATGCCGTTCCAACATTTCTCCTCTGCGCCTGTCCCGGTGGCGATTCTGTCACTGCAAAGAACGCCGGGGAGTGAAACCCAGTATGGCTGCATGTTTCTTAGTCTCACTATCACATCCGACACCTGAAACACAAAACATCTTGCTCACTATATAGCTAGTTGTCATCCTTAAAACAAGAATTCGACCATTACAGTTTAATGAAGCGGAACATGTATCCACCCAAGCATTCAAGCGCCATCTAATCACGCAATAATCTGCAGCCCAAAGGTGAAACAGCAAGATGGCTTTAATTGGGGACATTATTATTACAGCGTCATAAAGCTTCACAGTGAATGGGCCGGGGGCGTCACAGAGGAATGAGTAGCACACGTTTAGTGGGGTAAAAACTGACCAGCTTGCTCAGTGTGCTGGAGCCCACTTTGTCCTCCACTGTTAGCTTCCCTTGTCTCACGCTGTCGTCCACTCCTGTGCTGCTGGTACCCCCTTCTCTGAGGTCACCGCATTTCTGGAACAACTGTAGCGGGACATGGTGAAAAATAAATACAATTAAATTAGCAATAAATGTGCATTAAATGATTTAAACCAACTACTAGCATTTATAAAGTTAGTTGTACATTTACATTTCTAAAAATCCAATTCAAAAGTGCATCTATTACATCTTTGTTATATTAAAATATACAAGAAACTTTGAGTTTTTTGTAACCAACAGGGAGAAGTTATGAGGGACATTTACAGAACCCTAGAGTCAGTGGCACAGTGCTCTCGCAGAATGAATCACAGTTTTAGAAAGTACTATGTGTCCCCACTGGCCTTACATTTCATAAACGGAGTTCGGGGAATACATTCAAACCGCAGTCAATCTGTCATGCAATCTGGCCTGTTTACGAGAGCGTCAAACGTCTGAGCCTCTGGACATTGCTGCAAATTAATCCTGTCTTAAGCTTACAGTCATTCTTGTTACTCTAAATCACTGGAGGTGCACAGTTCATAGAAGGCTAAAGCATGTGCAGCGGAAGCTAAAATGTTACTGCAGCTTTAACAACTCTAAAAGTGAAACAGAACATATGGCTCTTCAGTTCAATGTCAATTCATTATGTAAATCAGAAATAATCTGTCTTACATTATGTCTAGCATTATTTGAAAGCACAGACATCAATTGCCTGATTGTGGGATGAGTGCAGCACCCTCCCTTCAGAGATGGCGATGACAAGCTGAATCTGTGTGTGATTACCATATTGAACGAGGTCAGTGGCACTGTGCCAGGCTATGGTACGACTCGCAGCAGCCTCGAACGCAGCACCGCAGCACAGAGGCAGTTTTGTCTTCAAGCTGCACTATCTCAACTGTTTTCCACCTTCACCAAACATCACAGTCAGACTTTCATTGCTGCCAATGCCTTTTAAGGCTCACATAAAAGTGTTGCTCAAACACCATTAGGCAGTGAAGTTAAGCCTTGGCCTGCAGGCGCAATCATGACTCACATCTCTCTTTTTATTTCAAGTAAGTAGTTCAGCATTAATGGAGAAGTAGCTTAGGTGTTAACGCTGCACTTGGATCCTCGCATGGACATGTTTAAATCAGTCCAGATATGTGACTTTTGTCAATAGATTTAGAGTTAAAGAATTTGAGGGTTATTCGAGGTGTGTTCCCTGAAATTTGAGTTGCCCAGAATGGTGTCAGGGTAGAGGACTAAGTAAAGGAAAGAGTGAAAAAGCACACATTTCTAAAAACTGTTATGACAAAAGCTGTAATCAATATATTTTTAAAATCAAAATGGCATTAACACACACAGAGCATGGCAGTAAATAAAATACACCGCGTCATCCCAGTGAGGGTCTGTTCTAGTGTTCTGACCTTGCTGTTAATGCTGTGAATATTCTCCATCATAGTAAATATAGCTTCTGATATGCGATAAGGCAGTGAGAGGACCACAACATCAACACCATTTGGCCCTTCAAAACGGTTTGCCACTTGAATTAGCGTATCTGAAAAAAAACACACACACACACACACACACACAAAGAAACAGTGAGTGCAGTAAGAGTGACTAGAGAGAGTTATTTAGTATGAAAATTATTCACAGCACAAAAGAGACTGTGTCCTTTGAACAACATATGTTCAAGTGGAATTGTGTGTGTGTGCTGCCCACCTGCCAGATGACTCCACTCAGTGTTGAGGTCAGCCTGGTTGGCCAAGCAGCCTTTCATGACATTGCTGCAGTAGTTGGCACAGGGTCTGGCAGAGGCCATGCCGCGGCAGTGGGGGCAGTAAGTCATCTTCATCATGGCTCGCATACACTCCTGGCTCAGTTGCACCTGGGCACAAACAGGAAGTGAACATACATCACATTGACACAAACACATGGCAGAGAGATGAGTTTCTCCAGTACAAAATGTCTAAGGTGACAGCTTGTCAAAAGAGAAGCCAAATTTATCAATGAACATCTCAGGCACCAACTATGCCTCCTCAAATTGATCAGATCAAAAGTCAGCTGGCAAATTGTTCCTTAAAAGAACTGGTTGAAGGTTAGACTTTTGGCTTCACTATTACGTAGCATCAGGAAGCAGTCACTTTGGCCAAGGGTAAATGTCCGACATGTCAGTATTTAATAAGATGTACATTTCTTTGCGCAGTCAATGACAGTCTCAGTGCAGTGGGAGGTCAATCCCCAGGGAGAACCTTTTTTGTTTTTTCCTCACCAGAATTTTATTCAGTACTGTTTCCTCGGAAACCACTTTAAGAGAATCTGCTTTTTGTTTCCCATGAGAAGAAAAGGCCTGACTTTCATACAAGTATTTCTCCCTGCATCCATCCTGCCTCCTCCAAATCTTGCTATCCCACAGGGCTGTTCCCCTAGGAAAAGGCCTTCGTGCGTGAAAAGTGAAACTGGGTTAATACCAGTAAGCTCTGTTCAGAAGAGAGAACAGCTATGCATACAAAACTAAGGGAAGTGTGTGTAGAAAGAGGGATGGAACAGGCCCAGCTACGCATACAAAACTCCTCTAAGCTGACATCTGGGCCAGCCTGATGCTTTTCCTGGAAACTGCTCTTCCAACAGAAAAGTCTGTTAAAACCTGCTTTTCTCAAAGACACATTAAAAAAAATAGGTCAAGAATACAAAAGGTACAATTTGGAAATGGCTCAATCAGCCATGTGACAACCGGCTGTAAAAAAAATACTTCATACTTGGACTGACAACCACAATTTGTACAAAGACACAGTGCTTTGTTACAAGCAGCAGAGGTTTTAAGTAAAGGTTTGGAAGACTTATTAACTATATTTGACCATCATTACCAATGATGATGAACTGAAAAAAGCAGCATCCACATTCCAAACCTTAATCCAAAGTCATGTGAGACATGAGTCAGAACTCCTTCTTGCCCTTTGCTCCCTCCTCCCGTCTCTGCCCTAGTGCTCATTAGCCAGGGATGAGTCAGACAAATGAGATGTTTTTTTTTTTTTTGAGTGAAGGGATTAGGACAGAAAAACTCTTTAAAAAAAGATATGAGAGGGAGTCACAGGGTAATGTTTAAGGCACAATCCACTAAGAGCAGAAACTCTGGGTGGTGTTAATGAAACTCTTGTTATAAAGAAAGGCTGTTATTAATCTAGTGTGGGTTACATCATCCGTACACTCTTAATGCTGGGAATCCAGGGCTCGGCTGACATAAAACAGCGTCTTATCAGTGCTAATTGGAGGCTGATGCTGACAACTTCCTCTGTAACCTTGGAGCTGTGGTGAACCAAGAGATGACAGGGAGGGGCGTTTTAAATTAGAATCAGTAATGGTACGCATTGACCTCAGCTTGCAACTGATAATCATTTTCATTATTAATGAACGTGCTGATTACCTTTCATGGCTCATCAGTCCTGTTATATTTTAGATGCCTCATTTGTACTTGCTTCACTTCATACCATTGTCCTCAATAACACATACGAAAAAACTTAAACCTAATATTTTATTTTTCCCATTTGTTCCATATCTTTATGGTTCTGTTGTTTCCCAACCGTCTTCCCTTTAATGAGTAAGGATATATAAGCAAGCTCTCCCCATTGTGTTAGAGATCCAGCTGATCCAGACTGTTTGCCTCCAGGGTCAGTTATGCACATGGCCTACTTCCTCCACTCCCCCAACTGCCCCAGGGAATGAAGTAGTACGAAAAAAAAATAAAAATACGTTAAGGAAATGGCATCAGGTGGAGCCTGAAAAAAAAAAAAAAAAAAAATATATATATATATATATATATATATATATATATATATATATATATATATATATATATATATATATATATATATATATACTGAAAATGTTTGTCATCATCGTTTTGCTTTACAGTCAAATGTCATTGTCCCAGCTCTTCATTTTTTCTATAATTATATTTTTTCTGGTGTTCTGCAGTCCCTAATTGTCCACATGTGCATTTTTATTTACCTGTACCTTTAGGTAGCCATAGTCCTAAGTATGGCCCAATATACTGAAGAAAAAGAAAGTGTTTTGGGAAAGCCTTACATTACATACTGAATGTAGTGGACTACTCACACTAAATGTAGACAATGGTGAGCTTAGAGTAGAGCTCAACAAACAGGATGAAAAATTCTCTGGGCTTTAAAGAGTTGAGAAACATGCAACGATGAGAAGAGGCCAACATTATTCTTTCAGATTTTTAATCATCATTTCTGTCTGCTTTATTTATTTTTTTGTCAGTGTTATTTGTTCCAAGCTCTGAATGTTGCCGTTTTAATCTGCATAAGCAGTGCTAAGGGCAGACACTGGAGTTATGAATATAAAATAGAAGCATTGGTCAAAGCTTATAAAACTCTACAATAAACATGCTGTGTGTAGTTACAGGTAACTGATTGAAACATCATCAGGTTCTTTTGTGCCAGTGTTGAGTATATTCCCAGGGACAAAGCAAGTCAGATATAGATTTAGTGGAAGCCCTGGCTTTTGCCTTTTTCCTGATCTTGATGCAGTCTGTGTGCACGGCCAGCCACACAACACATCTATCAGACTGGCAGAGGAAAGGATCACATACAACAGCAGCATTCATCTTTGATATCAAACATGTGGCCTTGCGGTCAGACAGTAGCACCGCAGCCTACTTTGTCAGGCTTTTTAACACTTAAACATAGCACGACCTTGTAATATTTCACCAAGCTAAATCTTTGGTGCAGCATCTGTTTTCTCTAAGGATGTGTATGATTCTCGAGGCGCTGCTGCTGTGTACACTCTGTATGTGAGGGGAGATATTTTTCACCACTGCATTGATACGAGCCACCTCCCTTTCACGAGCGGGAATGATTTCTCAGTCCTGTTCAGATCTTAACCTCACTCTTGTCTTATACACCAAGGGGACCAATTCTCCTGGGACATATTAACCCTCCCCGTGGCCTGCACAGACATTTCTCAGAGTGGAGCTGACATTAACTGTTGTTGCAGAGGCTCATTGTCACAGCCATGGGCCATACTTTATCTCCTCTTTTCCACTAACATCGATCTGTCATTGCTTTATACCATGCATGTGAGTGTGTGCCACAGTGTGTAAGACTAACAGTGTTCACCAAAAAGAAGTACACTTGTCAACACCACTATGCATGTAGAAAGAGTGCAAGAGTTTTTTTTTAAAATGCATTTACCTGGGATACTTTGCGCACAACTTCCCCACTGGTCATAAGTCCCTGAACAAAGGAACGTGATGCAACAAACGTCTTTGTGACCTTTAGCTTCATCTCACGAGGAGTGTCTCCAAAAGGCCGTAATGTCTCAATCTGCTTAGAAACACATTCCAAATAATCTTCACCTGAAATGAAACGCATTCATTTTTTTTAGTCAATTTGATTGCAAACTAATAAAAAAATGAGATGATATTGTATTGTAACTGTGTATGGTCTTATCCCTAGAAAGGATAAAACTGGATGATGACGAAGGCTGAATGTGCTTACAGTTACAAAGAGTGAAAAAGAACGTTTCCCAAATATCAAAACTCAATACTGAGTGCACTTTAAAAATGTTCATTGTAATGTGCTAACGCCTAGTTGTTTTTAAGTGCGTATAATGACATCAAAATCACATTTTTTAAAATATAGTAATGTTACAGTAATGTTTAGCTCCACAGAAGCCAGTGGAAGGAGCCACTAGTAGTTCCATTACTTCCTGCTGCTGTTCCTATAACTAAACAAACTGAGCACTGACTATTTCATTATCAGCACAAATTGTTGTATGAACCTTTATGAACTTAAATTTTGTTTCATTTTTTGAAATTACAATCAGCCCCATTTGTTTTACAGACAAGGGATGTCCCTGTTGCTGCTCACGTGCTCTAAGAATGAGGAGTGTTCAGGGGGAAACTAATGCCACCATTACCACCAAAATCTGTGTAAAAGTTCCTCAGCTTTGGTATTTAATACATTAGTGTATTTGGTGTACCTATGACATATTGCTTGTTTGCCTGGTAGAAGAGCTTCTCCAGCAGCCTGGCCCAGAACTCGTTGAGGACCTCCTCCAGGTTGATGTTGGATCCTCGATAGTAGTGTCTCAGATCTGTATACAGGTCTGAGAACACCTGTGCATTCTGGGGGTATAGAGAGACCCAAGTGGAAGTAAACATCTCGTGTAGCAAACTGGACGACCGATTCAGCAACTCCAAGAGGTAGCCTAAAAAAACAAAACAAACAAAAAAAAAAACACATATCTGGTCAGAAACAGAAACCTCAGTTTTTATTAGGTTTTTATTGGCGTACAGCTGTCTGTTTCCTCCTGTAGGAGCTGCTCTCTTATCTCATACTTCAGAGATGATTTCAATAAAGTGTGAAAGTCTTTGTGGTATCAGTGAAACTAAAACTAAAAGTGTGTGAGGATGTCCCTTTGGGAAATATCAGAATTGATTCTGCTTCAGCGCACAGTATGTACCACAGTGCATATGAAGATTTACAAATGTGGAGAGCAGACTGAGCCAGGATGTTCAGTAAAGAGACTGATTTATAAAACAAAACTTAAAAACACAAGTAAGCGCTTTTTACATTGATAAACAAAAATAATGTGTGCATCTAATAAGCAACTTAAAATTAACCCAACAGGCTATCAATATATAATCACATATTTTATGTTAAGATGAATATTCAAATCAGATAAAAGTAAATAAGCTCTGTGGCAAAATGCATCGTAATTTCAGCAGGAAGTGGTGTTTTTTTTTTTTTTTTTTTAAATCATACCTTTCTGCATTAGCACTGCATCTTAGAACACTGTCTACCAAAAATAAGAACCTAGTTATTCTCCTAAATGTGTCACAACAAGATGACTAATCTCCTGGAAAATAAAATCTTTTCTTCAAGGCAGCCCACCACAAACTAGCAACACCGGGCAAAGAATCCACCGAGATGCATCTTACTGTATTCATGAACTGCATTGTTTTATAATAAATCCCAGTTCTCTATGGCCAGAGGCATAAACATTTAACATCCGCTTGTGTGTGTCTGCAATGTTTATTTAAATCAGCGGGTTTTCAGCCAAGATGATGGCTGGAAAAGGATCAGTCCAGTCACAATGACAACAGCAGCAGCAGCATGCCCAGGGAGTCCATCCATCCAATGCAGCACACTCCACATCCACAATGCACCCGGACTTCATGCACGTGTATGTTTATCCTAACCGTCTGTCTGCAGGTGTGGAAATGGGAACTGTAGCGGTGTTTACTTTGTGGATGTCTTATCTCTGTCGGCCACCACTCCAGATCAAGAAAAGATGAGAATAAATTTAAAAATAAATAAATAGAGGTCCTTACAGGAGCTATGATGCTTAAAGTATGAATATTCCCTTAAAGCACACTTTTCTCACAGGTTCCCCTGATAAGACACAAACCAAGTACTTTAGCGAAATAATTCTTACTTGAGGACAATGGCAGTGTGGTAGAGCAATGTATAAAAAGCTAAGCTAATTGTGATTCAGCTGTGTTTGAGCTTTCACCTTACTGGATACTTTGGTTTTCTGTTCCCTTCTCATTAACACACAACAGCTTCAGCATCTCTTTTGTGGGTCCTTTTTTGGATATTGATTCAAATTGCATTTAGCCTTGAGAGGTGACACAAGTATACATCTGGGAAAACAGTTTTTCCCCTTTATTTTGAAACTGCAAAGTTAGACAACCAGAATGAGGCTGAGAATGGTCATAGTGTTGAGTTGGAATTTCCACAAAGAGAATACTTGAGACATTGACCTCATCCTCCAAGTTTATTCATCCTGGAAACTTTAAGCAACAATCCTTAACTTTTTGAAGTGTTATGGCCCAGAACATTAGGTCACAGTAATGTGTAAAACCAGTCTTGTACTTGCTCCAATTTGGATTACTAAAAAAACATAGCATTGTTTTGCTGCTTTTTTTAATTTGACAAATATTAAGCTATTAAAAACAAACTACAGACCTTTTATTGTGTTTCTGGCTTCTGCTTAACTGTACGTACAATAAACGCTTAGATTTTCTGGTTTATAAGGTCGAAAAGTATTTGTGTCCCATCTTTAAAGCTACATTGTGTTGCCTTAACATACTATGGTTTTATAACATGAATGATTTTGTTTTACTGTCACCTAATATATTAACATAATATATAATAAAAATATATATATATATATATATATAACATATGTACTGACAGCTTTGCAGGAAGAAGTTCATTTTGGCCATAACTTCCACACATGCCATTAACAAGATTAAAGTGGCCTGACAATTTGTGAATTAATATTCTCAAAAAGTGATCCTGACATGCCACAGTTGTTCGGCAGTAAGACCTTCATGTTGGCCGACACCTCGCTCCCTTCTTCCCTGACCTTCTGTCGCTCAAAACTCTCTACAAACACTGCTTATGACTGCTACAGACTTCAGAGCAGCGAGAGAAATTAAACTTTGCTCTCACAGGCGCTAAACGATACTTTGAGGAGTCTGCAAAAAGAGCGTTTGTGTAGCTACATGCACAAACTCTGCAGTGACAGCATTGCGCCTGGATCCCACACACGCACAGACGACAGAACACAGCGGCAAGCACGGCTACATGGAGCTGCCGTGACAGGTGCAGCTTTGCTTTAATCCCCTTTGAACCCCATTCCTGCTGTGTACTGTCAGACGTACACTAAACATATCTGCGAGACTGCAAACGCAAAACCAGTACAAGTGATAACTCTCCCAAAATTGAACTGATCTTGGTCGATGCATTCAATCATTATTAATCAAATGTGTTAAAAAAAAAAAAAAAGTTGTGTAACAATGAAATGCACATGTATTTATATAAAAGATAAACTTTAGTTATCCACTAGGGAAATTATGCCAAATGTGTTTGTTTTGAGGAAATTGATTTGTATTTTCCCCACTTAATTTCATTAAATTAAAAATAGTTGGCAAGTACTGTATGTTGCAGTCGTAAGGGTTAGGGATGAAGAGGGGAGTTTTTGACTACCTCAAAATAAGGACACAACAGGGTAATGAGTAATAAATTGAGTAATAAGAGTATAATAAGAGAGAATCCACTTTCAAATTTAAACATTGCTTGTAATTTTGGTTTATGCACATTACTTTTGTACATCCTGGAGAATACAGTAAAATGAATAGAACAATCCTGAGAGATGACATAAGGTGGGCAAGTCTGAGTAAATGCTAGCAGGCTTCCCACTTTTCCTGTGCCCTTCAGCTCACTTGAATAATGGCCATCATTAGTGTGACACAATGCCCCTGTGTGCCCACGTGCTCCTGTGTGTACAACTGACCTTTCTCACTTTCCTCATTTGTCTTTAAAAGAGACAGCCACAAAATCATCCCTTCCATTCAATTCATCCTTTTACTCAGCGCTCTATCATCCAACGACCTACCCCCCCGTGTCTGCCCTGGGGAGGACTGATGAGAGGGCTGTGCATTTCATATGTGTTCTGGTAAAAAAAAATACTATGTGTCAGAGCGAGGGCAAATATTTACGATTACGTGGGGTGAGTACAATCACCAACCAAAAGTTGGTAAAATAGAAAACCTTTGTATGGTCAGATGAAGGAATCAAAATTGGAAATTCTTGCACTTTGGCCCAGAGAAGACAGAGGTGTTTCTGGATTGTGTTTACATATATTGGGGTGCACGTGGCAGAGTGGTTAGCACTTCTGCCTCACAGCAAGAAGGTTGTGAGTTAAAAACCTGGTCGCCTCAAACATTCTCAGCCGACTCCGGTCTTTCTGTGAGGAGTCTACATGTCCTCCACGTGTTACCGTGGGTTCTCTCCGGGTACTCTGGCTTCCTCCCACCGTCCAAAGACATGCATGTACAGGTTAATTGGCAACTCTAGTGTCCTTAGTGAATGAATGTGAGTAAAAGGACCCCCCTCGAACACGAGATGATTCATCTCAACAGATTAATCCTCACAAAACAGTGAATAAATAAATAAATAAAAACATATGGCTTCTTCTTTGCTGTCGTCAAATTCCAAAGAAGCAATCGTTTTCATGAAAGGGTCAAATGTCTCAGTTTATGTTCTATTGTGAATAAAATATGGTTTGATGAGATTTGCCGATCATTCCATTTTTTTTTTCACGTTCTACAGTGTCCCGTTTTAGAATTGGGTTTGTCATATGCACAGTCAAGTGGGGTGGGGTGGGGTGGGGGTGGGGGTGGGGGTCTTAAGGACTTTCTTGTTGCAACGAATGGTGTGTTAATGATTTAATTTGTAGTCATTTGAAGCACTACATCCATTTTCCTTTATTACCCTCAGGTAGTGCACATTGTTTTTAACATAGATCTTGTGCACATTTCTTACTCTTCAGAGCATCTAGCTGTATCCTTCTGTCTCCAGTGTCATGCTGTATTGTAGACGAGGCATGCGGTTTATATTTTATGCAATCAAATTAGTTTGCCTTTTCTGCCCATTTCCAGAGCACAGATGTTACTTTCTGGCTATAGGCTAAGTGGACAGAAAAAGTCAAAATTGCTGTACTTTCCCAGCCTCCTTTTCATTTTTCAAATACAGAAACTTAATCTGTCTTTTCATTAAAATTTCAAAACAGGCAATCTCGTTCAAAACGTGTCTTATCTCAACCGACTCCTGTCCCAATACAAAAAAAAGCATTAAAATTATTAATTGCAGAAAATATTCCAAACCACCTTAGGTCAAAACTGATAACTGAAAACTAATACGTTTCACTCAGAGTTCATGGAAATGAAAAGAAATATGAAATCTGTCTGTGAAATCTTAAGGCCAAGCAGTAGGTATCAAGCAACCGTAAAACAAGACACATGAGCTAAAGCTAATGCTGTGCCAGACACAGACAAGGTAGGCTGTGCACATAATGAAAAAACAAAACAAACATAAAAAAGGAAGAACAGAACAAAACTGCAGAAGCTGTATATCTGTTGAATATCTGGAAGTCCTAATTGTATGTGTCCATTTCACAAGTACTGTGTTATTAAATTAGCAGTACTCTCTGGCAGGGAGCAGAGAGACAAAGTACAGGATGAACCATGGGCAGCAGTGAGAGTAGCACAACGTACTGTTAATGTGCATTCAATTCAAGAAAGCACACGCACACCACACATTTGTTATTTGGGCTTGCTCTGCCTGATAAAATATGAAGAAAGAAGGGCATGAACACTAAATTGGTTTGTATTCATTGTATATCTGTTCCAATAACATTAATAGTATACATTTGCTTATGGATTTAAATGGGACGCAAGCACAACCGTGATGCTCAAAAACAAACACTAGATATTAGTTTGGATGCCTGTAAGATACACTGTAGGTGTTGTATATTGTTACAATCTCATCAATAAAACTACAACAAACAAAAAAAAACATGGTTAAGTATTGACTATATATTTAATTAATAATGTTTCTTCTATAATGTTGCTATCCTTCTGTATCCACATCTTTGGGAACGAACAGAAGATTAGGAGCATGCGATAGGGCATTATTACATAGAATTGGAACAAGTTGAGAAGTCGGAAGAGGTTGTTCTATTGTGTTACATTGCATTTCAATTAACTGAAGTTCTATGCTCCGACACAGGCACGAGTTAAAGTGCACTTCCCAACCCCTCGCTCCATTTGTTAGCCTGTGTCATGCTCTTGCCGGGTGACAGACAGATAAACTAACTAAACTGCGCGCTGAGAACACAGAACCAGGTTAGTTTTAGGTGAACATTATATATTGCAGCTCTAGCTATACGCTTTACACGATGTATCCACAGTAAGGCCTGCGGAGTATCTTCTTGGCAGACACTTGTTTTTATCCCTGTCCGCTATACCCAGCCGGGATACGGTGGTGCGTGTGTTGTCTTGATTTATTCCTGTATAAGTGCTGGCTCAATAACAGAATCAACAACTGGCACAAACACTGGTGTCTTGGGTATGTTCGACACACAATGCACGATGATCTGAGAGCCATTAGACTGTTTGTGTCTCTCCAATGGCTCCATCGATAACAAAGCTTATCACATACACACTGAGCCCAGAATCTCTGCACGCCCCTCCGCCGGCATTTAGACGCTATTAAAAAGGTCCTGTGTATTAAAACAAGCTGACATGTCACATAATGCATATCATCTATCAACAGGCCCTCTGTGGCGGGCCTTTATTCCAGTCTCTCCTCCGACTTTCCACGGCTGGCATTATGCACCATTTACCCGGCCTGCTTCTCTTTTTCATCCATCTGGTTCTCTTTTTAAGCCATTTGCCTTGATTTTTTTTCCCCTCCCAGGACCCCACACTGCTTCTAACCCTAACTGTCATTTTGTTCCTTTCCCCTCCTTTATCTCGACATACTTTCCAGTCTTTGCCCCGATGCCTTTTCAGAACACACAGCATTCTTCTTTCCCTGTCTGCCGTTCTCTCGTTCATTTCATCCGTCCGCGGCGCCATCGCTCCGAGTGAGTAATGTGTTTGGCATAATTAGGGCAGTATACTCCAGGTCCCCACTGATGTGATTTGCATGCAGATGAAACGAGCCAATCAAGCGCCACAATGGGAGCAGATGTCCTTGTCACTCATGACATCAGAGGTGACCATGAAAGTGGGAAAGGACATAGTTCAGGTTGGGCAGAGACCAATGCAACCTGTTGATAAACTGGAAGAATACTGAAAAAAGGCGGTGAAATCTGACCGGTGTGGAACCAGTCAGATTGATGAGTCAAGAACAAGTAGAACAATACAGTGATTTTAGTTGAAAAAAAAAAAAAAAAAACACATAAATGTGATAACTAAGCCATAATGAATTGGCTGTTGCTGCCACCCTAATGCCAATTCTCTAAATTACAAAGTAGGCATGTCAAATTAAATTGGGTGTCCCAAAAACCCATTGTTTTGGGCTTGGTATTTTTCCATTGCATTATTTTAAAATCAAATCACAGCTGAATAAAAGTTAAAATATAAATTATGTGTAATTCCTCTGTGTAAAACTTTATTATATACATAAACTGTAATGTTTATTTAATGTTTATCCGACTCCCAATAAAAACAAACACAACTTTTTTTTCACAGAAATAATGCATTAACTCAGTTGCAGCTTGTAACAAGAAATAAACTTCAAATCATGCTTCTGTTCTGAATCTGCTCTGTGCTCAACTAAAATGAATACATCGGCGAGTCTGCCTGGCCATCTAGAAACAGGGTTACTCATGAGCCAGCTCTACAACCAGTCCTCTTCAAATCAGATTAAGCACCAAAACCACTGATCAGCCTTGAACTGAAATGGGTTGGAACACTCTGACCAATAACCCTTCGGCTGCTCATAGGCTCAGCGTGGCAATGAGTGAGTGAGCGGGTGTATGACGACTCTGGACATGGGTTCAGCCAAAGTGAGTCAAACCTGGTTTCAATTGTTTTGATCATTACAGCTCTCACACAATCAAAGATAGAAGGCCAAGATTTCATCCTTTTTTGGCGAGATTATAAGGTCCAAAGGTCCAGATCTGGCAGGACCTATTTTTAAGTTAAAATTTATGGAAGATAAATCTAAGCATTGTTTCTGAATTGAAAGTACAGTGTTACACAAGCCTCTTCTTTCTTAGAATGAGCCTCTCTATGGTCCTTATGGAAATAACATGATGATTTATAAACCAGGACTTTTAAAACAGAAAGTAATGTAATGTAAATTACAGTTATTTTGGCTTTACTTTTAAACTTTCATATTTCTGCCTGAGACACTGGTTAGGACTAATGTATCACACACACACTATACATACAGATTATATTTACTTGCTTGTCCATATTCATTAGGAGTAACTTTTAGAATTGTACTTGGTCTCTGTATACAAACGCACAGCTAAACTGTGTTGTGCTGTAAACTGTCCAAGTCTTGTTTTCACAAAATAATTAAATCCATTATTACGTTATATGCAGTTGTAGTCTGGCTAAAATACACTTAAACATATATGACAGTAAGCTTTTTCCTAAATAAGTCAGTGAGTCAGTTCAGAAAGGCCCCAAACAAATGAAGCGCACATCTTCTCATTGATGGACATGAACTCTCACCTTTATCCAAATGAAGTGTCTTTGCATTAAGCTCTGCATGACAGAGGTATACACAGAGAGTCCAGATGCCAGCCTGGTCCCCATCAGGTCCAACACCAGCTGCCAGGTTTTAGACTTCCTTCTGTCTAACACACCTGTCCCCCACTGAACATGCACAGTCCCTATACTGCCATCATTCTCTGTGTCCTCTCTGTCCTTTTCGCTCCATCTATTCCTCTGCCTGTTTATCTCTTTAACTTTCTGTTCTGGATGCTTTTTGTGCTTTCCACTTCTTGTCCTTGGTGTCTTTTATCAGTCCATCTGCTCATTCTCTAAAAACAGCATATGAGAAAAGATAAACACTGTCAACCATGTACAAAGAGGGCTTTTACTTAAGCACAGTGACATGCCTACAAATAATGTGCATGTAAACATACATGTACATGTTCAAATGTACACACACTCACTGTACGCTGTGACCCAGCTGTATCTGAGCATGGTCCTCTAATCTGTGGTTTGGTTGGGTCTTCTCCCAAATTCCTGGGACCTAAAAAGGCCTATGCTGCATGGGCTGGAGCAGTGACACCCTACATTTAGCCACATGGCGCTAGCTATCGCCCACACCCTGCTAAATACAGCCAGATGTGCAGCAATTGGCAGCATTACACAGCTCACTTCCAGCATATAAAAAGATCATCTAACTAAATATTGTCACGAATGAAATCTTCACATATGTCAGTGTGTAAATAAAGCAGGAGATAAGCCAAACCTTGTTTAGTCAAACAGATGCAAGCCATCACTGACATAGTACTTTTTAAAAGGCTAATAGCAGGACGTCCTTAGTGAAAATAGCCTTATTCTATCAAATGGTGCCAGTGGTTATTATGGTCCAATTAACCCCGTCTATTCCTCATCTTCAGAGGATACAGTCACCAACAGATGGTACGTAGACCTTAAGGTCCCCACAAACATACCAACTTTGTCAGGGCTACATTAGAGCAATGAATGACGGAAAAACAACATTAAGCAAAAACAAATAATACTTCATGAAAATAATTAATTTGTGTTACGATAAAAACATAGCCATAACAGTGTTTATCTACAAGCTTTTACTCGGCACAACAGCGCTGTTTAAAAAAGGTTGAGTGCTGCTTGAGTGAGTCTATCTGCTGTTTACTGCTGCAGCGATGCTAAAGGAGGTGTTTTTCTAAAGAAAAGAAAGGTCCAACAAATGGAGGATGACAAACTAAAGTTGGAGATATGTGTATTTCTTGGACAGGTTTATGTGCGTGTGTAAGTTTAAGTGTGTTTTGGCACTGTGTTTATGTATGTATTTGGCAAATACGCCTTAAGTGCAAACAAGGGACTCTGAAAAAGATGAACACAGTGCAATAGAGGAAGAGTAAACAAATGTCATTCAGCCACTAATCACTGATGTGAAAAGGTCAGAATAACTGGCCCAGATCAGAATCCCAGCTGAAAAATCTTGTCAGTAAGGGCGACCAGGGGGAACAAGAGGAGAAAAGAAACACCCCTTTTAAAAAAAAACAAAAAAAAAACAAGTGTGCATTAGACACAAATAATAGCCTTGGTGCGCCACTGTTTTTCTTTCTTACCTTAAGCATTTCTAGAACTGAGCTTTGTTTTGTGCAACTGTAAAAAAAATCTAAACCAAATCGGTAAAAAAATAAGAATAAGATTTATTTAAAACAGATTATTATTATTATTATTATGGTGAAAATGAGATCCCAATTCAGAGCACGTCAAGTGCAACTGCCACACACCTTCGTAAAGTTTTTCTAGCAATTAATGAAATGACTGTGGGCTAAAATTTGTAGAAACAAATCTAAGACAATTCCAGTTTGTGGCAGAAGTTACAATAATGAACACACAGCTCACCATCAAATGCCTTGTACTGTCCTGTGAGTGAGGTCTGTAAAGCTCGTCCCGCCTCTTTGAGCAACCCCTCCATCTCCGATCGGCTCCGCACGGCCAGTTTGTCCTCCATGTCGCTGGTGCAGCAGGTGTACCCCTGGGGACAGATACGCAGGTGCTCTCCTACAAGACAGGCCGACAGGTGGGGCAAGAGTGGGGTTGAGGAGGGAGGAGTAATGGGGACAAAGAACACAAAGCATACAATTAGCAAGCGTTTCTGAACAAAAACACATGACTGGTATGGTGTTTTCTTGTAAAATAGTACAAAATGACTAGGAATGTGTCTGACACAATTAGGCGTAGGAGTTGATTTTATAGCCCTTAAAACTACTCCTTTATCAGTGGAGAGGAACGGCTGTTTGCCCGCCTGATTACCTGGCACGATGAGGCCAACTCTGTGACAAGAGGAGCAGTGGAGCCGGACTACTGCATCAGCTCCCATACAATTTTAATGAGCACTCCCGACACGCATGCCTGTGCACACTTTGGTAAATATGTGCACACACACACTGAGAAACCAACGCTGAAAAGCAGGAAAGTATAAAAACACACACACACACTAACTACTGGAGTCCATTTATGGAGCTGGGCTCAAAATGGAAAGAAAATCAAATGCCACAAGAAAAAAAATGTATCAAAAGCATATATTCTGAGACTTAATACACATACCCTCATGAAGACCTTTTTAGTGAGCGGAAATGTCTTTCCTGAGAATAGATATGTCTGTTCACTTCAGTGAGGTTTCTGAACCCAAGCTCTCATGATAAGTAATTATTGAGCATCCCTCAGTAATCGTTAATAATCATCATGCAGCTGGCAAAGCCTCAGCTGATGCTGGTCTGGAGACACAGAGCTGTTATTGATACCATCGACCCCACTGTCCTTTTTTCAAGGCACGATACACAATATTTACTATAGCCAAAGCTTGACTCAATCACAGTGTACAATTCTGTCAATATCAGTAAGTTTCATCAAGTTCTCCAAGAACAACTTTAAAGATGTGTGATTAAAGGCATTTTTTTCACTTGGAAAAAAAAGTGAAAGATTAGTTCATTTCAGAAAAAAAAAAAAAAAATATATATATATATATATATATATATATATATATATAAACTTCTCCCACTTGATACATTTTAGGACTTTTAGACTGGTGTTAGAGTAATGTTTATTTTTATAATGTTTATTGTTAGTGGGTGCTCATAGTTCTCGTCTCAGGTCAATTCATGTCCTTCAAATTACACTCACTTAAAGGATTATCAGGAACACCTGTTCAATTTCTCATTAATGCAAGAATCTAATCAACCAATCACATGGGAGTTGCTTCAGTGCATTTAGAGGTGTGGTCCTGGTCAAGACAATCTCCTGAACTCCAAACTGAAGGTCAGAATGGGAGAGAAAGGTGATTTAAGCAATTTAAAATGTGGCATGGTTGTTGGTGACTGGGTCCAGACGAGAGGAGAATGACCTCACGACTAAGCGGTCAGGTACATAAACACATGTACATATAGGCTACACACACATAGGCACAGAAGTACGTACACACACATAAAGACACACGGACTACTTGTAGACACACATCTACAGAATGTGGATGTGCTTTTGAATTATGAGAAAAATTATAAATAGTCTGTTAAAGAACAGATATTGTATTACGTTTGTGTGACACAACAACGTGGAGATTCAAGATTTGAAGAAGTTAAAGATCCGAAATTATCACTTTTTAATCAGAAGAATTTAAATACATGTCTTAAATTTGAATTGCGCGGAGCAAGTTTATAAAGATAATACAAAATTATAGATATTTGGGCCATAAGCTCAAATATAAAAGAAAATAATGTTACCAGAAGAAATGAAAAAAACAATTATGTATTTCTCTGGTTTGGTTCTGACAAAGTGTTGGAGACAGTGGGTTCAAAACAAGCACTGTTTGGATTCACAAGGAATGTTTCAACACAAGATAACATTCTATGACTATAACAGGGGCTTCACAGCACCCTCCCTTTTTTGCTCATGTCCAGAGCTAGAACAGTTTTGGTTTTGTTTTTTCTGTTTTTTTTTTTTTAGAGCTGGAGTAACACGCCAGCTCCAGTCTTTGTGGAAGCCTTTACATTAAACAAACCTTTTAATGTTCAAAAATGCTGAGTTAGAAAGGTCAGTGACACAAACAGATTGCACTGAACCGATGTGTTAAATAAAGTTTCTGATACTTAATTAGGAAAACTGTTTGACCTTTTGACAGGTCTGTTGATAGGACTGTAGTCCACATTTGGGTTTTATTGATTATATGAAAAAGTATTTGATAAACTAAACAATAAATGAATGGCATTAAATATTGTTTGAGAAAACTATGGTCTGAATAATTTGAAAAACTCAAATGAAGACAGTTGAGAATAAATAATAACCAATGGGTTTTGAAATGGTACTTTCTAATAAAAAGGTATATTACTAATACTTTAAACTGCATTGTAAATCTGTAATCTGGAAAATGAAAACATATCTATTTGTTAAAACTGTTGAAACTGTCAAAACAATTTTGGAGGATTGGAGAGGTGTTATATTCAAAAAAATTAAGTTAAAGTGTTAAAGTGTAAAAAAAAATGTTTAAGTTAAGAGCATAAGCCAAGGTGCTCACTGGGTTTTTTTATCACTGCTTGAAGAGATTTTTAAAAGGTTTTTGATATTTTTTGATGGATCTGATTTGAATGTTGGAATGTTTTGGATTATTGCTGATTGTGAGAACTAGAGACTAACACAATAGTCTGTTCTTTTGAACAGGATTGAAGAAAGGAACAGTAATGATTATTACTGAGTGCAATTTGGTGAATCTGAATAAATAAAGAGAGACACATTGATTTGTTTTTACACTTAATGGGTTAAGTTTCTGTTTAACATTGAGGAAAAGGGAATTCTTTATGCAGAGTCTGATTGCAAAATTAGTGGAAACATTGAATTAGGAATGCATAAACGGTTAGAATATGTTGCGGTTAAAATTAACATGGAAATGATGCAAAAACAAAATGGTTTATTGTATTTATTGAATACCTGGTGGTAAAACTGAGTTTTACAGAGACAGTATGGAACCAATCTATACTGAACAAAGCCCTAAACAAATTGTCCCGTGTGGGGATTTTAAGAGTAAATACAGAATTACACAGAGCTTTGTTGATTTTATGAACAGTTTTCCTGTGAAACGACAATCACAATGGTGATGGTGTTTTGAAGGAACAGAGGCTTTGTGGTGTGTTGAAGCAGCTGAAGGAGGCTGCCCGATTACAAGGTTAACCCCAGAGGGAGGGGTCTGACCCAAGAGTTTTTTTATTTTTATTTATTCATTTATTTTAAATGGAATTTATTTCTAAAGAAATTAATTTGAAGTAAATTGAACAATATTCTGAGAATATCAAATATAATTTTAGAAACTAGTCCTGATCTATTTAAATTATTTATTTTTGCATCGAATGAATAAAATTTGATCATAATTGCGGATGATACTACTTACAGTTACAGGTAAAGACCTACAACTAATGGTAACTAAAATTAAAACTGAACGGAACAAAATTAAGTTTTAAATACAACAAAAACAACAGTGATGCTATTTGGAAAAAAAAAAGAAGACGAATAATTAGAAATGATAATTGACGAACTAAAATTTTAAAATGGTAATTGGCACTGACCATTTTTTCAAATTTTTCTTAATTTTGTGTCTCTAAAAAGATGGAGAAAAAAGATTTTAAACCAAACTGAATTAAAGTGATGAGGTGATGCGTGGTTAACCTAATGGTTAGCACGAGGCTATAACAACAGTGTTTAATACAGTTAAAAGATGAGTTTAAATCAAAATAAGGAAATAAAGATTTCATTTTTATGATTTGATCATTTTATAAAGAGCATTTATGGTTTCGTATGACAAACGCCTATGAGGCACTTTCAATGGGGCTCTAATATCAGATACCTTTCTGAGTTGTTTGTTTGTTCTTTATTTGGATGGAAGCCAACTACAACAAGTACCAGTTCAGAAATGAAGATTTGACAATTAATACAGCCACCAGTAAGAGCTAATATTAACATAGTTCTTTGAACTTATAGTCATCTTGGGTTACACCTGGGAGTACACCTGTGAGCAGGGCTAGTGACGGGACGTCCTGTAACATCACTCTGAACCTGACAAACTGAGAGATCAGGGACAGGTGCAGTGCAAAGCAGAAGTCTGGAGGTTTTGTGAAAGTAAGACCATTAGACCAGCATTGCCTGCTGACCGGAAACATGTGTCCTTAAAGGATCCTCGGTTTATGTTTGTTCAATTACAGTGTGACGGAGAACATCGTGAGTCGAAACTCACACCTTAGCCTGTGAATTAAAACTGGAAATGAGAGAAAACTGGTCCTGCTATGAGCTGAAAAGGTGGGATCTACAACATGATTTTATCCAAAGTAACACAAGTCTAGTTAACAGCACAACTAAAGCTTTTAAGAAAGAGCTTCACACTCTATTCGAGAATACTGTGCTAATGCTTCTGCTAGAGTAATTGAGTTTGACCTGGTTCTACAAAATATTTGGAAAAGTGACTGGGATTTTAAATCTGTATTAAGATACATGTACTTGTGTGGCACTTCCATGACTTATAAATTTAGTTTGTATTACTTTCCATGTATCTGGAACTTGTTGGTGGGATTGATGGATGTGGCAATTGCTGGGTCAACATTCCTGGACATGCACCTGCCCAACGACTGTGGTCGAGGCTTTGAGCTCAGATGAACACTTTGATCTGAGGGACGCCAATGTTTGCATGTTTACCAACGAGACAACAGCTCCAGGACAGATCATACTACAGTCCTAAGGGCCATATGGATCCATATGGAAGGAAAAAAAAGTTATTCTGTGTCATTTAGGAAATTTGTCTCAAGAGGTCTTAAAGACTGCAATTTCAGACAAACATTTTTTTTTTTTTTAATCAAATAGGGTCTCTTCAAAAGAAAAAAAAAACAACCTACACTCAGTTTCTTTGCAGGGTTTTTACATTGTCATTGTTTTCCTTTATATCAACCAATAAAATATATATAGATTTATTTGTGCTTTTCTCCCAAAGGACTCAAAGCGCTTACATGAATAGTAGATGGCCATCTATTATTCATTCACTCCACAGTCACACACTGGTAGTGGTAAGCTGCGCCGGGGCAGATTGACAGACCTATAAATTACACCCCAAAAAAAAATAAAATAAAGTGTCTTTGCCATGGAAGGCAAAGCTGTAGGGAAATACAGTAGACTTGGTAAGAGCAAGCCTGGTCAGTAAACAATGGACATAAAAAACAAAAAAAAAAGATAAACTATAAATAAGACAAATGCCCATCTAACATCTAATCTATGCACTTGTGTGACCAAGACTGAAAGGATTCAGCAAAACAAAACAAAAGAAGCATCTGGTAAGTTCTGACACAGTCTTTCATTCATGCCCCTTTTGTTCCCGTGTGCTCTTGTGCACACTTGTAGTGTCATAGCCAGAGAATATCAAGTAATCAGCGGAGGAGTACACCTCAATCTGGAGAAGAGCTGGGTAAGTGAGGAGCCTCCAACAGAAGACTCTAAAAAGGCCACAATAAAAAACCAAGCTAATGGTAATGCTTGAGAATCCCATTTTTTTGGTGTTTACAGTTCTAGACACATCCCATTTTCTTCTCAAAAGAAAAATGTTTTCATTACATTGCACAAGCTCTCTCAATGTAGATGAAGTGTCACATGTACCAATTACCAGCCTGCCACTTCCATTTCCAGTCTTCATTGTTCCTGAATTTGTCAGATACAAATTACAGTACGTCTTTCTTGGGGTAACTTTAAAGTGATTGCTCAACATGCATTGGAAACAAAACCCTTTAAGACAATCTATTCAAAAATCAAGTGCTCTTCAAATATGTTCAAATTATAACAGTTGGTATTCTGTATTAATCAACCACCTTTTGTGTCCAATCAGCGTTGCAAGACAATGATCCAGCCTCTTTGAAAATCAAACGCATAAGAGCAACCAACCCAAACAAAAACAGTAGCTTCTTTCCAATTTTCTTTGACAGACAGGATTACTAAATGGTAAGCAATTCCATAACTATTAGCTTATCAGCGTTCTCCAGGGAGGAAGGCTCCTATTTAAGCGTCAATCTGGAAGGTCAGAGAAAGGTCGCGAGCATGCTGGGATAAAGCAAGAGGAGACTGACATACAGCAGCTTGAGACAGAAGAAAGGGCGACAGGAAATCAAGAATTAGCCACAGTCACCATGTCTCCGACGTTTTTCTAGAGAAAAACAAAAAAACACTTAAAACATCCACCCAAAAATGTAATCAAATTTATTTGTATTTTTGGTTGGTACTTAAGATTTTTAAAAGTCTTTGTGACCAACTCCATTTTCATGAGCTATTATGGTTCAGTACATTTAAATAAAGCAAATAATTAAAAAAAATGATTGTGAATGGTTACCTTCAAGTATTTTATTTTAACACTGTATAGTCCTATAATGCTAAATGTTTAGTTGCATTATCATTATTTAGTACTACTGCCACTTTTCACTAAAAAGGTCCCCAACAAACATCCCAGTGGGTTTGGTGGATTTGATTTTCTATGTTGTAGGTCTTTGTTTGTAAGTTTTACCATGTGAATTCTCTAACCTTGACTTCATCTGTTTAGTAATGTTTTTGTCTCACTGTGACAAGAGAAATGTTGAACTTTTTATCCATTTAACCTGCTAGACAAGAGGCACATGGTCATTCAGTTATGATATGTTCAGTAGCTTTCAGTCTATATTTGAGGAAATTATAGCACATGGACATATGGTAAATCTCCAACTCCATTTTTCCAGAGCATTTGATGAAATGCCATGACAGATAGCCGCTTGTAATGAGTGAACTGACACAGCTTTAACTGCTTGTATGATGTGCGTGTTGTGTGTTTTTGCATGCACTTGCACACATTCTCTGGGATTTGAGAGATTAGAAGCCTAATCCAGTCACTAGTGAGAATGCATGCATGTGTGTCCACAGCTAGATGGATTATTGCCAATGCCAAAGAAAACAACCATGGAGCACCAGGAATCACACACGCCCTCTCACTCCAACAGTGGATTAGGTTTTAACACATGAAAAACAAGAGGGTTATTTGGCTACAACTGAATGCATCATGTACAGGTTTGGTGAGCCACAGGCCCCCTGTGTGCATGTTGTGTTAACTTTCCACACAGGGCACAACATGCAGGGGGACCCAGGGTTTAACCCAGACCCTAAACACTTGACAGTATTGTAATACGAGACCAGACGAAAGTCACAGAAATAGCTTGCATAGAGCCAGACAAGGTGGCGGCCACACAACACATTACATTAGGCCAGCTGATCTGCCGCGCTGCCCTTTTCCAGCCCACACTCGTCGTCAGGTTGCATACTTCCACTGCTCCTTTATACAAGTGTCACTAATGCAAACGTCTCCAAGAAACACCCATGAAATTTCTTCAAATACAATTTCAGCATAAACACTGATAAGATTGACTTCAGGGGTAGGAAAGGTTTATTTATTTGACAGCAAAAAGGAATAACTTGATAAATAATGTCTTATTGTCATAATGTGAGCAGAAAGGAGTGCCGTCAGTTATGAATAGCTGTGGCTGTGAATAATTCTAAGAATGGTCTATCCTCTGTTAGTGGGGCACAGATCAGAGCAGCAGGAAGAAAATGCACAGATTTGAAGTTAGTCAATGCACTGATGCACAAGTTCACATTTTATTCATCAGTTCATCACAGATCCATGCATGTAATCTGTTTACAATAATATCAATCTGATTCTTGTGACCATTTCAGCCTGAGGAATAGGAAATTAATAAAATCATTATGTATATTTGTTTCTCTCTGATAGTTTCTCTCGTCTCCTGTAGCAACAGATGTGGACCAGATGCTGGGATATTGGACTTTCAAAACAACAGTGATAGTGTCATTGTTTACCCATCAAACTGGATTAGTGACAAATTTATGTAACCGAAAATGTTAGAGGGTTTAACCAAACAAATGGAGCATAAACATTACTGTTCGGGACACCAAGTTCAGTGGAAATAATGGGTTATGAAAACCGTAGTCTCTACTGAGCAACACAATGTCAGGATCCTAATGCTGCTGCAGGACTCTGTTGCAAGGAACATGATGGATTACAACAGATTTTGTAATTAATTTGCTGTAGCCTGAGAAACATGCTTGACTGCCCTTTCTGATACGACAGGTACCAAGTGACACCCACACAAATCCACACGTGGACATTTACCCTGTTCCTTCTTTTTCCTCTTCCTTTCATAGAAGCCTGCACAAATCTCACAAGCAAATGAACAACCAAAGAGTGTGTCACATTCACTCAGCAGGTAGTCACAGAGGTGTCACGTAGGTTCATGTGCCAACGTGCCCAACCATGTGTCTTTTGAATGATTACTTATGCGATAAGAACAGACCTGGGGTGGTTTTAATCAATTAGCCAGCTTTATTCAAAAGAACACAGGAAGCAATATAGAGTGAGAAACTGATGCAGTGTGCGCTAGTTCCACCCCAAAACACGTCTGAACTTGAACCTGTCCGTCTGTGTGTTGATTTACAGTCCTTGTGTGTGAGTGGAGTACGATGCAGAACGGGGCAAAAGTCTGAAGAACTGATGTGTTTTGGAACCCCATTTTAAATATAGCGCATCAGGAAGAGGCTTTGACTAAAAGCGTAGGCTGCATCACGCTGGCCTCATTTCTGTGTCTGGAGGAATGTTTGTACCCTTGTGGACTGTGTATGTTGTTTAATGATGATACAGCAGAGGTCTGACAGGAGACCTCAACGTCTAACATCAAAACAGTACACCTGTCACACAAAGTCAGACTACCGGTCCACACAGTCTATATAGAGGCCTAGTGGAATTATTTAGAAGTAAGAAACAATAAGTTGACTTGAAGAAAAGGTTTAATGCAAAGGCATCTGGACTAGGTTTAAGGTAAAGACTTTTTGTCTCTTATTCCAAGAGACTTTCAATTCTGAGTTCAACTGGTAAGAGAGCTGAGCTTCATCTGTAGAAGGAGGGGTTTGACCTGAAACCAAACCTGACGGACCAGGCTGTTCTGGTCTCGTAGTTGTTAGCTAAGAAAGGACACTGTGTCCTGATGCTAGTGTCGTTAAAGACTCAGGTGAGTCCTTAGTGTTACTGTTCCATTCAGGTTTTGTTTTTCCAGAGTGAGACCGTTTTGGTTTAGGTTTCTACACAGTGTTGTAAATAGTGTAAATAGCAACAAGAATCTGAGACCACCTCCTCTGTTCAGAGAGGGCTTTTTTCCATTTGAACAAAAATGGCTTCCTTCACACCCCTCTCTCAAACCATCTGACCTCTCTGGACATTGCTGTCCTTAAATGAATGCCCGTTCTCTTTGTGGACAGTATCTGTTGATTTTTGTAGATGCAGCATTTCACTGGGCTCTTCCTTTATTAATGTGTCTACTTGAGAATCTGTCAATTGTATCAACTCTAACCTAAACCTAGCTCTGTGTAGTGAATATGGTCTCGTTGATGAATAATTAATATGAATATGAATTATGAAAATTAATAATTAATATTTTGTTTATGAAAATATTAATTTCTTTCGGGGCACCACCTTAGTTTTAGCAGTTCTAAGGAAACTGATTATGTTTGATAAGTCTCAATACTGAAGGAATGAATTCTAACTCGTTTTCAGACCAAATCTACGTAAACATGAAACAAGGATGTCTTTATGGGTTTTATTAAAATTAAATATATGAATAATAATGACATAAAATAAAACAAGATTATTGACAAAGGATGAGAATGATGAAAATAAATGATGAATGAACATAAAATTAACAGTTAACAGGTTAAGGTTATAACATTATGATGGCTTTGATGGAACAGAAAGTTTAATTCCTTTGAATTTTATTAATTACTCGGAGTTCTTACGAGAGAGAAGAAAGTTAAATGGCTTAGCTAAAAGGGACTATTGACGGCTGTTTGGAGATCGTAAAAGGGAAAAGATGTGCGGTTGGACTTAATCACACAGGTTTTTATAAGCTTGTGCCCAGTGTTCACTCACTCTGATGTGGTGGAAAGGTACCAGCGGTGCGGTTCGAAAAGTCAAAGGATGCTTGAAATTCCGGGTCGCGGCTGGCTTCCGGCCGTATAGAGAGCGTCACCGGTGCGGGGTTGAGCTGGTAAGGCGGCGCCTTAGCAACAAAGCGGCGTCCTGTGATTGTCCTCGAGGGTAAAGTGGACTTTACCGCAGTTGAGAATAAAGTCTTTAACAAAAGTGTTCGTTGAAGAAGCTTAAACTGGTCTTTTCTTGATTAACGAGGGCTGTTTGTTTAGCGGACTCGTTTTAACTTAAAGAACTACAAAATTTCCACTTCCGTCGGCGTGGTTACGTAGTTCGTAAAAGTTTTCAAAACAAAATATCAAATGCGTTGAGTCGTCAAAAATAAAGTCACTTAACACAGGACTGTGTTACGTGGTTTCAAGCTTAAAAGTTACGGCGATAAATACAAAAACTTAGTAGAAAAGTAGACAAGATTACGCGAACAAGAGTGTGCAAAGCGTTGCGAAGAGAAGAGTACAGAAACGAGTTTAACATGAAGAAGAAACGGCTAAACTAGAATTTGTAAGAGAGGATTTCGGGCTGCGCACACTTTTGTACTGGCGAAGAGAGGCGTGTTTACACACGTTTGGGGACGAGGCGTTTACTGAAAGTTTAAGAAAGATAATAAAACCTTTCTCGTTCCATCAAATGAATAAACTTAGACACAATTTTAAAACGTATTGCTCCTGCATTGTATCATATCTGTGCGTGAAATATCGTTACCAATCTTTAAAGACTAAACACATGTATATTCGTTGCTTGACCTGAGAACAGAACAATTCATTTTATTACACAGCCAGCTGTAAGGATGAAGAAGAAAGTATTCTTTTATATCGTTATCACTCTGGATCCTGTAAAGGAAGAATGGTGAGGTTTGCATAGTTCTGAACAATCCTTTAATACACAGAAATGGAACAGAAGCGAAGAATTGTCTTTAGATTCAAGCAGAGTCATTACTCTGTTCAACCAAAGGAGGGCAATGTTCAATCATTTATAGAGTCCTGTAACAAAGAGACATTCCTTTCTCAGGTCTGGTGTGTTTCAATACACAAATCGTATATTTAAATGTCCATTCTGGTGCCAGGGGGTCTGGTCGGCCAGAAGATAGCGGCTACAGGTCCTTTGAAGTACTGAAAAATAAAGCTGTAAATATAATTTCACTCTTGCGTGAACTCTTTAACACAACATACGAACATCTGGGCCAGATTAGCAAGGTGCTGCTAATCAAATCTCCTCAGTTCTGGATAAACAAAAACGAAGAGTCTTTAAAAGTTCAGGGTTGTAAATTATTCATGACTCTGAAGGGTGTTGGTTCCTCCTGGTACGAGAGACACTACAGTCCCCCCTTTCGGCGAAAGGCAGGTTCCAATGTCTTGTGCCGACTCCATCCTTGAAGTACCAGGACCAGGAAGCAAGTAACACGTTAAGGACACAGAGTTTGGCGTTATAACATGTGTAATAATGGGAGTGTATTTAAGAGTAAAAGGGGGTTTTTACTTGGCGTCATTAAGTCATCTGCTAAGGGAGGTAGATTGAGTTTATCATTTAAAAGATGGACTTAATGGGAATAAAGAACAAGAGAGTTATTTCATTTTTAAATGGGTTTAGAGTTTATTAAATTGTTGATAATAATAAAAGAACACACATTAAATGATAATAACTTTAAAGGGACATTGCATGCATTTTAGGGGTAGTCATAAAAGTTACATGAGGTATATATTGGTTATATTGAACATACATAACACATAGCACATTTAAACTGAATCTGTCAACCTCCGTATGGCTGGGGTTGGTTCAGATTCTTCGGAAACAGAGAGATCTTGGTTAAATACATCGGCTTCAGGGGGTAATGGACTACCTGCAACGTTTTCTCTATTCCCAGGACGGCGACGCACGATTCGTGCAACGCCCTGAGTACAGCGGTTTAAACGGGTTTTAAGACGTTTTACGCTTCTAAGAAGCACGATGGTGATAATGATGGCCATGAAGTAACCTATTCCTACTGTGGCTGCAAGAACAGTGTCGGGAGTTGACCAGGCATACATAATGCGTTGGATAGGAGCTTGTTGTTTTTGCTCTATTTCCTTTAACACATTATCAAGGGGTGCAATGTCAATGGTTCTGCTACCTTCAAACTGGATTTGATTGAGTGTAGCAGGGTGTAATTCGAGAGGATGGGTTGAAAAGAAATCTGATATTTCTATTTCACTCTCGTATTGGTCAGCGTCAAGGTGGTATAAGGCGACGTCCCCAATGTGAAGGATTGCATTCGGGGGTACATCTACCCAGAAAGTTTGGTCGGGCAAGTTAACACGGGATGAGGTGTCGTGCTGATCGTAAGTCAGCATTCCGTCTGGAAGAGGGGTGTTTACTAGCCAGCGGTTACCGATGATCTCTGCTTGAGTGACGGTAACTTGGTGGCGAGCCGTGATTGTCGTTGGACATCTGGCTTGAGGGCTCATAGGCTTAAGGCCACAGATCCCGTCGGTGTTGTCCCGAACAAAGGGTTTACTGGGACATAGGTAGTGTATGTCCTTGGTTAGGGTGCACATGCGTAAATTAGGGGCCAGGTACAAATCTGGATTGGCATCATGGTATGCCACTACTGAAGGAGTGTGCACTTTAGCGTGCGTGTCTCTCGTGCCAGGACCCAGCGTTTCACGGCGTCTTTAAGGCGATAGATGTTCTGGGATTCAATGATAGGCAGATTTAAAATAAAAGCCATTTCCCGGAACTCGGGGTTGACGTAAATGGGTGGCACTACCTAAAGTGTATGCTAAATGGGCCTGAAGTGGGGTTACAAGATCTCTAGTGGCGGTTCCAAGGAGGGATTGTACTAGTGACAGAGGGATAAGGTAGGGTGGAATTCTGCCCATGGCTAAGCTGTCCACTGAAGAGCTTATGTCTCGGAGCATGTCATCCATTAGTGCGGTGACTACTTGTGCTTGTGCGTAGTCCACCTGGAAAAGGGTCATAAGTAACTCTACAGCTCGGTGGGTTTTGTTTAGAGCTTCACTGTGTGTGTTTACCACCAACACAGTGTCCTTCAACGTTTTCCCTACTGTTTGGAGTTGCTGTTGTTGCTGAATGATCTGCGCTCTGATGTCAGGGATTTCAGCCTGTAATTCTGAGACATGTCTCTTTACCGTGGAAATGCTAACCGTATTGACTGTGGACAACCCGAGGTTAAACAAGGTACCTACAGCAGCCGCTGCAACAAGAAGTCCTCCTATAAACCGTTTAGACCTTTGATTAGCGCCAGTGAGTTCAGCCTGAGTAATTGTAAATTTCTCAAGCTGGTTAAGCATGTGGGAAATATCAGTTTCAGCGTGATTAAGAATAGAGGTGGTCCAGCTAGCGCCGGCCCAACTGGTGAGCCCTTGAGTGGCTCGGACGTGTTTCCGATACACGTCGTTTGGGTTTAACCTGACAAAAACCCTTTGGGTGTGCAGGCGACAGTTTGTGATCAACAGTCCGGGTTGGTCCTTTAAAACGATCCGGCTGTTGGTCCGGGCTCTATAACATCTGGTGATCCCATGCCCATAAGGCTGGTGATCAGGAGGAGTATCGTCCACATCATCCTGGTGAGAGAGAGGACTTTTTAGCAAGTGTTTCATTGACAGCAAATACCGGAATTATCAGTTATAGTTGTTAAATTACTCACAGTTACCACTTAAAAAGAAGGAAAGGAAAAGTGTTAGGAGATCAGAGTTAGAGGTTAATTGTTAGTGGTTACTGCAAGTTAAGGGATCTGTTTGAGACTACTTGGGAGCGTGAACGTCCCTGTAGATCCCATGGGGTTTTGTGCAACTTTATCTGGTTGCGGTGTATCCACTTGAGAGTGGGTTCCTTTCTCCCTTTGGTGATCTTTATCTGATACACCACCGGGGATAGTTTGTTGACAATGGTGTACGGTCCTGCCCAACGCGGGAGGAATTTCGCGTCAGTCGGTTGGTACCACCTTTTGTTTGTCCAGTGAGTTGACTGAACATGTAGTACCACACTTTGTCTCCCACCTGTAGCTCGTCCTAGATGACTTTTGGTCATAATAGGCCTTACGTCCTTCTACACTTTTGCCTAGTTTTCTTGGGCAAAGGCGAAGGTGGTTTTCAGGTGTGCTTGGAGATCAGCCATGTACTGGTGTGTGGTATAGGCCGTAGCTATGTTAGCCTCTCCTGGCTGATACAGTAAATGTAGGGAAGCGTCATCTGCCTACCGGTCATGAGCTCAAACGGGAGACTCGGTCGCCGTGTGTGGCGTGGCTCTGATAGCCATCAGGACCAAGGGCAGTTTGGCGTCCCAGTCTCGGTGATTAGATGCGACATATTTCTTTAGGATGTCGATCACCGTTCGGTTTGCTCTTTCTACTTGGCCTGAGGACTGGGGGTGGTGGCTGACGTGGAATTTTGCTTTCACGCCCATGGTTTGCCACAGTTGTCCCATCACCTCGGCTGTGAAGTGAGTACCACGGTCAGAATCGACCTTACAGGGTAAGCCGAATCTGGAGAACACGTGGTTCATGAGTAGAAAGGCCGTGGTCTGTGCCGTGTCGTTTGGGGCTGGAAGTCCTTCCACCCATTTAGTGAAGGCACAGGTGACCATTAGGATGTATTTGTTGCCCCTTGTTGATTTAGTCAAGGGTCCCATCCAATCGATTTGGAGGTCAGACCACGGAAAAGAAATGCCCCTTCTTTGTAAGGGTGCACGATGGAGTGGTCTTGTCGGTTGAAACTGGCAGCATACTAGGCAGCCTTTGATGTATTCTGCCACGTCCATTTGCATGTGTGGCCAGTATGCCACTTGTTGGAGTGCCTGGTGTGTTGCGCGAACACCTCTGTGGCCTGCTACAGGGCGTCATGTGCGTGCGTTAGCATGACCCCCTTAGGCTCTGAGGCACTACGACGCAGGTGAAGTGAGGGTGTCAGAGGCGTGAGACAAGCAGGCCATGACGCAGGTGGAGTCGGCGCCACCGCCCATAGCTTTTAAGATAAGCGTCGGAGGAAAAGTCAGTGTCAACGATGGGGTGAGACACCGGGTCAGAAAGGTAAAGAATCAGTTTGTGGATTGCGAGTCCGCTGCTTGAAGGGCAACGAGGTCGGAACCAGCGAAAGAAAGAGAGGAAGTCGATGTCTGCGGGGCGGGCGAGGCAACGTTTGCGGTTGCTTTAGACCGGGTAACCAGACAGACAGAATGGGTGGGTTGGGTGGGAAGGGGTCGATCGTACAAGGGTTCTGGCTGGAAATTCCAGAGTACCGTCTAGAGCCCCTTGTTTTGCCATGAGGTCTGCCTGATCGTTCAGGTCTTTGTCCAGTCCAGGGGCTCGAGAGT
The DNA here is from genome assembly GCA_024349245.1 of Neodontobutis hainanensis. NCBI lineage: Eukaryota > Metazoa > Chordata > Actinopteri > Gobiiformes > Odontobutidae > Neodontobutis > Neodontobutis hainanensis. The sequence continues at coordinate 1,087,574 of JALDNG010000052.1, forward strand.
GGCCCTGACCTTCTTCCAGTACACCTGCATGTCATGGTCCTCGACCAGACCGTCGCCTCGACAAACAGGTCTTTGTGTTTGATCGTCTTTTTCGCGGATGTGAGAAAGCCATTGCTCTTCCATGATGGCAGGTGGGCAGAGAAGCTGAGTCGTGCGTAATTTGAGTCTGTGCAAATTACGAGCTGTTTTATCTGCTTGGCCACTGCTAGTTGGAGAGTAATGATCACGGCTGCGATCTCCATATTGTGAGGATTGAGATCCTAACTGAAATTTTTGTGGCTCATAAGGGTTGTCATTGAGCCATACCACACCTGCACCAGCGCGGACCAGAGCTTCATGGTGGAAGGAGCATCCATCGACATAAGCAGTGGTCATGTCTTGGCACACGTCAGCATCGAAGTAGTGATGGCGTGTTGGTACAGTGGAGGTGTGTTCGTTTAGCGACGGCTGTGGCGGGCGTGTCGATTGCGCATTGTTGGCATGCAGCGAGTTCCATGCCTAAGTGCGACTTGTGGTTTTGAGCGTAGCGTATCTCCACGTCGAAACTTTGGAGAGCCATGAGCCACGATGCCACGCGGGCGTTAGTTACTACGCCGTCCCTGAGTCTTTGACTTGTTAAGAAAGTCACCGGTTGGTGATTGGTGTTCACTATTGTCTTTTGGCCTCCTAAGTAGTGGGCGAAGTGTTTCACGGCCCATACTGTGGCTAGGAGGGCTTTTTCACAGTCGGTATACTTGACCTCGGGTCCGGAGAGTTTTGCTGGCGTAGGCCACCACTCTCTTATCCGTGTCATGGACCTGATAGAGGCCTGAACTGAGGCTGTGGCTTGAGAAGCCCACCTCTAAGTAGAAGACTTTGGTGTGGTCCGGGTAAGCTAGGCACGGGCTCTGCACAGATTGTGTTTGAGCGCCTGCATTGCCTGCTCTTGTTGTGGACCCCACACAAAGGCGGTGTCCTTTGAGAAGGTCCGTCAGTGGTTTGGCCAATGCCGCATAGTCATCGGCAATTGTCGAGAATAATTGCAGACTCCCAGGAAACTGCGGAGTTCTGACAAGTTGGAAGGCGGTTTCAGATTGGCAATGCCTTGGATTCGACTGACCTGTGGTTCAACGCCATCAGCGCCTACTAGAAGGCCCACATAGTTTACCTTCTTTCTGCACCATTGACATTTCTCCAAGGAGATTTTAGCACCAGCAATGGTGAGCTGTTTCAGGGACGTGGTCGATTTCGTTAATGTGCGCATGGAGTGTCGCGGTGCGCATTAAAATGTCATCGGCGTAGATGAGGTTCAGCGGCTAGCGCGCGTCATGCCTTGTTCAAGAAGATGTTAAATTCGGCTGGGAATTTAAGTACCGAATGGGCATCTTGTGAAAGAGTATTGCCGATTGGCAAAGCGTGAAGGCAAGTTTGTGTTGATCCTGTGGGTCTACAGGAATGGTCCAGAAGCCGGATGCTATGTCCAATGTGGAGAAGTACTTGGCATCCTGTACTTTGGGCAGTTCTTGGCCAAGTTGGGTCATTGGCCACCTGGAAAGTGACGCTCTTGTTCAATTGACGGTAGTCAATTGTTAGACGCCACTGCCATTGGGCTTGAGTACTGGCCAGATAGGAGCCGAATAAGTACTGTTGCGGACGAATGATGCCTTTGTTCAAAAGGTCGTCTATGATTTCCTGTATCGGTTCATAAGACGCCAGTGGTATTTTGTATTGGCGAACGTAAGCTGGTGGTGCATTCGCGGCTGTTGGAATGCGTGCCGTGTGGATGTGGGTTAAACCACAATCCAGCGAGTTTGTCGCAAATGATGTGCGATATTTGAGGAGGACCTGACGCATCAGGTCCCGTTCCTCAGCGTTGTTTATCGCATCAGCCAAGTCTAGTGCTTGTTCTAACTGAGACTCAAAGTCCGGTTCGGGTTTAGGGTCTGGTTGCACAGTTACCGATTTGTCAGTGGTGGCGTTACTCGGTATAGGCGTTGTTTTGTCTATATCTGAATCAATGGAGAGCAGGAGACTGTCTGTACGACCATTACCTCAGCATCAGCCAGATCGACCCTGCAGATAGTGTCGGTATCGACCACAAGTGAGGGTATATGGCGATTGCTCCGGAAGGCTTCGTGTAGACGACTCCGGTCTCCTGTTGTTCAGTCACGAGTGAGGGTGGCATGCGTCCTATGACTGGAATTCTGAGTTCGAAGTCATGGAATCTTGTGTCAATTAGCCAACCCAAAGGTGTGGCCTTCGGACGAGAATGCCACTGGCAGTAAGTTCTGCACTAGCACGTGTGTTGATCGAGTCGACCTCGACCAGGGTGTTGCCTGAACAGACAAGCCTAACTCAAAGAACAGAGGCGATGGTTGGAAGAACGCTTGTGGAGAGTTAACTTGTTGTCCTGTAGATGCGTTCAGACGTATGTCCATGATGGTACGCGGCGGTATCGTGAGATGGCAGTCGTTACTTACCTGACACACATCGGGAATGGTTTGACCCGATTTCAAGTTTCCTTCAGTCAATGAAGGTGACTCTTTACGTACTCCAGTCAGTGACCAGAGAACGTTGTTAATGGTATCGACTTGTACGTCGAGTCTGACTAGCATGTCAGCCCCAATGTACACTGAGTGTGGCAGACCGGGGATGACGGCAAAAGTGTGGGTCAGTTCTCTTTTGTTCCATCGTACGATGGCAGAGCATAGACCTACGGCGGTTAACGCATGAGTCGGTGTGGGGTTAGCAGGGAACCGAGTGCGCTTCTTTGCGAAGGTCAGACTCGGGTTTTTCCGCGTTAGAGTGTTAAACAGCTCCTGGCTGATGGCAGATTTGTCAGCCCATAAGGCCATAACGACATTGTCGACTGGAGTTGCTTCCAGTGAGATGCCATTGACGATCTGGGGTGTCATCGCTAATGGGTCCTTCAGCGTGCATAGGAAGTTGTCACGCGCAATGTAAAGGGGTTTGGTTCGCACCGAGGTTGCATGGTCGTTGTACCAGCGGTGTCGGTGGCTACCCTGTCGATTGGTGATTCCCTGTCAATCGCATAGCACTGAGATTCATTCAGTAAGATTGGAAGTGGTTCTCGCACTTGGGCCCAAATCTTCAGCTGCTTGAAGTCGATCAGTGGTTCGAAGCGATTGAGGATGTCTTTTCCAATCAGAAGTGGGACGTTGTCAAGGTGGGACACGTACACTGGGTGTGTCAGTGTCATTGGTCCGATGGTCAGTTGGACTAAGGCTACCTCGTTGATGATCGGCCGATCATCAGAGTAAGGCCTTATTTCCAGAAAGCACGGGTGGGACTTCAAGTCCCTGTGGGATCTTCTCGCTATAGCCTGGAGTGATCTGAACAGGTTGCCTGAAATTAGGCTGATGTCAGCGGCTGTGTCGAGAAGTGCTTCGTGCGTCAAGTGGTCTTCTAACAAGACAGAGAGATAAAGCTTCCGAGCTACTCCCTTTTCAGTTAGGTGACCCAGAAATTGGTGGAAGGGTGTTTCACATTCAATAGTCGTGGCGTGGTCATGGCACAGCCCGACATTTGGATTTGCTTGGACCACTAGGGCGGCGCTAGGCGGAGTGGTGTCTTTGTGATCTGTGTCACTTCCCTCCGTGTTGTCCGTGCTAGGGTCCTGGACAATGTCATTGAGTGGCTCTAGTTCGTCAGAGCCTAAGTACAGGTCTGGGAGATGTTCATTCCCTTCAGTAGACTCTGTATCTCCGTTGCGTGTTAAGCCAGCTTGGATCGGTTGTGACTGTTTCTGAATCGGGGCCTTAGAGGCCTCCACCGTATACAGATCAGCCTTGTCCTTGGACTTTTCGCGCATTTGTTTGAGTATGCGTTCTATGGCCCGAGCCTCCTCTGTAGTCAGATTACTGTCGCTCATGGGGTTTCCACGCGATTAGTCTGAGTTTCAGGGGCTCGGTCCCTCGCATGATTTCGTCGTTCGACAGGTGGGCTACCTGATGATCGTTGGTCTTGGGACCGACGATATTGGTTTCTCCTGTCGTCGCGGTTTTGATAGGACCCCCCTTGGTTACGGTTTGGATTGGTTGAAATTTATTTTCAACCGAGGTTTCCATTGAGGGCCCTGGTCTTTGAACTTACGTTCGGGCCAGGTCGGGTGTGGACCCGGCTCTCCTTTGTGTGGCCGAGGTCCCTCTTTCCTGTCTGGAAAGCGGGAGGCTCCTGGGCCGCTTGGCTTGGAGGTAGGTGCTCCTTCGAGCGCTAGACTCTGATCAACAGTATACAGAGCGGCTGACTCTTGCGGTTTAATCTGAGTCAGCTTCTGTTTAGTAAATGCCCTTGTTGCCAGTTCGCGGAGTTGGCGGCTGGTTTGAGTCAGCGGGCAGGCAGCGACGCCAAGATGATGATTGGTAGTTGGATGGAGGTTTTGCACAAAGAGTGTTTTGAAGTTTTTATCCTCCTCCATGTTTGGTTCGTTGAGTGGACCAAAGTAGGCTTTGCGTGGCCGATGATAATATATCTGTGGTGACTCTTGCCGTGCCTGTTTGATTGTTAGGCGGCTGTCAGTCCCACAGTCGTTATAACGCCTGAGAATTCCTCCATGAGGACTGACTAAGGAGATCGAAGTCAGCTTGGACCTCAGGGGTTGGCGTTCGATGAAGCTACTAACATCTCTGCTTGATGTTAGTTTTATCAAAAGATTTTGTCCTCAACAGTAGCATTGGGTATTCTCTGGAGGTAGAACTCAATGTCTCTCAGGTACGCGCTAGTGTCATGAGCCGATCCTTGATGGGGTTCGCGAGTGATATGACGCGCGATTTTTATCAAAGTCTCTGTCAGTGGGACCGTAGTCCAGATGTCTCCGTGTCGGAGCTGGTTGTTGGACAAAGTCCGATTGCCTACCTGTTGGTAGTGTGAAGTAATCCGAATGCCTACCTGTAGCTCGCGGAAGACGGCCGGGCTCTCGGCTCGGTTGGTCCTCTTTCCGTTGCGTCAGCCCAGGCGCGTAGTTGTCGCAAAATTGGATTAGTTAGTGAAGTGGCTCCGTCTGGGAGTCTTCAAACCTACTGGGTTGGTATAATGGAGTAACTGGTTCTAGGTCTGGAGTACCTTTGAACTCCAGTTTCTTACTAGGTCGTGTTTGGCGTCCTCTGTCAGGCGCGCCTGAAGTTGTTCAATAAGCTGGCGGTCTAAGTCACCTTGTTGAGTGAGGGCCTCTACCCGTGCACTCAGGGACTCTCTCCGCCGAGCTTCCTGTGCCAGCATATTCGCGGACAGCTGTGCACTTTTGCCTGCTTTGATGAGTTCCTCTCGCATAGCGTCGTACTCATCGCGTTGGTCATTGAGCTGCAGCTCTGCTATGTCACGAGCAGACCTTGTTTCGCTCAGCTCGTTCTTTAGGTCACTGAGGGTTCCCTCAGTTATCTGGAGTTTAGTGTGTAACTCCTTAAAGTCAGGGTCTGCCTTTTGGAGTGTTTGGGCAAGAGTTTGTAACTCTTGGTTTTGTTTTTCAGAATTCTCCAGGGCTCCTTTGGTCAGCTGGAGTTCCTGATTCAACGCCTTGTTCTCGCGTTGAGGCGGGCGAGGTCCTGTTTCTGGACCTGGATTTTCTCGTGGCTGCGTGCCAGGAGATCCTCGGCTTGTTTCTGCTGTGCGCATAACAATAGCCATTTGACCTAACAGCTTAGTTAGATCCTTGTCCTTTGGCTTAGAGGTTAGCGCAATGCTAATCAAGGAGCTAAGAACTGAATCTAGCTCGTTGGGAGGTGTGGTCTGAATCTCGTCCACATATTGGGGTAGCACCTGTTCTGTTAGATCATTTAGAGCTGAGTCTAAGTGATCCAGAAGCTTGATGGGACTATCCGAGCCTGTGGACTGTGGATTAGACATGTTGAGAATTGGGCTTTCTCAAGGTAAGTGAGTTATTGTTAGATTAAGTTTTAACTGCAAGGAGAGAGTTACTACCTGTAGAGTGTTACGAAGAAGAAGCGTAAAACTCAAGCAGACTGTAAAAGAATTTTTAAAATCTGAGTAAAAGTGTGAATAAAAGAAAATTAATGAAGGAATAAAATTAAAATTAAAATTTTATTTTATTTAAAATAAAATAAAATTCCAATTAAGATAAAATAAAAAAAGGTATCAAGTTGAATAAGTCAGATTAAAAGTAATAAAAGAAGGAATTGTTGAAGTGGAAGTTAGTATAAAGTCTACTTGTGATTGAAGTGACCTTATGTGAGTATTAACAGTGACTATGTAGCCATAGCCTGGTGGTGTGAATGTTAATGAGGGTTGACAGTGCTGGGATGCTGCTGTGCTAATTTGTAAAATTAACAGTGCAGAATCAGTGGGTTTAATCTAACAATTCATGCAGGTAATCAGCTTTTAAATCACAGCTATGACACAATTCGTGCAGGGTTAAGTCTATTCAGAAGTAACAGCAGTGGTGTCGTAGTGGTAGTAAGCTGTTCGCGTTAGCATTCCAATTTGACAAATCCTGTGTAGATAGGAAAGTCACAAAACAAGTCTTAAATTGTTAATCAAGCCAAATTAATCAATCAATTTATATGCAAGGTTAGCATCAAAGATTTCCAAAAGCAGATGCAATGTTAATTAAAAATGTCACAATTGTTAGTTAACTCCTATTGTGCATTCAAGGTTGTTAAACACAGGCAGTTAATCTCAAAAGCAATATGGCATTTGCAAACTTGTATATTACAAGAAAAACACATGTATTAACAGAAGCAAAACAGCTTGACAGCAGTTTAGTATTCGTTAATAAAGCATAGTAATTCACTTTTATGTTAAGTCAATCAGGCTTTTCAGTGTCAATGAAAGCTTAAATTATTCAGTTAAGTTCTTAACTTGAATTAGTCACTATTTTGAGGAAAAGTGTAATTCCGTTGAGTGACCACCAGAGAGAGACGTAGAGCTCCTCTCAAAGATTTTTAGAAGTTTCGCACTTCTCTTCCACTAGGGGTAGCAGACTCTCTGGAGTCCGTGGTTTACCACTTCTTTCCGCTAGGGGCAATAGACTCTCTTAAGTCTGTTTTACCACTTCTTTCCGCTAGAGCAATAGACTCTCTTAAGTCTGTTTTACCACTTCTTTCCGCTAGAAACGTTGGAACTACAGTGAGTTTGGTTCCCGGGTGACGTCAGAGTCACGCCCCTTGCTAGACGCGGGAGGCAATAGCTTGTTAGCTTCAGTTTAGCTGTTGACTTTGGAGGGGCAAAACCGCTCCTACACAGCCACTTTACACACAGCAGCGCTCTGAAAAGCGCAACTTCCAACACAGCAGTGCTGTGGATAAAACAACGTTTCACAAAGCACTACACGGGCCACGTGGGCCAAGACTTTGTATATACACTTGTTGCACAATGCAAACAGGTCCTTTGGCTGTGTGTAACTGGAGTTCTGACGCGGGTAGCTAATCCGCTCAGGAGTTCTCCAACCAAGATTTTAATTCGTCTGACACGATATGAACAGAGAAATTACTTGGTTTACAAGTTTATCTAAATAACTGGAGCATCGCAGATTATTTATTAACTTGCAGAACGCGTTATTAGACAACTTATGCTAAGATTCTAGAACATCTTAGAATCCGCAGTTGTTAGGCCTTATAAAAATTACACGTCCTCAACGTGTCACAAATGCATTTAATCAATCCGGCTCTCTCTGGCCTTTGTTCACAAACTATACTAAGCTTCAGTCTTTCACTGAACACTTAGCAGGCTGGCAGAAATGTACGTACAATATTAACCAAGTTACAAAGCATATCTCAGAATTATCAAAACATCAGACCAGCTGGTATTTTTCAAATCCTAGACACACAATTTCACAAGCGCTTTTTATCAAACAGCAACACAACACACGTTTCTCAACACATTGATTAGTTTTGTATAAGACATAACTTTCTTAGTTCTTCAGCGGACAGAGATTTATGTAAAAGGCTTTAAGGATGTTAACTTATTTCAGTGTTTACAAGACCGGATCTTTCCGAGCCTCACACGGGCACCAAAAATAATACTGTAGTGAATATGGTCGTTGATGAATAATTAATATGAATATGAATTATGAAAATTAATAATTAATATTTTGTTTATGAAAATATTAATTTCTTTCGAGCACCACCTTAGTTTTAGCAGTTCTAAGGAAACTGATTATGTTTGATAAGTCTCAATACTGAAGGAATGAATTCTAACTCGTTTTCAGACCAAATCTCGTAAACATGAAACAAGGATGTCTTTATGGGTTTTATTAAAATTAAATATATGAATAATAATGACATAAAATAAAACAAGATTATTGACAAAGGATGAGAATGATGAAAATAAATGATGAATGAACATAAAATTAACAGTTAACAGGTTAAGGTTATAACATTATGATGGCTTTGATGGAACAGAAAGTTTAATTCCTTTGAATTTTATTAATTACTCGGAGTTCTTACGGAGAGAAGAAAGTTAAATGGCTTAGCTAAAAGGGACTATTGACGGCTGTTTGGAGATCGTAAAAGGGAAAAGATGTGCGGTTGGACTTAATCACACAGGTTTTATAACGCCAAGCTTGTGCCCAGTGTTCACTCACTCTGATGTGGTGGAAAGGTACCAGCGGTGCGGTTCGAAAAGTCCAAAGGGATGCTTGAAATTCCCGGGGTCGCGGCTGGCTTCCGGCCGTATAGAGAGGCGTCACCGGTGCACGGGTTGAGCTGGTAAGGCGGCGCCTTAGCAACAAAGCGGCGTCCTGTGATTGTCCTCGAGGGTAAAGTGGACTTTACCGCAGTTGAAATAAAGTCTTTAACAAAAGTGTTCGTTGAAGAAGCTTAAACTGGTCTTTTCTTGATTAACGAGGGCTGTTTGTTTAGCGGACTCGTTTTAACTTAAGAACTACAAAATTTCCACTTCCGTCGCGTGGTTACGTAGTTCCGTAAAAGTTTTCAAAACAAAATATCAAATGCGTTGAGTCGTCAAAAATAAAGTCACTTAACACAGGACTGTGTTACGTGGTTTCAAGCTTAAAAGTTACGGCGATAAATACAAAAACTTAGTAGAAAAGTAGACAAGATTACGCGAACAAGAGTGTGCAAAGCGTTGCGAAAAGAAGAGTACAGAAAGCGAGTTTAACATGAAGAAGAAAGCGAAGCTAAACTAGAATTTGTAGAGAGAGGATTTCGGGCTCGCACACTTTTGTACTGGCCGAAGAGAGGCGTGTTTACACACGTTTGGGGGCGAGGCGTTTACTGAAAGTTTAAGAAAGATAATAAAACCTTTCTCGTTCCATCAAATGAATAAACTTAGACACAATTTTAAAACGTATTGCTCCTGCATTGTATCATATCTGTCGTGAAATATCGTTACCAATCTTTAAAGACTAAACACATGTATATTCGTTGCTTGACCTGAGAACAGAACAATTCATTTTATTACACAGCCAGCTGTAAGGATGAAGAAGAAAGTATTCTTTTATATCGTTATCACTCTGGATCCTGTAAAGGAAGAATGGTGAGGTTTGCATAGTTCTGAACAATCCTTTAATACACAGAAATGGAACAGAACGAAGAATTGTCTTTAGATTCGAAGCAGAGTCATTACTCTGTTCAACCAAAGGAGGGCAATGTTCAATCATTTATAGAGTCCTGTAACAAAGAGACATTCCTTTCTCAGGTCTGGTGTGTTTCAATACACAAATCGTATATTTAAATGTCCATTCTGGTGCCAGGGGGTCTGGTCGGCCAGAAGATAGCGGCTACAGGTCCTTTGAAGTACTGAAAAATAAAGCTGTAAATATAATTTCACTCTTGCGTGAACTCTTTAACACAACATACGAACATCTGGGCCAGATTAGCAAGGTGCTGCTAATCAAATCTCCTCAGTTCTGGATAAACAAAAACGAAGAGTCTTTAAAAGTTCAGGGTTGTAAATTATTCATGACTCTGAAGGGTGTTGGTTCCTCCTGGTACGAGAGACACTACACTCTGTTATGCTTCATTTGCATCAAAATTCACTCAAATGTATTTGGTCTATTTCGGTGTATTAACAGAGGAAAGGTGTAAAGACACATAATATATAACCGCAGGAACATTAGATGCACAAATAGGGAAGCTTAACCATCTGCCGAGCGGGGCGTATACCTGCACTCACTTGTCTTGTGACTGGACACCCATCTGCTTCTTCTCTTTGTGGCAGCACTGTCTCCTGATGGTGTAAGGACAAACAAAAGAGCCCGTTGTGGCTGTGCTTTGAGTCTGACAGATAGAAGCTGACCTGTCGTTGTCAGAGCCTGTCAAAGCAACAACAGAGAGAACATGTCGAGCCCGGACTGATTCAGAGGCAGAGCCATGCAGAAGGGCGCCGGTAGAAAATGTCAGTGTGTACAAAAAATAAATGTGAGACAAAAGATGAACAAGTCAGAGGAATAGATCTGTAAGATTCAGAAATATTATAGCAATGAACCTTTGCAGCCGATTTCATAGAGGAAATAAAAACGATACTCTTGTTGAAGAACACAACAAAAACAATTTCCAACATAAAGGAAGTCTTCTGTGTTGTTCAACTATTAAAACCATGTTTTTTTTCTCCACTGCTAAACTGGAGAAGGCTTTACAAAAAGACTTCACTCAAAGTGTCTAAATCCACAAGCTCACAACCAGGCCACTCCCAACGCTTTTCAAAGACACAGAAAGGCTGTCAAATCTCAACTGATTCAACTCTAGTCTTAAGTTAAAAATGCAAGTTGATCTCATTAAAAGATCAATTCATATAAAAAAGGGAGAAAAAGATGTTAGTCGTCACATCAAAGCACAGATTAGCTTCAGTCCCCTTCAGTTTTGTCATCTCCCCCTTTCCTTCCCTTGCTTGTGGCTGGGAATCTGGCCAAGGCTTCCAAAGTGCAGATCCACACTTGCTGTGATCGTCAAACACAAGTATGATTTATTTATGGCCGGAGTTAGACAACAATCTGTACCTTGCAGGGGTTTTCTCTTATGATTATTTAATCCCATTTGTCTTTGAAGGTTCTCAGTCATATGCTCAATAAATCACTTTGAGTAGTACCATCAGCTGTCAACTTTGTGACATAATGCATTTGAAAGACATTGTGGTTATATTGTTAAGTGTGCTTCTGTGTGGATTTTCAGTGAAGTCAAAGAGACAAAGCTTTGTGTGTGTTCCCGCTCAAAAACAATCAGAAGCATTATGACGATAGCGGATTGTTCTCAACGATCGCTTAGACTCATAACCAGTGAGTCATCGCCAGTCAATCTGAAAGAGAAGGGTTTGACATGGGAACTAGTGCTGTACAAGGAAAGCCCTGTTTTGGCAGTGTACATGTGTGCGTGCCAAACGGTCTATTTTGAAGTCAGGTCGGGACAGGCTAGCACTTCAGGCCCCGCTTAGTCACTGTGAGTCAATGAGAAAAGGCTTGACAACAGACAGAGGCAGGGAAAATGCAGTCAGGCAGATTGTGTCAAAGAAGGCTGAAAGTCACAAAGGGAAGAAAATCTTTGTGGACAGTTGGGCAGGTCAGAACAACAAGTGATTGGAGAATGTCAGAATTATTAAAGCTGCGATCTCTGTGTTCCTATTCGCTTCATACAACCCTGTAGTCTGAGCAAAGCTGCCTTGACATGCAGTGGAATAGCACAAGGCACCGTCCACCACAAAGTCTCATTTCAGAATCCAGGCCAGCAAGTTATTGTCCTATGTAGGCCACCGTCTCTGATGTCACACTTCTCTCCGAATGACGCAAAGCAGCGCGAATCTTAACCGTTCAAGACAACCACAACCTCCAACTAAGAGCAATTTTAGGGAAAATGAGTCACCTGACAACCATAAAGATATGAGAATTATGGAGTTATAAAATGTAACTTTAATCACATGTAAATGTAACCTCTGGCAATGGTCCATTTAGACATGCTGTATGTTTAACTTGTTTTGTCACACTAATAGCTACTTGTCATTTGATTCATGAACTGTACTTAGTGGCACACATAACATTTAACTGTCATTTACAGCCTGCTACATGTCTCCAGGGTACATTTTGCATGCAAGTCTTTACTATAAAGCTGCTGAAATGTAAAACAGGAATTTTATCAAAATTACTTGGTTCTATAAGTGAACAGTGTGTAAGGCGTGCCCCCAACTGCTCATGTTAAAATACCTATTGCCAAATGATACAAGCTAAGAATAAACATTCCTATATTGTGGTTTATGGCTCCACATCCACTCAACAAACACTCATTATTTGTTGATGATCGAAAGCAGTATTGACCAACCACGATGTACAGTTTATTCCACAAAGGAGCATGTCTAACGGACATTAGTATGGCAGGTTTTGGCAGATCTTCTATGCAAATAGGCTCTGTATAGTTTTTAAAGTGGAAAATGGTGGTAGGGAAAAAGCTTTGGATTGAGTTCGTAAAGGGTGAGTTTTAGGGATTGACAATATATTCTGCGTGAATATTGTTATTTTTTTAAACAGTGAATACCAAAAACAAGCGAGCACTAGCGTTAGCAAGATGCGGTCCTAACACAAGAAGCAAGCCTCATGCAACAAAAACTTGATTTAAAATTTTTTTTATAAAAACAGGCAGAGATTCTGAGTCAATTTACAGTAGAGAGCAGTTCAGAGCAGATTACTTTAATTTCCAAAATTAAAATGCAAGATAAAAGATGGCAACATAAAAAGGACACATTCCAAAGTTTTTGCCAAAAACTAGAAACACTTGAATGTGTCATGGCTTTTCACTTGTTAGCATGAAAGTGGGAGGCTGATTGATCCCACAATGACCACTCTAAGCACTTAATGATGTTAAAAAAAATGTAATAACAAAACAGACAGAGGAAAGACTATCTGTCTTTTGAAAATTTAAGTTCAGCGCAGCACAAGCCAAGCTTTCTGAAAACAAAACCACAGCAAATTAGTCTTCACCATAACTGTAAGGTAATTAAATCCACAAGTGCTCGGGACTCTGATGTTAAAAAGGTCAAGCTATAATTTAACATTCACAGAAAAAATTAAATAATCTGTTAAAGTTTAAACAATGGATTTAGTGATGAAAATCAAAAGACAAGTTCTTGGATCAGAAGGATGTATGTGGTGCATGGTTACAATCTAAATGAAGTTATGAAGTTATTTTCCTTAGCAAACGCACAGAGTCTGTCTGGCATTGGGATTTTCACATACAGCCCTTTAGGCCTTTCCAATCGGAAGCGTTGGCATATTGCCCGTGTGGGAGCAGCTTTATTGGAGCGCTCTGACAGGTAAATGCACAAGATGTGTAAAGGAATGTTTGTGTCTTTCACTTGGTACGCTCTGGCTAATCCCCTTTCAGTCCGCAGTCTGAAAGAAAGCTTTTCAAAGATTCTTCTTTGAGGAAAAAAAAAAAGTGACCTAAATGCTTGTCAAATGTGCACTCCTGAACCTAGATGGGCACTCGTTCTTTAGCCGTCTCTTTGTCTGTCACATCTGTTCTCTCCAGGCTTCAGAAGCTTGCTTACGTTTATCTGTATTAATGCTTTTACTCTTTATAATGTCTTTGAAGTTTAAGTCATCTTGAGATCTTGGTTTCTAATCCATTAAATAGGGATGAAACTTCTGCAGGTTACACCTTCAAACTGTGTGGCTGAAAAATAAATTACTTTTTGTAACTAAACAGGGCCACAGTGAGCAGGAATTATGAAGAAAAGAGGTTAGGTTAACTCATGATGCTTTTTAAATTAAATCAAATCTACTTTTCTCCAGTGCTTTCCAAATATAAAAAAAAATGACCCAGACGTTCTTTTCTCTGGAGACAAAGCTTCTGCACTGTCCTCCCTCACTGGAAACAGTCATTAGAAAGAGCTGGCCTGTGCTGAAAGGCTAGATGGTTATCCCCCCAGAGCGGGATGAAGGCAGAGTAGAGGGGGGCCACCAGGAGACAGATAGGCCAGTGGCTTTTGCTGAAAGGCTAGATGGTTATCCCCGCAACCACAGAGAGGAAAGGACAAGTTAGAGGTGGAGAGTAAGACAGAGGATTTATGGCCAAGGTCAGCAGAAAGGGAGAAACCGTAAGAAAGAATGAGACATGGCTTTTCTGTGGTTATCTACCCTCTCCACTCCAACTGAGTCTTATCTGCAGTCATGACACCTGGTGTCTGCACAAAGACAGGGTTAACAGTACACAGGTCATCAACAGCATCTGTTAGATCTGGGACAAGTTCTTTGTACATATGAGATACTTAGGAAATCTGTTAAAGTAGTGACCCCATAATCACTAAAACGGTTCAGATTATTTTTGAACAGATAGTTTACAAAGATAAGCATTGTCCACGACAACGTCTTTAAACAAAGATGCTAAATGTATAAATTGGCCTCTTTGCGAGCAGGTTTAAGGAGGTGCACATTAGCAAAGCAATGTAGAGCTAGGCCAAAAACACACTCCAACACTTTCAAAGTACACTTTAGACAGCAGCTAGCTGGGATTGCATTGACTCGGATAAGCAGCTTATACAAACTAGCTATAAAAAGTCTGTCTTTTTAAAGGAACTTAATTTTTTAAGATTAAAGAAAGATACTTTTTTTATCCTACTGTGGAAATGGGGACCGCCTTTTACATAAAGCTCTGCAAAGATTCTCAATTCTGTTATGAAAAAAAATTATAAACGTTGTTTTAGTAAAGATTTGTGCCGCTTGTGTTCAGACCTTTATTATTTCTTCAAAAAAGGTGTTAGAAACACAACTGATCCTAAACATATATGCGTGTACAAAAGCCCATTCTGGCAATTAGAACCACCTACAAAGCTCACCATTGTGTGGGCCAACCAGTGGTCTCCGCCCACCTTCGTCACACCGCCCCGATACCACCGCAGCAACATCAGTCAACGGACAAAAGAGCACTTTAATTAACTTCAAATCTGTCAGCTACCACCGAGCTGTGCCAAAGCACATGTTAGATCTGGGCACATTTGATCTTAAGGGATTTTTTTTCCATTTAAATTCCAAAAGGGAAACTATCAGAAACAGAAATAAAACTTTTTATTTTTATTTTATTACAATGGATATGGGACACGCACTTGCAGAGAATTGTTGAGAATCCCCCCCAAAAAAGAATTTGAAAATAACATGTCAAAATAAGATCCAAGAAGCGGCATCACAAAGCGGACTGCCCTTTGCTGACAGTCTTATTAAAAAGGAGACTGTCTCCAGACGAGCAAATATAGGCTTTTTACAGAATACAATAATAACTGGAAGGCTAGTGACCAGTTAACTGCCAGGTCAGACGTCTCTAGCTCTGAACTCTGCCGAGGCCCTTACAGGAGCCGCAGGCTGCTTTAACTACAAGGACAGGCCTGCTAATAAAAACAGGCTGTCTCAGCACACAACACACCTACACTAACTTCATACAGAGTGCAAATGCACCTTGAGGAACCGTAAAAACCAGGGCAGATTCTGTTTGCTAAACAAGACAATATCATTCTGACAAGTACAGACACCCCCAGAAGCATCGAGGACAGGCTGAGGTACTTCCAAAACTGCATCCTGCCATTTCCTTTGTAATTTCTTATTAAATGTTTGCTGCTGCCACATACAAAAAGAATAATTTGATTTTGGATAGAAATTGTTAACAGTTTAAGGGAACCCTTGTCCACAGCTGAAAAATGCTGGAGATGCTGGGGAACATGCTCCGACCTCTATTTGACTAGATAACCATCTCAACCATGAGTAAAGCAGGGGCTCAGCTCCCCCAACTTATTTGAAGAAGGGGATTTTTGGCGATTCCTGATAGTTTTAATGAAACAAGAATCTAAAAAGATTACTTTCTCATGCCTTCTCTCTGCCTTGCGTGTCACTAGATAATTCTACTAAATTACACTTTTTTTTTTAACGATAACAAAATGTACATATATAGCCACAGGAGGCTTAACAAACAGATGCTACATCAAGATAAAGTATTACTAATTAAATTAGGATTTGTCTGTGCACAAAAAATACAAGTATCATTCATTCTTTAATCCAGAACGAGTATTAGACTGACAAAGAGCCACTGCCCAGAATATACTTCCATAACAAGTGCCCCACAAAGTTTGGTTTTGGTGATGCTAAATACAGAATTATACATGCATTTAAACTTTAAGATTACAAAACACAAAAACTGTATTTAAGTGCAGAGTGGATCAGATGAAATCCGATCCAAAATGCTTTTGCCAATTCCTAATTTAAGTTTTATGGGTCAAGGTTGTAGATTAATAAATATTCAAAGTGAAACTAAGCATTTAACCACAATTTTAACTTTTTTCTTAATGCTTAAATTATCCATTTCATGCTCTTAACCATTTCCTTCTTTTCGGGCTTCAGATGTCGCCCCTCTCAGAAGAAAAGCAGAAATGTGTTGTGAATGAGATGCTGTTATTATCCGACACATGATCACATCCTCTTTGGGAAAAGTGGTCTGTATGGCCATCTGTTATTGTGAAAATGTTCATAAATCAGACTCTGACCCACTGCATCCAACACTGACACAGAGACTTGAGATGAGGGTCTGTGGACACCCTGATGCAGCAACTAAACCTTAAATTGCAAGTTTCAAATACAAACTCTACCTTGCTTTACATTTGTCTAGAATTGTAGTTTAGTACCACATGGAAGCACACAAATCTGCTGCTTCTGGACAAGTGTAGAAATGCCATTTATAAAAGTTAAAAAAGGAACATGTCCATTTGCATTTCACTTTAATATTTGTTAAAGGATGACTCACATGGAACAATTACAACCATCTCTACAATAAAACTAAGTAGCAGTACTTCTCTTCCACTGTCCTTTAGTTGTAATGATAGACATTACTGTAGAGGTGCAAATAAAAATAGTGATGTGGAACAGTAAAAGTAAGAGCATGCTAAGGTGAGGTGGGGAATGGTCAATGTGGGAGCAGTGGAGTGAAAGCTGCCTCTTCTAACCTCCACAGGTCTTTTAAGTTTAGAAAGAGCCCCTACAACATGCAGAAAAAACCTCACACAGCCTGATGGGGAGGTGAATGGAAGTAAAAAGACATCCTTTATAGAAAGATTTGATAAAAACAAAGGATATATTACCTACAGTTACAAAGCATATGACACAATGATGAATAGGTATCACAAAGCATACACCAAAATGTTAATGATTAGTAGAAGCCTGCTGTTTTCAATGTAGATCAAAAGTGTGACTAAATTAAAACATAGTGTCATTACAAACTTTGAATTGACTTGCCTCACTGATCTCTGAAGACGTTCTTATGAGGCTTAAATCCTTATCATCAAACAGCTTAAAGACACTCAGAAGTTCATGAGGGCTGTGTTAATGCAAGATCTGTGTGCATTGTACCTGCATCAGTTTTTCACATTGCATTTATAAAAGGGCTCAGATTCATTTCAATTATAAAGCTTTATGGGTGGCGCTACAGAATTCTTTAAAACCATGTGTAAAAGGTTCTCCACAATGCATTTCATGGTCTTTGCAACCAAGTCTAGAGAATCAAACCGGAGGTCACACCCATTAGTCAATGAGCATACATCAGGTTCCTACGATGTAGTTGCTGGACACGGTTACATTATGCTCACCAACTATCCATGTAAACGGAAACGGGCTGCTAAGAGAAAAGTCAACAAGCTCAACAAGTGCTTACCGTACACCTAATTATTTCTGAAGCCTTTGTGGCACAAAAGACTGGCCTACTGTCTCCACATAGTTCATCCACACAGCTTTTGTCCTTAACAAAACTAAATGCATGAGACGATAAAGTATGAGAGGTTAGCTTAGCAGTAAGAAAAACTGAATTTGTATTTTTAACTGCAGCCTGGACTGCACTCAAACGAAGGGCTTAAATGAGCCGATGTGAAGCACAATCAGCTCGGTGTCCTTAGCGTAAACAAGAGCTACTGACGTCACCCCGAAACACCAGGGGCAGGCCTCAGAAACGCAGCCAGCCAATTTACAGAACAATGTGCAACAAAAAAAAAAAAAGCAATAAACAGGACAGCTGTGCTCAATCACGGGAACTAAGCCAACAGAGAGAGGGACAGGCTTTAGAGGGAAAGATGTGATGGAAGAGTCAAGTGAGGAAAACTGCACAGAAGTCGGAGCGCAAAACAATGACTGGACATATTTAGGATGATGTGTTTAAGAACAACAGTGACAGCAAGACTTCATTGCACTTAAACTCTCTCCTGTCAATCCTGCAATATGCAGCATCAAAGCTTAAAGTTTAGATCAAACCATGTACATTTGCCAAGACACAAAAGTATAGAGTGCCAGGTCACATCTGGGAGACTCAAAATCAGAAATAAAAGGTGGTCAGTTTGAAGAATGTGAAAATAAGTCTATTATTGTATTGTAGTGGCATCAAAATAGAGTCCTGAAATGAAAGCATGACACACAAACTCAAAGTGTGTGTCCCCAAAAAGTCAGTGGGGAGCAGCAATCAGTATCCAGGAAGGGATTTTATAGTTTAATATTTTCAGCATTTATTCCCCAAAGAGTAACATATAACAAAGTTACAGGGGATTGGATTAACCCAGTGTCAAGTGAAGAAATATTGTGTGTGTACATACTTTCTTGGCTGAGTCTGGCCACTCCTTGAGGCCTGGTCATTCATCAGTAGGCATCAAATGACCAGAGCCATTTATCCCGAGACCTCACAGCCTCCAACAGGATTTGTGATTCAATTTGACTGACTGATGTGAAGGCCGGGGGCCGAGGAGTGAGAGGCAGAGTACAGGTACACTCATCGACAAACTTCCCTAAAACAGATGGGCCTTTCTTCAGTACATACAAAATCAGACGAGAAAGAAATTAAGGATGTTTTGCAGGATGCAATAGTAAACTACTGTATTTGGTCAAATAACTACTAGCTTTTAAGGCCATATGGTGTCCATTTTTGAAGCTCTTCTTATCTCAGAGGAAATGCAACCAGAGCATTAAAGATTCAAAGAAAGAAGCTTTTAGTTTAGACAAAGCCTGTCTCTAAGACCTGCACTTAACACAAAATATAGAACAAAAGACACAAAAAGAACCAATATGAATACATTCATCTTTGAATCGGTGGAAAATGACTAAAAAAGGTCAGTGTGCAAAGCCATGAAAAACAAGTTGCGGTAGAGAACATTGGTGATAAAAGCTTTTGTCTTTTCTGCAGTGCACTGTCAATCCTTTCAAAAAGGGCAGTTAATGTTTGGCTAGTAAAAGAAAATGAAATAATCATAGCTTTCACTATTCAGGATTTGCATGTACAATTGACAGCGCACTAACAAGCCTGTATAATAAGCTTGTTCTCAGTCATATTGTGCGCAAAACAGGGCCATAATGGATTGAAAATATGCAATGAAATGAACGCAAAAATACTAAACACTTAAACACACACACAAGAAAGTGAGCTGGGAGCCAAACCCGAGTTGACAGAGTTCATTTGGAAGATGTAAAATATTTAGAAGAAGACTCTGTGGGGATGGAGGAGGAAGAGATGAAAACAGTGAAGGGGAAAGCAAGTCTATGAAACGGTGAGACTATACTCTGGGAAACTGCCCTCTGTACTCGGCTGAGAGAGAGAGAAACGCAAGCTAAATAAGTCATTGTCATTTCAAGTTCATTAGCTCGCTGCTTTCAGTTGCCTCCCGGGAGGAAAGAGGGAACGCACAGAGGTGTGTTTGTACAGTAGAAAAATCCTCACAGTGCTCGGACACTAAAATAATGGAGATTTATTTTGTTTGCAGAAAGAACAGGTCAGCGATTATAACTTTACTAGAATCCACAACGTAAAGTAATAGAATGTATTCATTTGGTGAAACAGAATAGCTTGGAAGGTATTTGCATGTTTTCATATAATTGCAAGAAAACTGTTCTCATAAAGGCCTCTTGGTCATTCCCACTCTTTCATCTTCAGACGGTCGGCATACAAAAGGCGTGCAGGGTCAAGCCAAATAAGCAAATCACTGTGACAAACGGGGGCTTTCCTTCACCACAATTAACACTTTTTATTTCACACGAAACCAGGCTCACCATCCATTTACTATGAACTGTGCTTAGAATTCACCAAACTCAACAACATGTGAGAGTTGGTAGATATAACCCAGAAAAATTAAGAGATTCTCTTTTGACATCGGTGCTCAAATTTCCTTGATAAGTATAAGAAGCTATAAAACTGTAATCTCCTTCAAAATGACCCAAAGAAAGTTAGGAAGTGGTTGAAGTGTGGGAAAAAATAAGGAATTTACACTAGAGTAAAGATTCATTTTGTGCAGAATCTCTAAATCACAAGTAATAGCTTTGCCAAAAAATACTGTTTTTTTAAACAAAAATATGTCAAACCAATCAGAAAAATGTCATTCACAAGCTGCCATTATAAGCAAAGCTTTTGGTTTCACAGGACAATTTTGAGTTTTAAAGCATGACTGAGAACTAAAGGAAAAATTTAAATAAATAAAAAGAGGAAATTATTAGAAAGAGTACTATACCATGTATATCAAATTAGTCAATTGTTCTTAGGATAACAATAGTAAACCTCACTATTGTGCAGCCTGCAGCAGCTGAAATCAAATCTAAAAAAAAAAAAAAAAAGGACAGATTTGAATCCAGCGGCCTGTCAAAGACAGCGCTCTGAGAAAGAGGCAATTGCGCTGCATCCCAACGACAGAAACATGGCTCTGGTTTGGAAGAGATTATGGAGAATGATGTTTACACCTCAGGGAAAAGGAGTGGAAGCTCAAAACAAAGAAGATATTCACAAGTCTGAAACCACCTGTGTCTTACACGCACGCACACACGCACGCACGCACACACAGGCCATGTTTTTAATAACGAAGTGTGTGGAAAGGCCACAGTTCAACAGAGCCCAACACTGATGATGACTTATCAAAGGGTCCTAATATCAGCAGAATCTGTCTTTATTAAATCTGAATTTGCCTGGTCTCAGTACAGGGGACATCTCACACATTCAACAGTGGCACAACATCACACTATTCTCATCAAATATTCAGAATGACACCATCTCATTGCTTACAGAATATAAAGAGGAAACTGAAGAATACATTGCGATAGTCCTGTTGCCATAGCACAATGGCCACAGGATGCCAAGGAGTATCCCAACAAACAGTGTCATCCACAGCTGTGGACAGTGTGTGTTCGGTGTGACGCCCAGTATAACTCATGGAGCGTGCCTTCATTTAATTCAGCAGTGGGCATCATGGGGGGGGGTCTGCAGCAGTAGAGAACCCACACTTCCAATACTCACCTGGTCCAGAGGGAGCACTGCTGGAGGCAGCGTGGTACTCACTCGTTTACATAATGGACACACACACTTCAAACACAATGACAGCAAAAAGGAAGCCATTAACGACCTTCTCACTGTGCTTTTAGAAGTCACACAGGGGACCTGCATCTGGGACACACATCCTATTCAGCCCCATCTCAGACTCACAAAAGTGACATGATGCAGTGTGAGAATTATTCTTGTACACAGCTTGTGAAGATAAACAACACTCAACCACTAACTTGCTGCATCCCTCATAGGAACCCCGTGACACTGCGGCCTTCTGGGACAGAAAAACACTGGCCTTGATGTCCGTTTCTGCTCTCACAATAGCGCTGTGTGCAAATGACAAGAGAACAGAACAAAATCATCCTGTCATGCTTGTCATGCATGGTTAAAAATCAGGGAAGAACATTATCTAAGTACTAAAATCACTGGATTCTACACAGTGAGACTAACGAAGGTTAAGTTTTTTAAAATAGCACCTTGCAAACGAACCCTTATTCACCTTAACCTATTGCTATTCTGTGTGGAGTAAAGAACTGAATACATTTTGTGTTTGTGTGAAGCAGCACAGGAGCAGTCAATACATTTGCATGGTTTGTCTTTTGCCATGTCCAATGAAGTGAAAATTATACATAATAGCTCGGATCAAATACATATCTTTGGGTAAGCAGTCTTCCAGATTTACATGCTTGCTCCAGATCTGGATATGAAAGCAATCAAACATAGAAATGCAGCACATGGTTTAAAAACATCTGAAGAGAAACATTTCCCCTTTTAAGAAATTATTTCGTCTGTCTTTTTCTGACTCAATGGCTCCTTCTGCATTTTGCCATTCACAGGGCAGACTGGAGTAGACCATTTCCACGCAGCAGTCTACAGTGTTTTGCCCTTTCTCTCCCTCTGGTGAACTTCAAACAAACTGTGGTCGGTTTCATGCTCTCTGTAGCCCATTATGGCTTAATGCTTCAAGAGGATTCTTACTGACTTCAACATTTTACCAACAGCAGCATATCCTTCAGCTGGAAACCCCATATAGACAGAGTGCACAGACAGTACACACATGAGTGCTTTTCATCTGGGCATAGAGCAGCACCATATAGACCTTAGGCTGACAACCTTCATATAAGTCTTGCACTCGTATCTCCGAGTCAATTAAGAAGGTACCATTTTATTCTATTAAAAATCATCTAGGTAAATAATAAAAATCAGCAAATCAGTGGGATAGTACCAGGACAGAGATAAGCTAGTGTCTGAAACAACATCTGCACCCAGAGGTAACACTTGATTTAATTTGTCCTGCAGTAATAGCAAAACATTTTTACACCTATTACTTACCTATTTTTTTTAAAGACCTACAATTATTAGAAAAACAGAAAACATAGAGGTGACTGTAAATGATTATTAAAACAGAAGCATAAAGATAGCATTGTACAAGTATAACTTTTCCAGGAAGTCAAACTCTTTCTACCATGATTAAGTATGATTCATACTGAGACAGACTACCCATGACTCTACCACTGGAATTTAGTATGACTTCTTCACAGAGAATTTTTTAGGTTAGGGCAACTAGATGTCTAAATTTGTACATCATCTGTCAACAGTTTAGCTAAAACACATGTTGCTATGGTTGCTATTTTCTCTGCACAAATGCCCAAACAGACCAGAATTAGCTGGAATCCCGACAGTGGTTGCTTAAACAGAAAAGCAATGTAAAACTGCAGTGGAGTGTAAAAGAACTAACCAACATTACTAGTCATAAGGGATACATCACTGCCCACAGAGATTTTCTTCTGTGTGCGTGTGTGAAGACCATTGGGCTTCATATGATAGGACATACAAACTGTAAAATCTTCCCAGGCCCCTTAACAGCCGGCCACCATCCTGATCAGCCCATATTTCCAGCCACAAGCCAGTCTTTAGTCAACAACAGTTCCTAGCAGGCCTGGTGAGCGGCGTTCCCACTGTATCATTAGCCAAACACTGGTTAGAGATGACACTTTACAGCAGAGAGCCTGTAGCAACCAGCAATCAACAACAACACAGATAGAGCATAGGAACGCCAACGCTGTGCCAGAAATGTTACCAGTCCTCTACAGATAAGTTGTTGCCCGGACACATAAGCTAAACTGAAAACTGAGGTGACTTGTCTGCCTGCTGTTTTTAGGTAGACCCAATAAGAGATGAACAACGTTTTTATTTTAAAAAGACAAAAAGGAGAAGTCAACAGGACTGTGATGATGGGGTGGCACATAGAGGAGGCAGTGAGCCACAAGACAAATGAGTCTCATAAAAATCAAACATCCTTTTTTTTGCAATAATATGCTGACAGATGAAGGAAAAAAACAGTTTCCAAAAGCCATTACACGCAGAATTAGGCTAGTATTGTCATTCATTTTAAAACATTAATCAGTTTACTTGATGGTAAACGTATTTCTCTTCAACTGGTGCAGCACTCATTGTCCACTAAACAGCACATGAGCGCTACAATGGCAAACATCTCACCCTTAACGCAATAGCTTTCTTTCCACATGGCGTTTACTACAGGACAAATTACTTCAGAAAAGGAGACAATTCAGTGTAGTTTCAGAAGAGAATTGATGTGGGAACATTATTCCTTTTTGCTGACTCGGTGCCGCCAGTGTGAGTGTGACTGCATCAGCGGGGTGCTCAGCTGGTTGGCAGTTTACTTATTTGTCTGATCTAACAATCATTTCACATTGCATGATAGTGAACATAACCATGAACTATGAACTGGAGATTCATAGTTGGTATCTTGTCAACAATATTATACAAATATGGACTTAGTTAACTGGATAGTGCCTGCATTTCTAGCAATAAATAGAGTAAGGAGGGCATTTGTATATGGTTTAACATAAAATGCAGACTGCCATAGAGTTTGTTCAGCTCAATGAAAGAACATTGTGTCGGTTTCAAAAACCCATTTAATCTAAATAGAATGAAACAGTGTTAACACTGTATTCTTGCTTGAGCTACTGCAAAGCAACATACAGTGTGTCGAGGAAACATTACTAATCGGTATAGTTTTTTTTTTAAGGCCTTACATTTCTCAACATTACACAAGGGACCATTATTTTATTGATCTATTAAGTCTCTGACTAGAGAGCACCCAGTCATGTCACAGTGATTAGAAAGTGATTGACTATAGCAACATGACAAAAACGTACATATGCCAACATGACACCTTGACTCTTGGAAGGTGATCATGATCAAAATCATTAAAATCCTCTTTAGTCTCAGTGACACACACCTGTGGGAGATACGTGACTAACGGTTTTGATGTTGGATGGATGTTGACCTCAGAGTGATGTGTGTTTAAAGAATTAGTGCCAAGAAACTGTCTCATAAACAATAAGTGCCAGTAAAGATGGGTTTTAACTCTAGCTAATTAATATCCTTTTAGAGTGGAGATGCAGCGCTCAACATTACCCAGACTGAATTGGGGGAGGGGCGTAGTCAGCATGTGACCTTCAGTCAGGCTCTGCTAATGCATTAGTCTGATCAGGCCCAGTGTCACAGCAGTCATTGTCCTTGTGCAAATGTCAGGGAGCATTCACAACATTCAGGTGGCTCATAACGCAAGGTGTAAATTAAAGCTTTCATAGTATAGCGAGGCGTTTCATATTCCAGTTTGTTTACGGCCAAAACACAGCGACAGGTAGGCCGGGGGAAATATTGTGATTGTAACAAGTCAACCTCTTGCTCCTATCTCCCACAATTACCTTCCCAGCCTTTAGTGAGTGTCTCACAAGTATTTTCTCTCTCAAAGAATGCATTGACCCCAGACTTAAGTAAGCTCCACATCATTGATTGAAACACGAGCAACGGCTAGTGTCTTGACAAGACAGATTTGCTCTTTAAAGCATTATGGATTACCGGTGTTTGGACGAAAAGGGGTTTTCGAAAAGACTCGGTCTGGCATTAATTTTGTCAAATGATTTATTCACTGCGGTCAATCAATTAAATTAGGTGTCCAGTTACCACTTGGCTCTGACTACTTTATGATTTACAGTGCAATGACATGTGCTAACAGTTTCATCACATTACTGCCCCACCCATGTCTCATATCCTATCAGCATAATCACTTGGATGGACCTGCTATATATATATATTTTTACAGTGCCGTCTTAATGTTCCCTCTAAGCAGCAGTAATTACTAGGCTAACGCTATGAGTGTGAAGACAGCATGAACTGCACTCTGTGTTTCTAAGGAGAATAGAGTCATGCTGTTTGTACCAGAACATAGCAGTTTCTTCATTGGGACTATTCAGAGTGTGACCTTTAGGTCAGTTCTGCAGAACGTCACCTGTGTAGCTCTCAGCTCTGTTTGGCCAGTACTAATAGAACAGCAGGAGTTTTTCCACGTTCACATCTCAATGTTCAACGTGGAAGACAACTTAGAGCTGACCAAGTCTTACTCCAGAGTGTGTAAAAAAAAAAACAAAAAAAAAAAAAAACAAGTATAATAATAATAATAATAATAATAATAATAATAATACAGTAGCAAAACATCAACTATAGAAAACAGTTTTCTAAGAATATCTACATATTGCCGGGCCGGGACCGTCCTTTGCCTTGTTCACTAAGCCTACTGTATTTGTGTGGACTAAATTCCTGAAGGCACACATGTAATCAAGTAAACTACAGAGGGGCTTGTGACTGTTTGACATCAGACCCTGACACACTGGGCACCCTTCGTGTTTGAAGGGTTTCAGCACACAAGTGAAAAAACAAGCATTCTAAATACAAAGACACCAGCTTCAAGTCCACATAGACTGGACAGTTTCAGGAGCAACAGTTAAAGTACAAAATGACAAGAAGCACAGCTCAGACAAAAAAAAAAGGCCCATTTCCTATAATGTCAGTTTGACAGTCTGTATTTTCAATTAAACTTGTGCAAATTTAGTCTCTTGATATATTTTCAAAGCTCGGATTCAGGTTAGAAGATAGCCAAGAGCAGCTGAAAGCTCCTGGGATTTGCCATGTGACAGAATTAAAGACAGAAACATTGAAGGGAACACTCTCCCAAAAACAAACAAAAACGCTTCTTTCACGCTTGTGGCTCATGATGTGGATCACAGAACAGAGAACAAAACTTTATGAACCGACACAAGACTGCAATCATTTATTTGTAAATGTGTCAGTAGCATTCAGTGAATGGTGCTGCTGCAGGTGCGATTCCAGCCCTGAAATAGACTCTCATGAGGGGCTTGAGGACGGATTTTGGCACACCACAGATGTGTGTAGCCCAGTATGTAAAAGAAAATGTTTTAGAGTGCTTACCTGATATTTCAGACTGTGGCACTCCTTCCAATGGGTAGCCTTTGCCGCTGTAAAACTGTCTGATATCCGAACAACTCCGCGCTTTGCTGGTGCCTTTTTCCCCGAGGACCGCTGTCGTTACAAAGGACAGTGCCAAAACCATAGCCACGATAAAGGAATCCATCACGAGTCTGTATGTATTAGCAAGTCAAGTACAAGTGCGAAGAGTACCGGTTTAGGAGCCACTTGTCACAGACAGGGCACATAAAAAACCTTCCACCTTCCTCTGTTCTTGTACCCCGTGAGTGGAGAGCACGGCGCGGATATTCAGAGCCAAAGTCTGGTAGTCCCAGTGTGCGCCCGTGTGATATAGGCTATTCCACTGTCCGCCTTTTACCTAAAGCACAGCAGGCAAAGTAGGCTACAGAACCAGATGGCCGCTTTATTTCTGCGATTACAATTAAAAAAAAAAAAAAAGGACACGCAGCTGTATAACGTTGTTAATGTCCGAAGCGCGCCTACCGGCTCGTGTCGTGCGGACTCACGCTGCTGTGTCCCGTTTGGAGCGAAGCATGGCCAGAGCTGCCACAGACCGGACTGACGAGACAGCGGGAGGCGGGATGGAAACGCGCGGAAAGAGGGAGTGTGTAGTAGCTTATGAAGCGTTTGCCTTTCTCGCTTAGGCTACCCCTCTTCCGACATATTTTTAGAAATGTCAAAGTTCATAATCCAAAGATTTTTTTTTTGTTGTTGTCTCCTCTAGCCAGGTGTCGAGGTTGAACTGTGGGCGTGTCAATTGGACTAAAACCACGCCCACTCACATCTACAGGTGACTGCTGATTAGCCCTCTGCTGCAGCGGTGCCTAGCTACCGTCATTAGTGCAATTATTGACGACCCACAAGTCCCTGCGCGCCCATCGGTCCCTAGTTTACCTGTCAGCAGTTGAAGCCCTTTATTATCCTCCTGCAGGTACTGTTTCACAACACAGGACATAATATGAAGTTAGGGCTGAGGGGGGTAGAGTAGCCACAAAGTGTTCAATGTTCGTGCCTGAGTAGAGAATGTTAGCAAGTAGCTTGATATTTAGCTATTAAATTTAGGCCTACGGGCAATTTGCGCTACATCAGCTAAAGGCTAGAATACATGCTAAAACAAACTCTTTTCTAATGTTTTAATGGACAAGTATGGAAACATAGCAGAATTACAATATTTGTCAATTAACCCTCAGTTTATCTGGCCTTGTATACCAGACTTTGACCTTGAATCCCTTTCTCTGAGATTTTCCAGATCGACCAATCCCAAGCCGTTTGTCTGCAGCAGGGTGTGGTTTGCTGGCTATGTCATAAACAATTTACTCGGCTCGTGCGGCTAGTCCAAAACATTCAACATGGAGGATGCTGCTAACGAGAGACCGTTTATTTCTGTTCTCGTCTCGGTTTTGGATAACCAGCAAAGTATAAAAACAATAGAACTACTGCTGGTCGTGTTAAGTAACGTGGCTTCCTTGTTGACAATTGGTTGTGTGGTGTCGCGTCATGTCCAGCGTTTCTCTGATTGGTTAAACATTACGCCCGTAAACCCCGCATCTTAAATTGGATGCAAGCAACGGGGTACCAGACTAACTTCTTTGTATAAAATAGGAAAAGAGTTAGTTGCCAGGCTACAGTTTATCCATTTAGGATTGCAAATCTCTTAAGTGAGGCGCTGCCTAATCTTTAGCCAGTAGGGGGCGCAGATCCCTCTCTGTGCATCTGCCCTGTCAGCAGCGTTATCTTGTTTATAATTAGAGACTATCCAAGCCTTCAGTTTGGGAGAAAGAACATGTATTCTCAAAACTATACGGTCATTTTAGCGTACATTATTGTTCTCTAGAAATACTTCAGAATTAGAAATGTAAATTTAGAAATAATTTATAGACTAAAATAGCTTATATAGCAAAATGGAAATCCATGCTGGACTAAAATAGGCTACTAAGCTCGTAAGTTGTATGGTAAAAACAAGCCTTTTTTTTAAATTGAAATGGTGAAGGACAAAGACATGCATGCATGCATTTTTTTCTCACAAAATCAGTTGATTCTGGCCTACTGTCTACTTGTTTTTGGCTTTTGTTAAACATTCCTAACATTCTTCTCTTTCCTCATTACTTCTAATAGGATCACTGTTTTCCAGTTCCCAGCATCTGATCCGACAGTCAAGCTCCTTGTCACGGCCAGTGGCAGCAATATGTCCAGAACTAATGCTGTATGAGAGGGGAACGGGTCACTCAGTTCAGCCAGAATCAAAAACTATAGAGGGCTTTTTTTCTTTAAGGCAACAAATGGGCCTCGTGCTGAATGAGTGAGAATGAATGAATGAATAAAAAAACAATGGCTTGGATTTATTGGTCTTGACCTAAACAGCCAGTGCATTAAGTTTGCTTTTAGTGGTAGGTATCTTCAGTTCTAATGTGAGTAAATAGTGGTGTCCTTGCTTTCTTTGTCTTTGTTGTATAACTTTGTGTAAAACTGTGCCACATCATTGTTGATTATGTCACAAAATGCTTTTTAAGATTGTGAAGAATATTCTACTGCACATATTGCAGTGACACATGGAAAACGCAAGTGCAGCTTAAAATAAACAAACCGTCTTGTAAAAGACACAAACAAAAGTGAAAGGAAAAAAAACAAGCCCAAAAAAGAGCATCATTTGCAACAACTATTCTACTTTTCTGCCTGCCAATTATTGTATGACATTGTTTATGAATACATAGGTTACTCTATAATTAGTTTTGTTCCTCATGACTGGAGGAGTCCTTGAAGGAGGTCAAGATCTCACATATCACTTTGTAACAAACACAATTGCTATGCTTTCTTTGAAATCAGTGGTTAGGAATTGTTATTGTTTGCTATTTTAAATATACAGTATGCAACATAGTATGTTGTATGCGACATGCGATTAGAGCTAGAATAGCTCTAATCGTATGTTGTTATAATCTGTTAACAAACAAACAAATGCGACTGCATGTGTGTGTTTGCAGTGACGAGTCAGGGGAGTGGCCCTTTGGACCTGTGCACTCCTAAAATTGAGCAAGCCCTACTTTGTTCCTGATGTAGCTAACACCCAATTTTGAAAAAAAACAAAAGTTATTTGTTAAAACAGCAGCATTAGACCATACAATACCATAAATGCCATATATGGTGAAATCTTGGTAAAGTAAAATTAGTAAAATTTTTAATGCTGGCTAAAATGTACTTAAAAATTTGTGAAATTTTGTCTTTTTTGCAAACAGGCCGTAAGTGTGTGAATGTTCTATTCTCAAATCCTTCTCACAATAGTGCTTGTAGTGTGCTGCAGTGAAATGCACTTTAGAGCTTAAGTGTAAGAGAGTTCAATTTTCTGTTGCTTTGAGCAAGTGGAAATCCTGCCAGAGGTTAATAAGTTCAGTGGCCTCAAATAGTGTGAGTGCATGTTAAAATGTCTGTCACTGCTATGTGTGACCATGCTTTATGAGAATATGTGTGTGCACACTCATGTCGTGGGCCTGTGAGAGACAGTTGGTGTGTGTAATGTGAGTTTATATGTCTGACTGTGTCCCACATGTAGCCATAGGTCAGTGGCCCTGCTCTGTCTGGCACGGAGATCATGTAATTAACGCTCAGTAAAGCTACAGAACAGCCATGTTTTCTTCAGGTTGCCTCCCATTGAAGTTTTACTGGCTCTCACCATGAAAGGCTTTCTAATGAGGAGCAGGATGCGGAGGGAAGTGAGGGAGACCGGGCTGAGCATGGGAGCAAAACAGGAGCAGAGCATGGGGTGAGAGACTGTACAACTCAGCAACTGTCAAAAAACACATGCACTCATTATGTGGTCGCCATGATGAAGCTTTCCAGTCATTTTAGGAACATTACATTAAGGGGTTTAGAAATGCAAATAAACAAGTTACCTTTTTTTTTTTTTTGCATTTTATCACCAATTATTTTCTCTGAATCTTAATGACAATTGTGACGATCAAACTTTGTAGTTTATTCTTCAATTTTTAAGTACAACGCAAGACTAGGAATTTGAAGACATGGAATACCTTGCTTCAGTAATAAAGTTTATTTTTTATTTCTTTAAAATTTAATCTTAGAAAAGGTTATACTCATATGAAGCTCTTAATCAATAATAATAAAAAAAAAAAAACGAAATGCCTCATGTCTAGTTTGTTGGAAGACGAGTCAAATTCAAAAGATGTCTTCTAAAAAGCATTTTTCATAGCCTGGTTATTCTGTCTTCTGGAAAATGCAATTAATCTTTAGATCTAAGGATTTCTGACTGACTAAATGGCTCGAATCAAGTTGTTCTAACATGTTTAAAGTACAGCTGAAATCTAAGAAGTAACTTTTGATATACAGATAACATTGTTACAAAAACCACAGATTCACTGCATCGTGATCATGCTGTGGGCTAAGCAAAGTATTTTGGATCACATTATTTGCAACAATGTAAACAGACGTGTCAGAGAGATTCTAATCTAAAATGTGTTCCTTGTAACTGCAGCTACTGAAGTAATCCACAG
Organism: Neodontobutis hainanensis; assembly: GCA_024349245.1. NCBI lineage: Eukaryota > Metazoa > Chordata > Actinopteri > Gobiiformes > Odontobutidae > Neodontobutis > Neodontobutis hainanensis. Next base: position 1,118,601 of record JALDNG010000052.1, read on the forward strand.
AACAGTCTCCACGCTATAGACCTTCATGACTAGGAAAGCATTGTGATCTGATCTGATGCACAGTATCACATGAGAACAGTTTCTCCTTACATATAAAGAGATGCAGCGTTGATGCGGCAGGTTGGGTCAGCTTAGCATGCCGGCTGCTAGGCCTCAGAGGGCTTTCAGTGTAAATAGCAGTGTGCTGTTTCAACAGATGTAATCAGTCCAAGCCGATCATCATCTCCTCGTGCAAAAAACAGCTTCATCGTGGTCTCTTAGTGATAACATCAATGTGGCCTCCTCTTTTGCTTTTATGTCCACCATTAGCTCAGCATACACTTAGTACTTCTAAGTCTATTAAATCCTCTCATTACAGGTTCCTATTGCTCCTTACATTCCTGTAGACTGAAAATAAATGCTTTCTGCTTCTGCATAAAAACTCTAGTAGCTTTAATGTATTCCTGTCCCTTTGGCATTTTGCAGAGCTGCATCTTTCCTTGATCACATAGTGTCTGTTTGAGCAAACAGTACATCTGCATATCTCGGCACGTTCAGAGCCCTCCCCAGTCGCTAGAGACAGCCAATGACAGAAGAAGGAGAAATTTTGATGCCAAGCGCAAAGGGTAGACAGATAGTATTGTGGAGAGAAATGAGAAATAGCACAAGGACCTGGGAGCGAGGGCTGGGCTTTTGAGACCAGATAAGGAATGAGAAACTATGATGGATGGTAGGGGCAGAATGACAGTTGAAGAGGCCCGTACAATAAAGGAAAAACAAATGAAATTCTGGGAAAAAGAGTTTGGGAAATGAGAGAAAAGTAAGCATATAATTACAAAATTATACTGCACAGCCATTGACCAATGTGGTCCAAGTGTGGAAGTCAGTGGTTATTTTTGTTAACAGGAGCTGTGGTGGATGAGATACGCCCCCTGTGGAGAGTCACATTGTGTGTCTCAGTGGGCTTTTCTCAGTGCTTAGTAATGTGAGCACATTCCAACTTGGAAAAATAGGTACATTTACACCCTCAGATACAACTGCACAGCATTTAACAAACCATTGCATCATGTAATTCTAGTGTAGGCCTACAAATTGTGTATGATAATAACCACTGAATGAACCATTGCAGACCAGATTCTCGGTGACAGATCTGTACTGAAAAATGATGGCTTCTGTTTACATAAAGTAGCACACTGTATTATTCAATGTTACTGGGGTTTTTTTCTCAGAAGGGAAGGGATATCTAACCTTGTGACTAGCTAGTTATCAAACTAGCCAGTGTTTATCAAACTATTAGCCCCTAGTTCTCAAAGCATAAAAGTGAAGCTCACAGAATGACTAAACCCAGTGACAGTAAACACATGTCTTTTGTTTGTTTTTTAACTCCTCTACATATTGCCTTATACTGTACAATGCAGTGCAAATGACATAACACTATATGAACTTAAATTATTCAAAAACAGACCTTTTGTTTATATAGATTCTAGAGAGGCCTGCACTAAATCACACTCACTATTTCATATAGACTGTAGCCATCTGGCAATGGTGCCTTTTTTCATTCTTGCACCAACCTCAGCCAATTACTCAATTCATTTGCCGGCCTGCTGTTCTCATATAAATATTTCACTTTTGTCATGTGTCATACAAGACAAACAAAGTGCTCACTTCATCTGCCTCTTGCCGTGAAAACTCATAAAGTTGTGTGAAGAAATGACAGCAGTGAAACATTCACATGACCTCACAGAATAAACTCTCATACCTTCAATAACTGGCAAGATGGGTTTCCTTAACAGTGTGGTTTATATTTTGGTTGCCATGATTTCAAAAATGTTTCTGCATGTAAGTTGGAATGTGTTATATTTTAAGATGTTTGTAAGTTGTCATTTTGCTTGACCTGACCTCAGCAGTGACCTCTTTGTTAAAACAGCATTTTCAGTCAACACACTAACCATAATGTTATGTTTGATGAGGTTTTTGGGCAGATCTGTGGCACTTCATTCAGGTTGGCAGCACTTTCTCACAAGTGAGCCTTGGAAACAGTGGGAGGGCACATCTCTGTGGTTCTCAGCCCCCTATGAGGACTCCTTCATTATTTTCTCACTGCCTCTTTAGAATATCTGCACATTCCTTCAACATTCTTTGACCCCCCACTGTGCAAAGAACTTTATTGCATTACTCCTACTTACATCTGTCCAATTTCTTTCTAATGAGTGAGACACTGGAATGTATTGCATTTTGATTACTGGACACAAAACACAAAAGTGACAGTAGTGGCAGAGTTTTGTCTGATCCCCTTCCACTAACTCTAAGCTGCTAATGGGGAGTTGCCATTTAGATGAATGGCACTCTCAGCGCTCCCCTCATATGGAGTTGTAAACCGGATTGTAAAACAAATCTAGCTTGTAAATCTGTCGGCGCAGAAACAATCTGTCTTTAGTTGGGTTTCAAATTAAGCTGTAATGCACTCTGTACAGTTCCTGCTACTCAAAGAGAAAGTTGTGGTACATTGAATATCCTTTACATCTGAATGTGTAAAGCCAGGCTGAGCTTATTATAATGTGTGTTTAAAGCTAGGTACCAGGACTTTGGCTATACAGTATAACAATGCCATCCATCCATCCATCCATCCATCTTCTACCACTTGTCTGGGGCCAAGTTGCATGTGCAGCAGTTTTAAGAATAGACTCCCAGACTTCCCTCTCCCCAAACACTTACTTCAGCTCTTCCGGGGGGATACAGAGGTGTTCCCAGGTCAGCCAAGAGACACAGTCTCTAATGTGTCCTAGGTCTTCTATCTTCTCCTCCCGGTGGAACTCCAAGAAGGCCGGGTACGGGGTTTCTCTCAACCTCCGGGCGATGTCACAGTCCTTGATATTTTATTCTTCATAAAGAGTTTTGAACCACCTTTTGTCTGGCATGACACCTAGAACTAGTTTGCCTTGGGAGACCCAACAAGGGGCGAATAGCAACATAGCTCCTAGGATCATTCAGGCACTCAAAGCCCTCCACCACGATAAGGTAGCGGGTCAAGGATTACATAAAATGAATTCCAAAAGAGTGTAGTTTTATTTTTTGTAATTTTTTTTTTTTTTACAGTAAATTAATTTATTAGCAATGTAGCCATTCAAAAGCTAAATCTTGCTTACTGATTGACAACGCTTTTTGATAATAATAATATAATCTTTATTTTTATATAGCATATTTATCTATTAGACTCCTCACAGAAAGGCCAGAGTCAGCTGAGGATGTTCGAGTCGTGCTACATGCACTACCATTTGTGAGGAGTCTGCATGTCCTCCACGTGTTACCGTGGGTTCACTCCAGGTACTCCGGCTTCCTCCCACCGTGCAAAGACATGCATGTGTAGGTCAACTGGCAACTCTGAAGTGTCCCTAGTGAATAAATGAGAGAATGAATGGTTGTCTATCATTGTGTGTCTGTAAGTGTCAGCCCTGCGACTAACTGGCCATTGACCAGGATGTACCCCGCCTCAGGTGCATCTTAGGGGTCCTGGTTGGCTGAAGCCTATCCCAACAGCTGGGATAACAGGACTAAGCAGAAGAAAATACATTTTTTTATACATAAATCTGAACTAAGCATCATAGTTTGTAGTCTGACCCTAATCGAATTTTAAGCATGACCATGAAAACAAACAAGCAAGTTAAACATATAATGTCACATTGGAGCCACAAAACTGCTCAAATGTTTTTGTCGCCCACAAATTTAAGTGTTTTTAGAGTCAGTGTTATAACACAAATCCTTTCTGGTATAAGGATGGGCTTGTTCCCGATTTCCATCCAGGGTTTCTACCGGTCCTCCCCACACACAAATAAAAGTTAAATAAAATATAGTATATAGACAACACACACTGCTGATGGAGAATTCAAATGAAGCCTGGATGAGACATGGTGTGGGAATTTCAAAGCAACCATGCAGTAATAATAGTCATACAGGTACATATGTGTACTCACTTGCCCAATGTGATATAGACAGAAGGAGGGAAGGAGAAGAGAGAGTGGAATGGCACCCACGGGAGCCATGGAACATTCACAGCACAGCTCATCCGTCTCCAGGACATGAGGAACAGGGCTGCCTAGTGCATGCCAAACACAGCGAGCATGATGGAGAATCCAACATGAGACAGGGGCCAGCCTTGACCATGTGATATAAAGGATGCCCACATATAAACCAACACCTTTTTAAGGTCCTTAATCAAGCCACCAGCAGACACTCACTGACGCCAATGCGGACCCCAGTACACTAATTGGACTGGCCTATCATGCAAGGAACAGACTATTGTCCTGTGGCAACATACTAAATGTGTTTCAATAAGAGCCAGACTTTCATCTTGACTAATGTAGAAGCCCCTCTGTACCACCTTATTAAGATACCAAATTTTGTAATGTCATGGTCTCCTTACACTGTCCACTCAATTTTTATGTGGGCATGTGCACATAAGCACGAGGGTAGTTTAATTCCAGTGCACCAAATGTTTGACAAGGGAACTGTGAATATCTTCAGAATTGTAATAAAATGTTTGTCATACATTTCAAATGAGCCTGCATTGATGCTTTGTGTTTAAAACAAAGATGACACTATAAGCTTTGAAGCAGAAGGACAAGTCTGCATGTCCTCCTCATCATTTGTGTCGGTGTATTGGCCCTGTGATTGACAGGCAGTCATCCAGAGTGTACCCACCTCATGTCCACAGCAGCTCCTAATGGGATCAGCAGTAGAAAATAAATTGAATAATCTTTGGAGCATCTATTGGTGAACACATATTCATACTAACCAGAAAAGTGAGTGTACAATGGATCATTATGATTATTAGTTAATACTAGACCAGTACAGTACCATTACAGTGGAAACAAGGCTTACTTTCTGTTCTACTAAATTTTTTTTCTTTTTTTTTCAATAGACAGCAGAACATAATAAACATTTACGGGGAGATGCTGTTATGTTGAAATTGTGGTCTCAAAATGGTCATATATAAACAAGTAAAGCCAATATAAAAGTCTGTTTCGATTTTGCTAAAAAAAGAAAAATCTGTCAAATTGCAGTCATCTGTGCTACAGATTAGAAGTAGGGCATGTCACAATTCAACTGCAGCTCTACGAGGAAATATTTGAAGATTTTAGTTGTAAATCTGTAATTTTAATATTAGGGGTAATAACATGATTAAAAAAAAGTTTAACTTATTTGGTTATATATAAAGAGACAGGACGTTTACATGCCTGTAAATGATGAAGAAACCTGAGACAAGTTTAAAGTTCACAGAAAACGTTAGGGATAAAATTAAGTTAATTCAACACTTTCATCTCTCTGGATATATTATGATCAGCGCTATGGTGATCCAAACATTACTTTCAACTGACTGTGTGTAAAAAGAAAAACTGCATTGGAGCTAGTGAGTAATATCTTCTGTGAGTGGTCAGAAGGGGCTCCAAGCTGTACGCCCTGTCCTTTGGCGTACCCATTGGCTGTTCGTGGCTGCCTGTATTTTGCTTTCATAACAAGTAAAATAGGCTGGGATTCTTGTAGGATCTTGGCTTATTTCTCAGTTGAATGGCTTTGACATCAGGTGCAGTTGACATACTTTCGGATAGACTGCCACAGGGAGATAAATGCTGGATGATTCAAACAATCTATCTCTAATTTTGCAGACATCCCATTGTTCATTATGAAAAATTACCCAAACAATAGTAGTTGCCAGAAGAAAATAGAGTGTGTGCATCTCTCAACACTTTTTATGTCTGCCAGCTCTTTACTTCATGATAGGAAATTCTATTGAACAGGAAGACTGAAAAAGAAAGAATGAAGCCAATGCTTTGTCCCTGTTCTGGAAAGCATACAAGTGTTGCTCACGCTGCCCTTGATGGTCTGTCTTGTCAAAAAATTGAATTACACTCAAATGGACTTTACTTAATTCCAATGTTCCAATGGGTCTGATGCTAATTGGCTAGCAGCATGCAGGAACATAAAGAGGGATGGCATCTTAGCTGGAGGAAGCTCTAAGCAGCATTAGAAGCATGAACTTAAGAAGGCACGGTGTGTTTGTTAGAAGCCCACTGCCTCGCTCCATTGTGTGTTATTTCTAGAAGCTCCCACCTCTGTTCCCTCCTCCTTCCTGGTTGAAACTTTAAAAAAAGACAGTCTACTGTAAAGATGAAGTGTTCACGCTTCTACAAACCTTGGCTTAAATCTTTTTAAAATGGCTGCACCCACTTCTGTCACAACTCTGATTAAAGAGTTGATGTGTGAAACTCTCTTATTTCGCTCTTGGCTTAGACCTGAGATGTTTAGTATGTTCTTTATATGATAGTCTTAAGAGAGAGGACAGTGAGCTGTGGACTTGGCTGAGCCAGTGGGACAGAAGCGCTGATGTGTGCTACCGTTTAAAATAGCCCAGACGGACAGCTGAGCAGCTGTGACCTCAGGTCCCCTGAACTCTGTTACACTCACTGTCCATACTGGTCCTTCCAGCATGTGTGTGTGTTTCTACTGTATAATATGCTTAAACTTTCATTTCCAATTTGAAACATTATCCTGACTGTATTCATAGAAAAAGCTCAGTGCAACACACCTTTTATACTCAGTCACTGTGTTGTAGTATGCTACTGTTATTGTCCACATTTTAGTCCTTGACTTTTTGCCTTAGTCAATGTAGGCTATTAAAAGATGTCAGACAGCTTTGGTTTAGACAGACGGGGACAATGCAGTCCAATTACAGTCTAGGCAGAGAGGAGGCACGATATCCTTGGACTGGTACTCTCTCTGCTCGTCAGCAGCCAGCCAGACACTCAGTTTCACAGCAACAAGCATGAAATAGACTCCAAGGATCAAATACAGACAGTGTGCAATTGGAAGTTTATAGCAGTGGGACAGGGTGTGTATATGAAATCATTGGTGTGTGTGTGTGTGTGTGTTTTTTATGCACAGAAATTGTATGTGTATGTGTGAAAGACAAAGAGAGAGTGGAGTGAGTGGACTGTGCTTCGCCAGGAAAGTGTTATTAGCTCTGAGCTGCTCCCGGCTTGATGGCTAAAACAGTGGGAGGTGTGGTGAGACTTGAACGGCCACTGTCGCCAGATCTGTTGCCATCACATGCTTTTGTAATTACTGTGAAGGAAAAAGTGACCAGGGTACCTACAGGAAAGTACTTCTGATTCTCCTTTAGATTCCTTTATTTGGGCCGATTTGGTTTAAAACAGGTGTACTGCTACTTAACAGTCCAGTGCATTATGTAGTAACACCAGTGGGTTTGAGAACTGTGCAGTTTATCTGGTGTTTTTGTGGTAAGAATCACAAAGTTAGCTAAATGACATTTAAGGTATATATTAATGCATTTAGCTGCATTTGTGTGACTAGCATTCAAGCACATCATACTATTGTCACCCTTATGCTAGCTGACAATCACAAAAATCCCAGCACACAGTAGAGCAGTCCGCTTTCAACTGAAAGAAGGTCCAATAAACCAGCTGACTACAGGCAAGTCCTCTTTTAGTTAACTGCAAGAATAACATTGTGAGTAGCCACATACACTTGTTGCAGTAGTATACAGTAGTCCACTAATAGGCATACTTGTCTCCCTACAGGAAAAGTCATTGAGTTGGCAACATGAGCTGAGAGCCAAGTGTCACCATTGCCACCGCTGTCATCGCTGCTGACTGTCTCACTGTCCTGTTCAGCAACATATGAGCTATTCATGTCATCTACCCTCTCCCTGTTGCCTCTATTCCTGGAGCAAATACAGACTGGTATGTTTAGCGAGAGGTTTCCTGGATGCGAACAGAGGTCAAACTCTGATGGGTTTAGCCCTGCTTGCCCCATAAAGATCCACACCTACCAGTAGTCAAACTATCACTCACACTAGGGTTTGATGTGAAGAATGAAAATGAAAAGTAAATTAAAGTTAAAGCCAAGAACACATTTAATCCCTTTCCTCTTCCTCTCTTCCCAGCTTAAAGCTTTCTAATATGATTCTCGGAAGTGTTTTTTTTTTAGGTTTAAATTGGCCCTGTTAAGATTCACCCAATGCAAGGCTTATACTCTGTAAAGCAGAGGTGTGCAAACTTTTTAAAAAGACAGCCATATATGATGAGAGGAACATATCCAAGGACCGACACTCTCTAGAAGTACAGGTTTAGTTGGATTTAAACATGTTTTAGTTGAACTTAAACAGGTTTTAGTTAAATTTGAACAGGTTTAAGATGGATTTGAAGAGGTTTTAGTTTGATTTGAACATGTTTTAGTTTGATATAAACAGGTATTAGTTTGATTTGAACATGTTGTAGATGGATCAAAACAGGTTTTTGATGGATTTGCACAGGTTTTAGTTGGACTTGAACCTGTTTGTTGCTGGGGACATAATGCATTTTATCAGCTTATGGCCACATAAAATTTCACCTTGGGCCATGATTGGCCCCCGGGCCGGACTGTGGACATGTCTGTGCTGTAAAACCACTGGTATTTAGCCGGTGTTGTTGTATCCCTGATTGACTGGCCACATTCTCTGCTTTGCAAAGGATTCTAAAACGATTGTATAGTCATGACGCATTTTCAGTTGGACACTTTGGACAATAAGTAAATAAACATTCAAACAAGACGGAGCACACCTGAACAAAACAACATTGCCAATATTCATCTGTGGAGTTTTAAACACATTTTTAAAGAAACACCTTTGAGACCAGCAAAAAAAAAAAAAAAAAAAGAAAAAAGAAGCAGAGCACCTTTAATAGAGCTCAGCAAAACTATATATTACTGATACAAAAAGTGAGCAAATAAGACACAAAACAAATGGCAAGTGACTTCAAATATGTACATTTATACACATGTGATGGTTATGGGCTGTTATTGATCTGAGGCTGATATGAACACCAGTCTGGAACAAAACAGAAACAGTTAAACAAGCATGTGACATATTTCCATTGGCAAAGGATTGGACATTGCATAGTATTTAATGAGATGGGTCATTCTTTCACCATTATGAGAGAAAATGTATATTTTCTAGGAACATTTCATTGTTATGCGGAGTATTTGATGGTGTCAGCAGCCCATGGTGATATGTAACTGTACAAAGTTATTTTAGCATAGACACGATCACCTTGAGTTGTTAGCTTATTATGTGTGCATCTTTGATCATACATGTACCACATTCACCCAAACTCTTTATCAATCTGTATCATTACACTTCTGCATTCACAAACTCATGGAAATCTATCTTGTACTGCTTCAAGCATCTTTGTCTGACTGGCTGTAGTTTGATCAATGATGTACGTGAAATACATGGCTGTGTTTTAGGTTTGATGATGTAGCGACCGTTTTAACCGTTACTAATGTATTGGATAAGCCAGGTTATAATTCTAGTGGTACGCAACCAATCTCCAAAATCAAGAGCAATTTCATTAATTCAAATATCAATATTGTATAGAACAAAACATGTAGGTATGTCAAATATGTGTTATACATAAATACATTCACATATGTAAGATCTATCACATATATTTCTGTTTTCATGATTGACAGAAACATTACAAACATTAAACATTTTGGAACATTGAGATGCTGTATGAGATGAAAGTATGGTTTAAATTCCTAAAGTTGTAATCAAAATGTTATTATCTCTTCAACTGGTTTCCTCTGATATTGCGTTTTGCTTTTGGACGTTAAGCATGCATTAGTGTGCAATTCCACAAGCAAACACACAAACTGGATGCACAATTCAAATTTCTCAAATCAACAAGTCTGAAGTTTGTACAGTTACTGTTTTAGAATTGTTTTGCATTTCTGGTTTTCTTATGATAATTTCATCTGTAGCAGTTGCAGGCACGCTCATAGTTAATGTACAAAAAACCCTCTGAGCTTTTAACAGCTTTTCCGAGCTTCATACATCAAATCTTTCTACCTATATACAGTCACATACTATACACACCGAGAGCCAGTGTGCCATGCTCTACCTGTGAACTCGTTACATTCTAATCCTTGCCAAGGTACAAAGTCATTAGAGTTTATCGCATTAGCTGTTCCTGTTTGGGCTTCTTCTATCAATCCTTCATGCATTCTTTAATCCTCCGAAGAAAATGACTTGGATTCTTCTGCCTCACTGGCAAATGGTGTCGCGGCTGCGATAAGTAAAAACGAGAAGCAGAATGAAGACCAGCGTACCAATGGATTAAAAGGTTTCATGTGAGGACATTTAATGTATTCCTGATTTGAACCACAAGTGCATATGTGTCAGTAAAGCAACTTGCAGCAGAGTTGTACATGGTAACCTGGGTCATATATGTTAAAAGAAAAAGCGGCAGGCCTTATCGGTGCAGATGAGCATGCATACTGTAGCATCAGCTTGTGCAAACCAGATTTGGTTTTGCTGTTTCTGGGAAAAAAAAAAACCTGTCGTCTTTCCATTATTGAATGGCTGTTTACTCTCGGTCCGTTAGGTTGAAGAAAGGGGTAAGGGTGTGTGTGACATGTATATGAAGTGACTGTCCATGTGTGCGGTTCATAAAAAGGGGCAAGGATGGTGGAATTCACAGTGCGCTGGCATCAGACTAAGGTCAACTGTGAGCAAAGTGCAGCAAGGAGCAGTGCAAGACCCCATGGTTGTGCCAAGCAGGAAGACGCCGAGGTCCCGATCACCATCACGGACGTGGGTTTGACAGGTTTCACATGCAGCCTGTCACCTCCAGGCTGTCTCCCTGTAGACCTCCCATCATTAGAGACGTCTGGATGAGCTGTAGGAGACAGAAACACAAAGAGGTCACTGACAGTAGGCTACTTCTTTGAATGGCTATTATACTGTGTCTGGGCCATTTTATGGGGCTGTAAGTTGTTTATTTGTTTGAAGAGCTCTTATTATCTTGTGGTATGCATCAAAATGTTGAAACATAATTTACAAACATATTTTAACTGTATAATAGAACATTAATAATGTGGTGTTAGATTACCATTATCTAGGCACGTTTTAATTTAACTTGGAATAAGTAATTATGGCAAGGCAATGAGCCAAAATATATATATACACAGTATAGTGTCTGTTCCTACTGAAACCATTTAAATATGGCAATAGAAAATAATGCTGGGCAAAACTCCTGAGAAGAAAAATTCTCCATTGTGCCAATTGTTTTTGTCCTTTATGTAGACAGTAGACAAAGGCATGCTGTTTTCAGTCACATGCTTATTGTTTTTGATAGAAATGGATTGAGAGGCGAAAGAAAATGAGAATGAAAAATAAATGAGTCGACAAAATGCGCAATGGCTAACAAGCACTGGAACAAACAATAATGACCGTCACTACTTTATAATATGCATTAGGGAGAAATTAACGAATTGTACTAAAATGCTGTAAGATTTGAATAAAATCCTATTATGAAGAGGTTACAAGGTTAATGGCTGATTCTTATCAAAAAAGACTAATCTGCTTTATTTTCGCCAGTACCAATGGTGCCAGAAAGGACAAAAAATGAAATAAAATAAATAAATAAATAAATACATTTTAATTTTTTTTGTTTTTGTGTGTATTCCGATTACACTAAGACAATCTCCTAAACTGAAAAATGTATTCATTTCACACCAGTTAGGTTAATACAATTCTCCCAAGACAGATTTATTATCCAGATTTATATTCATGTTAATTATTTTTCACAGCTATAATTGCTTAATTCAACCATAATGTTTGCAGAAATGTGGAATTAATAAACGTTATACAGGATTAATTAATAACAAGAATACAACACAAGGTCAACTTCACGCTGTAAATTAATTACAGTCACTGAGTTGAACATATATTAAAATGAGGTGGTGTATTGTTAGGGCCATGTAAAAAAAAGGAAAACAAAAATTGAGCCATAACTAAATAATTTTTCTCAGTCATGTGTCTAGTTTTGTGACATTTACTTGTAATTCCTGTTAAGATTGCTAAAATGTGTCTTTGTAGAAGCATCTGTTTCCCACTTTCCACAGCTGCATCTAGTGTACTGAAAACTGTGGAACTCGGGCCAAAGCCAAGAGAAAAGAAGGATTGGACGGGAGGGAGAGTGGAAGGTGGGAAAATGGGTTGGGAGGTGAGTGGGAGGAATAACGACCTTGGTCATTATTTCTTTAAAAACAAATCTTGAGAAAGAGTTTATGAGAAACAGTTTTTTTTTGTTCCTTTCAGTTATTCTCCTCCGTATGTGCTGCTCCTCTTCTGTGTGGTTCTGTTTTCAGAGGCTGCCAGCAAACAGTCATCGCTGCCACACAGAGATACAAAAAGAATGAAGCTGTTCCCAACCCTCAGGCATTCTGTTGATATAATAGTTTCTTTACTCATATATGACAGATTCGAAAGAATAGCCACCAATATAACCCCGCACCGATGCAATAGTTGAGAACTCAAAGCATTATGGTCTACTTATTTACGCCTCCTTGTGCATGCATTTATGTTGAAAGTCTTGGCTGAAGGCTGCAGCGCTATAATCTTAAGAGGAATAGTGCTACTGTCAAACTGTCACACTATGTTCTATCAAGATGTCAAGGCAGCTTTTCTAGATGGAGCACTGCCTTAACTGAGAAAACATCATTTATTTAAATATAATAACCCATGGACTAAACTAATACTGCAGATCAGAAAACAGTGAACTTCTTAAGTGGCAGATAAAACCCGACCTTGAGGATCATGTGATGGGTAATTCCGGGTCTCCGTATCAGCAAGTTGAATGTAATTGATTCTCTCAGACTACAGCTTAATCAGATGTGGGATCATCTCTCTTTAAAGTGTGTTTGGACTAACACTTTTTAAAAAGTGTACTGTACTGAATAAAAATACACTTCAAACTTGAATTCAGTTCTGCAAAGAAGATAAGTAAATAACATTACTGATTGTCAAAAAAGTGATTATTTGCTCCAGAACATAATATATATCCATTAAGTTTATGTACATAAAACAAGAGCACCACTTCAGATACAACCTAGCGGATAGTTGAATCCACACAAAATTGTTGATCAACACTGTTTTACCAATTTTAACTTATTTAGATGAAAACCTTGATTTTACACTTTTTAAAGCCCTGATTAGTAATACTATCCACCTGCTTTTGATCGGCAGACCCTCAGGAGACCAATTAAAGACTGGTAGACTGTGTCTGGTAATGGGTGTCCTCCTGACACTGTTTGGTGCACCAGCAGAATGCTAAAACTCTGAGCCACTATTTAAGTCTTTTCTTTCTTACTTTCACACACATACATCTAACTTCCCGGGACACTCACAAAATCTTCTTATCTCTTTTCACACACACTTCCACACAAAGAGGGGCGAGGTTAAAGACTGGGTAGAGGGTAGGATGCTTTCACACAGTTCATTACTGGGCATCAATCTTTGTGCCGATTTCATCCACAGTTCAGTCTTTATGTGGTGCCATGTCAGGCAGGGGCTCCATTTAAACTAATCTCTCTATTTTGTATTCAAGTAAAACAAGAATTTTGTGCACACACTCTTTTCTGGGAACTGCCCCTCTGGTTCACAAGCAACCTGCATAGACAATATGGGGCTGGTAACAGGGGCTGGCAGGCCACTAAAGGGCCAAAAGAGACAAAACTACAGAGGGCTACACATCCTAGCTGGCAACTAACCTAGCAACGGCTGCAGCAGCATGGCAACTCCTGAGCAGGATCAGTGCAAAGGAATCTGTTCACTGCACTTCTTGGCTGTACATGACTATTAAGCTTCTTGGCAAGATTAAGATTTACCCCTCTATACACAAACACATAGACAACAAATAGGCAAGGAGGCCCTGGGAGGACACTGACCTCTACCAGTCAATGTGACCATTCCCAAGATCTCGAGGGTACAGAGGAAAAGGATGTGAAGTAAAGATTTTAAGGCAAACTTATATTGTCCCGGAAAAGTAATTTCCTGAAAGTAATTTCTATATCAGTGATCAGACATTGGCTTAGAAGCAGACACAAAATAGTGTTATAATGTTTCACTCCATTAGAGACAGCCTGGTTAGAAAATGGCAGTCTAGTAATGGGTCTAACATCTTTTAATATAAAACCACATGCTTTGCAGTCAGGTGTCTCTGCCAGCTATCTATAAGTCATGTAGCTAGGTTGAACCTAACTGCAGAGATAGTACTCAAAGGAAAGCTGAAGTGACATGTAAAGACTTTTCTCATGGTAGGTGTGTGAAGACAATTCATTGTGGGTCCCGCCAAACTGTAAATACTGAGCACTGGCCAGAACATTTAGATTCTTTCTTCTACTTTCAGGATACAAACGTGGCACTACACCTGGGAATTCATCCAACACTTTGTGTGTTGGCAGCTGTTATTTTGTTCTTGACGGCAGGCAAGCATGAACAATGCAATGGTAAACTTATATTAGACATCTGGAAGGACAATAACCATAGTATTTTGTAGATCAATCCCTTGTCTGACAAGCTACACACAGTCTCAAAATAAATGCTTTCATTTGTTTTGGCTCTCTCTACACATCTAGTGTTCTGGAGAGGCATAATAGAGATGAGGATGCAAGGGCTTCAGTGCTCATCTTGACATTGAAAGGACTGGTATGAGTTGAAAATAGGGCAAATATATGTAGACTTACTATGGTGCTTTCAGGGCATAGAGCCAGTGCTCACACACAAGTATAGATCAGCTTTGAATTGGTCAGATTTAATTGGCAAGAATTCTTGCCTTTTCAACTTTCAAGTATTTTCTGATATCTCTGTTGGTTCGAAAAAATACAGTTGCGCTGCTGTTATAAATGTTTGATATTGTGAGGGCTAGTCAAATACTTTAATCTAAACTCAGCAGTTAAAAAACAAAACAAAACAAAAAAACTTTATATACAGTTATACTGGAATAAACACCCACAGGTTACACCCTACACAAATGTAAGACCCCTCAGTCTGTCCTGGGGTTGTCACATTGATTATGGAAATGTAAGGATGCCTTCTTTCTTCTACTGTGGGTTAATATATGACAGGATTTTTATCAAGCAGGTTGTGCATGTGACCCATACATAGGCTGACTGCAGGTAGTCAATACAGAAACTGGCAGATAGTGCCCCATTATTTAGCCATGCATGCATTGCTAATGCTGTCCTGCTATCTAATCACTGACAATACGATGAGCATGAAAACAAAGAATGACACAACCCACTGCAGTGAGAAGAAAGACCTATGAAGATTATCATCTAGGACAGGACTAGTGCCATGTTGAGCTTTTGGAGCCACACAACCAAATTTGAAATGGGTTCAAAGTTTGTTAGGGTAAGACATGGCAAAGTTAGCTCTTGCACCCTATAATTGCTAGTAACAGAAAATTATCACAGATGGTTGTAAATGATTGGTCTAAATGGGAGTGAGTGTTAGGCAGTCTACAGGAGCTGATCATCAATTCTACATACCACACAAAACTTACCACCACGACTAAATATCAATGTAGATGTATGATACACAGATTCTATTAAATCAACTGCTTGATTAAAAAAAAAGAAAAAAGAGGAGAATTGAATCAATGTCCTACCATGTGTTTTCTTCTCCTTCCCTCAAGACCTAGTTAATATTTCCCAGTGCATACCTTTCTAAGGTAGGACAAAAAGAACTCAGACTCATCCCTGTTTATCCTTTCAGTATATTTTTCAATATCAAAGGAATGTCTGCCTTTATTTGCTTAGTACTGTGTTACAGCAGGAATGCCAGGTTCTGTGTTAGTAACCACGGCTGGGCTCCAGGCGAGTCCGCAGAGTCAAAGGGGTCACCCAAGCAATGCGCCCCACCCTCTCAGTCTTTATATGAACCCCCAACCGAGAATGGAGGCTAAAGGCTTTAATCAAGGAGCTCCAATAAACTGGGCCTTTCACACAGTTTGTGCTTTTGTCTCCATAAACATCATAAAGCTTCCCCATAATAGCTATTTGGATCTCGGTAATAAGTTCAACATTTGGAGTAAGACACACACAAGGCAGCAGTGGAAGGGTGTTACACACAATAAAATTAAAGTCTGATCCACTGAGTTTGCAGCTTTCAATAAAGAGTGTTTTATGAGTCTGGACACTATGTTTATAGTACTAATTACTGGAAACAGTTCTTTTTTCTTTCAGATTTAAGACTGACTACTACATTCAGACAAACGTGTGTAAGCTAGTGAACTTACAGCAATACAAAAATGGTGATTTCTGTGTATCATTTTCATCATCCTGTTTTAGTTTATTGTTGTTAGTGCTTATGTAATCCTATAGATGCTTTCAAAAAACAAGTCCCAAAGGTAAGCTGAAACAGGCACCACCATGAAGCCCATACAGTGAATGTGTATACAAGTCAAAGGATGATGTGGGCTATTGAGAACTATTCTTTTCTGATGGCCCTGCAGGTAAGGCTCCATCTGAAGTGCAACATACTTTATATTGACACACAAAATGAGGATGTCTGGCACATGTTTTTTCTTGATATGGCAATGACTATAGATTTTCAGTGTAATATGGAGCGTAGTAATAAACAGACTGTAATAATTTAAACTCCTTACTGTAGCTTGTCGTGCAGTATGAACAACTGTGAATATCTGATTACATTGTGATTCATTTCTTTCACATCCATACACAAACAAGATCATCTTTCTGGCTGACCAAATCCATCTCTGATCCATTTGTTTCTTTTTCTACAATCTGACTGTGCCCTGCAGAGCTCTCTCAGCGTCTTGAGCTCCAGATGAAAAGCTGACGGAAATGGCAGTCCTACTGGTAATATCCGCATTGGGACATAGCCTCTACATCTGCTGGCCATCCGACTGTAATGCACGCTACTCCAAAAGGTCACTGCAGAGTCTAGGATTTAAGATGGGAAGGCTTGTACGTAGATTGTGACTTCTATGTCTTCAGTCTTATGTAAATTGTGTTTTTATTTTCTCTTGTGAATTGTTCCTTGTTTCTTCTTTGAGAACAAA
Organism: Neodontobutis hainanensis; assembly: GCA_024349245.1. Lineage (NCBI taxonomy): Eukaryota > Metazoa > Chordata > Actinopteri > Gobiiformes > Odontobutidae > Neodontobutis > Neodontobutis hainanensis. Next base: position 1,135,502 of record JALDNG010000052.1, read on the forward strand.
CAAGCAGCACATCCTACTTGATCCTTATTCTTTGCTCCAATCTTACAAGATTCCGAACATAAAAGATAGGTGCGTGTATGGTGCAGAGCAACAGCGGCCTTTAAATCAATCCAAGGTAATCCTAGTAACACGGTGTAGGTTAGCCATATTCTGCCGAAGCAACCTCTCACATAAAGAATGTGCTTTCCTTTGCCAGAAAAAACAGCTGCAACACACCTTATTGGCCTTTCTGGCTTTGGGAAGTTCCCTCCATCCCTCTTGACATGCACATGATGACTCTACTAACATAGCTAGTACATTAGCACCAATATTAAGCTCAGTTAGTCTGCTGGACATTGAGATGTAAAACTAATTCCTCACAGAATCTCAGTGTGATTTATACAACTGTGCAAGCTCAGATAAGCTTGTGGGTGCAAAAGAGAGTGAATGGGAATAACACGAGGCACTGATGGATAGAGGAGCACACACTCTGCTCTGGGGCCCTTCAGCTTTAGATTCAAAACTTGCTGCTGTGGTATTTAATTCTTAAAAGTTTTTTTTATGTTTTTTTTTAGAATTTAAGATTTTATACATAGTTTATTTTCTGTTTGACAACATCATTGCAGTTTTTTTGCCAATCCATTTGCGTGCAAGGATTAACTGTCGTTTCACATCAAAGACGAGATATTCTAATAGGCGCCAAAGACACTGGATTCTTGTTCAGGCGGACTAAGGATGCTGTGCCACCATCTACTGGAACAAAGCGATATAAAAAAGCTTACCTGGACAACATCTCTATTGATAGTTCTGCTAAATCAGACACAAGTGTCAACAATAGCATACTGTTGAGTCTACAAACACTAATGATATTGTTGAGATATTTGAGATTTTTTAAACTTGTTCAATAGATAATTATGTCCAACAACCATGGCACAACACAAGATTGCCTTTGTTGTCTCTCCAAAAGACAGGTTTAGCTATGGCACAGCAAAGTGAGTGTCCCCAACCAACCGGCTTTACTTTTGTTGAATTGTCCTTTCAAATACCCATAAAACAAATGAAATATCTACAAAGTCATCATTAAGCTCCCATAAAAAATACAGAATAGAGCCATCATAAGGAGAAAATTATCCTAAAAAAAAACAAGCTAGGCCTATTGTCATGTGACTTATCAAACCGTAACCTGTAATGTTGCATAAAAACATCTAAAGAATAACTGCACAATGTACAGATTATTTTTAGAACATGAAATAAAAAAAAACTGATAGAGATCTTGGACCTTGATCTTTTAACCTTTTGACCTTTGCAAATATTTGCTAATGAGTCTTTAAGCAAAGAGAAGTAAGAAGTGAGATTTGCTGCAACTGATTGAAAACTGCGTAATGATAGAAACAATGAGTCTGTTTTGTGCAGATTAGTGCTGTTCATTAGCCTGGTAATAAAGTCTCTCTCAGAAGAACAGCAGGCGGTCATGCCCCCTTTTAACTTGAACCTCGGGGGCTCTGCCATAGGTCACAGACACATACAAATGCACAGACATCAGGAGGGGTAAATGTTTTTCAACCCTGCAGCATGTTACTTCTTTACTATAATTAAAGCATAAGAAAGATGACACTAAATGTAGAGATTGAATGATTTTTTTTTTGCAAACTAATGGGATTGAGTTGGTTCAGTGAAATGCAGAAAGTGGTCTTGATTGATTACAACCTACAGCAGTGATACTGTCTTTGTAATACTGCATGCTTGAGCAAAAGAAAGTGCGTATTGGCTCGCTCCGTGAGCCCGTCCCTTCTCTTGACTGAAGTAGAGCCGTGGGGTGGACAACGTCACACTCTCTATGCTGCGGAGCTATTCCTAAAACAAAGAACAAGGTGCTAGCAACAGAGGAAAAGTTTGCTGCGGCACTCTCGTCTGCTTTATGGGCGCAGTGGCTCAGTGGTAGAGCGGTTTCTCCCTTAACCGGAAGGTTGGTGGTTTGATTCCCGCTCTCCCCACAGTTCATAATGTTTTTGTGGCAGGAACCTTAACCCACCTTGCCTCCAGTGGTGTTCCAGCTGTAACACGGGTAACACTTTTCTCCTAAAACTTTTGACGTCTTTTTGCCGTACTCTCAACTGGATTAAAAAAGTTTAATATATCAACTTGCTGTTGTCACGTCCGCTTTGTGTGATTGGTTTATTCAGCACCTGTTTGTTGTCACAACATGATCCCGCACCTGTGAAGGAGGCTGCTGCAGTTGCATTAATAGATTACTTCTCTGTATAGACTAGACAGAGAACTAGTCTGGTACCCAGGCTATGCTTTGGCCACATCACAACAAGTAGCAACCTACAAAAGACTTGATATTAGTTATGTTATTTTTAAATATGACTATGTAGGTATATGGCATTAGTAAAAACACTGTAATAATGTTTGGTTTGTGTAGACTGCCAGCAGCAAGCAAAGCATCAAACAGAGTAAATTAAAAAGACACTGCTGAGAGTTATTTTTTTTTGTTGTTCTGTACAACTTTAGCTACATTCATGTAGATACTGTCAGGATTCCTGAGGGGTTTGAGTAAATTAAACAATTATACTTTATGCTTGTAGTATCTATCTCTATAATTAATGCCGTCTCTGTTATTGGCAAAAAGATTTGTCGAACCCAGCTGAATCAGTGTCTGCATTCCTTCAAAGATATCAGAAAACAAAAGCTTGTCCATGTTGCTCTTCTAACTGGATTTATCACTACATAGCAGGCAATGCAACGTCTGTGCCAACATATATTTATCTAAGCATATTTCATTATGGCCTACTTTCTAACTACCTCCTCTAACCGCGCACCAGACACCTGCTGCTATTTTTGCATGGGCGGGTGTATATTTATGACTTTATGATATACTAGTGAGACAATGCCTCACATAAGACTGCTCTGATAAACTGTGGAGGTATTAAAACAGTATTAATTATCAAGTAGGATTAACATCAAATTCAAGAGTTTAAGAGATCAAATGAATATCATCAAAGCCACTGCAAGTGCGAACACCTTCTCACTGTCACAAATAGTGATGTTTTCATTAATGTGTGTGTATACAGGCTGAAGTTAGATGTCTCAATATGTGACAGAGCTTAAAGAGCCGCAGTAGGTGAAGATGGCAGAGTGTGACGCTGTGCTTTGGAGTGGATTTCCTTCAACATGTGGGGGGTAAATCAAAAGAGCAAAAGAGAGTGAGTGAACAGACTGATGTCATGTTCTGTGGCACATTTGTCTGTAATAGTCCACACAAAAGCGCACTGAGTGTCTACTAGGTGGAAAAGTGCTATATAAATAAATAAAGAAAACTCAAAAGCACCTGATTTGTTTATATAACTGCATAGGGCAAATAGTTATGTAATGTTTGCTACTGACAGATTTGTTGAACGCTATGAAATGTAACTCACATGTTTTTTCTTGACTATCTCCTGACGCTTGACATCCATCCTCATCGTCACAGTCTGTGCTGCCCTCCTCCATTTCCCCACTGGCCAACTCCTCCCAGGCTCCAATCCTATCCAGATTTGGAAACCTGTCATAGGTCTCCTACAGAAAAAAAAACATGAAGAAAAGTAAAAGTTAGCACACTGTGTGGGACACTGTGACAAACTACTGTATCAACTTTACTCCTAAGCGAAATCCAGACAGTACTCGATATTGATTTAAGAAGTGCTTGTTCTTTTTTTGCTTGGCAACTCATATTTTCATTAATTTGCACTGTCAATAGGATGACACATTATTTCTTACTTGGCAACAATGACCCATACAATAGTGCACTGAGTGAATTATAAAAGTAGTGTGGTGGTAAACAACATAGTGGCCCATGGGTGATGTATTGCATTTAATTACAACCATATAAAGAGAGCAGCATTAGTTTAAACCCCCCATTTCCTTTAGTTATTGTATCCTTGACGTCTTCATAAAAAAGCATTACTTCATTCTTCAAGCCTGTTCAACCTAAAATCAAAAAGGCTTGGGTGGTATCTGTATCTGTTTAATGTATAGCTCACATTTTCTTTAGATGAATTCAGTTCAATTTTCAGTCCTAATCTATTACAAATTATTTTATTCACTGCTAACAGACTATATAATACAATATACAGTATAAGTTGTGCTTGAAGACCTTCCCACACTCCTGGATTGGAGCGTGAAGAGACTCTTAGCACTGCTCTTTCTGATGTTCCGCCCTGTCAGTATGAGGCCAAGTAATTGGACCACCCGCTGACCCCTCCTGCTGCAGACCATCATCAAGGTAGTCTTTGTACTACCACATCATGCCTGACAAGGAGCTCTCCTGACACAACAACAAATGCAGCTTTGGAGTTGAAAGACATGGTCAAAGCATAAATATTAGATAAGTAGAGAGAAGGCTGCCTTCTGCAGGTCCAAGATTCCAGCTGCTTAATGATAAACAATACACTGTAAGTATGCTGCACTAAAAAAACACTACTACAAGACAACTGACTTTCTGCTTGCTGTGACTTTAAATGCAAATCTAATATTGACCTATTATATCTAATATTTCTAATATATCTAATATTTATTTACCTTACTCACAACCACTTTTGAACAGTCCATGAAAATTCTTTGGTATTTAAATGTGGTTGTGACATAAAAATTAGATTTTGCTCTCAGGATTTTTATCTCAAAATACCTTGACATTAAAGTCTGTCACACTGTGTGACATTTAAGATTTTAAATAGCCTAACATTAATATGTAAATTTCACATGACCTACAGTTGAATGTATGTCACATTGTGCATTGTAAGAATGAGCCAAGTTGCGTGATTGTTAGCATACGTTTACATTGCAATCAAACAAATGGCTACAAAACAATGTTAGATATTGCTGTGGTTCTAGAAGGATTCTCCTAAATGAGCCATGTTGTCTATCATCTTAAAACTGTCACAAATGATTTTGCTTGGACTAATATTTTTTCACACAGTAGGACAGGGGCTTAAAGGTGTTGTGTGTAGTCTTTTGGTGGCATCTGGACGCATCAATGCAGATTGGAATGCCACACCACTTTTCCCACCTTTTTGGAGCATGTGAGCAACTGCAATAGCCCTAAATCCAAACAAACCCATCGTCTGACCTACTTCTGATGGGGTTGTCTATGAACAAACCAATCAGAAACAAATGTAGGCATTTCTTCTGCACAAAATAGGATGGCGAGAACCATATCCATATAGACAAAATATGCATGCATAAAAGTTGGAAGGAAGATTTAGAAATTACATTTTCTAAATGCCCCAAAAATCTTAGCAGGGGTATTTATGGGACAAATTAAAGACAAAATCAATGTAGAATATGCATATAATAATAATAATAATAATAATAATAATAATAATAAACTAAACACTGACCTTTTTATTAAAACAACAGCTTAAGTTTAGTGCCCATTCCAGGAGCTAAGGCTTGTGCCAAGCAACAGCACACAGATAATCAGTTGGGTATTAAGCTAATAGCTGTGGTGTTCAGCTGACGTTTAACACAATGCTTCCTGCCCCAGCTGACATGAAGCATGTTAATTAGAGAAAGAATCAATTAAGGCACTGTCGCTGTGGAAACCACAGTTGGCCTGATCTATTGTTCACTGGCTGCTGTCCAGTTTGTAGACTTCTATTATCTCATCTCTGCAGACTATTTGTAAGTTCTGTTAAAGCGCAGGAAACTCTTCTGTTAAAACTATAGGTGAATAGCAATTGTGCTTTTGGAGATAAACAAAATAGAAAATATTCAAAGCAACTTTGAATGCTAATGTGCAGTTTATAAAGTCTAGCGCAGCAATTTTTAAGAAGGAAATGTGCTGATGTGGAGACATGGTGTGGATTTTAAAGAGCATTTTTTGTACTTTTTAACACTTTATGCTTAAAACAGGTTAGGTCGATAAAAACGTAAAAATACACAAGGTATTGATAGTTACAGTGACCATCATCTTAGAAGTGGAGAAAGGCAATGTTAGAAATTCAAGACTGGTAGGAAGGTATTTTGGGTTGTAAAAACATCTGCCTGCCTACTTACTAAAGACCTGCCTTGAAATTACTCTGGCATCCAATGACAAATCAGGTATTTCCAAAAGGCTTTCAGTGAGATCCCAATTCATGAAATATTTTCTAGGTCTCTTCTAAGCTTGCCAACTCATTCCTTTGTCTTTTCTTTACTTTTCAAAAGCATTCTTTAGTGAGAAGATGGCAGGATGGGCTTGGGAGCAATGCCCTAGATTCCTGCTTGTATTTGACTATAGTCACATTGAAATCTGTTTAGCCTGCAGTAACTAATAATGCACTCTTTCCTTGGATGGAATAGTATTGCTGTTAAACTGTAAAAGTGGACAAAAGTGTCTATTCTATCTCTGAATGATATCTCAGATCATAAAAAGCATATATTACATTGACTTGTAGACACATTGTCACTTTGGGGAATAAAAAAAGCCATCAAAATCCAGTAGCAAAGATCTGCAGTGACATTCACACCATGGAAAATCCAAAGTAAAATTGATTAAAGTGTGAACCTGAAATAAAAAATAGCAACAGAGCAAGCCAACTGTGCTCTACTGGTGCTGTCCTCTTCTATTGTTAAAGATGAAGGCAATAAAAAACCCACTAGCTAAAGCTGACAGCTAGCTCTCCTTTTGAACTCTATATTTTAGCATGGACTGAAATACTACTTTGAATAACTGTAATAATCACGTTGCACATAGTTGAAAAAGAAAATAAATGTTGAAAATTGATGTTGTGATGTATTTAAAGTAATAAATGCAGTTCATGAAAGCAACCTGGTGTTAATAAAGCAATCATGTCATTCAAATGTTGTGTTAAGGAAATACATACAAACACTTGGACTGTTGAAAACCAGGTGTGTATCCTGTGAGTGGTGAGCAATGCTTTTGACAAGTTTTAAACAAAAGACGAATCAATCACCACACACTGCCAGTTAGAACAGGCCCCTGTTTTTAACACAGTGTAGGTTATGACATCATGCACTGCTCAAAGATTTTTTACTTTTGCTATTTTCATTGTATGAAAAATTGTCCAAAATGTATAAAATACCCTGTCAAGTTTTTTTAAGCTTTTTTTTTCAGACAATATGAATTATAACACAAAAACCTTTCTTTCAATCATAGTTAATGGTTGGTTAAAACAATGTATTGTCGAACATCTGTGTTTACTCTTTTCAAATCATAAAGACAACAGAAACTACAAAAATGACCCTGATGAAAAGTTTACATAGCCCAGTTCTTAATACCGTGTATTGACACCTTTAACTTCAATGACAGCTTGAAGTCTTTTGTGGTAGTTGTGGATGAGGCTCGTTGTTTTCTCAGATGGTAAAGCTGCCCATTCTTGGCAAAAAGACTCCAGTTCCTGTAAATTCTTGGGCTGTTTTGTATGAACTGCACGTTTGAGATCTCCAGAGTAGCTCAATGATACTGAGGTCAGGAGATTGAGATGATCAGTCCAGAACCTTCCCTTTATGCTGCTGTAGCAAATGACAGACCGACTTGGCCTTGTGCTTTGGAATGTTGTCATGTTGGAACGTCTAAGTACGTCCCATGCACAGCTTCCGGGCTGAATAGTGTAAATGTTCCTCCAGTATTTTCTGATAGCATGCTGCATTCATCTTGCCATAAATTTTGACCAAGTTTCCTGTGTTTTTGTAGCTTACACATCCCCAAAACATCAGTGATCCACCTCCATGTTTCACATCAGGAATGGTGTTCCTTTCATCATAGGCCTTGTTGAATCCTCTCCAAAAGTAAAGTCTATGGTTGTGGCAAAAAAGTAAAATTTTGTTGACCTCACTTCAAAGCCCTTTGTTCTAGAAGTTTTAAGGATTGTCTCTGTGTTGTTTGGCGTATTTTAAGCAGGATGCTTTGTGGCATTTGCGTAGTAATGGCTTTCTCGACCATGCAGCCCATTTTTCTTCAAGTGCCTCATTATGTGCATCTTGAAACAGCCACACCCCTTTTTTTCAGGGTCCTGTGAGTTTTTCTTTGCATCCCGAACAATTTTTCTGGCAGTTGTGGCTGAAATTTTTGTTGGTCTACTTGACCTTGGTTTGGTTTCAACAGAATCCGTCCTTTTCCACTTCTTAATTAGAGTTTGATCACTGCTAATTGGCATTCTCAATTCCTTTGATATCTTTTTAAACCCCTTTTCTGTTTTTAATACAGTTCAATTACCTTTTTTTCCGCAGATCCTCTGACAGTTCTTTTGCTTTACCCATGACTCAGAATACAGAAACATCAGCGCAGCACTGGATGAAAGATTCAGAAACTTACTGACCTTTGATAAACACACACTAATTACAAGCAAACAGATCACAGGTGAGGATGGATACCTTTAGTAGCTATTCAAACCCGTTTGTGTCAACTTGTGTGCATGTTATCAGGCCAAAATCACCAGGGTATGTAAACATTTGATCAGGGTCATTTGGTTAGGTTCTGTTGTCATTATGATTTAAAAAGAGTAAACACAAATGTTTGAAAAATTTCCAGAGAAAAAAAGAACTTTTCTTACTCATAGTTTATTGGAGTTTATTATCAAAGAGTCACAAATTTTGCCAGGGTATGTAAACTTATGAGCACAACTGTATTATAATACTAATAATGGTGTGGTGTCCATAATAAGACACAAACTAAACATATTTATAAGAATAAATGACTTTAGCATGCCTTTAGCAGAATAACACATAGATTTTACTGAAGGAAAGATCTCGCATGAGTCAATCACAGCAAACGGCCACACCCTGCTCAACTACACTATGTGTCATCTTTGCATGTGTGGGTAAACTTTGCAATAACAATAAAGAAAATTCTGCTGAATGACAGTTATAGTGACATCAACAGTTTTTAGACAGCGTGTTTGAACAGCAACCTACTTGAAAAGGGATGCAAGAAATACCAGCCTGCCAGACTTGTAATTAGGCCAGCGACATCTATTGAGCTACTAGAAACAATTTTTTTTAAATCAAGTTGTAAAAAAAATGTAATTTAATCTAACTGGAGGTCTAGGTCAGTGCTAAAATCCTGCTTTAATCCCAAACTTTTATGTGATAGAAAAGCACCCATCATTTTAATACTGTTGTATTTGATTAAATATGTGAGTTCACAGGAACCTGTTATCCCTGACACAGAAAACCTCTGGAGAACAGTGGGTCAGATTAGTGGCAGCAAACCCTCTTCAAAAACTAGAAAACATGTTTAGTGAGTTCTCTGTCATAGCTATTATGTGATTATGTTTTTGTGAAGTTTGGTTACCAAGCGTACACAAAAGCCCTAGTGGTGAAAGTTGTTGGTGTGACGTTGCCACAGCAGCAGCTCAACTCCTGTGAAGGCCAGTCTCATAGTCTTCTTCAAGTGGAAATAAACTGTCCCCTCCTTGTGATAGACTGCCAGTGCTTTCTCATTCCCTGGTCTCCACTAACTCTTTAAGCTCTGTTCTCCCATTACGTCGGCAACAGGCACTGCTAAAAATTTAAAAGAGCTTTGTAGACTGTGGTTGTTGAAGGAACAACAGTAATAGGGCTTAAAATCTGTCTATTTCCAAAACAATTCACAAAAACTGTTCCTTAGTCCACACAGCTAGGAGCTCCAAGGATCGACCAAGCTCATATGGGTTAGGGCAGAGTAGGGTATTGTACAGATCATCTCAAGTCCTCCAGCCCTGGTGCTTCTCTGATGTGGAACCTGGCCTAACCAGGCAGAAAGCAGTGTTCAGTCTCATCAGTCACATACAACTGATCTTGTCTGCATTGAATTCCGGTGCTGGACACTATCGAGTTTCACCCTTCACTGCTGCTCTCACTGTTTTACACTGTTTTTGTGGAGAGGATGTAAAATGAAAAGAAAGAATATGTTTTTCCCTTTGCTGCAGGTTGCCACTTATTATGTATACACATTAACAATTTTTCATACTGACAAGGGATTGGGTCTTGCTCACACAAACAAAAAATTACCACCCCAAAACAGCTGGACTCATGGCCAGGAGTCAAAAATATTTATTGTCCACATTAGTGAGTAAAAAGGTGGCGTAGTAAAAAAGACACAAAGGAGACAGCTGTGACTATTCACATTAGGCCTGTCCTGTGTGTCTATTTAAATCAAAATGGCTGAGGTGTTGACATGCAATTTGCCTATATGTCTACATGTATTTATGAATCCAGCAAAAACTCGCCTGTATGCATATTAACACAGATTTAGCTTGCAGCGCTCAAAAGCACAATGCTCCAAGTAGAGGAGGGGTCAGTGTGTGTGATACATTAGCAACAGTTTTTCAATCCTCTTACTGCCTCAGTTACCAGGTTTAACTACTCTCTTCTATTAAAAATACACTGGTCTGACTGTCCCTAATCCCAGAAGCAGAGCTTATTCAACTTTCAAAGCTTTAAATAAAAATAGGGATGTCAGCGTTCTCCTACTCTTGATTCTTCAAGACAAAAGAATTTAGTATTTTTGGATTTGTTCAAAATGCAAAATGCAATATGACTCAACATTTGTTTGTTTATATTATAGTGGATATAATCCGCCCATTGATCCCCTATTTACTGATATTGTCATTACCATTTGGCAATAAAATAGCCGTTACATCCGGGCTTTTTAGCTAATACTCCATAGTAAAACAATAGTTGCCATTGGGTTTCTCCTTATATTTCCACTTTTAGAGCCTGCCCTCTGGTGGACGACGGTTTATCGGTGTATTTTCCTGTATTTTGGCGTATGGCGGCGCCCTTACGCAACAACCATTTAGGAGGTTCCATGGGAGACGCTTGGACTCAACTCACATTGTCACTATTCATTATGAAAAATAAAAATAAATTCCTAGAGTACATTTACAGCTTGTTAGTCTAAACCAGGGTTGGGCAATTCTTTTTCCCCAAGGGCCACATAAGAATGTGGGACTCTTGTGGAGGGCCGGGTCAACATTGTGGACTCGCTTATGCTCAATAAGAACATGTAGTTTAAAGTTTAAACTTAAGCAAAACAATATGTGCAATAAACAATCTTTACAGTTTGTTCTAAAACCAGCAAAAACTATTTCTTGCTGAGTGTAGAGATGATAGTTTTAGGAAAGGTTGTTCCCGTTTGCATCATGCCATATAGTGGATTACTGCAGAATATTGAAGGAAAAATATATGCAGAGTTTAATTATCAAAAAAATATTAGTCAATGCTTGGCAGGCCACATTAAACAGCCCAACTAGCCGCATGTGGCCCCCGGGCCATAGTTTGCCCACCACTGTCTAGACTGATTAGACTTGTTTATAAAACACAGCATACTTGTTGATATGATATAATCTATCCTGGTAAACCAGACCATTTTTCTTTTTCAAAAAGAACATAGCCTGGTTACTTGAGAAACTCTTTTTTAAAAGAATAGTGGACTACTTTTCTTGTCATTTGTAAACAGGTTAGTTACCTCAACACATATTCTACCCTTCCACCAGTGTAATGTGTGCCAGCATTCATGTTGGTTTGAAAGTGCTTACTGGAAACCCTGCCACATGCCACAGTTTAAGACTCTCTGGTCCTTGGCTCATATCAGGCAAAAACACAAAGCTCATCCAAGCTGTTTCACCTGGTCTATATTCAAGGTGGGTTTTTGAACAGGACACTTGTACAGCCTCTGAACAATGATCTTTTTGGTTTATTTGAAATTTATTTAACCACGACGAGTCCCACTGAGATTGCTATTGTCCTTCCTGCTGGTAGTCATTGTGCATGTTTATGGAATTTGTCAGATCCAATAATTGTATAGCTGTGATGTAAGTATTGTAAGTATAATATATAAATTATTCTATGTAATGCAGGGAAATTTAATTTAAAATAGCTTGCAGCCATTTAAGTGGTATTGTGAGGAAAATTGCGGAAAACAGAAAGACACTGTGATCAAAAGATTATCCGCACTCAATATTTTCAGAGCAAAATAAGTTGAAAAGGCCAGCAAAGAGGAACTTCATTCTGCTCTGTGTGTCCCTTCAAATGGCCTCCAGGGACTGTGTGAAATGGCCCCTTTCTTCTCAGCCCCTTTCAGGCCTATACCCCATCTACATGACAAACAGTGTGACTTTGAAGCTGCCTGTGTCATCTCTGCCCATGGATCACTCACTCCTGACCTTTTGCCCCCTCCTCTCATCTTTCTCTTTTTCTTTCCATCATAATTCACTTTTTGTCACTGTGTTCTTTTCATCTTTAACTCTGCCAAATAATAACTCTTTGAAACATTATATTACAATGAGATTTACTACAACAATACATTAGAATAGGGACAAATAGCACTTTTATACTCTATATGTAGACATTACCTGGCAGAAGTGCTCCAGCCTCTCTTTGACCTCTATGAGACTAGAGTCCGGAGTGCGAACTTTGACCTCAGGGTTTTGCCTCTGGGCGTGCAGACCATTTTCAACCACTCTGCTGGTATAGCTGCAACAGGAATAAACATGTTAGAAACCAACCATTCTTTACTTAATACTGCTACTATAAACAGACTAATGGAGGTAACATTTTACAAAGCATTTATGACATTTTAGTCTATAAATGTGTTAATATTAAATGACTAATGACACAAAAATGAAACATTTTGAGAGCAAAAATAACATGCTTCACACCTGAATCCCTGGCCTCCTATAGGATAAAGTAGTTTTAAAGAGATTACCATTTCTGTGTTCATGCATGGCACTTGCATGATATTTAATAAGATATGTTTTTAATAGCATAATAAATGTCTGAACTTCTGAAACAAGCTGATTTGACATGTTACTAGTATGTTTTACAAGTTGTGCGCCAGTATACTGATGCATTACTGATTATTTTTGGCCCCTGATATGAACCACAACAAGTATTTAAATGCAAGTTGTATACCGTTAAAATACCTAATGTTAATTGAGAACCTAATGTTTGAAAATATAGTAATTAATATTATATTAATATATTATTAATATTGAGAACCCTTTTTTAAAGACAGGCTATTCGTGATCACTGTGCTGGTCTATTAGTACCACTCTAATGTTAGCTGAAATGTTAGCAAGTCCTACTTGTATTTTTTTCCTTAAACAAAGCTATTGTATTACCATTAAAATTAAATAGACAATTACAAGTTGATTTTAATCTTGCATGAGAGATTTAACCGCCTTGAGAAGAATGGCTTGTGCTGGCATCAAATCAATTGATGCTTTCACACACAGCAAAAGGCTGATGAAGTCATTATAGTAGTCGTATAATCACGTAAGCCACTGTCTCCTTATGTCTGGCCCTTATGGGATGGTGTGTGCATTGGGATGAGGTTGTGCATGCACCCACTTGTATGTGTTCAAATGAATATAAGAAGAGGCAATCATAAAAGTGCTGAAGTGAAGAATCTTTGGCCTGTGATCTAAGCAATGTCTTGATAAGGTCTATGCACCTTCATCTCGCTGAACCAGCGTTTTTGAGCGAGTCCATAAAAATGCTAACATCTCTCATATAACCCTCTGCTGATACACACTGCTTTAGATGACACTCTTGTTCATTCCTTCTTCCTCCATCAATTGCCCATCTCTACATTTACAAAGTGAATTACCTAAGTCCTCCCCCACCAACATGCAAACATATAAACAGTTGTCCACTTCGAAGCTCTTAATTGCCAGCTGGTCTATATTTTCTCTTGTCAAGATAGAAAGAAATCAATAATTTAAATAATAATTTGCCTCCCCTCTTGGACACAAATGATTAATTAAAAAAATCAAACAGCTTTTTCTAAGCTGTGGTGTAAAGTTAATGGCTGTGTGCTTTGGGGCGTGTGCATGTCTGTCTTGAGGCTTGGCTTAGGATAACAGTGTTAGCCCGGAAATGAGCTCATCAGATAGGATGCTAACAAAAGGGGAATGTCAGTGTGCATTTGGCAACATGTTTGGCTTGGATTGTTTCATTGTAGGATTTGCTTGATTTTACATAGGGCTCCATGAAGGCTGACACAGCAGGACTGATTCTATCCCTTGTGTGCAAATAAAACCATGTACCACACACCTCCTTACTGAATAACCTATTTGGTCATTTGCCAACAACTTTATTAAAATTTTATAGATACCAGTACCAGTGTCTTGTTAGCCAACATATCAGCCTAACTGCTTTTATGTTGCAGGTCTTGTTTTCCACATCAGAAAGTAGTAGAAAAAAGTGACTGAGTCAAACCATGGTATAAACTTTAGATATTTGGCGCGCTTAATGGTCTTCCTCAAACATAGATCTCAATTTAAAATGATCTATAAGAAAAGCAAAGCCATGCAGTGGTTGCACGCAGTATGAATCATTTAAATTGAATACTCATGACTACTTGACTTTTATGGGAATGACTCATTTGGCTGTGAATACACAACTGACACACTTTTCTAAAGGCAGCTCTTCTTTCCCCTTGCCTGTAGCACAAGCAAGAAATACCTTACACTGACCCCACACTAAACGGTTTCCATCTAGTCAAAGACCTGTAGAGAAATGCTCATGGCTTAAAAATATTCAGTGCTTATGTTACAGAGTCCACTATGATAATTGATCTAATAACATTTGGACAGCATGTAAACATTTATCACGTACAAAGTAAGGTCAGGTCCTGAGTGAGGGGAGGTCTAGTAAACTGGCCCCAGGTAAAGCAGATTAGTGATGCCTTATCTAATCTCGGTTCTTGCCTGATTACCACAGTAATGCTGAAAGCCTTAATGAGCACCTCAGCATTCTTCATCGATCCAGTGTTATCTTGAGGTTAAAAAACACAAAAAACATCTTGCATTCTGATGTGCGTTTCCCTTTTCAATGAACAGGATTTTTTAGGTCCACTAAGAAATACATCCATAAAGGATAAATGTTATTTTTTCTTACAAATTAAATTTAAAAACAAAAGTGTAAAGTAAGTATAAAAGATCAGACAAATGTGATCTTTGTTGATAGCCTGAAATTACTAAATATTAGACTAAAAATATTATTTGTATTTTTTTGTAGATGTATTACTGCATGAAAACTGACAATAGGTTTGGTGTAAAGTAAACATTTTCACTTGCATATATTTTTCATAAAACCACTATAGGATTGTTATTAGGCTATATTGCAGCCTTCTCTTCCTGTCCAACAGAGTAGGAGCACTTGGACATAAATGTGAGGCCAGTAGTGAGAGCAAGAGAGGGGTTGAGGAAATGTTTGTAGCCAGCTAACTTTACGAGCAGGACTTGGACAAGTTGAAATACTCTGAACGGGAGGTTTTGTTCTGAAAGGCCAGACTGTTCTCACACGGGGCGCAGCAATTCACTGTACTAACACCGAGCACATGAACAGACAGGCAACTGGTCAAAAGCCACTTTGCAAACATTTAATCAACATGAGATATGTTCTCATGCTGTCTCCAGGCCAGTAAATACAAGCATATGCAAACACATATGCCTGAGAACGTACATATAAGAAACACACTGCCATCAGGAATAACCACACACCAAAGATAAATATTGGACTGATTTTACAGAAATGTAGTGCTGGTAAAACATGTGGTTGCTTGTACAGAAAGGTATTTTTAATCTTCTGTAGAAGACATATATTGCAGCATGTTGTGCTTCAGAGACTTTATTACAGTGGAAAATCTGCAATTATAAAATGTTTAAAAAAGTGCAACCCCAAGCAAATCAGTGGAGGTCATCTGGAGGGCAAACAAGCTCAAATAGTCAGCTTTTCTTTCTATGTTCCATCACTGTCTCTCTCTGTCATCCAACTCAAACTGCACTAATTATTTTAAACCACATGTCCAAGTACACCCAGAGGAACTGTCTTGTGTCCATCTGTTTTTATCTAAACATTGCAGGTGCTTTTTCTCCTCACTTTTTTTGTTACACTCTACTCCACACCACACCACCAGTAGCTGCAGTAACTTGGAGTTTTCACATCTACCTGGGGCTGTTACTTTAGGCTTTTCCTACTCTTACTCTTTTCCTATCTCTTGACCTGAGCTCTACTCTGGTCCAGCTGCCTGCTTGAGAACCTGGAAATAAGACAGCTCCATGGCTTTTCCCACTGAGACGCCAATCTATTGGCCCGTCAGAAACACTATGACGATGATAGTGAGGGGCACTTTGAGAAAAATTACACCACGTTTACTGAAGAAAGGTCAAACATGCTACATGTACTAGTCCTTTTGATTTCTGGTTACCACTCTATCAACAGTGGAATTTTTAAAATACATTTTACAACTTTGATAAAACTATTTTGGCAGAGTCCAGTAGTGGTCCAGTCGGCATACTTTGCATCTGAGCTAACTGTAGCATTGGGAGGTGAAAGGTCAAAGTTGTGAGAAAGGTCAAACAGGATCATTAAAATATTAAAATCTTTCTGCTGCTTAACCTTTAAGTCTTAGCTTTTATGAAGTTACTTTAAATATATTTCTTTAAGATAATACTTGTTCATTGACCATTAGATTTTAGAAATCATCATAAATGCTGTGCTAAAGAAAAGTAGAAACAGTTAGAGTGAGAATATTTATCAATATTATTTATAATCTAACAATATAATCATATGATATGGTGTGACTGTTACTCAATAGTGTTCATTCTGAGCAACATGTTTGTTCAAGAGGCACACGTTCACGTGTGCTTCACTGATTTTGCTGTGGACTTCACCTGAAGCAGGACACCTGTGCACAGCTGGTGGTGTTTCTGTCTTGTGGCATTGTGGACTAATGAAAAATGGCTGTTTATGGCTTTGTGGTTGGGTTAGAATTACACACCACTATATTGCTCTCAATGGCTTTGCCACTTCTTAAGAGGCCTCAGGGGTATTTTACCAACAGCAGGCCACTTTATTGCGTGGTTATACTGTAACAACTATATGGTTGAAGGGCCAATGGCTCAAATTACTAATAGCTATTACAGCATGAAAAACTATACCCTTAAGTGCAATAAAAAATGTTACAGCAGCTATGAATGGCCTCTTTCACTATGTATATTTGTTTTTATTTTGATTTTGCTACAATTATGTGCAAATATTTCACCTTTGTTGGTCCAGACCAAGAATAAAGATCCTCTTAATCTGTTAATCTAAATCCAGTTTTATTTTATTTCACTTCACAGTCATGTCCAGCTACAACTCTTTGAATCTTTACTTAAGGGCTGAAGAAAAAAACTACAGATCAAGTGTAAAATAAAAATTATGCATATTTACACTGCAAAGCTTGTCAATGAACTGTAAGAGCAGTAAACAACAAAAACATTTGCTACATCTAATTCAGTTAAGATGCTCATTTAACTATATTTATTTATTGTCTAGTTTGGCTCTGTCATTGTGGATTGGATTCTTTTTATGGGATTATGAGGTGCATCTATGTAAGAATGATATGTTCATGTGTAGCTCACAGCTATAGCAATTTAGTATATTAACTTGGCAGTGACTAATTTGTAGCTGGATAAATATCTTTGTGAGTGGCTGTTTCCAAAGCAAATCATAATAAGTCCCATCTAAAATCAGTTCTGTAAAAAGAAATAATAATCATAATTCATTACTAAGCAGGATGGTTCACTTATACTCGACAGGTAATTACACACTGTCCTTACATTGCACCCAGGAGTCATTTGATACTTTTTATAAGAGACATTCTACCTATGTCTGTCTGGTCTACAGGCTAAGTAATGTCAATAATATCTCCTTTGACTCTTCAGTAGCCCATTACCAGGCTCTGTAGTGCCAGGCATGTTTCATCTCTGTGCTACTCGAGGCTAATGAACAACTATTGATTTATCTAACTATCACAGCAGCAACAGAGGGCTGAATTCATTTGGTGTGAATGAATCGCTCTTGGCATCCCATTCATCACTTATCCCAGTGGGTGAGAAAGAAATACAGACATTGGCTAATAAAATCTTAAACTGATAATACACACGTAGTCTTTGTTCTTCATACTACACATACAAAAGTTAGGTATGATGACAAAATAAACAGATTATGCTGCAATAAGACTAGATAAGATTTTTTTATTTAGTGCAGACAGCACTAAGAGGGGTTTAAGTACTGGTTCTATACTGCTCTCCTGTGGCTAATATTTAACATTGCATGTAGCAGAGCAACACTCACAGGACTGGTTTACAGTGATGCTCGGTCTACAGGACTAAAAGGCTTTCAGGTTACAGTCAGTAACACTTAATGAGGCTCAAGTTAATAGTTCTAATGGGTTCAAGCAAACATTAACAGAATGTTTTTTTGCTGACACATTAAGCTACATTTAGAGACAATATATACTGTTGTATATACAGTACATTTTAATGATAAATTTATCATCAGGTAGCTTAGCCTTAACTTAACACTTAACATTCACTTAACTTAACACTTAACATTTAACCCCTGACATATTAATTTAAAGTGTCCTGTCTGAGCCAACTAGATTTGGTTCAGAGAGAGCCACTTCTCCACACCTCATCTCCTCAACTAACTGTTTCATCAGGGCAACTATTTGCTGATGTAAGAGTAAAACCAAAGTGATGAGGTTATAAAGAGCCAGTGACACAATGCAGAGACAAGAGAGAAGGCCTATATAGTGCGTACAGTAAAGCTTTAATAGACTCTGTTGGCAGCCAAATACTGAAGATTACAGCAGTAATTGCCCTGTGGTTTGGTTTCAGGACATTCCCATGCCTGACTGTCCCGACTTTGTCTGTCACTGGGTGTAACTGCTCCCCACCTCTGTGTCGCTGGTTTGATATACCAGCAACATACTGCAGGCTGACTCAACAGACCACACAGACTTCTGGGAAAAAACTATTAGGCCAAATAAGAAAGTCATGTCCTTGTTGCCCAGTTATGCACATGACATGAAGACAACCAGAGAGAGAAAAAAGCTTTTCACAATTCTAGAAATGTGTATTATTACTCAAAAAACATTCACATAAGAAAGTTATAATCTCCCTAATTTGAATTAAACTAAAAAGAAACCAGACAACACATAACAAAAAACAGAAGAACCGTTTTTTTATAATAATTTTTAGGACGTCATAAATCTTCAAGGATGCCTGTTTGAATGTTTTCAAGAACAGAAACCTGGTCCACAATATTCCAGGTTTCTAATCTAAATAGTTTTTGGCAGACTTTAATTTTCTTTAAATCCAGACCTAATCATTAATAAGTACATTGGAATGCATTAAACTAAATCCCCAGTAGGTGGCAGCATTTTCCAACCCCAATACAGGTTTTTAATCAGTTACCTGTATCTGTTTAGAAGTTAAATATATATATATAGGACAAAAAAGGGAAAATGGAAACAACAGCTACCTGACTTGAAATGTATCACAAAGAAGATGACCAGGACCGCAACACAAGAATAAACCTGGAGCAATTACCTATGCGCCTTTCCAAACACATGGCCACATGCCGAGGAGGGCATGGATAACTGAGGTTAGAGGTCTGGGGGGAGTGGGAGGGGCAGTTGGTGTATGGATGGCAGACAAGGGCAGGCAGGGGCAGAGCCATGAGGGTAAACTATGCCCCAGAGCAAAGGAGGGTGGAGTGGCTCATGATCCTCTGCTGCGGTAAGACCACCTGTTTGTCTGCCTGTCTCATCCAGGACTGAACAGAGTGCTCTGGTGCTTAAGGCTGACAGCTTCAAATCAAACAGTCGACAGTTTCACCTTGAATGGACTCTATATGTTTCCAATGCGGTTAACACCTACTGTATATCACATGCACTGTCACTGGTATTAGGTTCTGAAAAAAAAAGCCAAGTGTGGAAAAAGTGTGTAATACATACTAGGACACTCTATGACAAACCAACACAAACAGTCTGTCCTTACACTCACATGTACAGTGTATTTGACTAACTGAAGCACACAGGCATCCACATACCCAGACATAGAGCAGAGGAGGCTTATGAGGGTGTTGAGTGAAGGGGTCAGGGATCAGCCTCTCTTCACTGCAGTAAAAGGCACATGGGAGTGCTACTCTTACCATTACTGTGAATATATGGACATGTGCTACATATACAGAAAGCCATGCAGTGCATCTGTAATGCCTCATATGCAATCAGAAAAAAGCACACACCCATAAAGGTGGTCCCCAGGCGGCCAATGAGATGGAAATTTGAGAGCACATTTTAGATTGAAAGATACAGACTCTGACTCTCTGAAGAGAGAAGAAAGCTATTGTCTGAATGATGTTAGACAGATGGTAGCATTGGCAAAACATTGGACAAAAAGTTGCTTCTTAATTACCAATCTACAATAATAAAATGGAAAATCCAGAAATTACACACTTTTAAAAGTGAATATTGGCCAGATAAATAATTTTAGACTAAATAGGTCTGCAGACACAGATCATTATCTCATCATTATCAAATCACGTAAAATAAAGAAAAACATGCGAGAAAGTTGTGATGCCTATAGTTTGATAAACTCTATAAAAGTAGACCGATTAAACCCATTAAAGTTACACTTATATTAAAAGTTTAAGTTTAGAGTGCCTTAAGAAGGAGACAATTCATAGATTTCAAATAGATAATGCAACACTTCTCAAATCTAGGAAAGGCTGGCAACAATATAAAAATCAAACACAACTCAAATACAATCTTTCTAGTTTCTAGGATAATTTTCTTGCAAAAAAAAAAATGTTGGCTTAGGAGTGGGGTGTGGGACTCCTTTCAATTTGCAGCCCTTCGTGCAGAGGCCACATTCCCAGCACCACTCAGGGGGCTCCAGTGAGCAAGCCACGACACCAAACCCAGCCGGAATTCTAGGAACGTTTTCCCTGTGGTTTCAGGTTTCCACATACACAGGGCATGGGTCACAGGCCTCACACAACACCTACCACAGTCCAATACTGTACTTTTGTTGTTTGGACAGAGTTAGATTTGTTAGCTTTGCCTCTCTCCTCTCGTGCCTGTCATTCATTATAACTGTGAACTTAAACAAAAACATTCAGTGGTACAACTCAGCTTCACGTAACGGTTGCTATGGACCTTAGCACGTTGTTAAGATTCTCACTCTGATGGTAAATACCACACTGAACAGGAAATGCTACTGTTGTTGTCGTCATAGTGCTAAGATTGAATAAAACAATTTAGAACACCTTTACTAAGACTAGACTCGGTCTCTTCTTAAATGAATGATGAAATGATGCAGCTTTCTAATACAAAGTTTAGCTTCCAAACTTCACTCACTGTAAAACACAATAACTCAAAGTTATTGCTCGTTTACAAGTGATATCAAAATTCCCTCCAAAATCCCTTCTCTGGGAGATTTCGACTTTTATTTTAGGGTTAAAAGTTCCGAAATGTTTGAAGATGTTCTGTTAAATACACTAAACAGTAGTAGACGATTCAGAAAATATAATAAGTAGAAGTGTTTGTTTATTGTTTACCTATCACAGAGTCCATGTCAAACTATGATCAATGATGATGAAAATCTCAATGCAAGCACAACCCCCTCAAACAAACAAGCGAGCTGGCATGCCCCCAGACACGCTAGCTGTGAGGACTTCAAATGGGCTCAGAGAGACAATTAGGCCACAGAGAAAGGGCTCTAAAGGCACTGCTTCCTGCTGCCACTGACCTACATCGTGCATTCTTGCTACCCACTTTTCTCTTTCTTTTTTTTTTTGTTTGGTCACCCATATTTTTTTTTCTCCATAAACTGCTATTTTACTCCACCTTTACATTGTAAGATTTGATGAGGAGCAGCACAGAAGTTACAATGTCCATTGTCTATTCTGCATGTCAGTCAGTTTTAATTAGATTAATTCTACTCAAAGTAACAATAGTATTACTAACAGAAGTGGTGAAATTGCACCAATATAAAATGAACATGCAAGGCACATAATGAAACTCAAACTAGAGAGGGTTGGGACATATAAACACTCCCACACAAAGTCACAAACAGTAAAAAAATAAATTGCACCATAAGGTCAACTAAATCAAAGTTGTTTACACACCAGCTAAAGAAAAGACGCTTCTACTCAACAGATTTAGAAATCTCCAAACACTTAAAATCCAAGCATTTCAGCAGAGCACATAAACAACTGACTGCAAAATGAGGGCTTTTGTTTCCCGCTTACACGCAGTTACACACATCACCAGGCCCAAACAGAGATAGACGTAGTGTAGCAATAAGCAGGTCAGACTGAGGTCCCCAACAGCATCACAAGGTTATGGGAAATGGACGGGCCTCTAAATCAAAGCTAAAGAGGAACAGGACAGAGAGCCTGTGTTAAGACCAAATAATGAGATAGATCCAAATAGCTTAGGTGCGCTGAAGACAATATTTATTTGATGCATTAATTCTATGTTGACTTTATAGTGCTGGCAGATATACATCCACAATAGTTTATCCATTGCCCACTCTGCTAAAGCTTCATTATCCAAACGACTCACATTTTTCAAACTGAAGCTCACAGACCCATGAGATTGTCACAAAGATGCAGGACTAGCTGAGAGTGGGAGAGCATGTTTGTTAGTAAGGGCTTCGCCTGGTGCAGCCTCTTCCTGCTTCTCCCCACAATAACTCAATAACTTCCAGATGTCAAGATGATAAACAAACGGATCATCGTAACCTTATAAAAAAAATGCAAGGCATCCAGAAGCACTGCTACACTGTCTTTGATGCAAACACAAATCTTTGACATTCTTCTCCAAAACAAGACCATCATTCAACTTCAAGTATAAGCACAGTTACATACAACATACTCTATACAGTCATTTAATGTTATGTCCACTTCAGTGTTGTCAATTAACCTATGGGTCAATACAATTCTCAATACTGAGGACATACAGAGGTTTACATTATTGCATATAACATTACATTAATGTATATCTTAAAAGTTACCTTTTTTTTCTATAATCTAGTGTTTCCAGAAAATATCAACTTTTGACACTTGTGAGTTTTTTTAAATGTTTAAAATTGTTTGAACAAATGCCAACAAGTATTTTATGTTGTAAGTACAACTGCTTTCCCCCCATACACTTGCCTCTGTCATCAGTTGCTGAAAAAGAGGGGAAGGGAATTTCTACCCCCTACATCAAACGCTTTCGTTGTACTTTGAACATAACACGTGTGTTTGAATCTGTGCGTGCATGATTCCACATGCCGTTGTTTGTCAGTGTGATTGTGTCTAAATGGATACCTTCACCAGCTGTTGAATGGCATATGGGGGCCATACAGATTGATATGTGTGACTGTGTGTCTACACATCCTCAACTTGTGGGGAAAACCCAGCAGGCCCTCAGAGGCTTTGTGCCCACAGGAAGTATGACAGTACCAAACATGACAGAGGCTTAGCACCGCAGATAGACTTCAGCATTAATTTTGTTTATTGGCTTCAGCTTCTCGTAAGTACCACCCCCCAAAAAATCTGAAAACTGTGTTTTTAATAAATTCTAATTTTTTAAAATATTTTTTTCCCTTGTGCAACTTTCCCAGGCATGGTATGGTCAGTGGCAGTGGTGGCAGCAATGTCCAAGTCTTTCCCATGCACCCTCATAGGACATTCTTTGTTCAACCTCCAGGCTTTGGGGGTCCCCACAGCATGGCTATGCCCGACTCCTCTGACTCCACAATGGGTCTTTATGCTGCCAAGGTCCACTTCCCCCTCACCGACCCACCATGCTTCCCTCATCAGGGGCACAGGGAGGCACAGGGGCATAACCACGCCAAAACGCCAACTCTTTTTATTCTTTGTCCCTCACTTGGACTCATATACATGCCAGCAGTGTCACATCCAGTGGAAGATTTTAGCTCAACAGCCACAAGCCAATGTGAGCAGTTTATGAGTGGTGCCAAATGTCTCAGCAGGATACGGTTTTCTTTTCAACCAAAGAACACATGACACCACAAGCAAAAATCCTCCTCTCACCAGGAACTGTGTGATAAAACACTATTACAACTTATTAGAACTATTGTTAAAAAGGTGCACACTGGATGTAAAAAGACACATAATAAAGAAGTAGCATTGTTTAGGAGCGTAATGTTGCCCTCTATCTGTGTGTACATGATTGTAAAGAAAGTGACAACTGCAGTTTTTACTCTGCACGTTGTTCTTATTTTGACAAACTGTCATAGGCTCTGATGAATGGGTGGTCTGCATAATATGTCTCAGCCATTGGCAGATCATGAGCCTTTGGGAAGGGTGGGAGAGTACCAGGCCAAAACAACAGAACAGAGAAGAGCAGAATCAAAATAATGGGATTGTGAAACCTGCCAAACTACTAACATTTCTGACAACATGCTTTCCAAACCCCCGAGGATGACAGATTAACATTTAGAGGCTCTGATAGTTTAGTGTGAGTGGATCTTTTTCACGCTAAGGCCAATGTTGGAACTGCAGATGGTGAAGGTTGCCATGAAACTAGGCGCCAGGTTGGGGCTACCACAAAAAGAGAGCATAACCTTATCATAGTTGGGAAGTTTGAGAAGCAGATCCAGTTAAGGAATGGTTTACAGACTTTGGCTCAGCCTCCATTTTCTGTACTCTGTCAGTGGACGCACATAAGTTTACATAAACACACTTTGAGAAATGCAGTCAAAACCAAGACCAGGGTAAGTTTCCAAGGCCACACCTATAAATCACCCAAAACAAAGCCTCATAAATAAAAGAATGGTAGTGTGGGGGGAAAAAATGTAGAGATAAGACTAAGAGGTGATTAAATAGTTGAGAATAGAAAAAAGGCAGGAGCAGCTTACTCCAATGGCTCTCACATGCTCACAGACAAATTAAGCCCTCTCATAATACTTGACCTGAATGCAAGGTAGATAAAGTAATCATAGTAAAAAATATGAGGCTTCATCTGGAACAGCCTGGACAGTTACAAGTCCAAGACACACATTTTTTAAAGAAAGAATTTACTGAAAAAAAAGTATGGCTATTATTATAATCAATCACATATCCCTTTATTATCCCTGCAGGGAAATGTCAGCACTTGGAGGAAACTCACCTGAGCACAGAAAGAACATGCAAACTCCACTCACAAAGTAGTTTGCAAATTTTCCTCATTTTCCTTGGGTGACTCATGCCTACTACAGTATGTCTTAAAAGGTTCATCATCATAATAAAGTTTAAGTTGCACTTTATTGTCACTGGGGCAACCTGACAAAAGCAGTGGGAAGCTCCAAATTCTGAGCCAGTAACAGTAACCTTAGTAGTAGTAGTTTCTTGTCTCCATACGTTGAAGCTATTTTGGCAGAAATGTTTGCCAAATGTTTCATGTAAATTCTGTGTTGTTATCTGACCAACACACCTGGGCAAATGCTAATCAGACTATTTGTAGGCATTTTTGACCAATAATGATCAGTGATGGAACTATCAGAGGACCCTTAATTTGTGATTATGCAAATGTGTGGTTCGATTTCACCAAGTTTATTTATTAGAAACTGGGTGATAATTCTTCTTCTTATAAATGCAATGAGCAACTTAATAGTTTTATTACAAACTTGCCCAATTACTAATAAAGTCAGTTTGCAAATGTAACACACTACCATACATTATCACATAGAACTTACCATGACATTTCTCACTTATATATAACAATATTTTAAATAGTTTGTTACGTTCTGCACTAGAAAAACTTACCTCTCCACCACGCCATTTCCACTCCAGCACTTTGAGTCACTTACTACATTCTCCCCTTCACACAGCATCTCTGGCAAGACTAAAAAGAAGGACCTGTAGCGCCGCAAATAAGCCAGGAAATCTCTAAGAAAAAGGCACACCCACAAAACACAAGAACTTTAGTGCTCTGAATCTGTGACTCAAAAACAAAACAAAAAAGCATGCTGTAGTTAAAAACTATTTAAGACAAAAGATAGCACTCCATTCCAGATTACATGCATGTGATGCACATGATTATTTACAATGGCAGAAATATGTTGGCTTTGAATTTGACCACTACACTAAGTCAGCACATTTTTGTTAGTGACACTGCGCTATAAAGTGCAAGCTGCATCAGATCTGCAAACACATGTTTACAATATAGACGCTGTCATCTCAGGAAAACAATAGCAGCCTATTTTGATCAGACACACATTGCTGCCACTCATAAACCAGAGCCTGGGCCATGAGGGGTTATGCTATGTGCTCAATTCAAATCATTTTCAAATCATTAAAATGGCAAATGTTTTCCAGTTAATAGTGACACAGTGACTGAAAACAGCCTCCATACTTAGGATTGGTGGAGACTGAAAGTGTAAGTTATATAGATAGTAGGTTATCCATAGCTTTTTATTCAGCCAGCAATAAAGCCAAACATTTAGAGTAATTATTTTTAGATGCATGAGTATTCATTTAGAGGGCAATCCAACCCCTGGTCAGAGCGTAATTCCACCCACAAAGGAAATTTATAAAGTCCTGGAAAGGTGAGACAGAGGGGACAAGCTGTGGGGTGAGTGGGGATGGGCCCTTTGACCCACAGGGACAGATTGATTGACAGCTGTAAGACTGAGCTGTCCTGTGCTGAAGGGAGCTTGTTTATCTGTGAACACGGGGACTAAACATGTTAATTTCTTCAGCCCAGAAGAGAGAAGAAAACAGGGAGTAACTTTGAGATTGTGGCAAATTTAGGCTAATGTACACCTGTCAGACTGATTAACTGAGAGAAATTAAAAAAAGAAATGCTTTAGATTAATTCTGAAGAATAAATGAGGCAGAAATCAGATCCCAAAGCTCCCTTAAAAGTTTTCTATAGAGCGATAACAGAAGCCTGGTGTGTCTGATACGCCTTGTATTTAAGACTTTGTTATAAACAGAAAAGAACCATTAAATGCTAATATACCAGACTGGTTTACAAAGTAATTATAGAGTTATTATTAAAAAAACTGAGTGAGTCTGTCTCTAAACACTGAATGATGTTTCTCTGTGTGTCTCTGTCTGTGTGAGTGCGTTCGGATGCTGCAGTGACGTAGCTCTGTTCTGACAGAGACCTATTGGGCATGAGCGAGGCTGTACCAAAGATGCGGTGGACTGCTGTAAAGGTGGGCTTACCTGATACAAAAGGTGTGTTGGGGAGCGGTTTAAAAACATGATGATGTCACACTGACCAGAAAGTGCATTTCAACCTGAAGAGGGCAGCACTCATGCATTCTTACACAATATTTGTGGAATTAAATGGTTTTTTTGTATTTTGTCAAGAGTGGGACAATAAGCTATGAACTGTATTAATAAAGCCACATTCATACAGATCATCAGCTAAAAAAAATGGTCTGGGGTTGAGTTACTCTTTTACGTGCAAAGGAACATACAAAGCGTATATATTTTATTGGGCTTATTCGACATAGCCAAACAATATTAATTGCCATTGCTAAATAAAGAGAAATGACAAAGAAGACCTTAGGGTTCATGCTTACCTAAAGAGTGTTCTCAGACTATGTTCATTGTTCTTGGAGGGTTTCAGGGGGAGCGAGCTGGGAATGATGGGAGTTGTAGTTCGAGCAAGCAAGGAGGATGCATAGGGATGAGATGGAGGTGGAAGTGGAAGATGAGATGGAAAAAAAAAGAAATAAAAAAAGAACAAAGCAGGGAGGAGGGAGAAGACAAAGTCAGTTGACCCTGGAAGAGAGTGATTTATCATGCACATGCACGGACAGGGCAACACCAAATTAAAACAACTGATCAACACCACAGCACACCAACAATAAATTACATCTAATCAGCATTACTGAAAGAATAATATTGACATTTTTTACGAATATTGAAGAATTGAAGCTGAATTATCCAAAACACTGCTCTACTTTATCGTGTATCATGATTTCAACAGTGGACTATTTTCCCTTTGCTGCCTCTGAAGTGGTTTCACTCACATGTGCTTTGGTCAGGCTTGGCAGTCTGCAGGGAACTGGACTGTGGTAAATGAATGATGGTGGCAGTGCCAGGCCAGACCTGTCAGCTTGCTTGGCATGAGCACAGAGATTCATGGTTTGGGACAAGGTCAGACAAGCAGCACTGCATCTGGGGCTCTGTGTGCGACTGTGTGTTGGACTATTTAAACTGGGCCAGGCTGCTGTTCAGAGTTGGTGGTATGGACGTCTGGGTAAACAGGAAATTGCTGGTCTGTCAAGATAAATCTTACCCACTACTCCTTTTCATATGCCACAGCTCAAGCAGCTGCTGTGGGCATGGGATGATTGCCCTCAGAGGCAAAGTGGAGGGCACAGGCTACCGTGTCACACACTACATGCACTGCATGAATGTTGGGCTTTGTGTCTATCTAAGCAGTGAGAGAGAGGGAATACAAATATTTTTGTGACATATGATTTTATTTAACTTTGATCCTTTATCTATACACAAACAAGAAAAGATACAGTATATATACTGTATATATTTAATTAATTGTATTAAAGCATCTACCCTAAGCAGATAAAGCAAACCTCAATTCGTGCATGTATGTATGTATTTTAATTACTATTTCTCACATTGTACAGTATTGTGAGGCTCAACAGTTTATTATCACAGTTTATTATCTCACCTTCTTAAGTTGGCTAACTTCCCGAGCCACTGTTCTGACAGTGGCTGTGATGCAGATGGAGCCGGAGCAGATGAGTTTATGGTGGAGGTCGTGACCTCAGAGCTTGTAGGCTTTATGCCAGTGCGTTCTCTCGCAGACAGGCCACACACCTTGTCCACCTGTGGGAGCACAAAGCAGACACACACTTGTTAAAAAAGGCTAAAAAAAATCCAAAGGGTGGAGACTGTGGCTTCCATAAACCAAATAATAAACACACCTGCACATCTGAATACATATAAACATGGACACACAGATGCCCACAGTTTAAAGGATACAGTTCTATTAAATGATTTTAAATAAAGTAAAATGAACTATGTAAAGTAATTCATAACAATGAGGGTTTGAGGTAACAATAAAAAGAAAATGTGTGATGAGTGAATTACTGCCAGAGGGCTGACAGTAAATGCAGAACATTCCACTACCTCATGGAGGTAAAAGCACATGCATTCAGTTAGCAATAATAGCTCACATCTCCAGTGGCCTATTACATGCAGCAGGGACGAAGAGGAGATAGAGGGTTGTGAATAAAAGAGTGTGGGCTTCCAACCAACAGGCAAAATCAATGACATCTCATTGGCTTAAAGCCTCTGGGCTGTGTTATTAAGTGGCCCTCAATTAACCAGTCTGTGTAATGGATTTTGCACAGTGGACACAGAAAACTAATGTCTGATCAATGTGTACTTACTTCTTTGTCTAACGGGAAACAGTTGACCTGTTTCTTTTACAGAAAAAAAAAATATAATAATGCCATGGTTGCATTCTTCTTAGTACACAGTAATTGTTCAGTATAGTGGTCTCAACATTTAGTCTCTTTCATTTCAGAGTCACTTTATATGTAAACAGTTTTTGAGAAAAAGCCTTTACTTTCTGTAGCTACAACTTAATATGGGTTATTAATTAATTGTTGCTCTGGTTAAATAAATAAATTACATACTGACTGGAACAAGAAAGCATGTTCAATAAACAATTGTTGGTGTGTCTATACTGCACTTTAACCAGTTACAAATTGTCTTTAAACCTTTTAAAATATCCTTCAATTGCTGGCAAGATTTATCCACCACATAAATGGAGTTAATTGGAGGTTTTTACACATTTAGCGGGCCAGGCTCAATGCTTTCTAACCACATACCTTCATTTGGGTCTTTACGGCAATGTTAGCCTTTACTGCATTGCTTCTGTACTACTCCATCTACACTCCACTCAGGTCTTAAATCCTCTTTTAAGGCAGACGTTGGGCACGGGAAGGTAGTTTTATTGCATTAACCTTAACTCCCTCTGGACACATAAAACATGCTCACATGTGGTGGAGCAGCCACAGCACGTGCACCAGCTAGATCCACATGCTAACGTGTAACACACACCACATTGTTGCAGCGATAAAAGATAGAACGGAGCAACTGTTTTGGCCATAACCCAAATCAACACCTTGAGCCAAATTATGTTTGCATGTGGCGAAACATTCTCAGCTTAATTACTCCAAGTCTAACAAGTTTGAACTCCACAAATGACATTAATATATTTTAAAGTTTATCATTAATTCCTATTCAGTTGATTTCAAAGGGAGGGTGTTTATGTGTAGTGAATAGAGTGAACCAATAAAGCCTAGTTAGAAAAGGAATAAAAGTGTAACCGTAAAGCCAGTGTTTTATATCACCATCATGGAAGCATGGCTCTTACTCAGAATTGCATAGGCTTAGAACCACAAATATTACTTGTCACAAGAAGCATTCCTGAGATTCACAGCATATATTTGAGACGGCATACACAGTAACCCCATGACATCATGTCCAGACATTGGTGTCTGGGAGGTCTAAATCGTTTTGTTTTTTTTGTAGCAATAAAAAATGGGGAAAAGGCAGACAACTTTTTCAAGAGGCCAAGTAAAGTTTTATCCCAGTGTCATTTTTCACCTGCCTTTGTATGACACTGCACTATTCACTAAGACAAAAATGTAAACATGATGGTAATATATGAACGTCAAGAAAGGGTCAGTCACAGTTCTGTTTGCACTATCGCCTTTTCGTTGTAGAAAACTTCAAAATAGTTCAATCGAGTTTGCAAATAGATCAGTCTATTTAAGAGAAAAAGCCAATGATGAAGAAAGCTCATTATGGACAAATGAACACATGCCTCATTGGTTGGATCTTTTGACCCAATAATCCCATCGGCCAATCAGATGACAGGTTGAATTACAACACAGACCAGTACATGGCTTTAAATCAATTATCTCCTGACCTGATGATGGCGTGAGAATGAAAATCCCATTTGGTTACAGCGTCTGTGTGTGTGCACCTGTTTGTTCTTGTTATACCTTCACAATTTCAGCTATTTTGTTGCATTCCTTATGTGATAGCCTGAGGACAGAGGCTGATGGGGTGGGAAAATGAGCTGGATGCATGTTCTCAGTGTGGGATGGCTTTGGGGAAACACACAAGCACGTAGTGTATGTTAGCGAAGCAATAAAAAAAAAGCACAGCATTTTTACAACTACATAACACATTTTAGACATTGATGCTGAAAGGGGAGACACGAATGACTGCATGTCTAAATCATTTACCTTATGTGGTCATAGCTTCATACTGATATGATATGTGTGTGTCACCGCACATATCCTGAGTGCAAAAAGAGCCCACAAGAGACTAATGTCTGAGTGAGCCCAGCCTAGGGCCATCCCTCTTCTCAGGGAGTATTGGCTTACAGATAGCAGTGGTGGTCTTGTCTTCCAAGTTTATTTATCAAGGGATTACCCAGAAAAGCCAAGGGAACTCAGCCCCCCTCTCAACACAAGTGCACAGCATTCTGGGATGGATAGGGCTTGTTCTGACAATGAAGGCCTAACTTTTTTTTTCTTTGTTTGTCCTAAACAGACACAAAAACAGCATAAAGAAGCAGTTGAATACATAAAAAGCCCAAAACAATAACTATGTTTGAACAGAGCAGAGAGCAGAGTAAAAGTTTTAACAAATATACACGGGGATTTTCATTGGAACATAAGCTTTTAGAAATGCAAACCAGATTTGGAGTACAACATGAGCCATTTTCATTCAGCTTGCAGTCAATGTCAAGTATATTAACCAAACATGAATGTAATTTTGTACTGCTGTATTGCATCTGTTTACAAGTGCCATAAAATGCAGACTTAAGAGTGTGACTAGTCATCTACCGACAATGGGCACAATGCCAGTGATCCATATCCTGCTCGGCTGCACCACACTGAAAGTTTTTCTGATTCTTTAGCAGCATACTTCATTTTAATGTTTTCTTTCATGAAAACCCAGAGTCTCAATTGCATTTTAAATGACTGCTGTTTGCTGTTGAGAAGCATAATTATTCTGTTGAAACACTTACCAATTTTCATCTCTCAACCTTTCCAACTGCAAAAGGATTTGCAGTTTTCTTTTCACTCCCCACAGTCTTTATCACAAAATTCATCTCTCATATACAATTTTATTAGTATTTCAGTGGTCAGTGATAAGAAGAAACACTGGAATGAATGCATTTAACAAGACTGGGAGTTTTGTGGTGGAGACCTCGGGGTTAAGGATGGAGGCTTGTGATTGGAAAATTGCCAGTTTAAACCCTGAACCATCTGGGAAAGTCTAGGTGGTTTAAGGAAATAAAAAAGTCTCTTGTGGCTATGTTTTCAATTAACAGAGAGGGATGCAAGCTTGTTAGTTTTTATCAAACCATTATATCGTCAAGACAGCAGACAAGAGAAGTCTTTTGCTCACTACTAAGTGGGACAGTCAGACAGGCAGCTGGTAGAGTTACACGCCACATGACTGAGTCTGTAGGAGCTATTTACAATTAAATGGTTCTGGGTGGAGTGCCAGACAATCTGCAATGAATCTGCAACTGTTACCTTATGGTTATTTTGTTTATGGATGTTGCATAATGGTAAAAATGATATGCATTTTAGGAATATGGTAAATGGTAAATGGTGTGCATTTATATGGCGCTTTTTTGTGGCCTTCTCAGGCACTTAAAGCTCTTTACATTATGCTTACATTCACACACATTCACCTGGGAACTAAAACAATGGTTTAATGTTATTGCTAATAGAATCTTACCCTGGCAGCAGCACGATAAACATATAGACATATCCTGTGTTAGCTCTGGAATGCAAGATTTCTTCATCTTTATTGCTACTATCATACACCCCATCACCTGGGGTGTATGATACCACCATGGAAAATACACCTTTTATGTGGCTTTTAAAACCAATTATCCATGGATGTAATTAAAGTTGCCAAAATTCACTAAAATGATCCTACTGTTCCAGAGGATGTTCTTCAAAACTTGTTGCATATCTTGTGGATACTCTATAATCTAACAAACATGGTACCGGCCACTCCCCTGACAGTCCAGTTATACAGAGTGCGCCCTCTACTGGCTAAAAGTTAAGAAAAGCTGCTTTGAACAAATGGTTGTGTGGTCAGTGATTTATCTGAGACATAAACATTCAAGAAAATAGAAATATCAGACCAACTAAGATTGACAATATTAATTTTAACACAGTTCTTTTAACACATTTTTTTGTCTAAAACACGGTTTAGTGAGCAAGAAACACAAGCAGCCAGTCTTGATCTATACAAGGTATTCTTTAGATGATTAAGTGTTGTAGTTTTAAGCCAAAGTCATAGTCTTCTCCAGAACAAATATTCACAGTATTTTAGAGTGCACGGGCCACCATTCATGTCTTACTGTGACAGATTTCCATTGGGCCTCTCGCAGAAAGCCCTGACTAAATCAACATGATTTATGGTCTCACATTTCTTTGGCCTGTCCTGAGCACTACCTTTTAGATCAGTTTTTCAAGCCTTTTGTGTTCATCTACTGAGTGCTCATCTGCAGTCCGTATCCGTCAGCCACCCGCCCCATCATGTCTCCTCTTATGTGAGTGATGTCAGCGCTAATTAAAGAGAGACTCAGTGCCTCATATATCACTGGGAAAGTCCTAACGCATCCAATGAGAATAAGCACACAGTGTGTCTCTCCACATTGAGGCATGTTTATCCCAATTAAATCACTCACAGATGATCAAAAATTTAAACGCTGTTGACTTACTTCAAATTGGAGTATGGGCGTTCCTTTTGTGTTTGTTTACAACTCATCTCAATTAAATGTGACAAATGTCTCAGAGAGTTCAAGTGGTGATGAACCACAGAGGAAAAAAAAATTATATGAGAGGGTCAAGTGAGTTCATGACATCTGTGTCTGGGATGCTGGAACATACATGCACAACCCAAATAAGCATGTGGCCACTGGAGGAACTTTGACCGTCCATGTGTCCATTTTTAAGTCTTTCAATGAAGCAGCAACAAGTATTAAAATCATAACACAGATGCGGTGGGCGTTCCTAAAGCCCCAGTCTTTGTTCCAACGCTTAACATTTGGCTGAAGCTATAGAATAAAATGCATCCATGTACGTAAAATATTAATTATTAAAGATTTAGTTTGACCACTGCAGAGCAACTTAAGCTGTCATCCAAAACAATTCTTTGTGATTTTACCAAAAGAAAAAGTTGGTAGTATGGATAGTCAAAAGCCAAAAAGTAATCCTGCGACTAACTGCCATTGTCCGTGCTGCACCTAACCTCTGACCCATGACCCCTGACCCAACAAAGAGGAAGAAGATAAATGAATGAATTTATAGCCACACAGTCCTTTTAAAAAATAATAGCCATTAGCCAGCCTCAATTAAATGTACGCACTGGAGATGCACATTTTAGACATTTTCTTTAAGGATAGAATTCCTTAACAATCAATAATTGATTAATCATTACCCACCTGCATAACATCACCAAATTTTTACCTTTTATAAAAATGAATGAATCGAGTAATTAGGTTTCAAACATGAATCATTAACAACAAATAAGTAGCTGCAAACTGTAGTGAGATTATCACCTTTTTTGTTTAGTCTATTATTAAGCTATTGCTCAGTAAATTTTTTATTTAATGCCGTTAACTCTGCCTGTTCACGAAGATGCACCAGCCTGCTTTTTAGGCACCACCTGGCGCTACAAAGGCCCTTCCACCACTCTTTCGAAAGACATACAATCAGTGTTTTGTTGCTTTCCTTTAGTGGTTACTTTTAGTTTAATTCCAATGAACTTTAATTTATATTACCTTCGCTGTGTCTTTGATGCGTAAAATAGACCCTCCAGACGTAACAGAAATGAAAGAGCACACTCTGCAGAAACCGATGCAGGTTACAGTAAACAGTAATGGAGTTGTAGTCAAAAAGCATTTCGTAGGAAACAAAAACAATACAACCATCACAATAAACCACATCAACACAGTTGTTGAGATCTATTCCTGTGTCAGTGTCTATTCCTCACTTTCATTTATATTTACATTTTTTCATTTAGCAGACGCTTTTATCCAAAGCGACTTACATTGTTCTTTAGTAATTACCAGCATTACAGCTGGTGCACGGCAGTAGCTCAGTGGGTAGAGCGGTCAAGACAATCTTAAGTAGATAATAATCAACAAAAAGTGTCTTAATTTAAATAGGGAACACACTCAAGCTTTGTTTTATTGTTAATAACTGAACTGTACAACATATTGATTAATTAGTTACTAACATTTTTAATCGGTTAAGTTCTTAATATAATAATGAAGGTCCCCAGTATTCAATACAGAATGACATCATTTTAAAACACAACTTTGAACAGAAATTCTTCTCTTTTACAACACTGTTTAAAAAGCTTTTTACGTATTGTTATAAGTATAATTACAGCCAAATAGTCAACGTATGTCTTTCTGTAATCTCATTTGCGTATTTAGGAATTGAAAGGTGACAACATTGAAAGGTGACAACAACTACCCAAATGACCAATGACCAAAAGTTTACATAGCCCAGTTCTTAATACCGTGTATTGCCACCTTTAACATCAATGACAGCTTGAAGCCTTTTGTGGTAGTTGTGGATGAGGCTCTTTATTTTCTCAGATGGTAAAGCTGCTCATTTGCTCATTCTTCTTTCTGTAATGTCCAGATGTTTTGAGGCTTGTCTCTGTGCTGTTGTGGATGCTTTGTGGCATTTGTGTAGTAATGGCTTTCTTCTGGCAACTCAACCATGCAGGCCATTTTTCTTCAAGTGCCTCCTTATTGTGCATCTTGAAACAACCACAACCTGTATTTTAGCTGAAGTTATTTGTGGGTTTTTCTTTGCATCCAGAACACTTTTCCTGGCAGTTGCGGCTGAAACTTTTGTTGACCTTTTCAGTTTTCACTTCTTAATTAGAGTTTGAACACTGCTAACAATTCTCAATTCCTTGGATATCTTTTGATATCCCAATCCTGTTTTATACAGTTCAATTACCTTTTCCCACAGATCTTTTGACAGTTATTTTGCTTTCCCCAAGACTCAGAATACAGATACTACAGTGCAGCACTGGATTAAAGATGCAAGGGTCTGTCAGGAGCCCAGAAACTCACTGACCTCACTTTTATACACACTGATTACAAGTAAACACATCTCAGTTGAGGATAGTTACCTTTAGCAGCCATTCAAACCTGTTTGTGTAACTTGTGTGCATGTAATCAGGACAAAATCACCAGGATATGTAAACTTTTGATCAGGGTCATTGGGTAGTTTCTGTTGTCATTATGATTTAAAAAGAGTAAACACAGTTGTTTGACAATAAATGCCTTCACCCAACCACAATGTGTTTACATTTATATTCTCTAAAAAAATAGCCAGAAAGTCACAAACTCTGCCAGGGTATGTAAACTTATGAGCACAACTGTATAAAGTATATACACATACATCTTTACGTGAGTCATACTGCTAATATTTCATCTACATACTGAAGAAAATGAATTATTATCAGCAACTTAATGAAAAACTGTAAGCAAAAGAAAGATAAGTAGCAGAAAGTAAGCAAAAAAGATGTGTGTTTAAATAAATAAAAAGAGCCAGCATCATTAGCTAATGGACAGCTCAGTAAATTAATCAGTCAGCACAGAGGCTGCAATGATGGCCAAACCCACGTAACTTTAAAACACAGGCTCCATCAGAACACTGCCTAGAGCCAAATCTGCAATGGCTGCCCTTTAGTAACACATAAAAATAAACATTTCCAGAATTAATTGTTCTAAAGCTCGAACTACACTCTTCTTTAAAAATGTTCCTCAAGATTATACACATTTTAAAGGAAAGCACATGTTGATTATAATAAGATGATAGCGCATTGTGAAAATCAAAGTTTACAAAGAAAGTAAATAATTTTCACACCAATGTGGTTTATTATAAGAAGCATCGTTCGTCAGTATAACTCTATGCTGCCTATGGAGGTGCCACCACCAAGAATGGAAACCCACTGGTCTTGTTTCCATTATCCAAAGGCCCAGGCTGCTATTATCATTCCTCCGTAAGACTGTAATGAGAAGCTGGGGTAAAACCAACAAGAGGATAAGGTAGACCCACATATAAACTGCTGTAATCTGGACCACTGTGAGTATTTTCATAAGGACACTGTTGATAGCTCATTAAGAAACTCAACCAATATCTTATGCAAGTATAATACATAAAGTCACCACCCCAACCGGGTCATATGAGCCATATCATTTTTACAGCCATGTCAATAAACAGCCATACATGGCCTCTTAACACAAGCACAGACTTAATGGGGGAACTGAACTGAGCTGACTGAACCTGAGAAAACTTTGCAAACCACTGGAGGCAACTTTTACTCTAGGGCCTAATAAGACACACCACTTTTACTGTATATTTTCCAGTTTTAACCTAATTGTGTCTACTCAACATAATCCAGCCCCCCCAAATTTCCATAAGCACTTCCCTTTGGCTGCCGTTCACGCTCCATCTCAA
This sequence comes from Neodontobutis hainanensis, assembly GCA_024349245.1. Classification (NCBI taxonomy): domain Eukaryota; kingdom Metazoa; phylum Chordata; class Actinopteri; order Gobiiformes; family Odontobutidae; genus Neodontobutis; species Neodontobutis hainanensis. The sequence goes on from JALDNG010000052.1 coordinate 1,172,803, forward strand.
AAAGAGCAGGAATGTGTTGAAACAGACTGTCCACAAAGCTATCAATAGGTGCCTTTCAGCCACTCGCTCCATGCATGTATTGTCACAGGGTGGGCTGCCCATCTATGCTCCTTATGGGACTTCTAAAAACCTGATACCTGTGCACACCATGTTGTGACCAGGGGCCAACCCTATGACGTACAGCAGCATATAGTGCCTGTCTGTGTATTCTACAGCAAGCCAAGTTAGACCCAGAACTACCACAGAATGGTCTGGGATAGCATCCCAGTATAAAACCACACAGTCACAAAAAATTCTTTAATAACAACCATATATTATTCTGAATCAGCAAAAAAGAGAAAAAATAACATGACTTTTTATGCTTGATTCAACACTTTGGAAACCAGTGTGCTATTTACTTGGTATGATAAAATATGAAAATTATACATATAAGGTAGACATAAACATTACACATTAAAAATGTGTAACAGAGGACATTATAAGCTGAAACATAAATGTCAAGCCTTCTTCAAGCCTTCTAGCAAATGCTCATATCACCATCAATGAGGGTAAAAGGAAGTGACAACGATTCTGCTTAAAGCTTTTAGTTTTAAGACATCACTTCGGATGGTAATTTACTTGGACTAGTCAGTAGTCACCTAAGTATATGTCATTAGTATAATAGTCAATAATGACTGTAACGCTAACTACAAGCATATGAGATCCATTTCACGTTTCCATTTTAAGAGTGTGGCTATAAATATCCGCACAAGGCAATAATTAATTAATCACAACAAAAGTACATCAAAGCCTTGCCCTTCAACAAAATAGCTGAGTTTAACTTTAATCCACTAATGCTTGAGCAGTGCAGGCTCCACAATGGTGTTTTAAGTGTCGTGTTTTTAAGTTCTGGGAAAAGGTCCAAGGGGTGCACAAGTGATCCCATTACCTGTATGAGAAAATGACTGACCCCAGAACTTGGAGTGCACTACTTCCATACACACTGGACAGTGATTCAAGTTAAGACAGAAATGCTAAATCCTGTCTCTCATAATGGCTTTCAGTAAACACTTCTCTGCTGTCCTGTCTAACAATTATTTTAATATTCATCTACAAGTGCTTAATAACATCTTCAACCTCATGCACCTCTATACTGTACAGTTCTCTTCAAACCAGAATGTTGTGAGACTGTAATACATTTATAAAGATTAGGTAAAGTACAGTTTGGCAGTCATTCATGAAACGTATAACCGCATAAAACTTTAGACATGTGGTAGTACTCAAAGCATGAAAATGCACTCATTCCACATTATATCCCTTTTCCAGCAAATATGTAAATTTTCCCTGCAGTGAAAACCTAAAGACATTTAGCTGCCTTGTCATTCTAGAAAACAATTTTGTTCTGTTGACTGTAGTTTGTAGGATAAACATTAGCTCTTAATAGTTTCAATGCTAACGTTAATGTACTGTGCAGTGTTCTTTGTTGCAATGCTGGAAAAAATAGCTCGTATCCCACAAGCAGCCTGGAAAACCTTTCCAATCAATACACTAACACAGCCAAAGAACATATTTAAAACAAATATCTCAAAGCAGCTTTTGAAGTTTTTGTGTGTTATTAAATCTAGTGCACTATGTTCAGTGTGTACTCACGGTGGGTGTGATGACTGGACCATGAAGATGTGCGTAATGCAGAGCCTCATTGACCTTCCCTCTGATCCCCAGGAGGGCTAGCTCCGTGCTGTGCTGAGCGGCCATGGCATGGGTTAGCTGCTCCAACAAAGTAGTGTATCTTCTCCATGACTGGTCCAGCTCCGAAACACTGGCCAGGCAGCCGCGCATTATGTTGAGACAATAGCCATAACAAGGCTTGATAAGTGTCAGGCCTCTGCAGTGGGAGCAGAACACCATCTTAACTAAACCCTTCAAACACTCTTTGCTTAGGCTGATGTGTCCAGTGGCATTCATCACCTCCAGACCTTCTGCCAGGGCCAAACCAAGTTGTCTCCCAGTGCCTAGAGCTCCAGCCAGCTCCTGGGCCATGACTGCTGGGTGAGAGCCAAAAGGGTTGACGTCCTGCCTGATCATTCTCAGACAGTCGCCCATTTCACTCCACACCAGGTCTTTGTCCATTCCTGGGTTGATTAGCTGAGTATAGACAAGGGGGAACAAGTTGTTGAAAAATTGGTGAACGGCTGCTTCCACTGAGACGTTGGCCCCACGTAGATATAGAGACAGAGAGGAGTAGAGCTGGTTTACATGGGGCAGTGCATGGCGGGACAGAGATGAGTACGTTCCTTCTAGCAGAGAACTCAGGTCCCCTTGTGAGAATGACAAAAGGTACTGGAACATGTCTGAAAGTAGAACAAAAGGAAAATCACAGAGTTGAGACATTATGAAAACAATTTATCATGGAGGTATTCCGCTAGTGAGCACAATTGCCGAATATTTTTCCTCTAAAATAGTCTAATTAAAAAACAAAAATCCACATGCTGGCTCATTAGCTATGGATTAAGTTCAAAATAATGTCATGTCTCACTAAATTTGAATGATTAAGAAGGCTGCAGGACAGAGTGAACAGGGCTGAAGAAACAAAACACATCAAAGATTTTACTCAAAAATCATTCTGCAAAGACCAAACCACATTTACTTGGCAAAAATGCCATTTTTTAGATCCTACATTTGTGTCCACCCATCTTGACCTTTTTAACAACACACAGACTGAGTACACACTACACACTACAAATTTCCTGCCATAGCAATCAATGATGCCAGTGTGGACGCTTTGTCACTGCTGGTTAATCAAGGTACAAGAAAAACAGACGACCTAGCAGTGCACCAGACATTCCTGCTTAACAAGAAATATTACAGAATTTCCTTCCTTTTATTAAAAAATACTGTTTAACATAGTAAGAATAATACACCTTTTCTTAAGTGAGAAACTACTACAGCTCACTAATTTGTTCAATCCTACTGTATTATCAGGCAAATTTTTCAGCAGCTTTCAGCAGTTCTGGGCTGATTTCACTTTTGGAACTGTTCATTAATAGTAGCCTCATGTATGTGTGTTTGTGTATGCTGTCCTGGACACAAACCTCTCCTCTTAGCTGTGATGTCAGCCAAAAAGCATGCCACAACATGAAGGAGCAGTAGCAACTGTACAGAAATTGAAACTGGAGAAGGTGGGTGTACCCCCCACTATTCATTACCTACTGTGTATGGCTTCTCCATATGAAACAGAGCTGACTGAATTAAAATGTAAGTTTCACGCTATTGTATCTTTCGTCATCATTTTATTATTAGTACTTTATGATCACATACATCCACTGACAACTTGACATTAGACAGATATTTAAGCCCACAGATATGTTCACTGTGCGTGTGTCTGTGTGTGCCCCTCCCAACTAAGCGGCCGAAGAATAACAACAGTCATGTCCTTCTCAACAGCTGCACTAATATGACCGCTGTCTGTGACACATGGACTCCCCACAGCCCAGTACAAGGCATGGCTGATTGTTAATGCACCCGAAAACATTGTAATGATAGAAGCAGCACCCTGATGGATCATTTAGATGTAGCCTATAAAGCATTTTTAAATGGGTTTTGAAGGGTATGAGTTACCGTCTGGCTGTAGTCATCTGACAGTAGACAGAAAGACACGAGGAGCATGTTCCAAGTTAGATTTTTTGCAGTGCTCAGTCAGTGACACTGCCACAGGTCACAGGCAGAAGCCACAAGAGCTGACACCTGAGACGTACTCACTCAGGGGTTTATAGCATGACATAGTGTGATATTAAATGAACCCTACAACAAATATGTAATATTACGATGGAGCAAAAACTTCTCCTAGGAGTTAATCCTACTAGCCAATGTCAGATGCACTGCAACTGATTCAAGCCTTAAGGCAAACCTGATCAAAATGCTTAGCTTCAGGGAACAAACATAAAGCATAAAAAGAGGAAAGTGCAACTATTAGTGGCAAAGCAAAAAGCCTACTCAAATAGAAAAAATAAACTACTGTATAAGTACATTCAACCTTCTGACTATGCACCCACATCTGGATTCATTTGGCCTCTGGGTTCACAGCACATCCCTGTGTCTCCATTGCTATAATTTCAAACATATCTTTCGTTAAACATATGCTTCTGTTTGCCTAATGTTTAAGTAGTAAATTTTGAGGACATTTCAAATTACACTACTGTGTTTTTCTGCCTCAATCGCTTTAACCAAACAGACCTCTGTTTAGAAAAACTGTTATTCAAAAACACACATTACTACAACTTCAAATTTCATATGAACTTTTATTGAGTACCATCTTTAATGAATAACTTTATAAAACTGCTTATTGATTTTAATTGTATTATTGCATGTTCTAATTATGTTTTAATATTGAAGAATAATGGTTCTTCTTTGTCATGGAGTTGGAACAAAAGATGTAGTAGATCCATTCATAGATTTTAACTACCAGTGAGTGATGATTAGATTTGATTGTTTGGTTTTAACCACTGAGCCCGGATCTGCCTGTGACCACACTCCATTCAGACACATGCAGTAGTAGTTGGTGGCTATCATTAGCTTGTCATAGGCTTCCATCAGTAAACCTTTAGGGAATGATGTCTGGGAGGACTGCGCATCTTGGTATGAGGAATAATAGTCAAGTTTGTTGTAGTAGGATAAAAGAAAAGTGCCACAAGGTATTTTGGCCAAGTTCTTTCTAGATGAGTAGATTAGAAGGCCTTCCTGCTTTTAGATTCACTCTACACTACGGGTGAACAACAGCCAGCAGTTTATGAACAAAATATGCAAGTTAGATGTATGCTTAAGTTCATGTTTTCTGAAGTCACATATACCTAGATATTACTCTATAATGGACAGTTAACAGTGTATGGTATTTTTTTTTCATTACTGCGGGTCAACCTGTCATAGAAAGATGACGCTGGTGACTTCCATCGGTTGTGTGAGCTTACAGAGGTGTAATCGCATACATGTCTCTGCTATGGCATGCTTGGTGATGCAGTAATATTGCGATAATGAGGTTGGAGACACTGTTCTCATACCATAAAGCTGTAAGCCATTCCTATCTTGGCAATCATTCCGGCCTAGGCCTGACCAACCATCTTCTAAGGCAAAAGCATTTAATCCTGCCACAGGCTTGGGTTTCACTCAGGTCACCACACAGATATGTGACACAGTGACACGTGTGGAGATTACATATCCTCGTTTTAATTAGTAGCAATACTGTACAGAAAGCTATATCCCACTCAGCACTGCTCATCTTAGGTTACAGGGGGAAGCTGCATTGTCATACAATCCCCCATCTTTAACATGTGAGCAAACCGTTTAATGATAATAAACGATTAAGGAATTAATGACTCATCATGAGTCATCTGTCAGAAAACAGAAAAGGTGCTTAGGAAAAAGGAGCAGCTAAAACAATAACCCCTCAGAACCTTCAGAAACCCAAGGGCACTTCCAAATCTAAATGTCTTCCCTTAATTCTGATCTTTCTGTCCTAGCAGAGATCTAACAGGTGCAATAATGTGTTCATATCTGAGAACAGGAGGTGGCAGATGACATGGAGGAGAATTGAGGGAGCCTCCTATCTCTCCATCAACATTTATTCCTTCATAAATTTTTTACCTCTTAGTCCCGTTAGAGGTCACGAGTGACTTGAGCCTATCCCAGCAACTTTCGGCCTTAGGCGGGGTACACCCTGGACAATGTCTAGTTTATTCGCATGGCTGTCCATCAACATTCCTTTAATTAAAAATACGGTGCCACTATATCAGAACTCCTAAACATAAACAATTCCACAGATGCCAAAGGAAGCACTGGGGCACTGCACTCTAAAGTAGTGGGTGGTGGGGAGGTTAGATGGAAATTGGGCCTGTGGATCATTGCTCTCTGGTATGGTCAGGGTAGAGAAACATAATCGAAGGCAGGGGGATGAGCAAATGCGAGAGGGACTGGAGCAAAGGAGACATGGTGCAAGGGGTGAGGGGCTTGGGGAGGGGGTTCATGCCATAAAGGGGAAATATGGGAGCTAGCTTTTGCAGCGCACTGTTGACAGAATGATGGACAGCGCCTCTGGTCTGGCGCTTTGACGCAGCACAGGCCTAAAGTGACCCTCACCACCCGCCCTTTCTCTTTTGTTGATTAGTACATAAATCATTGTGTCTTTTGTAGTGTAGTATCATCAACTATAACACAACATGATGTAATATTATCTGACAGCATAAATGCAAATATGTTAAAGGCTCACAATGCACTTGCAGCCAAAGATACAGTATAGGGACAATCACTGACCCTTCATGTCCCACTGATGCTGGAGAAGACTTATTGCATCCATAATTGGAGGTGGCCTGTGTCACATTGAGGCCCAAGTACCCAGCATCTCCTAAGTACAAAAAGGATCCAGCTTTTCATTTTTTTTCTTAGATGGTTAACAGAGGCATTACAAATTTGTTGTTTATGTTTGAAAATAAATAGTGAATATGTTAAATAAAATACAGATATACATATGCACACGTTAAACATTGCTACATTACACGCTCAAAATGAAAAGTAATTAAAACCTGCTTGAAGGATTACATTTTTTTTTTTTACTGCACAACACATGTTGGTTAAATGTGTTAATTTGCCCGCAAGAACAAAAAAATACAACTTAGAGGAAAAATGCAAGCTCACATAAGATTAACATGAACCAGACCCATTAAAACACACTTTGAGGTGTGAAAAGAAGTCAAGATGAAAGGGCTCCAATTAACAACAACTTTCATAACATGTGTTTTAACTTTATTCAATCAAGCTACAGCTCATTTATGGAATGCTTTGATAATGGGCAGAGAATTATAAGACCAAAGTGAAAAAAGTAGCTCAGAAAATATTCAAACAACTGGTTTGACAGTGGTTACATTTTGAACTCTGCTGGGTCTAATTTAAATCAGGCCCGACTTTATGTTGGCAGAGAATACAATAGCAGTCATTGCCATTATGGGTAATATACTTTATAATTTTTTGTCTTTTATTTTGCTGGGCGACAGCTAAATACCTGTGATATCGGTGACTTTAGCATACAGGGAGGGGAGGTTGGGATGGAGCACAAGGAGCCACTGAGGCAGCAAGGAAAAAAAGTAAAACAGTTCAACACAAAACATTACATTGAGTAAAAGTGAATTAAGGGATGATGAAGTGAGTTCATGTGAAATGGCCAGCTCCCTTCTAATTCAGGCACAAGAACAAGCATGAGTCACAACGGAGATCTTTAACAGAGATCGTAAGTTTGCGTTGAAGCCAAAAGGCAGGGCTCAGTCACTTCCCACAGTTGTCTCAATGACAAAGGCAGCCCAAAAGCCACTTTTCTTACCTTTCATATGTTATTAATGTACTGCTTTTGTCATTCATTAATCATTTGTGAGATAGAAAGACAACTCCTGCTAACTGCTTTGCATACAAACTTTCATCCAGACCTATTTGCACACAAGCCTTTACACACACACTCATATATTTTATGACTAGGATTAGTTTGGGAAAGACGTGTGCAGTAGAGTCAGAGTCAAACAGGACACAGGAAATAGCCAGGCCGAACAAATCAGCAGCATTAGTACAAATCCCTAAAGACCAATAGTGTTCCAGAAATGTCAGAATATCTTGAATAGAGAACAAGCCCCAAGAGCCTTTAGTCTGATTACAAAGGACCTTACTGGACATTACCCATAATGTGTTCTAGTCCAATTGACAGTCGAGATTGTTAACTACAAACTCTGTCCAGAACTTTCTGTCTGAGACGTTTTGGGAAGCAGACAGTTGGTTTTGTTATTTTAATGACACCTTGTATAGCTGAGACTTCATACATTTGTGATCCAGGTTATGTGTACCTCAAAACAGGTTAATGCAAGCATGTGATTGGACAAAGCTTGGCATCACAGGCTAAATGTTCTCATTTATTGAAATTCTTGATAATTAAGGCTAGTTGATGTCAACGGGTCTCATTTCTTTGGGGATTATTGAGATAGCAATGAGTTATTAGGTGATATAAACAGTTTTTCTTAAATTAAAAGCAAAAAGTTATGATCCTGTATGTTTTTTAGGATTTTTTTTATTGAAATGGAAGACAATTAGTCAGGAAAACTGAGGCTGTTTTGAAGCAGAAAAGTAGATGGGGGAAGTTAACAGCCTATAGAAGAATACTAAGTCATGGTTGGCTTGGAAGTGGGGGTAAGCTCCATTACACTTGGCTTCTTTTGGCTCCCCTTCAACACATAACTAAATGCCAAGCTCAGTTTTAATTTCTCTTTATTTCAATACACTTTTCTGGAGGTCCCTAAATTTAAATTTCCAGACAAATAGCCAGGAAAATTCACAGTTAGATTACATAAAGTGGGAAACCACTGACAGTGTGATTGACAGCCCCCTGCTTGCTGCTAGTTTTGAAGACTTACATTAAAATCTTGCTTACTGAGACAGTAGTTAATGTTTGTGGTTAACCACACACTCCAAACTCTAAACTTCATTAACTACTAATAATATTGTCCACACTTGTAGGACATTAAATATGCTAACTTTTAGAACCATGAACTTAAAAATGTCATCCAAACTTCTGTGACAATAATTTTAAGATTTGTCAAAGCTTAACTAAATGACACCAGACTTTATTAGTGTTTACCTCTTCACAGTCAATGGTTCAAGTTGCCTAACCCTGTGCCTTGGGTAATACACTTTCCAAGGACATAACAGGGAAATATCCAGTATAGAATCATTAATTCATGGAAAGCTATTTAGGAAATTACAACAGCAAAGGGTTCCTCTATACCTAGTCCGGGCTCTGCATTTCTGGTATACACACCAAATAATGCAGGTTATATGGGGCACAGCATCATCTGAGTCTTTTTAGAGACAAATGGAGTCAGCTAGGGTGAAATGTTGTCACCCATTTAACATGGACAATCTCACTTCAAAACTGTAAGACTGGCTGCATGGCGGGAGAAAGACTTTTGAATAATCTTCTGTATGCAGATGACCTAGTTGTAATGTCACAGTACTCTGCTGAGCTGCAACAGTTGCTTTGAGTCTGCTTCAACTATGGTGAGCAATATGATTTAAAGTTTAACACCAAAAAGAGTGTGGTTATATTGGTGAGGACAAAGGGTGACCTTAAGGTTGTGTTTCTTTCTATCTGGCTGGGCAGGAGTTATCTGGTGATTAAAGGTCAATTATCTCCATCTCATTATCTAGAGTAACCTCTGTTGACAATGATGAGATTCAGAGACAGTATTGTGAATTCCATGCACAAGTAATTATACTTGCTAGTAAATTTAGCATCTGTACTGATGACGCATAATAGCGTTGTTTAAAGCCTATTGCAGTCCACTGTGTACTGCCCACTTGTGGTGCAGGTACAATAAAGCTAAATCTAACAAGTTGCAGGTTGCATGCAATGATACACTGCGACTCTTACTCAAAGTCCCTAAGTGGACAAGTGCCAGTCAGCTTTCTGTGCAAAATCCTGTGCCCACTTTACATGAGCAGTGTCAGGTATACCTCTGCACTCTGGAGGCACTGGAGAAAGTGCTCATATGGACTTTAGATGTAAACTACAGTATTCTCTTGTTGTTGGTTGTTTTTGATGTCCATGTTGTATGTTTCTTTTTTTGTTTTTGCTTTTTTATATGGACCTTTTTTGGGTCTGAAATAAAGAAAGATTAATTTTTCATTGCTGCATCCCTAGCAGCATAAATCTAGCCTGGTGTAGCCATACCTACTTCCTTTCTGAGTCCTCTGTAGAATAGAAGGGTCATGTCTGTTTTGTACTGGCTGCTCGAGAAGGGTATGTCTGTACAACCAGAGGCTGCAGTTTCAGTACCGCAGTTCTGATTAGAGTCAAATTTGACTTAGCCACAACACCAGACGCTGACCCTAACCTTAACCATTAGTGTTTCTGGCCCTAACCTTAACCAGACACAGGAGGGCATGCAAATTCATGGGGCCTGTAAACTTGGGGGTGCTGTCACAAAAAAACATGGGTCCTAGAACTGCGGCCCTAGAACTGCGGCCCTAGAACTGTGGTCCTAGAACTGCGGTCCTAGAACTGTGGTCCTATAACTGCGGCCCTAGAACTGCGGCCCTAGAACTGTGGTCCTAGAACTGCGGCCCTAAAAACTCCGGCCCTAGAACTGTGGTCCTAGAACTGCGGTCCTAGAACTGTGGTCCTATAACTGCGGTCCTAGAACTGCGGCCATAAAAACTCCGGCCCTAGAACTGCGGTCTTGAAAGTTGCCTCCGGTTGTGCAGCAACATACTATTGGAGAGCTGCTCTGTGAAGGGCTCAGACTCCGCCCCTCCTGCTGTTAAGCTCACACTGAGCTCTGCAGCTACAGGAACGAGAGATGCCATTCGAGTGTAACTTTAGTGGTTATTCTCCAGAGAAAGTGAAGATATGTTGGCAATAGCTGTAGCTGATACTACAACATTGCAGAAAATCAGTGGCATCTTGGTTTTAGTTTCTCCACACTTTGCATGCACCCTCGCAAAAGTTACTTTTTTCTAAGCAGCCCGCAACTTTCATCTGATCCAGCTCCAGATGAACCCGCTGTTTAATGACAGTAGCCATGAGCGGACAACGTCTATTTCTACAGTAACCATGTTACACTGAGCTTAAGCAGGGTATACTGTGTTTAACGTGTAGATGACCTAGTCTGGTACACCAGACAGTAATCCTTTTTTAAAAACTAATTTTATCTGTCATCAGAAACTTATTTGAATAGAATAGGAAAAGAGTTAGTTGCGGCTGGCCAGGCTAGCAATGAGCTAGTCTGAAGATGGAAATATTACTAAATACTCCTAGCGCAACTCTGGACTACAACGCTCTCTATCTTCAGACAAAAGTTGTGTCTGTCTTTTTGATGGTTCCCCCATGACTGACGATGAAATAAAGGGTATGCCGTATTGGTTTAGTAAAAGCGCCAATTTGCACTGCAGAAGGTCGCTATGTTTATATTGAATTATCATGCATCTTGAGGTCATGAGAGACGCTTCAAACACATCACTACAACTCAATTAACAATTGTAAGGACTTAGAAAACTATTTATGAAAGTAAAAATGTTAGTACTATTTTCTTTTAAATACTTAGTTGCATTGGCCTTTATGTTAATTTAAACGGCTTACAATTTCCATATTAGGGCATCACTAATTGCTGCTAAAGGGCACAGAGAGACAACTTAAAATAAACAGAAGAGTGTTGTAAAGAACTACATTCTTTATCCACACCAAGCATCTGTTTAGCTTCCACTTCCCTTTGAAACCGCTACGCATACCAATACATCACACCTGACACTAACACTGTCACAACACCTGTGAACACTTGAAATGACCACCAGCCCTCCCACAAACACCGTTTTGTCCCTTTACTTACTTAGTCCAACTCGCTCTTGCACTTTCACACATCATGATTTAGATACAAAGCCAAGGTAATTAGTGAAGCTTCAATGTTACTTTATGACTTCCACTCTCTCCTTCCTCTGTTCCTTTTGTTCTCTCCCTATTTTCCCATTGAGTCTTCACCCTGTAGTTAACAGGGAAACGCAACCTATGTGTCATGTCTGCTCAGGAGATTCAAAAGGCGTTGTTAAAACACAACATACACCCTCTCATAGGCAATGTGGTCACTCCACTATTAGGTCCATAAACACGTTCGCTCCCCACCCTTTATGATTAAATGAGACGTGTAGGGATGAATTCCGGATATCCTCCCTAATTTGAGTATGAGCTCATGGTGCAGTGCAATATCATCTTGTGTCCAAGCGTCAGCCTCTAGAGCAATAACTCTGTCGGTCAAAACATCTGCAGAGAAAAATAAGTGCAGACATGGAGTGGGAGGAAGAGATGATGAAGTGAGAGGGGGCAGACTAAAAAGATCACAGACAAAGTGAGAGAAAAAGACCTTCCAGACAAATCCAGAGATTGCAATAAAGATACAAACCCCTAGTTTTGATGAAAGAATAAATCATCCAAGATGTTCATTATGTTGTTTTTGTCTTGCATCCTTGCATGCCACATATTCTAAGTGTACACGTACATACACTTTAGGCTACGGCTGTGAGCCACCCAGCACGATCTTGATTGTCAAAACAGATAAATAAATGGAGTTGCCAACAGGGATGACAGATAAAAATAAGGCTTTAGGCAAGATTATTGATCAAACAGACTCTCTACTCTCTCCAAAAAGCAATTGTGCTCGCTACATTTTTAAAGTGTAGAAAGATAATCACAGCAGTTTCATTAAGTCACTGTTGAATACCCAAGGGATTGTTAGTGGAGTACAGACAATCACAGGAAACAACAGTTTTTTATGCATGTCTGTCTAGTTAAAATTCTCTAAAGCCTAAACAACCAGGCACCTTCACACAAAGCTCCCTTAGGCTTTTGGCAAAAACGTTGACTTTACAATAAACTGTCTCTCGGGGAATCTGTCTATCAAGTTCTTGACTGTTGAAACACGAATCTTCTAATTATGTTGACTCAATGACTAAAATCTAAAGTCTCACACTTTGTTATCCTGTTTTCTTTTTACCACCAAAGTTTTAAATTAATGTTCAGGAGGTATTTAGGCCAATGGACTAATCATTTGTGAGGACAGTTTTGTGGTCTGAAGTGGTCCTGGTGATTGGCACTAGTGGCAAATATTGTCTGCACACATGTTGTTATCAGACAGATACACAATTATTAGGATGCATACAACATGCTCCAACACTGACATTCAACCCCGTCTCACACAAACAAGTATTACGCTCTGTGTCCACAGTGGCCCTCATTTGCTCTCTAGAACTCTGTATGTACTAGCCTCTCCACAGAGCTGTGAGAGTGTCCTGCTCACACACACCGCAAGCTGAAGGGAAAATACATGCAGGGGTCCTCTCTTTCTGTGTTTCTTGGGGCCACATTGTTGTGGTGGGCAGTTTCAGTTCATCACAGACTTGCCTACTCACTCATTCAATCACTTACAACCTTTCCTGTAAGTGCTGGCTTCATGTGAGGCACCATTAGAGTCAGAGTCAACCCCTTGTTAGAAATTACTCTAAGAGTGTTAACTGTAAAAGATTTGCAAATTAGAAGCAATGAAATGTAAAATTAAAAAGACATTAGAGACATTAAAGACATTCTAAGAAGACCAAAAGCCCTATAGAAAGCTTTGTAAATTAAGATAAATTAATTGTTTAAATTCAGCATCATAAATTATATGATCATTCTAATATCATATTGTTATGAATAAGGGTGTTTTTGTGATCTGAGCCTATGGGTCATACTCATGACATGACAACTCCCACACATGACAAAGCACAGTAGGGCCTTTCGGGCTGTCAAAACAAAGGCAAGCCAGTGAAAACATAAACACAAAGAGACTTGCAACTCTCACACACAGTTTGTTTCCAGGTATACCCCAAAAGGCAAATTGGAATTTTCATATTAATAATAAAAATAAACAGTGCAATGAGACAATAGAATGAATATAATTATAGGAGCTTGAAGAAAGAAAACAATTTTTATGGTAAAAGCCTACATAACAGTACTGGAGCATCAGTCAAAACCATACTCTATATGCTAAGAGCATTTGCTACCACACAATCTACTCTCGGCACTTGGGCAGCACAGACCTTAGAAGGCCTTGCGATAGTTAGATCATCATATCCTTGTTCTATTGTTATTCCATTGTTATTTTCCATCTTGGCCTTTTCTGGACATGTGTACTTTCATCCTTTGGACAGGCCCAGACATGAGGTAAGAAGGGAAAGATTGCAATGAAGATGAAATGGTTGCATACCATACACACTTGTCAAATATGGTGTGCTATCAAAGCACTTGACAGTTTATGTTTAGATTACATTTTCGTGTAGTGCCTGAAATAATCCATCTTTCAAGATATTATTGTATGCCAAGGTCACTACTGTTTCTTTTTGTTTTTTTAAAGTAACAAAAAATTATTGTCAATAACCCTGCAGGGTTTTGCTAAAGGTTTTTACTGGATAAGTTAGTTTGTTTTGTACATTTTGTACATTTAAGACCATAGAAATTACATAGAAATTATAACTGGACATTACAAAAATCACAAATCAAAATACAACAACTGCAATTACAATCAAATGGAACACGTTTAACTTTGTGGTAAAGGCCTGTATGTTGCACACTCTTTTCCTCATGCCTATATTGTTTTGTTCCTGCACAGTCCAAGGAAGAAATTTGTGAGGGATAGCAAAAAACGCCCATTTTCTGAACTGCAGCCGTGCCTGCTTGCCAGCCACCATGACCTTAGCGAACTCAAATACCTTTTTTACCATAAACATTCTATAAAAGATAGACTATTATGCCTTATTGCTGGTTAGATTTTGATTCAAGCAGAGGGCAAAAGTTTAGCTGTCAATATAAAACTCAGTTTGTGTGTTCGTATGTGATCCAGCCCGAGCTGTCCTCACACTTACCCTGGAAAGCGCCGGCATGGACAGAGATGAGGTGTTCAAGCTCATAGCTGTAAGACTGGATGTTGTGGATTGTCTCTCGTTTTACAGCAAACTGGTAGCTCTCCTCCATCTTACGGGTGCAGCATGATAGACCCTGGTGCTTGCAGACCAACAAATCCACATCTATAAAATGAAAACTTGATTAGCTGCATAACTGTTTACAATATCATATATTTATGCATTATATACACATCTTAATACATATACAGTATATATAATATATGTATACACTTTGTCAAACTAAGTTGATAAAAATGAATGTATATGAATACACTGTCTACATAGATCATTCTATAAATGAAAAGTATAAGTATAGTCATGGGTATGCACATACACAGACAAGCCATAACTCCATTGGGAGACAGAGGAGGCACCATGGGAGGGTGAGAAAGTAGACCAAGAATTCATCAGCGTTTCCCACTATAAATACTGCCTCTGCTAAATATATATCTTTAGCCTATACAGTGCACACATGTTAGTAGGTGACTTCAAAACATGCACACCATGAAGACATACTGTAGATATACAGTATTTCCCAAACACAGTCACAGACTAAAATGCTGTTTAGACATAAACATTTAGTCTTATGATTCCTGTTCACACAATAATAAACTAAATGGCAATGACCTTATTGCTTTTACATTGCTCAATTAAATTCTATTACATCAGTTGAAGCCAAGTCCAGTCTGTCATTCCAGTGTCACCTGCTTTTTACCATCATTTAACACTGTCATGACATCACCTTTTACTGGTCACAACAGCATCCTTTCTCATCAGCATCTTGCCAAAAATCTCATTTTGCAAGGCATTTCCATTATGAAAAGGTCTGATATGATAATTTCACAGTTGGAAGGGATGTAAGGGGGAGGATGGAGGCAGGTGTTGTAACTAGAGCCTAAAGCGTGGCCTTAGGAAGACCGCAAGACCAGTGCCTGGCTGTCCAAATCCCTCCATGAAACACAATAGGGTTGCATTCTCAATCCCTCTTTCCCTTTCTGCTCCCTCTCGTCCATTTGCCTGGCATATCCCAGTGAGGCCTGGGTGTCTCTTAATTACCCAGCGAGGCTCCATTTGTTCCCATCCCAGAGCCAGACGAGTGAAGTCATAACTGGCTGCCCTGCCCATTTAGCTCATTATGTCCAGCTCTAAAGCAGTGCTCTGAGTTTGAACACCGTTTCCATCTTAGCATTGTTTTGGCAAGTCTCAATGCCTTTTGTCCAGAAACAATACTTAAATTTAACAGTTTTTGCTTTAGGGCACATACCCACTCAATCTAAAATTTCTAAGTTTGTCTACTATATTTAGGTTCCTTGACCAAAGCTTTAACACAGCACAAATTCCTATATGGTGTTATTTTAGTAACCATTATACTACTTTATTTATTTCTGACTCTAAACTTCTGGATGTTCAATCTTTTGTGTTTGTGTGTTATTGCTGATATGAAACCTATAGCCAGGGATTGACTGTGGAATCCTGCCTGCCTCCTGTCTCCAGCGAGTAGCTGCCTGGAGTAAGTGATACTCAGAAGGACAGAAGAGCTGTTAAAGCCACCACAACAGCCAGAGAGAGACTGTCACCCATACCGTAGAACAGTAAAATCTAATGAAGCTTATTTTTAGGGTGAAGGAGGGCAAGGTGGGTTACAATCTGGGTTACACTTGAAAATATTTTAATCACAACAATAAGGTTCATAAATATTTTGTCTTGGGCGGCAGTGGCTCAGTGGTAGAGCGGCCTTCCTTCAACCGAAAGGTAGTAGGTTCGATTCCCGCTCGCCCCACAGTTCATACTGTCGTTGTGTCCTTGGGCAAGACACTTAACCCACCTTGCCTCCAGTGTCCATAGCACTGGTGTATGAATGTGTGTGACTGTAGAGGTGTGTTTGGTGGTGGTAGGAGAAGGTTGTGAGCGCCGGTTGTGTGGCTGCCCCCCTCTGTCTGCCCCAGGAGTGAATGTGTGTAAATGGGGTGAGTGGAAGCTCCATGTAAAATCACTGTTGTAAAGCACTTTGTGATAATTATCTGTGAAAGGTGCTATATAAATAAATTACTTACTTACTTACTTACTTGATTTAAAGCACAGAGCACTGTAATGAGACAACAAGACAATATGTAGAGCTTAAAAAGTGGTCTTATAAGCCGTCATAAATACTGTCTAGTTGTGAAGATTAAATAATGCTGGTTATGCTATTGACTTTGGACAGACATGCATAAACTACTATATTCAGTTGTGCCACACAACTCCTCCTTGCTGTGTTTTTATTTGTAAAGTGTTGATAACTTGTGGTTTGTGGTTTCCTGATGCAGTACTTTTCATAGTTAAACAGAAATAACTTTGTTGCTACCCCAGAAAGTCAGTTCTCTTTGAAGAAGTGGGCATACAGAATATTTACCCTATACAGGTTTTCGATGTTTGAGATAGATCTAGTCATATTAAAACACACCTGAAATCACCTCAGCTGCATACCTGCATTTTTAAACTACATTAAAAGCTATCTGGAATGTTTAATTTTCCAAGACCACAAGATCAGATTGCCAACATACTGTAGGTTGGCAGACAACCCAGAAGGAGAGTTTTGTGAGGCCTGCTAGACCATAGTGACACAGGGAAGAGATGTTAGATATATAAAGGGGTGGCCAGTTCCCAGATAAGCATCTTGTTTCTGCTAATCCATTTTTTCATGATGGTCATAGACTAAAAAGGCTAAACCTAACCATACAGAGCTTTCTTCTGTCAAGCACCAGGCCAGGGGATTTCACACACTTCATACATTTACTAACTCTACACAGGTGTAGCATTGTTTTCATTTAACATGACAAATCAAAGCACAATATGTTGAGCTTGCTGCAGTTGACCAATACTTGTTAAAAACTGGTTAAAGAAGTGGTGATAATACATTGTGTTCCCTCTCTACTGACGCATGATGCTGTTTGTCTTGTATCAAACACACGGGAATTCGCTGAAACAGCTGCTAATGAGTCAGTAAATCAGAAAATGACAGAACGTGTGGCCCAATTGGATAAGCTTTGCTCAATCAGACAGTTTAACTCTGGTTGATCATATCAGAGCACATAAACACAGAGCCCAAGTGGAGCTTGTGTGACAAAGATCAGAACTGTTGGCTGGCTGCTTCTCTCCAAGGAGCTATATCAGCGCCTCAGAGTAATCTCAATATGGAGCATTTGGCGGGATAGTGACCATAACTCTAAGTAATCACAGGGTAAGCAAGTTCATGTCTCTGACGATCAAAGTTACAAATTTGGCCAAGAATTAACTTGTGATGGTAATGATAGTAATGACACTGAATCCTAAACTTAACAAAAACATTGCAACATGCAATTTAATTCATACATTTTTGGATACAAGCATAATTTTTGTCCCTAAAGAAAAGAAAAATAAATAAAATAAATAAGTGTAATACGACCAAATTCAATTGGTTGCTTCATAAACTCCCTGCTGCCCGACTCTTGGCGAGAATCTGTTCACTGCACATGAATGAAACGCACCACTGTATCCTAAAACAAACACTAGGCTGTAAAAAGGCCTGAAATTTTGCCACTTCAAATTTCAACAGTTGCTTGTATTGGCATTCGATCTAAGATGTGAAGCAGAGTAGCATAATTGTGTACACTCACATGTATACCAAATCACGCGGTCTTAACACCCCCGTCCAGTGGACTTTGCTTTGAAGACAAGAACACCAATGACCTAAAAGCCCCTCTCTGAGACTAAATAAAAAGCAAAATAAGGGTTAAGACCAAATAAAGCAATGGTAATGTAAAGGGGAAGGAAAGGAAAAGAAGGAAGGAAACAGCAAAGTTAAAAGCAACTATTTTCAAACTAAATACAAAAGCAGTATTTTAAAGTGCTGGGAGGGACAGATCTTTCTGATGAGCTTTATAAATATACTAACAGACTTAAAGAGATGTGTGATCTCAAACTGCAGTGCTGACCGGTTACCATTACACTGCAGAAAGGTTACAAATCTCTCCACGTGGACTGTTGACATCTTCAGAAGACCAGGCTCTCCCTGTTGTCTCTCAGAGCTTATTCTAAATGACAGCTTGTAAAGAAATTGACATGCTCTGTTGCTAGTGGTGACATTCTGCTAAACAAACAGATCAAGTGATCTGGATGCACCCCTAGGTATGCTCTGCCTCTTCTCCCTGTTACAGCAGCAGATTCACATACTTCAGCTGCTACCAGTCAACCTCAATGCTGTACATTTTTGATTAATTCATCTTATCATTATTTATCCCAACAGATGTACATTACTAAAGAATGTCAGTCAAGATCTGACATTATGGCACTGCAATATATTGTAAAAATATTACTATCACAAGATCACAAATCATAATATAGACGACATATTGCAAAGAACGACTTGATTCTCAAATTATGGTATTCCATTTTACAAAAAAACATTTTTTGCATGTCAGAATCACTGGCCAATCAGAGGCTTATCAAACTGTGATAAACCAAGAATAAAGGTGAGCCCCACCAGTATGAGCAGCTGAGTCCAGAATCTTTTTTTTTTTAAAACTTAACTTTTTTTTAGCCAAAGGGGACAGTCGAATAAAGCAGGCCATATCATCATGGCAACCTCCCAACCTAGACTCTTTTGCATATTGCATGTTGCACATGATATTGTGCAGTTTTGACATGGTCAATGTCGTATCTAAAAGAAATATATGTAGAAAGTTATACAAGTGATAGACGAGTTTACTAGTACAAAATCTGGTAAAAGTCTCACTCAATAAATAACAAAGACTAATCACGTTTGTTTACTCTCTCATTCTATACAGATATCTGTTTGTTGAAACAGATAACATGCACTATAGGCACCAAACATTTGCAGTGCTTTAATGTATATCACAAGAAATCTGACATTATCCCTTCACTTCACTCTCGAATCATAACTAACTACATCTCTTACATTTAAACTCACAACTAGTGCCCCTTGGTATAGCCTAAAGCCCATAAATATTTTAAGACCTTCTATGAAGATCTAAAGACTCTCTGCCTGGTGCATGTGAAGTTTCAACATAACCCAGGCAAGATGCAGAATATTAATTAATTAACGTTTCAAAAGTTGGCCTATATGTGGATTTTTTATTTTTTTTGCTGAATTCAAGTTCTTTAGAATTGGTTTCAAACCCAGGTGCTCACCTGTGCCAGGTGTTTCCGGTACTCGATGCACTGGTCCGACCTGACGCAGCTGGAAAGCGGTCCTCACTTCATGACAGCTGTACGCATCCACGTGACATACATTCACAGCACAGACTACCGCTAAAACAGTCCACAGGAATCCGCAAGAGTTTACGCGTGGGCACACTCCTCGGGACATTGCCGCATCTCACAGCAGGTATCCTCGTGGATAGCACTCAAGAGGCTGACGGTAAACTGTGTGGCACTGGTGGAAAGACGCAGTTGAGAATGAAGCGATGATGAGTTCAAACATCTGATAAACGTTTCCGTCTGACTGTCACATTGTTGGATGTGATGAGAGAGAGAGTGCCTCGCAGCAGAGGTCTGGGTCTTCTCTTGGACACGGAGTGGTGTGGGCTAAAGGCAGCCTGTCCCGCGCACAACACTTTGCAGTAGTCGCTCGTCTGCATGTCTGATCCAGAGCCTTGCGCACGCTCCCCTCCCTTTCTGTTTACCTCAGCCAAGTGCCTCAACTCAACTCTGGACAATATCCGAAGAGACTTACGCTGCCAATACAGGCTTCTATACACGCTCAGCCTATATTTAAAACCACTTTGGTGTTACAGTCTTTTGATGGTTCCATACATTTTTCTAATGTTCATTATCATTACTTAACTATGAACCAAATGTACTGACTGTATGCTTGGGTTAGCGTTTCTATTATCAGATCAATTAACTTTTCGATGAAAAATAAATCTGTTGCGCTAACCTAGGTTATATAAAATAATTTTGAACATATCTTTCTCAAAGTTTTACTTTTTATGGTTTAGGAAGTTAAGAAAAAACAGACAAAGTAGTGTCACACTCAGCATGCTAATGAGGAAAGTGAGCCTGTCAGGTGGCCTACAGTGTCCCTGAATCTACGTTTGATTCATAAGGTCATTTCTGCCATCTAGTGTCAAAAAACTACATCAACAACCCGCAATGAAATACATTTCTGAGAGTAAAACGGCAAAAGAACTTAATTAAAAATCTTTACATTATCACTAATTATGGATATATAAGGATACTTCAAGGATAAAAAAAAACAACATTACATTACATCTGGCTTAGCTACTAGGCTACTTTTAAAAAACGATATCAGTTTAGTTTCTGACCTGTTTTATGCTGCTTAAATGCCATGTAACTCGTCTGTAAAATAAGTCTACAAAGTTAAACTATTTTGCCTTGACATTGTGCAATAATGAATTTTAATTAGCTAAAGCTAGGCCTTTTAAAAAAGACTTACCTTCAAACAGTGTATGGCGCCATGTAAACCTCTTGGGAAAAGGTAAGAAATAAACAGTAGTATAGTATATACACTAAACACTGTTTTTTTTTTAATGAGAAATGCTTACAATTAACCTGAAAGTATCCCAATAAATGTGTGAAGAAGTAGCTAGAAACTTAGCTAGTGTTAGCATCTTTAAAACCTCTGCAAAAGGATAATGTCTGTCACGTGCTGCTAGCCTTATTATTAACGTCCAGGAGCATCTGCAGGAAATATGGTGCTATACAGACATACACACAACGATTAAAGCAAAGCATAGGGCTTTTAAGCGGTTGCAAAAATAAAATGCCTTGTATAATAGTATAAATTATATGTTTGTTGTTTAATGTGGTCAGCAGATGGCGTAATTTCTCTCTATTTTATTGTCCTACATTCTTACATGGATGTAAGATTTGTAAGGTAGTTCCAGTAAAGGTAAAGGTAGCTTGTTATGGCTTACAGTGGGTTAAACCCCCAAGATTGCAGCCCTTAACTGTTTAATTTTCACCTTTTTAAAGATTGGATGTTGTTTGTTTGAGACATGTCTCTGCTTGACATCTCTGGGGGGAGGTAGCTACTGGTGATAAATGAGTGTTGGAAAAAACTTGATTAAGCAGAACATTGCATCATTCTGTGAAATGAGTAGCCTACACTGGAAGTTGTTAACAAGATCCCCTGTCTTTTATAAGTAATAGAACATTTTAATAGATTCACAGAGTTGGTGCGGATAGGAACTCATACATTTGCTGGGTGCCTACATTAAACATGAGTGGTCAGGTGTCTGCACATTACTGGTCAGAGCTGAAGGGTTATGCTCCATTTCTTTCTTGTGGAGATGTGAGCAATGGAAGTAAGTCCTGATGCATCATTAATGGGAATATGACATTTTTAGTGCCGCTCTTTCCTCTGCCAGTCCTACTGCTTCATCATATTTCAGTGTAGGCAGTAAGAAATTGCTTTTGATCAAAGTCAGTGTCCACTTGTTTAATTGATTGGTGAAATGGTTTTTATAGACTCTTCATTAGCCTGTTAGAGCAATGGATCAATATGTCATCATTACATGCATGATTGAACAGAGGACCAGATGCCTGCCCTAGGGTACAATAGTCATTAAACAGTTATTAATGTGGCCATTTTTATTAACAAGACTACTTTAAAATATTATTCTCCTGGCCTATTTGATTGTATTATGATAGGGTGGTATCTGATGCACGGTTTAATGTACTAAATTATAGTGTTTTTTTCCAACCAGATCCGGCCTTATGCATGAGACACATCAAGTCCGTATGACATTTAATTGTAATACATGGATCAACGTTCACTTAGAGCAACATACTGTATATCCCTAAAATGCTAAAATAATTTATTCAAATGACAGTTTGGATGCCCTGTTCGGTCTGCATGTTTCTGTGCGCTTGCATTCAAAAAAGTTTGGCATTGTATCTCATTTTACCCTGTATTCTGTCCCAATGGGAGTATCCCTCACTGTTCACAAAACAAAGCTCTGTTGTGCACATAGGTGGAAAAATTAGTTTAACCCTTTCACCCCATGAGATTTCCGCATTGTCTGTGTTCATTGAACTCTGTTGGGATCTAAGTGCTTCCTTTGAGGTTGTATTAGGCTGAGGGTCACTTTAAAGCTTTTTGTGGATGTGCATGTGTACATGTGCGTGTGCTGAGTTGAGCCTTTGTGCATAGCCAGTCAACCACATCCTTCACAATAGGCAGAAAAAGAGGTGATTTATTTCAAAGGGGTATTTGAGCTCATTGAGATCCCAGCTATTGACAGTTTATTGCATGCCACATACATTTGCAAGTACGAAGTAGATCTGAGTTGTATTATAAACACATGCAACACCCATTGTTATTAATTATAATATAATACTGTAATGACAGTATAACTTTGTGATAAATTGTTATTGTGATAAGTTGACAGAAAAATATAGTGTCTTGCTGACTAGCCAGATTGGATATGCCTGGGACATAGAATACCACCATATTAGGTAAAGTCTGCTGCAATATGTATGTTGATACACACATTTTGATATATTGAGCAGCATTATTTTTTCTGTCATTTCACTTTCTTGTTTGCTTTTCACTTAAACAAATGCCTACATAGATAGTAATAAACAATCTTTTGCAGTGGTTTAACCTTAGACATTTTAAACTCATCAATGCTTTGCTGCTCTTTTTATTACCACCTCAAAATTGACTCGCATCTTTCTACAATCATTATTAAGTTGAGTCTGACTTCTGAGCCCTACCCCTTTTCTACTGAAACAGAACAAGCAATAGAAGGAGCAGGAGGAAAGTAGGTATAGCCAGGAGTTATGAGAAATGGCGGGCAGAGTTGATGAAAACAACAGATCTCTGTTGCCTAATCCTTTTGTGTCCATGGTGTTAATCTATCCAACCAAACTCCTCTTTTCCACTCACTCCACCCTCTTGCTGGCCCACAGTCACCGCTTTGCACCATACACACACCAGACGCTCCGACACATAAACAACTCACAAAAATACCCAAAAGCAATACCCAAGATAGTTGCAGAAAAACTATAATAGCATTTTGATAAACAGGTTCAACTGTGGCCACTGGGAACAAGCCTCTTTGACGTGCTTTGTTTGTCTATGCAAACATATTTAAATTTTGTAACAGCCAGTAGATGTATTGCAGTGTTGTTTTTTTGGGAGTATGTTTTTTGTTTTTCCTCTTTGGGTACTTTAAAAATCCAGCTAAATGGACATGAGAGCTGCAGTATTCACAGCAAGGGTTTTTTGTTGTGGTCTTGTTTACGAGCTGTAAAGGACAAGAGGGGGGGCAGTGGTTGCAGTGGTGTGTAAGGGTGTAGGGAAGGGAAGGGGGGTGTTAGTGTAGGTTCTGTCTAATGAGGTCACACCCTGGCAACCCGGTGACTCCTCCCACTCCCCCTCCTTGTCCTCCTGCATCTCTCCACTTGGTCTTGGCCCTCTCCCACATGAGTGTGCCCACCCTCTCACCACCCCCCACCCCCACTCGGTGAGCTCTCCGTGGTGCTGAAAGAATTAAAAAACACTCCGCTTACTGTGCAAAAGGCAGCCGGAGCGACACAAAAGCACAAAGAGGGAGGAGAGCCGGAGTGATAGGCGTTAAAAAATTGCACAGGAGCAATAGGTAAGAAAGAGTGGATGACATGCTAACGAAAGGTGGCCACAGTGGGCGGTGGGCGTGTTCTTGTTGTTGTGAGCTATAGCTGGGAAGCCTGGTGTCATCTGATAGGCACAGATAGCGTCTACAGCTCTGTGTGGACACTCAGGACTGATTCAGAGCTGACTGAGGAGACCAATACTGGAAATGCACGCCATCTGCTCTACCGCGCTCTTAACACTGAAGGCTGAATGAGGATTCATGTCACCGGCATAAAAACCTAAGAAACATATTCAAGCAAAGGAACATTGTGGGATGAAAATAATATTCTGAGGAGGTGTTCGAGTGTAGTTTGTTTTGGTATGTATTAGTGTCATGCTTGTTGTTATGGGTGCGGTCTGTTGCTATGCTGCACCCCCTCCCCATCTGTCTTTAGCATGTCCAGATGTGTGAAGAAGTGAAGCTGGCACCTGGCTTGGAGTTGACCGTCTGGACCAAGGGGTTGCATCTCCCCTTTGCGCCCAGGAAAGGGATAACTGGGCTGGGCACTTTGTGGCCAAGCTCCCCTTTTGGCACCAGCCTCTTCTCGGGTCACTTGGACTTCTTCTAATTGGACCGTACAATGGATATATGTTTATGTGGATTTGAAAGTGCGCCAGGGCTCCAGCATAGGTCAGAGTTCACTAGCGTGCACTGGACTAAAGAGGGGAAGACAGAAGACATATTGGTCCACAAACCAGCAGGGACACAGCCCTATTGTGAGTATGAATGCCATACTGTCATAACCCGCACAAACCCCATCATTTCAGTGACATGTCATTTTATATGTATCCTAAAGCATGCAATATTTACTATTACTATAATAATACATACATACTTTAGAAGGATACAGTTCTGATATATGTCACAACACTACTTCTCTTACAATCATTTTGACATTGTGTCTTGAAAATCTCCATGCTGGCCCTGTCCTTTGACATTGTTGCCTAGAAACTGCAACAGTCTGCCACTTAGATTTACTTTTAAAGCAAAGTGCACCTCTACTGTTTCTCCATTTGTCAGATGGGGCAAAGAAGGCCAGCAGATGAGTTATAAAAAAGAGATATTGCAATTAAATGAAGGTAGAAAATTGCACTAAACTAGGGCAGCTGGATTGCCGAATTGACAGGTTTTGTGGGAATAATGAAATTGCATCTTACACCAAATAAATTATTGGAGGACAATCCCATGAGAAAGGCTTGGTTGGTGAAAAAAAACATTGAAATAAACAAGTTGTTTCTAGTGCAGAGTGCTGCTGCAGGCTTACAGGGATTAGGCAGGCAGGCTTAATTCAGATCCAACACTGTTTGAAATGTGCTTTCCAATTGCTGCATGCTTTACACATCTAACAGCTACACCTCTCTTCTTCAGAGATTTATTGTCCTTATACAGCTTCAGATTTCAAACTGTGTCTGTGCGTCAGTGATAAAACGGGATAATATAGCTGTATAAAAATCAGCACCACTTGACACCAGGTTAGTGTGCCCTAGTTTGAACCCTCCTTCGAGATGGTGATTCTGATGTCTGGCTCTTATCTCTCATGTCATCTTGGCTCAAAAAGCTAAGGAGCACTGAGGATAGGGACCCAGCACACAGTATTATCGACCCAAGCCCCGATGCTGAATCTGTTCATACCCGAGAAGTTAAGGTATGCTGAAGATGGCCAGACAATGGTTGTTGTATAACTTGCCCTTACAATCTCCATCTGGCTGCCCTCCAAGCCCCCCTCACTGTCCTTGCCTTTCTACGCACACACACAAACATGTATATACAGTTATTGCAAGCCCCCTCCCCCCGTTCCTACTCAGTGCTTCTCTTTCACATAAACAGGCATGAGTCTTAGCCTGATCTGTAAACGGTGACCTACATAAAAGCATCTTCTTTTCCACCACTGGGCTCTCCAAAAATGTTCCCAAGAGCTGTTGCATATCGTACATATCATGTTGCATGCAGTTGCGCACATTTGAAAGAACATGCTTATTGTGCATGTAAGAACACATCTAGCTGAACTAGTCTATGTTTCAGTCTTTAATAATCAGGCAGAATGAGCAATACTTCAACATGTACAACCAATACAATAATATATTTTTAGCATTTTGTGAGAACACTAATATGTGTCATATTGCAAAGCTTGGTTAATTTTATCTCAGTGGTTTGTCCCAGGAGTATTGCATTTTCACATCTGAGCCCAGCACACGTTAGAACTTCAAATGATGAAAGCTTATTTCAGGTTCATTCAGACACTGAGTCGGTTAAAGACAGTAATTTCAGCCAGAAAAAGTGCTAACACAACTGAGAACATAAGTGAGAGAAATGAGCAGACAAACTGATTTGCAGCCAATAAGAAAACACTCAAGCAGGGTATTTGTCACTATAACCAGATTGTAAGAGTGTGAGACTGCAATGGATGTATCATGAAACAACCCTCATAGAAAAATACTGCATGATGCAAGTATCACCACCGTTGTGAACCCTTAATGTACCAATAATCTCTGCAGCAATAGAAGCTCATTGGATAGAATTATTAGATTGATAATAGCCAGATGCAACTTGTCTTCATCTGTGTTGTTCTCAAACTGACTTTGTTTAAGTTTGTTTTATTATAATTATTTAATAACATACATAAATGTGTGCTTGCTTTTCAGAATGCTGTGGACAAACTTGAAGAATGATGAGCTCCAAAGAGGAAGAAACTCTGCGTTTTTTCCACTATGTTGAAGAGAATGGCTTAAGAGCCTACAATGGCCTAATAGCTCAAAACTTGGACCATGCCAGGAATGAGAGAAATAGGGCATTCCTGCAGGAGAAAAATGATAAAAAGAGGAAACAGGAGGAAGCCATAAGGAGGTAGGAACACACCACACATAAGCATTCCACAAGGGAAGGGAGAAGATCAGATATTAACATGATATAGATTTCATTTTGATTAATTCATTCATTCTGAATCTATTTTTATGAATCAGATCCCACAGCCCTTTTATAGTCATTTTGCTATCAAAATGATCAAGGTTCACTTGACTAAGAGACTATGAGGAAGTGGGACAAGTAGTCACTGGGTCCCTGTGGCAATGGCAGGTTGCCATATTCTGGGGGTTGCCAGTGAGGGTTAGTTCACCCTTATCCATTGAGGATAATTAATTTCTCACTTTTAGACTTATTGGGGACTTGTCCTTGAAAAGAGGTCATCCCTGCTCCATTTTAAGACAAGACAGCTTTTAGAATTAAGAATGAAGTGAGTGTGCTGGTTTTAAAGTGAATGACACATTTATGAGCTCTACTTGTATGAATTTTGCATTACCGATCCATTCCTAACTGACCTAACACTTTAAGAGAATGAATGAAGTCATTATTGTCACAATGAAGAAATCTTGCTATTATGAGTTAGCCTGGAATGATTTAATTTAAATCTTCACATCTGATGATTAACATGCTCAAGGCAGTGTGTAATATCTAAAAAGCACTGATGTAGAGGTGTTGATGAGTTCAACTTACTATGATCTCTGTTGAACCCAAGTTGATGTGTATTACTCAAATAATTTTGGCAGTCAAATTGTTTCTAGAGGGTCTCAGGCTTCCAGGTATTAAATACATTAGACTTGTGTAGAAGTTTTTTAATGTTAAAGAGATTTTTCACTCTTTATGAAAGGCTTCATCAATTTGATGGTGGAACATAAAAGCAGGAGCAGCACATCACAGTTTGCAATGTGCTTCATTATGACAAATGAGCAGGTCATTTGTCTCACATGTTTTAAGCAGCTGTTGGAGTTTGACATGAAGCCTTATCCCATTTACATGAAAATGCCTAGTATTTATATAAATACTAGACAATACATTGCATGCATGTTTGACTTAGCATTTGAATCCATGCCTCATCTGAAATGGAACAAATGCCATACATCAA
This sequence comes from Neodontobutis hainanensis, assembly GCA_024349245.1. Classification (NCBI taxonomy): domain Eukaryota; kingdom Metazoa; phylum Chordata; class Actinopteri; order Gobiiformes; family Odontobutidae; genus Neodontobutis; species Neodontobutis hainanensis. The sequence continues at coordinate 1,200,811 of JALDNG010000052.1, forward strand.
TAACAGGCTAAAACAGTCTGCTTTTATAACTCGCCGAATGTTCCATAATGGGTTGATGCCTGAGGAAAGGGCCATCTACTGTCCTGCTAGGCTTTAACTGTGTCTCAGCTGATGTCAGAGCTGAAATATTAATACATAGTCACTAGAGAAAAAGTAAAAATAATAACTAGATTTTGTTCTCAGGCCTATAAGTAGGTCAATGAGACAACTTATTTTTAGTGGAACTTAAAGTAAAAGAGTCTAACCATTTATTCACTTGCAGTGAATTTAGCAAAAATGTGCATGGATTTGTAAATGAACATGCACATAAATAAAATCTGAGTGTAAGTGAAGAAATAAGGAAAAACAAAAAGGATGGTAGATTTTCTGAGGGAGAAAGAGCTTTTGATAGAAAATGTCTTTAAGAGTGTGGGGAAACCAAAAACATAGAGCGAGAGAAAGAGAGATTAAGTGTGAGTTAAGTGTTCTGCCTGGTGACAGCTGGAACAACCATCGGCCAATCAGATCACCCCGTTTGCTTTGAGTAGGGCGGGCCTTCCTGCCTGCTGCTATCTGACTTGGACTCTTTTTTTTCACGTTTCATCAGAAGTTTTTAACAGTCACACATATGAGTGTAATATATGTATTTATGTCAACATTGAGATAATGACATTACATCACTTATCTCTACATTATTAGGTATATTCATTTATCAACATTCCTGCTTTGCTATATTGTTGACATTTTTCCTGCCAAATAGTGAGTCTCACAGTGAGATGGCCATAGCTGCCCAACAACAAGTCACCTCCAACTGGTCCAACTGCACCTGTGGTCTGTCCTCCAGCCAATCACTGGGCAAATAACCTATAAATAACTCAGTCACTTCCACTCGAGTCACAGACATACACCAGAATGTCTATGACTTTTCCACTCATAGCTGAGGCACATACAGGGTTTGATCTATTTCACTGTCAATACTAAAAGTAAAATCTCTTGATTTTATGTGCCATGTGGTCTGTTAAAAGGAGTGTGCCATACATTGTTTTTGCAGCTTGCACTAAATACTGTTTTCCGTAGCTCTACAGTGTGGAGCCATTGTTGCTTTTATACAAAACAGTGATTTGCCTATAAAGTCCACACGCCAACGGGCTGTGATATGCACGTGTACTTTATTATTGTTGTGGGGCAGCAGCTGGTTTTGTGTCTGGTTTCTATGGGTACCCTGTTGCTAGGCAAAGATAAGTCCCTGACCAATGAACCTATCCAAACAAGCACCTTCTGTTTATCAGCTGGCCAGGAGGGAGTCGGAGTCAGCAAAGTCACACAGTGAGGGGTCAGACTCTGAAACATGCTGTACACAACACCACATGTGTGCCCCAAAGGCATGAAGTAGAAATGGAAATTCTTCCTTCTTCTGTCATTTGCTTAAATATTTGCATCTCTGCCCTTAAACTCTGGGTCAAACCTTCATCAATCATGAAGCAGTAACAGCAGGCAAAAATAAACACATACTGTGGTTGCCTTTTGTTTCTATGCCATTTCTGTAAAACGTTCAATTTTCACACAATAACATTCGCTCAGCCCTCATTTTCCCTATTGCCACACTACACTCAGACATCATTAACGCTCCATTCAGGCCCATCACGCATTTATCAGGATTGATTGTGTACAGGCTGGGGGACTTCCATGGTGTCATTATGTGTGCTGTGTGTCAACAGCATCAGCTGTATTCAGGGTTAAACACAAATCAATGCCCTTTGTCTGGTGCTCCCCAATACACATTCCTACACTGGGTCCCTATTTTTTTCAAACTAATGTTTACAAACTGAACATAACACATATTACTGTTTAACAAAATTTGACTAAAGGAAGTAATAAAAAAATACAGAAGTTGTAGCACATGACTACAACTCTCCAAGTCACAAGTGCATGGTTCCCAATACCCTGTAGACCCTATGAATTGATCTGCTATTTGTTCATTTTACAACAAAAGACTTTTTAAAAAAAATTTAAAAGCAAAAGATTTGCTTTAATATTACTGATGCTGTTGTATATTTTTATAGAAAGCAAAAAATGTTTTTGTTTTAATTCAGAATAAAAATATTTATCTTTTCAATGTTTCTTCCCTTGTTCCTTTAGGACAGGCGAGGACATTGCATCTGAAGGCAAGCACTTGCGTATGGGTTCTATTACCATGCCAGAGCCCCATGAACGCATGCCCATACCACAACCACATGCCCTCGCCTGTGGCCAAGGTTTCTCAGTGCGCTCTCAGTCCCTGCACTCGGTCGGTGGTGGGAACAGTGGAGGTGGAGGAGAGGAGGAAGTGGGAAGCCCTACCTCTAGGAAGCAGCCCCCACCCAAGCCCAGGAGGGACCCGGCCACCAAGCTGAGCATGTCGTCTGAGGCAGTGGACCACAGTCCTGTGTCCACCTGCCGCGGGGATAGATGTGATGGTGAGTGGCACTGGCACTTCACACCAGACGCTTGGGCTATATTTAGCTGTACTCTGCAGTGTCCTTCTTCCACAATGACATGAAGCTGTTTAATGCCCACTACCACCCATGTTGCAGCACAGTGGCAGAGTGCTTAAGACTTCTGCCTCACAGCAAGAAGGTCCTGGGTTTGATTCCCATCCAGGGCAGGGCCTATCTGTGTGGAGTTTGCATGTTCTTGTCATGTATGTGTAGGTTTCCTCCAGGTGCTCAAGTTTCCCCTGCCACCTACAGATAGAAATGAGCTGTTAAGCTATAGTCTGGTACAAGCATGTCTGCTTTGTCAATGATGTGAACATGATGGTGAAATAAAATGATTTAAATGAATGATGTAACTGCAGGTCACATATTCACTGAACAGTGAACATGACTACCATATTGAATGTTTTCTCTTTACAATTGGTAGGTTTTAAAATGTAATACAGTACAGTCCTGTCTTTGTATTGTGTCCTATGTGTTCATATTATGTATATAAGCTAGACACCGAATCAAAAAAACTTACACTAGCATTAAAAAATGTTTGTCAAAAGTTATTTTGATTCCTAGTTACTAGTGCTGCTGTAAGTTGCATAAAATGAGAAAGGTGTGTTGTCTCTAATCAACATACCATGCTAAGTTTATGTTAAGTGAATTCTTAAACGCACAATTATTATAAACTGTTAGCAATACTTTTCTTACATTTTTTTTTAAACATTTACAAATATATATTTTATTTAGGTTGAGCACAAAATTAGGTACACATTTAAAAAATATACATTTATGTAAAATATCCTAGCAATAACAGTCTTAGAGACAGGAGGAGAGCAGAGATGTCAGTGGTTGCAAGAAGCCATGACTCCATTTTAGTTTTCATTCTCTGTTGCCGATGTGATGTTTAGGGACTCGCCTAGCCTGGCTCAGATTGGTGGGGATCTCTCTGTGAGTGCAGAGATCTTCCTGGGCACCACGGCAACCATCCCACAGAAACAAGACCCCCTGCAGCCTAGCCAATCACAACATGACTGAGCTGCACAGGCCAATAGGGCTCTAGAGATGCTAAAGTCTGAAGCAGCCCAGCCAATCAGAGAACATGTGTGGGGGTGTCCCTGGATGAGGGGAGGGTTGCGTGCTCTGTAGCTGGCGCTCTTGCGGGAAGGGGAGGAGCTTGTCGGTGCAAAATTCATTCAGGAGGAGCGATTGACCTAGATTCTGTTTCCCCAGGAGGAGCGGGAGGGGGAGGGTGATGCGGGTAAACACATCCGCTATTGGGGGAGGGGGGGTGGGGGGTCAGGAGAGGAGAGGAGAAGGGACAGCAACAAGAGATGTTTGGAAAGATGAATTTGGTGTCAGCACTGAATCAGATTCACAAATGCATTTGTCTGCATCCTAAACCTGATGAAACAGAGACCTGCAGCATGCAGCAATGAGTGAGTCATATAGTTTGGAAAGTGAGAGTGTGTCTAGACCATCTGGCATCTGAATTATTAAAGGTTAAAAATTTACAGTTTGACGGTCCAGCTCTTAGCTACACTTATCTCTACACTTATCTAAGAGCCATTTCTATCCAAACATTTCTGTGCTGAGTTGGAAAAACTATATGCAACTTACTACTGTGGAGTGCTAGCTCCTGTTAGTAAACTACTATTAGGGCTAGAGTAGGATCTGCATTACATCTGAAGAAATGCACTCTGCAATGCTACGTCACCACTATCAGAAAGAAGCTCCACAGTGTGTGACCCAGATACTGTACTCACATACGGCTACGCTGCTATATACGACCTAGAAATATGCTTCAACTATTTCCAATATCTGACTCAAGATGTATGTTCTTAGCTGTAAAAATGTTCCAACCTTTAAGTAGTAATTTCATTACTACTTCCATGAAAATCATTGATGATTTAGGAAAAGAGTTTTGTTAGATTTGACTGCTTTTGAATGCCAGCTGCAAGATGTATAACAAGGCATAACATTTTTGTGTTAGAAAAAAACTGATTAAGAAACTTAAACTGCAGTTGGCTGAATCAGCAAAATTAACAAATACACCTGTCGATGTACACAGGTGACTGATGCTTCATGTAGGAGGAAATGTGAAGCAGCTAAAAGACCACCAACCATATACACCACTATACCTAGTGTACCTAGTGCGTCTACACTCAATAGACACAGCTAACCTCATTGTCACTGTGAAAAAAGACTTGTCCATGTGCTTGTCTCACACAAAGAGGCAAAACTGCCTAGGTTGGTTTTATCACTCAAAAACACCAACATAGATTACCTACTGATTAATTCTCAACCAACATAAAATAATTGTGGTATACTTGTTTTTACTAAATGTGATTTTATCCAGAAACATGTCTCTTTATTTTCTGCAGCACCTCAAGGATGCAGCGAGGACTGCAGGCGGGTGCCACCGCCAAAACCTAAAAGGAATCCAAACACTCAACTGAGTGTTTCTTTCGATGAGTCCTACATCAAGAGCCACAGTAGCAGTGGGGTTTGCACTCCTAAAACCTTTCATCATGTCACCTCGCCCTGTGAACGCATTCCATCACCACCCCAGAGCGATGATAGCCCCACAGATGACTGTGAAGATGAGCCAGTCTATATTGAGATGGGCGGCATTGATGTTGGCCCAAGGGAACCTCTAAAAAGTGAGGATGAGGAACCAGGGGAGGCTGTGTATGAAGAAATGAAGTACCCAGTTTTGGATGATCACGAGTACCGTACAGACCCTGTTGGATGTCGTTCCGCATGCCCCACTCCAGCACCCTATGACCCTGAACCTCTCAGCCGCTGTTCTACCCCTCGAAATATTCCCCTCTGTGACATTCCGGCGCCATTCCCAAACCTCCTGACCCATCGACCTCCGCTGTTGGTATTCCCGCCTGCCCCAGCGCAGTGCTCACCCAACTCAGATGAGTCCCCTCTCACTCCTCTAGATGTAACCAAACTGCCCATGCTAGAGAACCAGCCCTACAGTAAATCCCCCACATCCTCCTCAGAGCCTCCTCTTCTGCACACATCCGCAGAGAGCTCACTGCTACGCCGACCCTCACTGTCTCGGGTCGGTCCTCAGCACCCCCTCTGCCTTGTACCCTTTACAAATCCTCTTCTTCATCGTCCTATCAACGCAGCCACTCTGCATGCCCTTCTCCAGTCAGCATGGGCCGCTGCCTCACCCCTCTGAGCCTCATGCGGACACCTCCCTTTGATGCTCCTATGCCTTTTCCTGGGGGTTTGCCACGTAGTGCCTCTGCCACACCTCACGGTAAAGGATCCCCGCCACAGGACACTGTTGGACGACTCCATGGCTCTATGCAAAATGTGTCAACAGGACGTTCTAGGACTCCCACCAGCCCACTGGACGAACTGACCAACCTGTTCACTACTGGCAGGAATATGCTGAAGAAGAATTCAAGTGGCAGGAAGTCTAAGGAGCCGGGAGAAAGTAAGTAATTCACATTCAGATAAGAATTTTTTGATGCTGTGGTGAAGCAAGGGTCAAACAGGTGTCACTTCTTCTCTCTAGAAACTTTACATTCTTTGCTTAACATAGGTTGTAATTTATACTGACAATGTCACTGTTAATTTGATTATGTCAGAAAACCATGGTTATCTAATACATAACCAGTAATTCTTTTATGTTTTGAGGAAATTTAGTCTGTCCCAAATACATTTTTCCTGCATGGTGGTTGGCACTCTGCTGCAACACTCATTTTGTTTAATCTAGACCAAGCCAACCAAGTCTGATAGAGATCATATGATTTAATCTGTGGGGATTAGAGAATAAAACAGACAGCAATTCTCTAACCTACTTGTGGCATTAAGCTATTAGGCAGTATTATTTCTAAATATGTAAACATCATTTTAAATACAGTTAGCCTTGCCATAATCAAACACTCACAATCCTCAAAAGAAGACAATAAGACAATCTTATCATACTTTGGCAGGGTACAGTACAAGGTAAAACATGCTCTTCTCAGAATAGATGTTGGTTAATCGATCTGAAATAAAATATCAAATTTGATGCATATCGTTGTATTGATGTGTTGGAAACAAAATTACAGAACTAACAGAATAGTAATGACTATGAATCAGTAGAGCTACATTGAGATTTGATCTATTCACAATTAATAGAAGAGTTCAAGTTCAAGCATGGAAAGCATTATTTTATATAATGTGTTACTGTACGCTACTGATAAATTAATAAATAAAGAAAGCTGACTGAGATTCGATAGATTTAGAACTTTCAAATTATTATACAGACAATTTATTATACTGTTTTTTCTTAAGGAAAAGCACACTGCTAAATATTTGCTCATGAATATACTCATGAAAGAATAAAAGATCCACATCCTTGCTCAACACTCTTAGCAACTACATCATAGCAACAGTGGAAGGAGAACAAAATCCCTGTTTCTTATTTGCAGATTCCCTCCCTATGGGCAATGCAGCCAATCACAGCTTAGTTCATGTCTGTCTACAGTGGAGTATCTTCTGATGGGCATAGTGGTGGCTCTGAGCTCAAATCTGCACCTGATCAAAAGCTTTCACTCTCTGTGAATTTCATCCAATCAGCACATACTCTACTTCTGTTTCAGCCAATATGGTAGCAGTAGCACTAGCATGGATTGTAGATGCCAAGGCATTTCAGGACATCTTGCTATTTTTACTTGAACTGCATTTATGCTTGCTGGGTTGTAAATATCTGTACATTCACTAAACCTTTCTTGTTTGCTAACTCTGTCTGGATTGTATCAATATAATTACTGGCTCATGTCAAATCAGAGCTACAAATCCACAGATGTCTTGACTGTGAACAATTTGTTCTAAACCCATAAGGCATGTAAACAGTTTGATACACATATGTTTGGATAGAGATATACATAAGGATAGGCTATATTCATTAGTCTGTGTCAATTATGCATTTGCCTTATATTCCAACACCTGTGTGTGTGCACCACATGGGGCTAAAGGACTGACAGGTAGTGTGTGCGTTGCTCTGTGATAAGCTGCTACCAGGCAGCACACAGATGTAATGAGCGCAATGGCAAAACATGAATGGGTGTTCATTTTTCAATTTTCTTTTTCTGAAGCAGTGGAGGCGGTGAAAGCTGCCCTGACCCACTTACCAACTGCTCACACACACAGCACACCAAGCATGCACATACAGTCAAATGCCACATACATGATGACACTTGTGGGGTTGACAGGATGTTTGCACATGTTGTATGTTAAGCCATAAACGTGCATGCATTGAATGAAAATCAATGATCAATTCACATGCATTTTAGTTTGTGCACTGATGATCTATAATGTCTTTAATGCGCTTGAAATCAGTAACCAATCATATATGGCTCTCTAAAAGCAAATAAGCTGGAATGATCAAACGCACACTACAAAGAGCTCATGCACATTGTGTACAATAGCTATGCTTCATGAAATCACTTTGCCCTAAATTATATATTTTCTCTTGGCAAACAGTTAGCATTGCTAGTATTTGTTAAATAGGTGACATATTTTAAAGATAAATGCTGGAGTTAATGATGCTGTGCACTATTGTGCAGCAGCTACAGGGGACAGTTCTCTGCCTCAGTTAGGAGTGGGTTATGACTGACCCCTGGTGGTACTTTAAAGGTAAATCAAGTGGACGTTAACTAATAATTTTCTCACATCTCATAAATACGTTTAATTATATGCACTGGGTTAGTCTGATTGAATGAAATGAATGTTGGATTTCAATCAAATATAATTAAAAAGGCAAACATAAAAAAAGTCTCAACTTCAATAAATGTTTCTTATTGCATGTTGTATTATCCATCCAACAAAATGACTATAGTTCTTTCCTGTTCTTTTACAGCTGAGTCCAAAAGTAAGTCCCATGGTGAGTCCAAGCGTGAAGGCAAGGAAAGGCATAGCCACGGTCATAGCAAGGAGTCCAAGCGAGAATCCAAGGAGCGACACAGCCACAAAGACTCTTCTCACCGGAGAGACAAAGACAAAGACAGGGAAAAAGACAGAGAGCGAGGGTGCAGCAGTGTGGAGCCACCGACCCACAGGCGCAACAGTAAAGACAGGAATATAGACACACAACTTGCCCGCAGGGATAGCAGGGACCAGGGCGTCAGCAGTGTAGAGCCCATCCCTGTGAGACGGGACTCCAAAGACAGAAGCTGCAGTTCCTTAGAACCTGCTGTTTTGATAAGGAGAGATTCCAAGGATAAAGGGCCTAGCAATGGTGACCCGATGACACGGAGAGACAGCAAAGATCGAAGTGGGGGACTTGGAGTGGACCCTTTGTTGCGACAGGAAAGCAAAGACAGAGAGAGACTGCTCGATCAGCCACCTGAGCTTCTACAAAAACAAGACAGCAAAGACAGAGTCAGGAATGGTGTAGATTTCAGACATGAGAGCAAAGAGAGACTGCGAGATCAGCCACCTGAGCTTTTACCCCGACTTGATAGCAAAGAAAGAGCCAGGAATGGTGTGGACTCACAATTTGAAAACAGAGACAAGCCACCTGAGCTTTTGCCAAGGCAAGAAAGCAAAGACAGAGCTAGAGGTGGGGCCGAATATAGGCAAGATAATCGTCCAGATTTGTTACATAGACAGGACAGCAAGGAAAGAATGAGATATGATATAGAACATAGGCATGAAGGTAGAATAGACCAACCACCTGAGATTTTACCCCGACAAGAGACATCCAGAGGAATTAACATCAAGGAGAAAGTTGGCTATAGCTCTGATTCCAAGCAAGACGGAAGAGATAGGAGCTGTCATAATGGAGGAGATATACCTCCTCCTCTTATGCCCAGGCAAGACAGTAAAGACTTCAGCAGAACAGGCCTTGAAGTAAGGCGTGATAGTGGTGACCGAAGTCAGAATGGCTCAGATAAACACCATTACGATGTTAAAAATACCAAAAGCCCAACCGCTAGGGAGTATAGGGTTGATAATAAAGAGCGAGGATACAGACCTGACAGTACCCCGCGACGAGAAAGCAGAGGAAATTATAGCATGGACCAGTCAAAAGCACAAGACAGGAATGGTAGCACAATGTCAGGGCAGCCTTCATCTACAACCCCTACTCGCCAAGGGAGATCCACTGGAAGTCCACCAATGGCAGGAAATGGTGAGAACAAACCCAAATCATTTGGTTAAATCAATTTTTGAACTAATCAACAGAGACTGTCCAAACTTTAGCTAAATTAATTATCCCAGGGTTTTCTGAACCCAACACGCAAACACTTTTTGATTTGTATATAAATGTATGTAAATATGTCTATCCTTTACAGATATTAAAGGAGCTCCTAAATATGGCCACTCACCTTCAGTGTCTGCTAACCCTTCTCCAATGGGGACACCACAGAGAAGAGCGGCTGATACACACAATCAGGTAAAAACTACACAGAACATAATTCTAGACTGTTATTCTTCACGTGGGGTAACAAGATGCATTGAGCCAAATGTATTGGTCATTTCTCTCAGATGCCCCAGATGCCATGGGTATGTGGAGACACCACTATGCTCGAGCAGATTGAGAGGAAACGCAGTCTCTGCAAGGAGATCCGCTCCAGGCAGCACCCACAGCTGCAGCGGTCTCTGGAGAGGCATTCCCCCGACCGGAGTGACGACAAGCATCAGGAGCACAATCAGTGCAAACAGGAAAGCACATCTGTCTTACCGAGCTGGGGGAAAAACAACGGGGCCAAAAAGATCCGCCCTCCCCCATATCCCACTCAGAAAACAGTATTCTGGGATACAGCCATCTGACAGTAACAACACACTTAACACCTCCCTGCCACACAAGCCCCAATTACCCAATCCCTCTTTCCCATGGCTTGTCCTGATATGCCCCTGCACATCACATCAGGAGCATTGGAAAAGCCACTCAGAGCACCAGAGGGGTTTATTGTTGATGTCAAAGGACAATGGTGGATACCATAGCAATATTTCTGCTTGTTCAGGTTGTCATGTTTTCTTATCATCACTGGTGATATTTGATATTTTTCTATTTCCTGTGACTGGATTCTTGTAATATAATTAGTAGAGTAGATATTTGATGAATAGATATTTTCTAAATCAGATGGCAATTAAAGTCAACTTAAATTATGTATAGTAGATAGTCGATGGAATCTAATGTTTGTTTTTTGTTTCTGTTATTTTACATTTCAAATCATAATCTATCAATACTCGTACTGTAGTAGCATAATTTTCTTATGCCCAACTCTTTGTGCTCAAAGGCACTATAATGAATGGACAATTTAATTCCGTCTATATATTCTTTGCATTTTACTGTTGTATTGTAAATTGAGGCGTTGCATCAGCGTGCTTTAGATTCCAGCGCCCTCCATGCCTGGTCCAGTTTGTTCTAGAATGTACAACAGTCAGTCCTAGAACACAAGCAGGAAACTATGTGTGCTGCAGTTTGTATATTACAGTAAGAAGCTGTGTAGTCACTGTGTCAAAGCCTTTCAAAGCAGTTTAATTGTTTTTTCTTTAAAAAACTGTTGGCTGGCATGCTGTAGCGGACAGAGAAAGAGTGCTATGTTTCTGCTGTAATCTTTATACACTTTGAGGGTGGGTTGGGAATCTAGTAAATTAGAACATACATTTAACAGTTTAATTTGCATAACCAGCCAAAGCCTATTAAAGCGAGAGGGGTGTGGTTGCACTTTGGATGGTTGGTAATTTAGAATGGGATTGGTGTCAAAAGCTGGTGAGTACCAGTGACCTTACCTTGCCATGCACCCTGTGAGCACCATGACACAGTGTATATACTTGATGCCAACAACCAGCCCGTACAATCAACACCTGAGCTTTTCTTAATTTTACTGCAGATTATAATAGCCATATGCACTTGCTTAATAAATGACATTCGAGATTATGCTTATATATGTATTTTTAAAAAATATATCACGAGCGAAGAGCTGTGCCATGTTTTAATTCATTGGCAGAAAGGTTTAGCCTCAGGAGAATAGCTGTGTGTGACATGCAGTCAGGTATTGGTTGTCTGGTCTGTGACATTCCTAATTTGATTGGCTGGCAACCAATATTGAGCTCAAATATTACAAGGACCTATAACATGGCAACAGCTCTGCTCAGTTACAATGACAATGGTTGCACAAGATCCCACAAATCTTTGCTAAAAACAAAACTGCACTATCCATCATCTTCCATCACATTTAATCAGGCTGGTTACATATATATTCCTGTTCTTTGCTCGCTCCCTCTACCTCAGCCTTCTACTCACATCATCTAAATTGGTTCTCTTTTGCACAGTAAAATGCAATGTCAACATTGTCAAAATAGCATGGGCTGAAAAAGAAAAAGACTAGCCCACAGATTGCAAGTGCAGTAGCCCTTCTCTGATGAGAACCAATGTGACAAAGGTCCCTTTGTAGTGTACTTGTATGTGTGTCTTCGAGGGAGGGAGCTGTATGTGAGAGTGTGCCAAGCTACACTGTATGCAAGTTGAATCTTTCAAATGATTGTTTTAAGATATTCACTTTGCCCTCTTTATGATGTGGTGGGTGGACGTTGGAAATGTAATAATGATGATGTACAATCTTTGTGTGTGTATAAATGTACACTGTGAAAAGGTAGGGAGAGCACCGCACTGTCAGAGTCCTCTGTCTTATTGCACTGAGTGTTCTCTTGTTTTGCATAATAAAAAAGGAAAAACATGTTAGAGGAAAAAAGTACTGTATTCTGATTGTCACATGGGTTCTGTTGAGAGAAATAAATAAATATGGACTTCACATATTTTCTGTGAATTTATTTAGAATAATTGCATGTCACAAAGGTGGATAGTAAAAAATAATATGTCCTCATCCATGACTATCTGACTAACAGTAAACTGCAAAGGTTGGCAGTCCATAACAATGTGAGTCGACAAATCAATCAGACTCTCACCAAAGGTCAAACTGTGGCCACCCCCTTCATCACTCACCCCTGTGTGCTGAGGACCAAACCCCGGACAGACACTGAGCATGGCTGACAACATTATTTCACACTTACAATACCACTTGTTAAGTGAACGAGTGCACTACTTATAAACATCTGCATCTGTGTGGACATACAGGTGTAGAATAACTCTGGATGTGAAATAATCTCACACGCCACACAGCACTTTATATGGCATTCAATTTCTTCCCTCTTACTGGCTACAGGTTGCAACAGGGGAATAGAAGCTGTGGTGTAGAGCCAGTAGGATTTGTCATCATGGCTTGAGTTGTAACAGTAACAGTAATTGGTGGCACAAGCTTGGCCTATAGCAAGAGGCCACATAAAACAGAGTTACATTTACAACTGGAAACATGTGTGTACTTAATGCACTGCAGGTGACAATAACAAAAAAAGTTGTACAAAATCAATACAATAAACTACTGTATATAAATGTATTTAAACACTTGTTGGATTTGTGTGTTTCGGTCACTTTAGGTTTCAGAAAATACACTGGTTTATCTTGACTGAACTGGCTCGTGCAGTGGGGAGTCAGAGCTTATAATAATAATTACATAGATTAAACACCCACAATATAGGGAAGGAGTGGGAATTAAACCTGGGACCATTCTGACTTTAATCTCAGAATAAATAATTCTGACTTTCTCAGAATTCTACCCTCAAAAAATATTTTAGTTTTTCACTGTGGCCCTAATCCTCTTCCGTATTACTTCTGATCCACTCCGACCTGGTTTTATGTAACATTTCTTCAAAATCACCACCAGAGGGCAGCAGACAAGAATGTGTTGAAATGTATCTTTCAATTCATTCCAAATGATATTCAAATTAACAATATTGTCTATATTCTAAAAAGTTCAACAAGTTCTAGTTTGGAAGAAACAAACTTACCTTCGGTCCAGATTTCTAAATCAGGTCCAGAAGTGTTTTCTCTTTGGTAAAGCCTATATCTGTCCCGTCAGGAGCTGCGGGGGGCTGTGGGGGATGGAGTTTTTTCCAGTTACTTCGGGCCTGAGGTAGGGTACACCCTGGACAAATGCCAGTTATTTGCAGGAGCAACTCACCACCCTGACACGTGTCGTAAATGAAACATAGGCTAATCAATAACCTCACAACAGTTATTTACTACTGGTGATCCATCATGTCCAGGAAACAATAATGGACCAACACGTGTTAAATGAACTTAAATTATGCATGCATCACGTGTTAATTCATTTTTGAGCTTGTTACCCTTCCTTCTGGGCCATGTGGTCCCTCGAGGAGGTCCAGCACGGTGGTCCATTAGTCCCATTAGCGTTTGGAGGCTTTGTGTTCCTGGTTTAAGTCTTGAAATAAATGAATGAAATGCTTGAAAAAGAAATGATGTAATTTCTGGCATTAAATGTAATTTCAAACCGAGTTACCTTGCATTTTCTGTTTTACTCGGATCATCCTTGTTTTTCTTTAGTTATTTTGAGAGACTGGGTACGGTCTTAGGGACAAAAGGTGGAGAAGGACAAGAGGGACCAAAGGTAATACATTCCTGCTGAGATTTGTAAGGAACAAATAAAAAGGGGGAATTATTTCTTTTGTCCAATCTTTTTCTGGATTGCGCTCAGGTAAAGCTTTTATGACCAGCAGAGAGCAGTGATGGACCTTGATTTGATTCTGTGCTTTTTGCAGTCAAGCAGACTAAAGAGGCAGAAAAAAAACAGTTCCATAAATCTCAATATTGCTTTTTTATAACAATTTTCGATTCCACAGGGGGTCAGAGTAGCGTTATTTGTTTTAATTTTTCTTGACAAGATGAACACAAAGTCACTCTAAATTGTTGATAATTAGAAATTAGTGCGACCTCTCAATGCCCTTTAGATACCCAAGGTAAGTGTGCGTGTGCTCAGCCTACCTGGAGATGGAGGTCCTGGAGGTCATTATAAATCGGATTGAAAGAAATCACATACATGTAGTTGGCATGGGACAATTTGAAGTTATCAAACATATTGATTAAAAATGCATATAAAAGTGTTGTTGTGAATTTACATTTTTAAGTTTTGGAAATGAGTGTCACCTCTATTTATTCATTGAGGTGTCAGAATCTTCTAACATCCCAGCCTGCCTAGCCTAACTTTTGAACTAAACTTGAGGTGATATGTATATTTATCCTACTTTCTTGTGTCTATTTATTTATAAATATTTGGACCTGGAGTAACAGATGGGCCTCCAGGTGGGCAGTTAAGAGTCCGTTGACGTCCTATTTCCCGTCCCGACATGCTTTCAGGCCCCTTTGGTTTCTACTAAATATATTTGTTACAGCCGGTGACTTTCTATTACACAGGCCAAGTGTCTGGGAATTATGTGCCAGGTTTTCCAGGTCATAAAAGGTGAGCCAGAGGACAGAGGGATTATGGGTAATGAAGTTTTGACGAAGAACCGTGGCAATTAGGGACCTGAGAGATGGAGCTTTTTCGGTTTTGTGTTTTCAAACGCACGAGAATAAAACTGTGAATATAAAAATGAGGATCATGTTCAGGTTATATAAATACATAGAAAAAAATAAACTGATGGACAGTATATTGTAAGAAAGAACAGTCAGGGATTAAAATGTTCGCCATTTCTCATTTGCTACATGACATAATGGGAACAAGATCTAAACTTATAAAATCCGCAGAAAGAAAAAAAAAACGTGTTCTCTAAAGCAGCCACTCCTTGAATGCCACCTTGAATTAAGTGAGTGTTACATGGCCTGGTGCAGACAGTTGTCAGCATGGGGAGGAATCCTCCACAGCCTTCTTAACAAGATTATTCTGCTCCCACTGCGCTCTTACTAAGTGTTTAGGCGGCTGTGTTAGGCTTCTACACCTTTGTAATTGGGTTAGAATGACACTTTTGTTGAGAGGTTGATATGATTCAAGGTTGTCTCCCATTTTAGAAGGATATGTCCTTTTTGTTTTCTCTACAAATGTGTGTGGGCCTCTATCTACTCTTTTGCATTAAAAAAACAAAAAAACATTAAAGAGGTTTCTAATACTTATTACTACATGCCTTAAGAAATGTACAGCATGATAATTATTGTAGAAAGATTAAAGCTTATGAAAAACAAAACATTACGAGAGATATGCTCCAAATAAAACTAACCAGAGCAGAAAGCCCATTAAAAAGATCCATAGAACAAACTCACAAGGGTGGAACAAATGCTAAGTTGACTTTTATGGCCTCAGTCATGAAGGTTTTCTTCTCACTGAGTCAATGGTGTTAATAATGAAGTCCTTGTTTTCCCTTGTCAGTGTTATTAATGTTTTATCTGACATGAATGCACATGAGTGCAACAAGCAGCTCTTCCACGTCTGACTTGTGACAGCTCTATGTGACCTTTACTGTCTGTCAGAGGACAGAGTTTAAAGCAGCTCTGTTGGCGTATAAGCGTATACATGGTTCAGCGCTGAAGTACATCTCTGACATGTTAGTCCCATGTGAACCATCTGGGACTCTGAGGACCTCAGGGACAGGTCTCCTGCTGGTGCCCACAGTCAGGACTAAACATCTTGAGGGAGCGTTTCAGTTTTATGCAGCTAAAACCTGGAACAGTCTTCCAGAGGAGGTGAGACCGGCCTCTACTCCGACGATGTTCAAGTCTAGGCTGAAAAACAGTTCTGTTTAACTGTGCATGTGACAACTGGAAGTATTTTATATGCTTTCTTTTCTTTTAGTTTTGTTTGAATTTATTTTATTGAATTTTGATTTGCTGTATGTATGAATTGTGCTATATAAATAAACTTGCCTTGCCTTACTTATTTAACCTGATTGGCACACATATGTAAAGTGAAAATGTCCGTATTAGGACCTTTTGACTCATATTTTACAGCAGCTGTAAATTACACGCGTCACTGAACAAGCACAAAATGACAATGGTCTTCATGCAAATAAGCTGCACACTGACCCGCCTTTAAAAAACAGCATCCATGAGGTGATTAGGTCATTTGAGGTGGACACTAAGCAGGATGGGTCCAGTCATGTGCTTTGTGGCACTTTTGTGTTTCACATCAGCTGTTGTGGAAAACAGTGAATGGAAATTAAAAGACAACCAACTTCAGGAAGAATCATTACCATGGCTAAAAGAAATACAGGCTAAACCGGTAAGATTCCCACACACATGCTCTAACCTTTACTAATGTTAGACTTTGAATACACTGTAGCATCCGAATATACTGCCTACATGTTTCCTGTCAAAATGTTGTGGGTGCTTTTGTTCATGCGTTTATTTTTAATTTTACACTCTCAGAGTTATAGTTACCTTTCTGACAAATGCTGTGTCAAATTTAGAAACTGATTACATATCCAGGTGCTTATGATTGCTCAAGCATAAACTAGCAAGCTACCAATGTGTTATTTTTTTTTCCTATCATAGAAATTGCCACAGATGCACACCCTTACAGAGATGCTTTATCATCTCTCCAAGAATGAAAATGAAGTCGTCCAACAGGAACCTAAAGTCACAGAGAAAGAGAAGAAGAGTCGGCACACAGCTTGGGACAGCAGGGCCTCAAAAGCCCGCACAGCTGGATGTAAAATGTTCTTCTGGAAAACATGGGCTATCTGTTGACTGATCATGCCGGAGTGTTGGAGAAACTGTGAGGAGCATGTGAGGTGCGAAATTCACTGTTCAAACACCATTCTCCTAAATCTTTGTGTGTTTTTACTTTAACCATGTGTTCTTTCATTATTTGTAGGCTGTGTCTGCAAGTCCAGCGAACACTGAATAGTTATACTCACATGTGTCTCTTCCCTTTGTTTGTCTCACAAGATGGTAGCATGCCCAGTCAGTGGAGCATAATAATGTCAAATTATGGTTAAAATATTGTCAACAGTTTGTTTCTCTAAATGCAGTGTGTCTATATTGTGTATGCTCACATTTTTGTGCCAGCATGTGCATAAAATGTATCCATTATGTATGACTCAGGACGCTGTAGATTGTTGTGCAGAAGAGTCTACATTAAAAAAAACTCAAGAACGCACTTCCTGGGGGCATCTTTGTTAAAAATGCTTCTGTCTGTATAAAACTAGCTATATGGGAAGAAGGCAGTAGGTGAACTGAAACAAGGCTGGAAAATGCTAGAATATATAAAGAAAAGCATCAAATTGGATAAAGAGCTGAGCGAAAGCAAAGGGATACAAAGAAGAAAAGGAAAGGGATGAGTGGTAAAATGATTAAAGTAGCAGCACAGAGGGATAACCACAGTCAGCTTGGCTTAGTGTCTTTTTTTTGGTCCCGCGGCTGTTGGGGATTCATCAGAACATCTTCACTGAGTAATAGAAGCCAGTGGCTGCACATTTACATGCTCTCACCCCAGCAGCTTTTACCACTCGTGTGTAAAAGTAGTGTGTGAGTGGGTTTGTGGGATAGCGACTGGCTGAGTGGGTGTACAGTGTGCGTGGGTGCCTCTGCGCCTCATTTAACCTGCAGTATTCAAGAGAAATAGTACTCCAGGGTAAGGCTTATAGAGGGTCTCTTCAGCTCTTTTCCCAGCATTAGAAACAGTTCTCAGCTCAGAGAGATTAATTCAGATGTAATAGATGCAGATAAGAAAGACTAAGACTAAGCTAGATCAAAGGAGTATCACTGACTTAGAATTGAACAGAGTCCAATTATTTTTAATGAGCAGAAACGGAATGCCCCACTTTTAAGTTACTCACTTGTTCTAAACATGAAAAAAGGCCAGGAACAAGAACACAATCATTCCCACTAGAACAGACCCAAAACAAAACAGTAACAGGTAGAAAAAGAATACAACTATTACTCTGTAGAGTGCATTTGTAAAAAATTCAAATAAAAGTAAAAATGAAAATAAATACTGTGAAAAGAGAGAACCAGGGGGACTGTAATGTCATCTATATTAACTCACAATGGGCCTATAAAGCCACAGAGTGTTTGTGGTGTCAGATGTTACAATACATTCCTGCTTTTGTCCATTATTTCTTTGGATCACTGCATACATTAGACCAAACAGCCCTGCTCACGTTATATTTTACATTTACAGTGTTCCATTTAACAGTGTATTGTAGTAGACTGTAACAACTGTGACTTTTAAAAGGCAATGCTGTGAAATGTTAAGCCAGATGGTTCAAGAAGAAAATGACCATGTACCATGAGAAATACATTTTGGAGGTCAGGTCAGCATTAATTGTTGTTCACATAAGACCTACCACCCACATGATTATTATGTAGAGAGCCTCTTTAGAAAACAGCTGACAGGGAATATTTCCTCTTCGTTTTGGCACCCGGAGCCGTAGGGTTTAGTGTCCTATTCCGGAGTTGACATTTGGACTGTGGAGCCTTGAGTAACGTCAAAAGTATAGCAGACAGATTTCACTGGGGACCATTAATGTCCACGTGATAAAACGTGAGCAGTAAAGTAAGCACAATGAGAGGAGACGTGTAGTGAAAGGAAAAGATGGGGAAGATGGTATGAGAGCTGACTATGCATGAAACTGACTTTAAATTTAAATTTTGCCTACTATACAGTTTTAAAATAAAATAAAAAAAACTACTTGGGTGACTTTAGAAAAATATATAAGTATACACTAAATAACCAATAGAAATAACCATAAATAAGACATTAATTACATAGAAAAACTTTACAAATACAATTGTATAAAAGCACAAATGAGACAAACTTAATATTTATCTTTATTAAACCACCACTGTCTCATCACGCACCACCTTTTCTTCTTCTTCAACTTTCTGTGCTGCAGCCATCACGCAGCCGAGCGAAAAAAGACAAGTCTAACGCAAAAGTCAGGGAAACTTCATCCTCCTCCTCACTCTCTCCTTGTCTGTTTCCATGACAACAGGAGCGTTAAAGGCGAAAAGGAGCAACATCCTAAAATGGCACATTGGATTTAGGGGAATGCAGGGAGAAAAACTCAAGCCCGATGGATTGATAGAAGGAAACGCTGTGGGTTTAGTGAATTTAAAGCCCTTAAAATACACAGCAAAAAGTAAATAAACCTAAGAAATCAAACTAAAAACAGAAAGGTTTTGATAACATAGTCTTTATTCTTAAACAATCACTAACGTCATTTTGATCGTATTATCAATGCATATTTTTTTATTTCATCTCACAATTCATAATGCATATATGAGCATGTTCTGATGCAGTGAAATCATCAGCAAACAAAGATAATAAATGATACTAATATCACATACAACCACAACCTTCATTCACCTTTCACACATCAATATACTCTCCCAAAAGTGCTCCTCTGCTTCTTGACTGAGATTCACACCTCAGTTTTTTTTAACCAACACGCTTTTTCCCTCAGTTCTCTCACTCTGCTGTCAAACTGTTGACATCTGAGTTATTCCAATTTCATGCATTGCTTTAAATCCACGTGTATCTCATTTGTACCAATATAAACCTCTATAAAAAGATATACTGTATGCTGGTCTGGCCTGTGTAGTCTCAGTGGCATGTAGAATAATGCTGCATGTATCACTGTAATGCTGTCAGTGCTGCTGAAGTTGAATTATTTTTTTTAACACTAGGTCTTATGTCTAACTTGCTCTGGACCTGGGCCCCTCAAGCTGGAAGACCCCCCCCCCTCAGATCCATGATGATATATCATTGTGGTTTGCTCTGTGCAACTGAATGTGTGCTATTTACTGTACATACCACCAACCTACAAAATTATATCCAACCAGATACTGGATAGAGTAATAAATTCTCACTAAAATACTGATCAAAACGTTGCATAAAAAGTTCTGGACAGATTATTTGCAAATGTTTTACCAGTTGCCACCTCATTATAGACCTTTATAATACAGTCATGCATTCTTCATGCTTTAAGACTTTCCTAACCTGGCTGGGTTTAGCTGTACATTATCCCTAACTTAAGAAAATGATCTAATCCTGACGTTGGTGAATGCAACACAGGATTTGCCAGGATTTGTGCAACGGGTGCTGGATAGCCAGCAAGCAGCCAGTCTTTAAAGTCAGGCCCCATTCACGGAACGGTTATAGAACTTCCTGAGTTAGATGAACTAATTGGGGATTAGGAATGAGCTATGCAGCATACACGGTGTACCCAATGAACTCACCTTGTTTATACAGCCCTGTCAGCATGTTGATTTATAAAGAGCGTTCTACACAAAGCAGCAAACGGCTCATTTCATGGGTCACAAAACCAGGAAATGGAGGATGTATGGGCGGCTGCGTCAAGAGAAAACAAACGGCCACTTGTATTGAGATGGCACATCTTTTGTGTGTATAGTCATCCTCCATATTAGCTGATTGTCTCCTTGTTGAGACATTCTGTATGTATTGCAGTGATGGGAAAATAATCAGCAACACAGGTCTGAGATTTTTTTTAACAGTCACAAACCCTGTCCACCAGAATTTGGAAATCTCTAACCCTTTCACAGTAAAAGTAACACAAATGCTAATACTAATAGAAACCAGTTGACACCTAGTTTTTCTTTCAGGCTGGCCAAAAGCAATTTATTATTCTGTTTTTAGCTGTAAATAACTTAATTTCATTAATTTCATGATCTGACCATTTTTTTTCAAAAGCGTGTCATATGGTTATTTTCTGTGTATTTAGTTGCTTAGCTAACAGCAGAGTCTGGGTCTGTGTTATGTGAGGTGCAAATATGAAGTGACCGTTTGTGGCCATGGCTCATAGTGCTGATGCTGGTCTTTATCATCCTCTGCGCTCAGAGAGAATACTATACATTTGCCATTTTTTTTGGTCAAGTCTGGACATCTCTATATCTAAAATAGAATAATCTTTGCAAAGCATTAGGAGTATATTGAAGGTGTACCAAAACATTTCCCTGTTTAGATTAAACTGTCTGTATATGACTTTCTTTTATCTGTCTTCTACCCTAACCGACAACCACAGAGACATACTGTTGGATTGATATTACTATCATTTTCAGACATACTAGAGTGCTCGCTTATATTCCTTGTGTCAGTCTGGTCCTGTCATGGTGGCACACCGCAGGACAGCCTTCAGTGTTTTTGAGACAGCCCTATTTGTCATTTGAGTCACACGAGTCAAACTTACAGTAAACGTCAGAATCAAATACATCCCGCCAGAAGCACTCTGAAGTCTAGCACGGGGAACAAGCAGATACGTCTTTACCCTCACACCAGAGCAAGTAGTGTGACAGTGCATTTAGGATCAAATAATAATCACAAAAAAATATATCATCAAGGTCATGGGTTCAGAGTAGCAGATTAATAATGTTAATAATAACACAATATAGCTTATGAGAATGCAAGTAAAAAAAACTATGAACGTATTAAAGCTTGATTTTCACAGCATAACTTTGAAATGACAGGTATTTGTGTGACGAGAGACCATTCCTGTGTATCACAGCCTTTACTCTTTTTTGCATAAAATGTTTGTCATGTCCTGATTGAAAATGTAGATACTCTGGTATCATATGAATGAATCTAAACGGTTTTCACAGGCAAGGGTTCAGTTTTTTGGGGGGGAACAGTATCGCTCCTCTTCATAGTTCCCTCATTTACCTAGAGGGGGTGGTGTTGAGTTTGGGGGTGCCTTAAGTTTACTTCTGGCTCCTTCCCCGTTAAGTCAGGGTCAAAGCCATTCCGGGTCTCCAACGCTGGAAGCCTGTTCCTCTGCTGCTATGTAGAGTCCTGATTGACGGCTTTCCCTCCGTTCATGGTGGGAGTCCCTGAGCTCTTCCTGGACCGGTGCTTGTCCTCGATTTCATGCAGTGACGGCTCTCTGTACATACAAACTGTGGCAGAAATATAGAGAGAGAGGTAAGGACAAAAAGAGGAGTGGCAAAATGAAGAGCAGATTGAAAAGATGGGCGTACAGACAGAGACAAGGTCAGGTGTGAGGCTGGGACATTTATACCAGACTGGGAAGGATCAGTTACAGGATTAGGCCCATGTCAGCACTTTTGTAATCTCGTTGCTTGACAGGTTTTCATGATAATATCTATTACAGTTGACTCAAAACAAGCCAAAACTATAAGACCGATTGCAAAACAAAGCTGATTCCATTCATTCATTGAGCAGATTCTACTTTGCTGACATGTTTATTTAAATTGATGAAAATCTACTGTGATATTCACTTAAACCTACTATATAGTTGCATGCCTTTTCAGCCTTCCTTTCTTTGCTTGGCTGCAGATATCCAAGTTAATGCAACCTACTTTGAAAATATACTTTATATCTGTATTAGTCAAATAAAATAAACATGGTACCTTTTTATAAACACGGTAAAGTCAGGGCAAAGGAGTGTATAACCAGTAAAGAAAATAACATAAGAACATACTGACCTTCTACTATGTAATACTGGTCACAAATTCTACTAAAGGAAAAGAATGAAACAAGAAACAAGGTGACACTAAGTCCTTTTCAGGAGACTACATATTGATGGAAGAACTATGCAAATGTGAACAAATTTTGCTCAAGGGCCAACTATAGATAACGCTGACTGTTTCAGAGGGACATTGTAATTACCGATAGTTAACTGCGAAACGGCAATATTTTGCAGTCTGACCTTTTGAAAGTATCTAAAGTAATGCCTCAATTATTTTATATGAATCAAGGCGAAGAAGGCAATACAAATCTGAGCAAAGGCAAAAATAAGGCGCACAAAATATCACTAGGAATTGCTTTCTCATACCTTCAATGGGCCGGGGAACAAAGTGAGATGAAGGCTTGGTCTTCTTGACCCGGTTACCCTTCATAACCTGTCCCTCCTTTGTAAGACCTAGAAACCAGGCCCGTCCTGATTCCTGCTGCCGGTACACAGTAGACGAGTAGATCACATAGTAGTTTTCAAAGACAGATTCTTTGAACCTACACTCCGGTGTGAACATCTCCTGCAAAAAAAAAAAGCAGGAGACATGTATACATTATTATTCGTTCTCCAGTGGAAACCGGCGATGCATTTCTTCTCATTACATGGCCGACCCCTCCTGCCGTCCTGGTCTCCCGGCCAGCTGTCACACACACACACACACACACACACACACACACACACACACACACACACACATGCAGTAAGTCAGATCCCTGATTGAGCTCCAGTAGCCATCTAACCTGCTGTTATACTTGCTCCTCTTGGGATCTTTCCAATTTCCAAGTTAGCCAAATTCTTTTTCTCCCCCTCTGCCTCAAACATGTATACTTTTCTGTTTAAAATCTCGCCTGCTTTCTTCCATATTAAACTGTAACAGAGAAGGGTTAACAATCTCTCTTAAGAAAAACCACACACCAGCATTGTGTCTAATAACTCAAACGTGTACTTTGCCAAGGTCAGTCAATATAATCTACTCTTACGCAAACATCTTGAGAATCCAAGCAATAAAAATGTCTTATTATAGTAATGGCATACATTGTGAGTTTTTTTTTCTTTTGGCTTCATTATCAAATCTGCAAGTCAAGGATAAAATCAAGGAGATCCAGCAGTTATACGACATTCAGTGAGGGATGAGCATTATTGATAAGATTATTGTTATGGCACTGCAAAAAAAGCTTAAAACTAAAACAAACAAGCAGCTGTAATGAGTGTCATTGAGCATTATTAGACAAAAATCCATACTATGGCAAACAGAATACACATTTTTAACCTGGTGAGCTGATTAACAAGTGCTGACAAGGTCAATTTTAAACCCCATCACCTTCACCTCTCGAGCTCTCCTCCCAAACTGACTACTGTATACTACTATATAAATGAATTCAACTAAAGACACTAAAGGCTGACGTTATATACGTCAGCAATAGATGGAGGTAGGCATTGTTTGGGTCCGGGTTTTCATTCTTTAATTTCTCTTACGGGGCTCTGCGTCCTTATGAGATTGTGCTTTTGACTTACATTTAGCTTCCTGTTGAAGGTGACTGCTTACAGGTTTGTGTGTGTGAAGGAGATTCACGGTTAAATAGGAGAAGCTGCTGTAATAAAGAGAAAAGAGTGCCCACACCTCAATTACAAAACTCAACTCAAGCCAAGCCACAGCAGGGCATAGCAGACTGTGTACAGTACTTTTTAGAAGGTGAGGTCACATAGTCACCAGTGTGGAAATGTCTGGCTGGTCAGCAGGAGGGGAGGGGAGTTGTGTAGAGCCGGAGGCACAGATTACCTGGCCGTGCTGACACACTGTCAAACTGCAGACTGGGGGTCACGCTGTGCTTATGGACACATAAGAACAGCCCATGTGTTTGTTTGTGAACATACATGTTTGAGACAGTGATGCATTACGCACCAGCAGGCTTTGTCCGTGCGTCATCTGTTCATAACCTTAATCGGGTCAAATACAAACAATGCCATCAAAAACACAAGTGCTCTTTACTACACTACCCTTTACAATCATCATATTTTCTTTGCTGACACATTGAGGTATCTTGCAAGGACAATGCTATGTAGGCACCTGTTAAAAGGCTTGCAACAGGATTGAAACTCAGCCCGTGGCTTGGGAATGATAGGGGTGAATTGTAAGTGACTTTGAAGTCTTTGACGGAGTACTTTGTTTGTGGTTGACTGAGTGGAAATATGAGGTAAAGAGACAGGGTCAGAGTCTCCCATGAGTAATGGTGTCTCCTTAATTGACACGTGTGAACCATAGAAGTGCATGGTGGAGAATTACTCAGGAAAACACAGTGACTAATGAACACAATGAAATAAACACACATTAAAATGCACAATAACAGGTCTACGTGTGCTTATTAGAGGTAAGCGACATGTATTGATAGTAAAAATGATTTATCCTTCAGATAAAGGACTTACTAAAGAAACTGGCACTGCTTACATTAAGGGTCTCGGTAGAAAGATGAATTATACTCAAAGAGGTCCACCAGAGACTAACACTGATGGAATTAAAAAGTTGTCACATTAATGTATTTATTAATAGTTTACATATGTGCCTATCCTGAGAATATACTACTTTAATGAGGATAGAAATATGGCTTTAGGGAACCCGAAACTGGGAAGACAATTGAATATAGTCAATCCACCCCAAGAGAAGTCTGCATCATCAAACACCTTTTTTGTCGTAAGGTATCAGGTGGTGATTCTCGAACAAAGGTGAAGCTGTGAATTGAGCTGTGAATTGAAAAGGACCAGTATCAAAGTATAAAAGGTGTGAACAAAGGTTTGAGATTTGGCTGTAGTGAATCCCAGGCCTGCCTCAAAGTCCTACTTAACTTATTATTATTCTGGGAGAGATTTGGGTCGGGGCTAGTCTAGACCTTACTTAACAGAAAAACTTCTACCTGCACTTTTTCTTGCTCCCCCTTGCCATGCCCTTTTCTCTCTGATTCTGATAGTCAGTCTAAAGCGGGCTTGTGGCCCTTCCTTTTAAGAACCGCATGATAAATGGCATTTTAGCACTTCTGCTGCATTTTGAATTGAAAAAGCCAAAAACAAAATTATAACAATTTTAACCCAACCAAATTTAACCTACCAAAATATCAAAGTTGTTTGTCACGTTTTACTAAAAAGTTGTAAAAATTTAAAGGATTATTAGCTTGTCATTAACTATACTGTATATACAAATATACTGATATAAAAAAGTTAAGTGTACTGTTATCTAAAACCTAGAGACATAGTTATACAGTCTAAAAAGTTAGCTAGATAGATGTCCATGTTGAATACATTTAGTGTGGCATTCAAACAGTGTTTGCTGCTGCTGGGCGGTAAACTAGGTCATATTGAGAAGTGTGATAAATAATGGAAGGAAACTCTTCATTGTAGATGCTCAGCCCCCACACACTTCATCCCTAACACTCGACACAATCATTATCATTTTCCAGTCAGCCACATCAGCAAGCAACCAATAATAATAATATGTCCGACCCTAACCCTAACCCTAGGCAAGCATACACTGTAGCAGTGGGTTCAAGCAACAGGCCGAATAAGACGGCTGACACCTAACTCGTGTAAGGCTAGGTTTGCAGCAACAGCTACCTTTAGTCTTAGGTAACAGATTAAGTTTAGATAAAAACACAGAGAATGGAAAATAGAGGAATATCCCTCAGTAATTATCTCTCAGGAGGGTGATGGAGGCAAAGAGCTGCGCATTTCCCGTTCTCACATGTGTCTCAGAGAATAAGACATCCAAAGCAGCAGCGCGGCGGTACATGCAGAGGGGGGGAAAGAGGAATGGGGAGATAAGAGCATGAGGCAGAAAGATAAAGATGTGGCTGAATAATAATAATAAAGCCAATGTGAGTTAGCACGGCAGATGCGAATGAGGAGCTTGCTTTATTGCCCTGAATGCACCACCATGAGTACGGCCATAAAAGTGTAAACAAAAATCACAGTGTTCTCTTTTATGGTTGTCTGGAAACACTGTCAATCACCTACATAATCAGGACTAGTAAATTCAGTTAGCGTGAATCAATGACTAAAACAAATCAAAAGAACACTGTACTGTTATTTGTAATAGCTTGCATGTAAATTCAATCTTTTTTCTAGCTTCTCTAAGACTTTCATATGCCTGTGATTCATTACACCACCCGCATTCTAATTACAAATGCATGTTCATTTCCCAGGCCTCACATCTGAGAAACCGGACCACCTCCATATGGCCAGAGAGAAAAGGCACTTTGTGAGCTTTATTTAAATGCCCTTTTAACTTATCCCTCCTAAAAAAAATGTCTAGTCTATTGTCAGGCACGGACTAGACCTGTGATCAAAAGGTCAAAATATCACTGTGTTCTAATATAAAAGTGACAATTAAGATGATGAGCAGAGTGTTTGTAAAGCTCAGAGCCGCTGCATGACCTTGAAATAATGAGTCAGTCTTAATTAATAATGATGATTTAATATGACACAAATGACAGTATGATCACAGGTGGGCGTGAAGCTTTTGTTTTGGGTCAAACACTGGCCCCAGTTTAATGAACTATCAGATGCCTTGGGAAACATCAAATCTTAATTCAATGAAGATAGGTGGGTGGAGGGTAATTATAGAGAGCTTGTGCATAAGCCTTTTGGATATGCATCACTCCAACCTGTGAGTCATAACGTTCATTGTATGTCCCTCTGTGAACTTGTGAGAGCATCGTTTGTAATGAGGCACTATTCTTGCACTTTAGTGAAGAATGTTTCTGAATTTATTTGACTTTCAATTTTGAAGAGCACTATTAAGAATGCAGCAAGTGAGCCTTTTATTTGGCACAAGTCTTTTGTGATGTTCTACTGTCTCTGCCCGCAGTGAGGCTTCCTCTTGTCAATAAGCAATGCAACACAATACACCCTGGCTACACTGTGTCCTTCAGGGATTTTATGATTGCATTTTGACAAAGTTTGATGGGCAGTTTGTGTCCTGCCGCGCTCACTTATTCATCACAGCACACACTGTTTTATAGTCAGCATCTCAGGAACCATGCAGCTACAGAGGTTATATAATCAAACCAGCTAGAGGTATCATCCTGCCGAGATCCCTGTCTACGTTGCCCCGGTCCAATTTTTTCTTCTGCTGCTCATTCGACACTCTCCAAAAACATGTCTGCCCATTGAATATAGAATTCAACTTGACGTCTTCTCCATCTGACATCCGTGACTGTGTCCTCCTCCGCCTGTTCAACTGCTGCCCACACTGTCTTCTCATGTTACCCCACAAAAATATAAACAATATATATATAAATAATCTGCCCTCACAGTTTTTCCTCCCCCATTGGAGGATTATTTTGGTTCTATATTCAGAGAGAAGCACAAAACCTTTTAAAATGATGCAGGATATGCATTAATGCTTTTACAGTTTTAAATTCACGGGGAGTCTGACACAAACTGCATTAAGAAGTTATTTTGGTTCATTGTGGCAAAAAGACAAAATAAATGACCGAAGCGACATCTCCTAAATAAGAAATTCAATGAAACGCTTCCACATAATGAGGCTCTGCCTGGAGGCAACAACATAAAATGCTATTTTTATTTATTTTTTTAACTGGTGAGAGCTGAACTCAGTGTCACAGTAAATGTAAAACATGCGCCGTGCTACTTCAACAAGAAAGGTTGGGAATAAATGCGGCTGTGCAACACAAAGGCCCTGAATCTGAAGAGCTCCTGAACAGAACAGAGATGAAAGGCTTTGGAGGAGAAGTGTCTTTGCTGCAATGGGATAACAAATAGCACAAAACACAGCATGTGTAAACCAGAGAATGGTGACAGGCGTGCAGAAATAAACTGTGTCTCACCGAGCTGTAGAGCATGCCTTCGCCATTCATGGCAATGTAGAAGCCACTCTTCACTCCCTGGATGGCCACCACTCGCAGACCCACGGGAATAAGGTTGAACAAGGCTGTGGTGGGACAAACAGGTATAAAGCAGAAAAGACATCAGAAATGAAAGAATGAAACAGGACAATTGAGTTAGCACTTAACACAGCACATAACAGGCTGATCACTGATCTGCCATTGTTGAAGTGAGAAGTACGATGAAGGGCTCTCTGTTAAACCTGAAAACCTTTACGTGATAGACAAGTGGTTTGCAATTGTTGCCTTATTTCACACAAAAGCAAGCCAGAATAACCGTTAACAGCCAGGGAAAGAAATTATTGTAATACATTTTGGGACTACATGTGTTGCTTTGATATTATAATTTACAAATTAAATTTAATTCAGAGCTTTGAGTATTTGAAAAAGATAAAACTTGACTTCATCTAACAGTCACTGATAAACTATCATTGGTAATCATTGCAAAGGAAAGGAAAGGAAAAGCAAAACAGTTTCACAGTTTAACATGTTGATATGGATCATTAAATGTCTTTTAAGCTGGTAGGGAAGAGCTTGGAAACTATGTTGTGGAAAGTCTATACAGTATATTTTAAAAAAATACAAACCATTTTCAGCACCACTCTATAATTATCTGACTTTTTACAGTGTAGACCTACTGTGTTCTGTTCTGTTGTTGTGTGTGACTTTGTCTAGCTGTTGGTGTTGAGGGTGTGAGGACGCTCATGACGAAGTGTTGTTGGAATGATTGTTCTGGAGGTGGCGACGGGGACTATCAGATAAAGCCGACAGAGACGAGAGGAGACGTGCCAACACAGGTGCGTCCTTTGAGCAGATTTAATTTCGCTCAATAAATATTGACACGTTCCTTCCATCTGCCAATGGCTGAAACCTGCCCTCGGGCCACTGTTGCAGGTGATACACAAGAATGCTAACAGTCTTTTAGCTAGGGAAAACTAAAGGATCAGTCTGATAATGTTAATATACAGTATGCTTTAGTAATGACCTGTCCTCATTCTGAACATCAGTCAAAAAAAAAAATCTAATATGAATTACCATTAATTACTACCCACATAAACGTGGTCTAGAATAGAGTAGTGGACTTTTAACAGTCAAGTTTGTAAACCAAAGCCATGTTTAAATACTTATTGGCATTAAACTTATAGATAAAAAAGAAAGGCAATACTGAATCTGTAAAGCACAAATACATCATCTGTTCATTTGTTGATTACAAAAATGTAAATAAAAAAATAAATAAAAAATATAATCTAATATTATAATTTTGACAGTAGTCAAAGTTTAGTCTGATAATTGAAACAATAATCCTTCCACTTTAGAAGCCCATGAACACAACTAAGCTGGTAAAATGCCTTGTTAACTCAAAAACTTGGATCAATTTAAGGCAGCACTAGTTTAAATGACTGTTGCCGTGGTAACTCAATGTTGGTGTTTGTTGTACAAAAAAAAAAAATTAAATTGCCTACAGTAACTCAAAAAGCTAACAGTATCACAAATAATTTTCTAATTTATAAAAAAGTTAATAGCATTAGCAGGTATCCAAAAATTCAATTAAGACAGTACAGACCACTCTGGCTGACTTTGGTGAAACTGGCCCCTTATACACTGAAAGTATAAAAAAGTCTTTTAAACATCTTCTTGCACTGCTTTGTCTCCACCTCACTGTCTCTTCATTTGCCTTTCATGGCTGGGGCTTTTGTTGCTAAGGTTCGCTCTATGACACTGTCCAAAATCCTGTCACGTACCGCTAAAGTCCAGGAGCGGTTCACCCTAAAGCACCTTAACTCAAATAAATTCACGCTTTTTGGTGCAGTCATGCTTGCAGTAAATCCCTCTCTAAGAGCATTACCATAATAGCTTGGCTCGAAAAAGAAACATAATAGATGGCACATTACAACACTATTTTGCTATAATTACAATCCGCTGTTCCCTGCTCTCGTTTGCTTGCCAAAATATTGAACCAGTAACAGGAGCTCTTGTAAATGTTCAGCTTTTCTATTTGCAGTTGCAGTGGGTGATGGATACCATGATTAACTGCTGTTAGTGCACCTGAGGACTGCTCTGAAGGCAGTTCCTCTTCCTTAACAACCCCAATCCAACCTTTCACAGTGTGAGTCTTTTCAAGAGATTTCCAGGGATCTCCTATTGCTAAAGAGTCCGACAAAGGTGTTTCAAAGGAAAGTCTTAAAATGGCATGACTTTCAGTAACGTGGTAAATCGGCGACAAGCTAATCCAGCAGATAGGCTAAAAGGTGTTCATTAGATGTGAGGAATAGTGGCATCGTAGGGTAGAAGCCCTGCAGGAAGGTTTATTAAAAAACAGAGCCAAACTCAGATGCCAAGGGCACCTCACCAAATCCAGCGAGACACAAAGATGGCAGAGTCACTTAGTGATTATTTTACTGTGTGCTCTGGGTGACTGCACTTCATACTAAAACAAGAAAGTCTTTCCTAAGCCATCCATTAAAATGAATGAGGGTCTCTTAAACACCAGTCATCCCATCATTTAACGCACACAGGCACTTACTGTTGATGATTAAATTAATAACAACTGAAATCTGACCATGGTTAGGAATTAATTAAAGAATGTTTCACAGGCTTTGTGCCGTCATGCCTAAATCAGTTTTACAGACCTGCAGTCGGAGTACGTGTACCGAGTACTGATCCTACTGCATATATCTGGACCGGCGTTCTCTCAGCACCATGCTTACTGAACCTCTCCTAAAACAATTTAATTGCTGTATTCCATCTGCTCCAAGTCAGAGAGTGACATGGTTCAAGACTGGGAACAATTTATTATTCCAATAATACGGCTGGACAATCAATAGTTAAGTACGAGACCTGAATATCAAATGTAATTTGTCCGACTATAACTTACTGTATCCCGCCTTTACTTTAGATCTTGCTTTACTTTTTGTCTTTTTTTTTTTTTTTTTTACGATTCTTTCTGTCTCCGTTTTTCACCACAAAAACACTTGAAATGCCTCCTGCTGCACCTCGTGCAGCTCTGAGATGGCCTCTTCACTCGGACAGTCTCAGAGCTGGAGGCACTACATACAGAGAATTATTCATTAGGTACAAACGGAAGAGCTGGTATTTTTAGTTTTTTGTGGCTGAATTATTCACTGTATTCCTCCATCTCTGGGCCAGCGGGACTGCTTAACAAGAGGATTACCTAGAGGTGGGGAAACCCTCACATGCAACACAAACGAAGGTTAAAAGACAGCATTATGTGGACTTTTACGAGTTCTGTAAGTAGTTCTTACTGAGGGGTTACTTCCTAAGAAAACATAAATGACAAGTGACAGGGAAATACTTTCTTTTTACCGCATGACTGCTACAGTCCAGCAGCTTTGGCTACGACTTGCTTTAAAGATTGACAGGATGGTTAAGAGAGAGAGGTCATGATTGGTTTCCTGTCAGCCTTTCTTCCAGACGAGGAGTGTTCTCATTATCGTTATTTTGATGATTCTACCCCAATATAAATCTTTCTTGATACTTGTCTTTAAAACTATACATTTCCCAATCTCTATATGTTTTAATATCAAAAGCTGCTGAATTCACTTTTTTCTGTTCCAGTGGGAGTGGATAAGGGGTGTGACCGCTTTAGGCCACTTAACCCAAGAGACTATTTATCCACTGGTGGTGTAGTATGGAAAGTTGATCCCTGGACAGTGAAATATTGCAAAAAAGCAGCTCAAACGGGAATCTTTGTGACTAGGCTCCCATTTGGAATTAAAATTATAGGACCTACAGCAATTTTAGCCAATAGCTTTTCCAGGAAGTGAATTCTGCTGTAACAACCACACACACTTCGGGGCAGAATCCATCAAAACAACCTGGCACTCGTAACAATGCAGCACACTCACTAACACAGAGTGGTTTACTCAGTGGCCTACATGGGATAGCAGGTCAATTCATTTTGTTTTCTTATTTACTTGCTCTAACTCACTGCATCCATCACAATATTTTTGTTGCAGCAAAGAGGCCATTTTGATTTTGGATTGATGTCAAAATGGTTGTTATTATACAAAAATTCTGAATGTAAAATGTCAATATTATACATATAAGTGGTGGTTCATTGCTTATTTAATGTTGTTCCTGTGGCATCTACATTACTGTACTCACTGTTGTCACTGTTCTCGTCCTTGCTGCCGTCGATGGTTCCATCCGGTTGCATCTGCAGGTAGAAACCCTGCTGGCTGAACAGTCGTGTCACAATGCCTTTCAGCTGTGGCTCTGAAATACACACATGCACACGCACACACACACACACACACACATACACACACACACACACAGCACACACACACAGCACACACACACAGCACACACCAATGTCAACAGCCAGAGCCCCCACACCCCGTTAAGAATACGTCAGCACGGCATGGACATACATTCATCAAATAAAGATTCATCACAAAAGAACAGGTGGCCATGGAGGCTGGAAAGTACCACCAAAATAAATACATTCAGGATTTCAAAACCAAAACTTTTTAATGTGACTTAAAAAAAGACCCAGATTCAATCACTTTCGTGTGTGTTAAGTCCTTATTCCAATGGTACTATCAGCCTCCACGGTGGCTTAATAAAACTATGAATTCAAGCCTCAAACATTCTGAATTGTCACATGGGCAATGAGTCATAATGTTGTCAAAAATTCTAAAATACAATCTTTTTCACTGTAGAGTCTTGATGACAACAATGTGACCATTGACTCTTGTGCATATTATTACTTTCCAATGGTAAGATCATTTTTTTTATCCCATTTTATAGTATGCTGTAATGCCGTCTGTTTTCATTTGGTATGAAGAAACAACAGTAGTGGAAGAAGATTTTCTATTGATATTCATGTCTACAAAAGCTAATGACTTGCTAATGACCTAAAAGAAAGTGAGCTGCATTCTCGTTTCATGGCGGTAACCCTGAAGCGTCCTCTAACTTGGAAGCAGTAAAATCTGGCGCCGGACCAGCGATCTGTTATATGTGCGCTACACTCCGGGGCAGCAGGTAGAAACTGGGATTAGACCGAAAAATAAGTGCAAAAAAAAAAACTTTATCTGAGAAAATAATGTCAGTGTGGTCTGAACGGGGGAGTATCTGGCACTTTTATTTTTTGGGGGTTTTCTTGTAAAAGTGAGAAAGACACTTTTGGCGGAACAAACCAGTACACACTGATCACAATAAAATTAAATATATATAACAGAGCCAGATAATGTATGTTTTTGAAAAAGAGTTGTCCAAAGAGGATGTTTTAATTGCTTTTCAGTGGAAGTGTGTTTGCAAATTGTATGTTCACTGTTAAATATTATTATATTTCACAGCTCTAGTATTTAAATGAACTATTTATATAACCATCTTCATTTTGTTAAATAAAAGTGATTGTCATAGCAGGATGATAGGCTACATTTTAATTTGGGGTGTTTGCTTACTGTTTTGATTCGCTGAACACCTCCTGATAAATGATAAAGCAGTCTCACTGAGTTGCACTTTCAAGGTCGTGGCTTGAATTAGATGCTGTGTGCTGCACTTCGGAGAACTCCAAAATAAACTAAAAGCTTAAAACAAAAACTGAAGGTAATTCAGTTTAAAAAAAAACTCCAGATTAGAGCTCATTTTGTGAAGTATGTGTTGAGAATTCTTTTTATTACATAGGCTCCATTGACATTACCGGAGAGGAGCCAAGTCTGGTAGAAGCTGTGACCCGTTGCTACACTCTCCTCAACTGTTCATCACTGCGACCATCAATCCCCCACTCACATACCCCTGCGGTGGGGTCATCAATTCTTGGGACAGGCCGTTTCACCATCCATCACAGGCGGAGTGTGGAGGACGTGCATGTGCGCCCATGTGTGCTTATGTGTTAGTGAAAGCACATGGGAGCGTACACACCAGTAAATCACGGTTTAACTACACCCCCATAAACTAAGAGCTCAACGGGGGGCCGAGCAATGGCTGACGGCTCATCAGTTCCAATCAATTAGCAGAATTATTAGAGTGTGTGCTTTGTGTATGCAATAGAGGATAAACAAACTCACATCACAGAGAAATAAAAATCTCTGACAGCGGCTACACACAGCTCCTGTATGAGCCAATCAAAAATATTTACTTCATACCAATACAGAAGGACAAGAACATGGACGACAAATGGCACTATGACAGTGAAATGGTGAATGATCACCACTCTGAATACAGCCAAGCACATCATAACCATGTACATCAAAATACAACAACTTCTACTACACTTACACAGCAATACTTGACACATACAGTATTCAGACATAGAACGGAGAGTGGGAGATTCAAGACTGTTCCAACACTGACTGACAAAATGGGAGAGCCAAACGAGATACAGACTTGGACATGACAAGAGAGTCGAAGGAGAGGATTAATCAAAAAATTAAATAAAAGTTAAGCTTTAAAATTTCCAAGTAAGTTGACACTGAGGAAAAAAACAATGAGATAAAAAAATCAGCAAAAGGGAGAGGTTTGTTGTCTGTTAAAGACTAGTGTTGAAGCCCCCTGCACCTATCACCCCCAGACCATTTTTTGTTACCCACCCTGTGCCTAAACCCCTCCCGTCCTTCCATGGCCCGAAGGGGTGTCGACATGGGCACGAGATGATGGTGGAGACGAGAAAGAATAAAAAAGTAAATAAAGAAATAAAATAAAAAAAATCACACAACACACAGATGGAGGCTGAGCTACTGACCTAGCCTGCAGCCCTTATGGGACACCTGTGGAGGTTTGGAGGGTGCATCTTACGAAGGGGGGAGGGGACAGAAGGAAAAACAACAGGCACAATTCAGAAAATGTCTCCATGCGATTTTGGCTAGTTATATTAAAATATAAACAGAAACATTGAATATTTGAGATGCAATACAAATTACCCACACTTTCTGTCCGCCACTAACCAAAAACTAACTAATAACTATTAATGAGCTGATTATCCTAATGTGAAAAGATTGTCTATATTAATCCTGTGTTTGCAGCCTATACAATGACTCTTCCAATTGTCTGACTTTCTGTTAATTCATCTTGTTGTTTGGCTGCAGTATTGTCCGCCTGATGTCACCTTATGCTTTTATAAATTCTGTCTAGTCTTCTTGGCCGTCTTCCTTCCTGTCTCCAAAATGCCCGTCCTTGTGTGTGTCGTAGCTCACACACATTATACATTAAAACTATTTTTATAAAAGAGGTAACCGGGCATGGAAAGGTGTTAGATTAGCACTGTGTACAGGCGTCTATCAATACAATAGCAGCTCTTAATCACTGGAGCTATACCTCCCTTTACTGCAGTAAAAAAGCTCCCTCTGCAATAAACATTTACCATTAAAAACATTTAATCTCAAAAGAGGCTTGGTGCACTGCGGTGCAACTTATCTCCTCTCAGTAGCCCAATATACATTAATATTGAATTAGGCAATTGAAAGCAGTCTTTCTGTGGTTGTGCTCCAGTGGAGAGGCAAGTTAAAGAATTAAGTGTCTGCATGTGTCTATCTTATGGCATTAAGAGATAACATGGCATACATTTTATGTGGGATGGTTTGCATTGTGTCCTGTTAAGAAGCATTAGCACACATCAGTAAAGACCTAAAGAAACAGGTGGGCTTTACGCATCGCGGAGGAAAAACATTCTCTTCTGAATGGAGCCCCAGACTGCAGTATAAAACGCCTGTGCTATGTTCCACAGAGAGAAGAAAGGCGGGGTGGGGTAGAAGGGGAGAGGTAGCGGAGGGCTGGGGGAAACCGCTCTGTCCCCTCATCCTTAACGCACACATTACAGAAAGAGGAAAATGCATGTGGACACACACAGCACTGACCTGGTCGCCTCCGGACTGGTCGTTTCTTGCCGCTGCAGAAACGTACTTTGCTAAAGACCCCTAAGAAATGCCTTTCGCATAAAGATCGGGGGTCTTTGCTGGGGCTGGGGCGACGTTTGGAAGTAGACACTCGGTCGCTGTTGGACTCTCTCGCCTGACGTTTCTGACGAATCAGGGAGCTGGCGATCGCAGCCATCTCCCCGATTTAAGAAGAACCTCGAGTCTATAAGCAGATGTGGGACGTGGGTACCGATTCTGAATACAAAAGTAAAAAGTCCATCTAGTGAAGTTTTTTTCACCCAAATCTCATCCCGCTCCTTTTAGAGAATCCTCCAAGTCCAGTGCATGTTCCCCTTCAGAAGTAACGAAGCGGCTACAAGTTGTCAGCCAGCTCACCCCTAGCTCACATATGAAACATAAATAAGTCTATTTATAAGTTACAGGCCCCTAGGGCCGCGGGATCACGCGCGGAAATGACATGCAACAATATTGAGAAGTTGATGCAGCTGCGCATCATTGGAGAGCTTCAGGTATTCCAGGTGAACACGTCTGGCAATGCGACTCAAAGGCTCTATCTGCTTTAAGGGAAGTTTTTCCTCTCTCTCTCTCTTCTAATGATTTACTCCATTGGTTCCCGTTGCTGTCCTTGCTGTCCCGCACCTCTTGTCGAGGCTATGATCTACCGTCTACACAGAAAACGCAGCCTGAAAAATGGAAGAATCAGCCAAAGGCTACTCTGCAGGCACCCTGCTGCAGTGATGTGATTTAAGATCGTGGAAAACGTCTGGAAAGCAACAATTAGTTGTAACGGAAAGCGACGACGCCACGCACTCCTTCCATCCCGGCGATACTGCTCATCTAGTGGCCCCTTTGACGTTGTTTCCATGCGCAACCTGAACCGAACCGAAGCTGTACCATCGCCGACTGTGAACGAAGTGAAACGGCCCTCCTCTTCCCCCAGAGCACCCCCACCCCCTCCCCTCTCCCCTCTATCCAACTCTTAACGCAATCATACGTGATTGAGGTTTGTATTAGAATTCCCAGTGGCTTTTTGTGAATAAAAGGTAAACGGTCTGATCATTAATATTTATATATTTATAAAGGGGGGGGGGGGGGGGTCTCAGAGTCTCCCATTAAATTACAGTTTAAAATCTGAGAGCAGACCATTTTAGTAGAGCTGTCAGGAAGGCAGTGGGCATTAAAAAAGTAAACCTAATCAAGCATCCACACTCTCAAGTTGTATGTCCACTGCATGTTTCAGGTACATACATAAAATAACACCAACAACCCTGTTAGACAATATGAAACAACTCAAACAATGCCCCGCATTAGGGTTTTGTCATGCAATACAACTGTACATTAAAGACAAGGACATGCTGTGTATGATATCATGGGTTTATGAAGACAAATGTCAACAGATAACCGAGCAAGGGAATGCTTTAACACAGCAACATACATCATAAAATGCAATAAGAGCTGTAACATCCTCACAGCAAACAACTGTTTCTGCTAAAAATTCATCTAAATTACTGACATGTTAGCTGACATTTAGAATATCATGTAGGCTACGTGGTTTCCAAAATGTCCTAGACCTTCTCTCACTTCATTCTAAGTTGCCAAAAACGGCCCAATCAGTAACCTATAGATGACGACATATATATTCTTACATAAATATAAGAGAAGTATACATGTGGACTTGTATGTGTTGAAATGTTTGCTTACTTGATTGGACTGTAATGTCATTTGCACTAATGTAACTGCTGTTGCATTACTATACAGCTTAGTGAAACATGTCAGCGGTTGTCTTTGTGGATTGGGAAGGCCCACTCCTCACACACAGCTGGAGGAAGAACACGTGCAAGTCTCCGGCAACACAGCAAACCTCTCCCTTCCTCTCTGATGAAACAGCATGAAACATTTACAGGCCATTTCTAGGACTCAGTTTGACATCCATTCCTCCAAACCAAAGAGAAAGATTGATGTAGGGAGATGTTGCTTCCACCACCGCTGTCTGGCTGCACTGTTCTCCCTTATGTAACATTTGGATACAATAGCTCAAAGTGCTGAATTTGAAGTGCTGATGCTCCTCCAAAGCCTTTATCGTTTTTTGTTTTTTTTTACATGAACACAGACATATGAGGGCAGAAACAGTGGGCCTATCAGATATTTCCACCTTAAGAAAGACAGAGTGTAAAAGAGCAAAAGGCACATTTAGTATACTGTATGATATAACATTTATCACATGAGTAAACATTCTCAAATCTGCTTATGGTTTTAGAGGATGTAGAGTGAGCTTTAGAAACTTGGAACACTACAGAGACACAGGACAATATATCTTTGTCAAGAAAAGAGAAAGTATTCCCTAATGAGGATCTGCTAGGCTTCCACCCCATACAGAGACCATTTATTCCAGCCATCCACTGGAGATAAAACATCCCAGCTTAATGCACCGTAAACAAAAAACAGCAATCATTTAAGATGTCAGTTCAAAAGATTTGAACGTTTAGCTACATGTGTGTTTGTCCATTAGTCAGCATTGTACATCTCTTGTTCTTTTAATCACCACAATCTGTACTGGCTGTGGATAACAGGCAAATGGACGGCGGCATAATAAATATGTCTGAAAACTGGGTGCTATGAATCAAAACCTGTGATTTCCCCCAGAGCCCTCTCCTTATTGCTGCTACAACACTTCGCGCATCTTTTATGAGCTTGCTGCCATCTAGTGGAGAGAGAGGCATCACCGCGGACACAAAGAGAAAGGAGAAAGGGAAAATTGTTTCCTTTGTCTGAAGTTTTATCACACAGCCTTGACCTTGAAGGAACTGAGATTCAACACAAGCAGTTAGTGTTCATTCAGTTTCTCTTTCTATGTTTGTCTCATAACAAGTGAAGACAAAAACATAACATTGTCTGTATACTAATAAATGGATTCCTACGTTAATGAGCTACTTACATAAATTAATAAACTGATCAAACACGGCACAGCATCATTTGATGAAACTTCCAACAAAGAACTTTGCCACCCTTTTTTAATCTTTATCTCTTGATTAATATATTATTTAATTGCTGTATTTTTTCATGATCATGTACAGAGAACGTGATTTACAAACCCATAGACAACAATTCACATTAAAATACTTGAACTGCAGGTCTGAGTCATTGCACTGCAACAAGAAAAGAAGTTGAAAAGTGGCCTCTCGATATAAAGCATTTTGTTCTGTTATTGACAACACACGTGCAATCAATTACAAACACAAAAAAATCAGGTACTCAAGCCTCACAAACTGATGTCTCTCAAGAGGTCTTTTGATGCAGCGTAATGACAATACACTGTTTGTACCCCTACGTCTTTATAATTATGTGAGCAATTTTTATCTGTTCTTGAGAAATTAGAAACTGTTAGAGTTTGTGAAAGCAAAAAGATAATCAGATAAATGATCAAAA
This sequence comes from Neodontobutis hainanensis, assembly GCA_024349245.1. Taxonomy (NCBI): domain Eukaryota; kingdom Metazoa; phylum Chordata; class Actinopteri; order Gobiiformes; family Odontobutidae; genus Neodontobutis; species Neodontobutis hainanensis. The sequence goes on from JALDNG010000052.1 coordinate 1,240,711, forward strand.
GTGGCTTTACATGTTTCAGAAATGCATTTAGTTTATCATCATATTGTTGCTTATTTTTAAGACAGACTACATTTCTTATACACAAATGACAAAGATTAACTAAGCTCACAAACTTCTAAACACACCTGATTTTTTGCCCGAAAAAAATTAAAACGGATGGTAAACAAGCAGCCATTAGTACCAACTGTTTAGCTGACTCAGGTTCTGGTCGAGGTCAAGGGGTTCTTGTAACAGTGGGCAGAGATGCAGGATACAGACCGGACCTGCTTCATAACACCAGCTCCCAGTGTGCTCGCTGCTTTTGGTCCAACTACCTCAAAGGAATCAGCTGTGCTTAATGGAATTTCTAATTGTCTCTGGCCTGAATTTGAGAGCTGCTAATCTATCTGAAACTACAGACAGACAGCAGAACAAAGGAGTCTAAAGCACAGCTTCAATGTCACGTTAAAGCCAGTGAAAATTGTTTATAATCCTCCATAGACGTAATGTTATGACTAAACATCAGCAATGCAGTGAACTGCTGAGACATGACTGTAGAGGGCATGGCTTAGGTTTTCTGCCAAAGACTGTGTACAGTCTGCATATGCCTGTGTGTCTTTGAGAATCTATGCCATGTGGTCTATGTAACAAACTGCATTGTGGGAAATGTTTTCCAAGTGAGGGAAAAAGCTACTCAAACTATAAAAGTGTATACTCCGAACAGGCCATGCTAGGTTCAAGCACTTGCACTAAAACTGTAATATGCAACAAATGCAGTAACTTAATATTGACTTCTTCCATTTAAGGAAACGATGACGTGAAAAGTTTGGAAGTACTTCTGTTATGGCGCTGTCCATGGTGCTGTTTTATTTGGGGCCCTCACTCTTTCTCTTTCTACACAGCCTTAACTTTAATGATTGTCTATTTATTTGGCCCTGCTTCAGACGCAGCACCGAAACACTGTGAATGTAGCGCAAAGTCTGTGAGATGTTTTTTACGGTTTCACTACTAAAGATTTCCAGCCATCACCGCGAAGGCTTTGGAGACTACACAGCAAAACTCGGGACAGATGCACAAGGAGAGGGCTCTCTCCACTGCAGACTCGGAAGATGTTACTCACACATCTTCAAGGCAATAAAACCTCTATTATTTTTTATCCAAGCACACAAAGCCTTTGTCGCTACAAAAGGGAGAGCTACTATAGATGTTAGACTCTCACCGTTGTTGATAGTGGTCGGCTTCGATCGTTGTCCACAGAAACACTGCAGCATATGCGCTCCTTTCTGAAGGAATGGCCTCAGAATCCTCATTGATTTGGGTTGATGGGAGCCTTTCCTCAATCCAAACAATCGGACACGACGCTATCACAACAACACAGCGGCGGCAGCAGGGTCAGACACAGCATAGCGTGTAGCATAGCCCCTCAAAACGCCGGAAGGGCACAGTCTGCAGGACAAATTACGCTAAAACGAGTCATATTGAGTGATCCCCTTTCGCTCTCGTTCTCTATGGTACTATTTCTCTCATCGGTCAACCACGCACACTCCTCTTCCGCCACAAAGCAAGGACGTTACAATGTTCTTAATTGCACACCCCCCGTGTCTTCGCGTCTTTACCAGCAGCGAATGTAATAGCAGAAAAAAAGCCGAGAGAGGAGGAGTGAGATTGTGTCAGAGGGAGGGAGAGTGTATGCACGCCAAAGTTAAACTGCAGGGGTAAGTGGCAGGCCGGCCACGAGTCACTGACTCAGTGAGGTAATGCGGGGCTGACACTTCAGGCGACAAAAGGCACGGCACAGATGTTAGACAGAGCCAAGAGTTGTGTGCTTTTTTCCTTCACATTGGGCAAACAGGAGGACAACACAGAACCATTGGGTTGTGCTAATAAGACTGTATTGTACTGTTAAAACAAATGGGCTATGTTAATGGTTCAGTAACAGGCACATGTGTCCAGAGAGTGGACATTAAAGAGTGACAGGAAGGGTGGTTAAAAGTTAATAATAAAGAATTAAAAAAAAAAAACACAGTAAAAAGGATAACAATACAAGAAAGAACAAAAGAAGGTGATAAGGATGACACGTGATTGTAGAAACACAATAACAGGAGTACAACCCGTGTTGCATTCAGTACACAAAAGGTAAAAGTACTGATGAGACTTGAATTCACCATTTTCCCATTAAACAGTTCTGAATGATCAGTGACTGAACTCTACAAGATATGTAAACATGCTGTGTGGTCTCTGGCAATAGATCTTTTCAGTACCAGAAATTGTAAAGGAAAATTGCAACGGGCCATGCCCCTTTGCCCGATCACTGATTTTCTTTCCTGCGGCACTTTTGGCAGACACTGACCACTGCAAACTTGGAACTGCCCACAAGAACTGCAGAATAGAAGACGCCCAAACACCGAGGTGGAGCTAATAAAGGTGGCTGGTACTTTAGGCTGTGACCCACTGAAAGGTAAAAGGTTACACTAAATATATGGCACACAGAAAGAGCTGTTGTTTTTGACACCATTATTTGGGTTAGTGTAACTATTATTAATTATTTCCTTTATAATAAGTTACAGTGGATAACCAACCTTACTTGTATATTTAAAGTTTAAATTCTTCTACTCTGATATTCTCATAATAACATCACATAATATTGAATGGGTGACCCTTGTGCAAACAATAAGAATAATAAAGATAAACTTTACTCATTCAGTTACAGTCAGTATCCGATGAGTAAGATGTAACCAGTTAAGTGCTTGTTGCTTTTACAAAAGTTGTGGGAGTGATGGAAGGGTGCACACAACGACAGCTAAATGAGGATTCTATTTAGTCTTCTATTGTTTACAGCAACAGATGGCCAACTTGAGATCCCCTGATTGAATTCCTTTCTCAATAGAGATTAAAAGTTGCTTAAACATGAGTGCAGCTCCGATAGTAAACTGTAGGGGGAGTCATATGATCATGCACCCCAAGAGTTGTAAGTAACAGAGATTAGACATAGCACTTAGATACAGGTAAGGCACATAGATAGTTGTCTCAGTTGGTGCGTATAAGGACAGCACTGTTATATAGGAAGTATGCCTTTAGAAATGATAATATACTGTATACACGGCACACAAAAGGGCATTTTAGGACCTGAATGGAAATAAGAAACGATCAGAGAGACATAGTGGAGGAAGCAGAGACTGTTGAAACTACTCGACGCAGAGAGATCAAGGGAACAAAAGGAGGTGTGCAGAGGCTAACACACTATGTATATGTGTATGTAACAACTCACACAAGCATGTTATGGAGGAATTCAAGTCTGATTATTTTCTAATCCTGGGTACAGTAAGTTAGACAAAAGCAGATCACCCGCATCCTATTTTCTTTTTGCTCTCTGCATTTCCTGATTACAATCTTTAACCAGCACCTATAGATTTGCATTTGCATTAAGCCACACACACGAGTACATGTATCTCCTTAGGTATCTACAGATGTTGACACAAAAACAACTCTTAGCCATTCAACTCTAGGCCATTCCAGAGAGCGATCAAAAACAGGTTGAAAAACAACAAAAACACTTGGCAAGTTAGAAAAGCAAGTTTTCCCCAAATGGAATAATAAATAATAATAATTAAATTCTATTAAATAATTTAAATTCCAACTACAGATTTTTGAGGTGTCGCTTCACCAAACTGTCATAAGATTTGTTTATTCATCATTTTTATGCCCTATGTTTCATTCAGGGTATAAGTCAATACATATTTCATGGGAGCACCTACAATAAAAAAGAAAACAGTATGCATTTGTTGAGAAACCATAAAATAAATTGAATTTATTTGTACCCAAATAAAATGTTATAGTTAAAAAAATTCTACAAGGGTCACAGTTGTAACAATACACACAAATGCATAATGCACACATGTGTTACTTAACATATTCTAAATGTAACTCTCTTTTACCCAACAAAATAAAATCAGTGCTTCTGTGTAGAAACTAAGCCTGAACTAGCATAGCAGCACAAACACTCCTGTCTGTAATGACAGAATGCAAAGATGCCAGACTTATTTCGCCTCCTAATATATGTCAACAGCAGTGAGGTCAGAATGTTCACCTTGTAAATTTAAGCCAGGTTTAAGTGCAATTCCTTATGCAATGCTTAACACAAAGTGGGGTTATAGTGAAAAATCAAGCTAGTGTAAGTTCACAATCATTCATAATTGTTTTCAGGTTTCTGGATGGAGCTACACTGAGGAGGTCAAAAGTTTAAATAAGTAGACCTAATCATCACAAGCACAGTTCTAAACAAATAAAAGAGATTGATACAAAACATAAAAGGATTGTTCTAAGCAGTAGTGATTTATAATTACACTTATTTTGCAGGGCTTAATATTTTATAATGTAGAAAATAAAGAGAGAATATGATTAGCCAATGTCTGTTATAGTCAGCTTTTGGGGGAAAAAAGATTGTAAGCTTTAGACACTTTATTGGTCTAAAGTCTTAACTCAGTCTAAACTGCTGTAATAAGAGTCATTGTAAAACTGTTTACATAAAGCACTACTGCCAACAAATCTTGTGTGAAATAGAGAGTGAGCAGACTTGAGGTTAGCAGCACCACAACACAGCAGCACAGCAGGATGCCAAAGACAGACAGCTGACTTTCAAGCTCTCATCTAGAATTACATATTGTGTCCTTTGTTTTTTCCTGTAAGTACATGTCCATATATTTTGATTTATTATCACAGCTTGTTCACAGTATTTAGAGAGACACTGGAGTTAGTTTTTTTGAATGATACAGCGGTGCATTCAAGTGCAATATGCCTCTTTTGAATTAGTTTTTTTTCTTTTTTACTTGAGTAGCAATATGGGTTTAATAGATGATCTTAACTTAGTGAGCTAAAATACAAGAATTATACAAGTCATTAATATATAAACAATGTAAAGCATTAAATTAAAGCCACAGTGCTAAAACATATAGGCTACATAGTACAACTACATACATTTGATGTAGTGGTGTACTACCACTAAAGTTGGTATTCCAGTTTGAATTAAGAAATTAACACAACTGAACAGACCATGCCTAGATTTTGACACAAACTTAATAAAGACTGAAAAGGACTTTAAAACTAACACTTCTCACCATAGCCTCCTGGTCACCTGAAGATATTTATTTTTGCGTAGCCTATTTTGCAGTTGTGCCTTTTGCTCTATCTAAAAGCTCAAAACGTACACTGTCCCTAAAACTGCAGCCGAAAGGCCTATCAATTGGGAAAGTAACTTTTTTATTCTCACAGTCCACCTTCAACTTGCAGTGTAAACTAACACTTTATTGTATCCTCAAAGATAAGCCATTGTTCATTGCCTCTCCATTCAGCGTCCTCTGCTTCTGCATCTACAGCTCTCTTTCTACTGTAGCTTCTGGCCCATTACAGGCTCAGCTGGACAGCTTTGTCAACAACGCGCCTGCTGATCGTTCACGTTCAGGCCACACCGTCACCGCTGCTCGGGGGAAAAAGCTGCACCGAAAAAGTGGAGAGGCAGCAGTTTTAGGCGAAATCAGCTGACAGAGTCCGTTAAGTAAAAAAAAAAAAAAAAAAAAGCTCCCAGCGGAGAGCATTTTACCATGCATTACGCAGGGACGCAAATATTGCCATAATAACACATAATAACACAAGTTGTACTCATGGATTTAACAATCAAATTCATCTCGACTTCCTGGAAATGTTTAAGGCGCATACATCAACTGTGAGGCGGCGGATGGAGCTCCAACAGTGGATACTGCAGCACTATCAGTGGACATCTGTGGTTGGTTAACAATATCCTCCGCATTCTGTAACTTAAGCCTGGAGCTCGCGTGGATAGCGCTGGACTAGTTTTACTTTTAGAAATATGCGTCTTATTCCATAGAGTAATTAAAAGTTAAACGCATTAATATTGGCATTCACACAATTAGACCACACTTCCTGTAAAGCACATAGTCATCATCAGAATAAAACATCTCATAAGTATAATGCATGTAAAAGCACGTGGATGTTACTTTACCGGCGTGTTTATCGCCCATGTCCCCTTGCTCTGCACAGGTTGATGCTGCAATGGGCGCTTGATCTTTTTTTTTTTTTTTTTTTTTCGTTTTTGGTTCTTTCTTTCTTAATCCCGCTTTTCTTTCCTCTTCGTCGTCAGCCAGGCAGTGGTGACGGAAGTGCAAGTTTTGTGCCTTTCAGTGAACAACTAAAACAATGAGAGTACGTTGCTGAGCCTTTAGGGGAGCTCGTGGTGTGCAGCCCTTGGTGTTTGCAAGCTTTTCTAAAAGAAGGTGGACTGTGGGTTCAGGTAAAAGCAGGATATTGAGGGAGGGGCGGGTCTGATGCAGCGCGAGAGCAGCACGCAGTAGCCTACAGTAGTTTCTTTATATATATATATATATATATATATATATATATATATATATATATATATATATATATATATATATATATATATATATATATATATATATATATATATATATATATATATATATATATATATAATCAGAGGCTGTTCTTACATTGTTGTCCTGTAGCAGAGAAACCCAATGCTTGCTATTCGTGTTTATGCTGACAACAGTTTTTTTTTCTCCCTTGTAAAGTTAGATCCTGCTGAAATATAGCCAGTAACAGTATTTTACTTCAGTCAATCATTTAATTGTAGCTATTAAATGTTAAACAGGACTGCAAATTTGTAATAGGTTCTTTGATAGTCTTGTTGATGACAATAAAGATTTCTAGCCAAATTTAGTATAGGCCTAAACTGATGTCCCACTAGTGTTGAGCCTTATAGTGTAGCTTTATAGTATAACACTCCGTTTTAAAATGTTCTTTTACTAACACATTTCGGCTTAGTCAGATTTATGGCTTAAAGAAGGGAAGAACTGTGTAATATTTATAGCCTAAGAGCCCAAACATGACGCATTGATCAGTTTGAGGAATATATAGTCATGTAATATCAAATCCTGTTCTCATTTGTTATCTCAAAATCAACTTTTTTGTAGCTGCTCTGACACACCTGCTGACCACTACATTGTTGCTCCACAAAAAGAGGTGATAGCCTATTTTTACTGACAGACATGAATAATAAATGAATGACTGCTAGATCAATAATAGTGTCCTAAGCATTTGACTTTATTGCGCCTGTTATTTGAAAACACTGTTATAGGTGTTTTTAAGTTGGTGTGCATATGCAAGGTGTAGCAGAAAAGTAGCTGCAGAAAGCTTTTGTTTAATAAAGGGGTGAGTAGAAAGGGGGTGTACGGGGCTTTATTTTTTAATGGGAAGATTTTGTAACTGTGGAAAAAAGGAAGTTACATATTTTTTTAATATAAAAGACAGGAAGTTATACAAACATTGAGCAGCATCGCTCCTGAAAACTGTGAACAAGTGACAGTGTGGTATTAACTGTCTGGCCCATTGATCAGTGTCTTAAAAAGCTCTCGGTCAGCAGTCCAAAGGAACACTATGATTTCAGCCAGAGTTTCCTCTCGTGGTAGAAAAATACTGTATTGCTGCTGGTTTAAGATGTTTCAAGCTTTATGTGTGTGTTTTGTTATTATTATTCACTTCATTTGTGGCTTGAGTGTTTGACTGGTGTCATTCTGTATATGATACTCACTGGCTGATGTAGTCCAGAATTAAAAATAATGTTCTACAGGCATTATTTTATAGATCCAGCCATAATAATTATTACAGATGTACTAATTACAAAGTTACAGGTCTCCATGTCACAGTCTAATACTCGCTTTATTTAAGAATATTGCCCTGAGATCAATTCAGAAATATCTCAAATAGCATTTACACATGATGACTGTCCTATTGCAGACACAGGCAAATCCTGACTGGCGTCAGTTCACAGCAAATCGATGAAGAGGAACTGAAACAGGACACCTCTGCTGGAAAAAAAAACACTGCACTGATCACAGAGGAACCTAAAGTCCTCTTCTAATATAACCACATGGTTAAATGAGAATGAAATGAATATGTGAGGATAACAATGTACATGCTTTCTAATCTGAAATTGTCAACAGTAAGATTATGGATTATGGTTATTTCTGGCTATTTTACTTTGCTATTTATACCTCTCCTCTTGTCTCCACCTTTTCTGTTCTTCTGTAGCTCTGGCCTGTAGCAGCCCTCCCTTCTCTTTGCTTCTCACTGTCCTCTCCTGCCCCAGACCTGCAGCCATAGGATATCATCTAACTCGGCAGTGCGTCCTTGGTCTATACAATGGCAAAGGCATACTGCTCTCCTCACTCTATTGCATCATTGCCCTCTACACCTCTTTATTTTGGGGTGCATGTATGATTAACTGCATGCACTGAATCTAAGATTAATTACATTGCTCCAGCTTCTATTCAATTTATCTCAGTACTGTGTTTTCTTTTGAGCAATGGATGAAAGCCCTATACACTCCACAGACACTGCACTGCAGCCCTCTTGCTGCAAATACCACTTTCTTCTTGTTATTATCTCCTGCCACCCTGGCACAGGCTTGAAGAATATTTGTGGAACTTGTCCAAATGCCAATAGCAACACCTAACATAATCAATACTGTTCAGCTGTTCTTTGCAGCTACTTTGTCTCACTGTAAACAGATTTGCTGATATACCAAAATGTTCTTATGGGTTGGTGCTAAAAAAAAAAAAAAAAAAAGCAAATACTGCAGTAACTACCCTGCCACTGAACTTTAAAAATGCAATGGCTAGTCAGAATATATTTGATCAAAGGCAAATGTTGCAGCTGTAGCTTACATCCATTTTAGTTCTTATTGGAAAAATGTTGTGAACATACGTACTTCTGTCACCTATTTGCGCTCTATGGTTAACTAAATGTAATACTCTCAAATTCCAGAAGGGGGAGTATTGATGAGAGTTTCTTGCAGTTTTTTTTTAACCATTGTTACAATACCGTCAATGGGTGTGTCTCAAGTCATGTAAGACGCACCTGCAAGCTACGTCACACATTGATATTATTTGGCCTTTAATATATATAAAAACAATGTGAGTTTACCACAATTCTTAAAAAGTCCCTTACAGACATTTGGTGTGTTTGAATCTAGAGGTAGACAACAGAAAAAAATCTAGAAGCAGGGAGTCACGAGTGCGGAGCGGTCTTTTGCTGCTTCTGATCTGGCAACCCTGTCACCGCCGCTTTACACACTTTACACCCAAACATGGCGTGGAGGGGATTTACAGCAATAAAACTCACTAAAACTAAGTTCGTCAGATCTCCTAACACAACATGTGCTCACACCAGGTGAGCTGGTCATTTTTAAGTTGTTACGTCTTACATTTAAGGGACGTAAGTTGTGTTAGCGTTAGCTTCCCGCAATATTGGTGTTATTAGCTTACTGTCCCCCGGACTGTCGTGAACAGACTGTTCTACCGAAGCAACTGTGTTATTCATGCTGTTCCTGTCATGGTGTTGTTTTACGAAGGATTTTATGTATAAGAAATGGTCATAATGAAGAATTGTCAGAGGGAAATAAAAAAAATAACCTGCTTTATTAACAAAATGAACCAGGCGAAGTAAATAGTTTTGTTTAGTAATCTGTGTTTTCTTTCTCGTGGATGCTATGTCTTGTCTAAGTTGACCTAACTTCTGTGATTGTTTATTTGTGGACAGATTGAACCCTTACCTGCAGCAGGTGATGTGTTTTCGACAAGAAGCAAAAAAAATAGGAACAAGAAAAGGCAATGTCAACCCACAGAAAAAAGCTTCACCCTCTGAAAGTGGCATGCCTGGACCTCCTCCTAAAATCCCACAACCATCACTGTTTAAACCTTTTGTTTTCACTTTAGGGGTAGGTTCTCTCTGTGTTTCTTTTGATCTAGAATATGTCTTTGGTAAAGCTTGTCTTAAGGGGATAGGGAGCTGTTAGTTGTTTAACACTATGTCAGTTTACAGGGTTCTCCTTTGCAACAGCAGCCATCCTTCAATATGAGATCCTGAGGTCAAAGGTTCACACAACAAAAGATGAAAGGTCAAAAGAAGATGTTAAGGTATTAATAGAAAATGGCTTCAACATAATATCTAATCATTTGTACACAACATTTGTCCAGTATTTTGGGCATTGGATCATCTATGAACATTTTTTGTCATTTGGCAAAGTTTGTAATTGTTTGTTATTGATATTGATAAGTAGCCTATAATAACATATATTACAGGGGTCCAAAGATATGGTATACTGGCACAACTGGTGGAATCAGCTTACAGCTTTTCAGAAACGGCTTATCCTACTCATGGTCCTGGTGGAGGATTTCTGGAGCAGCCTTACAGAGGGACAAAGGACTGTAACTGGTAACTTACTTAGACACTAAGTTTAATTCTCTCATTCACTCTAAATATTCTTAAGGATTATTCTTTGCTATTATTTTCTAGGCATTATTGCAGTAAATACTGTGGTGCTGTGTTGCTGGAGAATCCCTTCAATACAAAGAAACATGATTAAGTATTTTACAACAAACCCAGTTTCTAGTGAGTAAATGAATATATATACTAGTTTTGTCTTATAAATACATTTAATAAATGAATATATAAACTTGTAATTCAATAGGAATTGATCCTCTTTCTTACCAGAAACGCAGTGTCTTCCCATGCTCCTGTCTACATTTAGCCACTACTCTATTATCCACATGGTGGCCAACATGTATGTCCTGTGGACATTTTCTTCAGGAATTGTCTCTCTTCTTGGGAAGGAGCAGTTCCTTGCCTTCTACCTATCAGCTGGTGAGTTGGTTAAGCACACATATATTTGTTCTTTGTAAGTTGTATACTATGTATAAATGTGGGTGTGTCAGGACAAGAGATGACACAAGTTGGGGTTCACGAGACAAGGTTTCCAGGCCTGGTTGAAAGCTGTGGTTATTATTTGTGTTAGCTGCAGTGTATGGCATCGCTTTCTTACAATGTTTAAATATTGTTTGTGTCATGTCCATCACTATTTCATTGTTTCTTACTTCCACCAAAAAACTTCCACACGGATGATTTAAAAGTGGCGGGGGCATTTCAAATACTAATTTCACTAGATCATAAAAGAGATTTTTACCTTCACAAGACCTTATCACTGATCTTGTGATAAACTTACTAAAAATGCAAATCTAACCCAAATAAAATATAGATCACTTACTCTTGTATATTTTCAGGTGTAATTTCCAGCATGGTTAGCTACATGAGCAAATCAGCGACCAGACGTTTCCATCCTTCTTTAGGAGCGGTAAGAATTGATGTTATTTATCTGTTGTTTTTCTTATTTAAATTACTTAACTGTATGTCATTTCCTTGTCCACAGTCAGGTGCTGTTATGGCTGTAGTGGCTGCTGTCTGCACAAAGGTGCCAGAGGCCCAATTAGGCATCATATTCCTGCCTATGATCACTCTCACTGCAGGAAATGTACGTAAAACGAAGGTGTTTTTAGTTTTAATCAAACACTAGACAATGCATCGCTGCTCTTGATACCTGAATCATAGTTGTACTTGTCATAATGTGAGAATCCACAGCTTTAGCAAAAAACAACTTCAGCATGCGATCAAAAGTAGACTAGGGTACGGTATGCCCGTCTCCTAATAATATTTCCAAGAAAACGTGCATTTTCAATTGCATCAGCACTTTTCTGTGAAATGCAATCATCATGTTTGCGTTAGCTGTGTTAATGTTAGTGTTTCAGCTTAGTGTCCACAACTTTGTATGGAGCAGATTGAGCAAATATAGGGCTTGTTTAAGTGATGTATTTGTTGGTTGCTGACTTTGCTGTGCTGTGTGTTCTTTGCCAAAGGCATCAAATATTAATCTGTGCATGAACAAAAGAGGCATGTGTGCAAATGTGTAAGTACTGTATGTCGGAATGCTTGTTAGTTTATCGTCTATAGTTTCTGTTAAGTGTGTGAGTTAACTGGTACTGGATTTTTTTTATGTCAATAGGCACTGAAAGCACTTGTTGCTGTTGATACAACAGGACTAATTCTGGGATGGCGGTTCTTTGACCATGCAGCTCATCTTGGAGGAGCTCTAGTTGGAGTGTGAGTTTTATATAAATTATAAACTAGGTCTTTAGTGTTGTCGTATTTAAGTGTGTACAAAATAAGTTGTTATACAAAATGTCTCACAATTAATGTGTTTTATTTTAGTATTGTGTACATTTCTTACAGAATAAACCATTTCCCCCAAACTGTTTAATCATGACAAACCCAGTCTTCAAATCACAAAATGTCAAATTATGTGGTTTATAAACCATAATTGAAAAGTCCTTTCCTTTTCTCTTAAGCAATTTAAGCTTTCTTTTTGTTGCGAACGGTATCACATATTTGGTACAGAGATTGAAACCTGTTTTATTGCCATTCTATTATTGTGGGTATTCTTAACATGTTAGAATAATTTGATGGATGGTGGCTGGAGCAGTATTAAATCACCACAATTGTGGTTAATGTTTGTTTAAAACATTAGACCAGTATTATCTGTGTACATTTTTATTTTAATTAATATTTTTGCCTCTTTAGGTGGTATATTGCAGATGGCCACAGACTTATTTGGAGAAGGAGGGAGCCTTTTGTGAAGCTTTGGCAAAGTTTTCGCTCCAAAGCCACAGGTGGGCCCAGGTCTGGACCTGGTCCTGGGACTAATGGGGGTGAACGTGGGGGACCTTGAGTTAAATGTGATCTAGTTACCTCAAAAGATAAAAGGATATTACACTGTGCAAGTTAAAATTGGTTATAAGTAAATATACATTTCCTTTCCTTAGCTATCTTCATCATTATCTTTTTCTTTTGGCTGTTGCCTTCAGGGGCCCCATCTGCATACAGTTCAATATTTGAAATGATCAATGTTTCTAGCCAGGTGTTAAAAACAGAATGCTTATCCTTTTGAAATGGGAACATGGGTCAGTGGTTTACTCAAGATATAAGCTCATTATTTTGTCTGTTTAAATGTGTCTGTTTCGGCAATGACAATAAACAATATTGTCACCATCATTATTCTTTGTTGGTTTATTTTAAGCAAAACCATTGTTTTTGTATAATATTCTAAGTTTTATTTATTTGCAGGTACATGGACAAATGTTTCAAAAATGTATCTATGTTTACATTAGATCATTCTTAAACTTAAACTACAGTCAAATTTGTAGAAAGTGAACCCCACAATCTTGATTAAAAATAGTACACAGTGCTATTACTAATAAATAAGTTTTGTAGAAAAAAGGCGCATGGACTGAAAGAACATGGTAATAAAAAATGGTCCTGGAAAAATTGCTCAAATAACCTAAACACAGAACAAAGCAAAGTCTAATGATTGAATGAATTTCTTGAATGCAATTGATTTGTAGCAAGGAAATATTTTTTTCCAAGAACACAAAAATCACTGTAGTGATGATAATTTTTTTGGGTAGTTCTTAGGTTATGATGGTTAGGAGCATTTCAGTAACGTCACTTTCAGCCTCTACTTTTGTGGTTGGCATAGCTGGGGAAACCAAACTGGGAAACCATCAGGTTGGAGAAGCAGAGAGGCATAACACCGTATATTTGGCTCAGCTTGTTAAGACAGTAGGATCTCTGAAGGAGGTGTTCAGGACGATGCCACATTCCTTGATACCCGCTGCTGGCATCCTTTTCAAGGTTGCGGAGGTCTACAGGTTTGACAAAGACTCCAGACGGTCTGTTAAAGCTACAACTAGACTTAGAGTTTTTTTTTAAAGACAGTGACACAACAAAGTTCATTGCAATGTCATCACAGTTCTGGGTTTCATCCACCAATGTGTGCACTGCCTGATGCTGTTCCTGGTAGAGCTGCAGGTATCGTCGGTGGAAGAAAGCTGCACCAATTAACACCATGGAGTACCTGTATTAGTCACAAAAGATAGATTATCAATATAATATTGTAAATAGTGATTCAATGATGGTCATTTACAAACAACATACCAGTCACCTCCTGAGGATTCTGGGTCCTGCAACTCAAAGCTGCCATAACTGTAGACTCCACTTCTTGTCGTGACGTGTTTCCGGGGAACAAACCCAACAATCTGGTCAGAAAATTGCTATAAAACAAATGTATAAATCAGTCCAAGAGACTAAAATACATTCAATGGAAGGATTCATCTATAGATTATTACCTTCCACACAGAGAAAGCAAAACTGACATCAGGGACACTGACCAATGTGTCATCGTCCAACATTAACACAGCTAAAGTAAAAAAAAGAAGCAGTTTAGATACATCTAAAAAGATGATTGTAAGAAAAATTACTCCCAGAACTAACCGTCAGTATCTATTTCCTGAAATGGCTGTAGCCTGTTTCTCATTCGATTGATAGTTTGTTCTTTGAAAACTAAAGGGACGGGATGGGGCCCTAAGGAATCCCATAACTTCAGGGGTGTAGGCTCTCCAATGTTGTTCCAGATAATAATAATGCGCTGCAGATGAGGCACAGCTTGGTAATGGTTGAGGAGTTTGAACAGGACATCTGTGCGGTTGTAGGTTTGGATAATGATTGTGAACCTGAGATCTTCTTCTGTGCTGTCGATCTTATGAGCTTCGGCAGGTTTATCCTTCTGTGGCATATGCCTGCGGAGAAGTCCTACGCCCGCTTCTCTCTGTTCCTCTACAGAGGGCAACAGAGCGGTCAAGACGACCCCAACGAGTAACAGAAGTAGTAGGACTGGCCACACCAGATAGGCTTTCCTAAACCCCATCCAGCATCGAGGAAGCCTGCATAAGAGAACAACATTCAATACAATTCTCCTAAAAAACACATAAAAATAATCTTTGTGACATATCAAGCAATCTATTGAGAATTAATTTAGACCAAAGCAGGTTTATGCTTTTTAAAATATTTTTTTCCTAGAGAACGTTTGTTTTTATTATTTTCATACATAAATAGTGTATAAAAAGTCCCTTTTTAAAAGGGGACTGTCCCACTTTCACTTTCTATTGTCCCCATTGGACCAAACAATGACTGCAGCAAACAACAATTTCCCATATGGCTTTTTTTCTTACCAAGGCTGTAGCTTTACTGGGAACTTGTGGGTCTATAGTGTGTTTAGGTCATGGTCTGGAGCTTTTTTTAAGTTGCTTATGTTGAAAGGCACCATTATTACCAAATATAATTATATAAGTGTTTGGAGGTCTGGAAAAAAAGTAGTTTATGTTTGACGTAGAGCTATAGGCGTGCTATCATAAATTTCTTGCATAATCCATTTGGAAATGCAAAGCCATTCAATCCATGTGCAGAAAATAATAAATGGTAGGCTTTGAACTCAAACGGATAATGCTAGTCAAAATATAGAGTAGAAAAAACATAAAATGGTCAAAACTCACCTCATGACTGTTCAGCTACGTGTTACTTTACATAGGCTTCTTTTCTTTTTTTTTTACATGTTGACGTTGACGGAGAAAGAAAAAAAAATGGTTAAAGTTATGTTAGCGTAAATTAAGTTAACCGAGTGCAGCCACTTGGACCTGGGCGCAAACTATTAAACAAAATTAGTTAGTCGAAGTTACGACAACAGAAGTAGCCTGAATCACTCTATTCAGGAGAAGACTTCACCTTGACGTTTGAAAAACAAAGTGTGGTCACTGTCGGCTTCCATACAATTGTAACCTAATTCCTGCTGTTGTAAGGTCCTGGGTCGGAGTTGTTTACCTGCACCGGACGACCACATAATAACTAAAGTGAACAGGTTAAACCGCGTTACGATACAATACAAAACATTTTCCATTATTATTGTTCTTTAGTCTAAAAGCATGTTACCAGCAGCCTCACTTCGTTCCACAGTTGCACTTTCCAATGGTTTGCAGATTCCGATATTTGGACTGGGTAAGGATCCTGATTTCTTATTTTTGTGTGTTCACTGAATTGAATAGTCTATTATTTGAAGAATAAACTTCAATAATAAATAAGCGATCAGTGGACTAACAGATGAATACAGATATTTGTGACACTATAGTGTTAATTTATAAACACTGATTTTTTTAGACTGCGTGTTACTATAATTAGTTGAATGAGTTTTTTCTGCACATTCTAATAAGCCTACTGTATTTTTACAGGCACATCTCATAGTGGCGGCTTTTCTCATGATGCCATTGTGTATGCACTCACTGAGTGTGGTGTCCGCCATATAGACACAGCAAAGCGCTATGGCTGTGAAGAACAACTGGGCAAAGCTATTAGAAAAAGTATGGTGCCACGGAGTGACCTTTGGATCACCAATAAGCTATGGCCAGAGGACTATGGATACGAGGCTGCAAAGAAAGCCTGTATGGAGTCCTGCTCAAGGATGGGTGTGGAGTATTTCGGTACCAAAGAATACAATTTAGTCCTTTTAACATGTCTTTTATAGTGCTGTCTCTTTTTCAATTATTACTTGTCTCTATTTTTCAGATTTGTATCTGCTGCACTGGCCTGGGTCATTCCAGACTAGCTGCTCTAACAGAGAGATGAGAGCTGAGACGTGGAGGGCGTTAGAGGAACTTTTTAAAGAAGGTGGTACAATTTGCCATCATTGTTAAACACAAACCATTAAAGACAAAAGCTTAGAAAGTGTTACAGAGTTTCTGACTTTGTGCATTATGTTAGGAATTTGCAAAGCTATTGGAGTGAGCAACTTCTTGGTCCATCACCTGGAACAACTAAAGGAGAACTCATCTGTTGTGCCGCATGTCAACCAGGTCAGTCCTTATAGACCCTGATGTTGTCTTTGTCTCATGCAGCCTGCTTCCACATCTGTTGCTCACCACACCCAGATTATTCACTTCCTCTTACTTTCTAGTATTAAGCTCACCCTCTTAAAAATTGTCCATTATTCTTTTACTCTGAATAAAAACTTCAGGTGAACCCAAAGGGTGCATTGTGCAAAAGATTTGTAGTATACAGTTGCACCAAATGAAACACATTGGTCTAAAACTCAATCAGTCGGCGTTCAAATGTTCTGGAAAGAAGGGGTGAGAGGTCTCTTCAAGTTAGTTGATTCTGTCAAAAGTCTGTATCTTCCATACGGATATATTTAGTATATTATTTACCATTATTCCACTGTGTTCCAACTAATGTTATACCGTATCTTGTTGGGTCCTACTAGATGGAGTATCATCCCTATCAGCAGCCCACCAAAGTTATGCATTACTGTCGCAAGGAGGGCATTGTGTTTGGAGGTTACAGTCCTCTGGCGAAGGGTCAACTCCTCAATGACCTCACTGTGCTCCAGATAGCAGAAAAGTACCAACGCACCCCTGCCCAGATCTGCATACGTTGGAGCATTCAGGTAGTTTGAAACTTCAATTTTCACTGTTACGGCTGTTGCCCTCATTCTGGTGAAGTGTTTTATATTTTAGATTAGACTTTTTTACTCAGTCGGCAGACATTTCTTTTCTTTTAGAATGGAGTTGTTACAATACCAAAATCTACCAAATTAAAAAGAATCCAAGAGAATTGTCAAGTGAGTCGCTTTGGAAATTACACGTAAGTTATTGTACTGAGACAATAACAGGAAATTCTAATACGCCTCTGTTTTTATTTGCTGCTAGGTATTTGACTTTGAGCTGGAGGAGGCAGAAATGGTCACTTTGGAAAAAATGCATGACGGAAGACACGTGTCATGGGACCCCACAAATATAGAGTGACGAAAAAACTTTTGTCTCTTTTACCCTTCCCAAGACACTCAAAGCACTCACATCATTCCTTCACTCCGCAGTCACACACTGGTGGTGGTAAGCTACATCTTAAAGATAAACATGCTCATCCGCCTGAAAGCTCAGTTGGTACATATTTTCAAAAGCCACTATTTAATTGTTTGCCCCAAAACAATAAATGACTACACAAACCTACCTTGTATGCTGCTTTTTAGAGGTTTCCGAGCACACACTTGAACCTGCACTCAGGAATAACCTGGCCTTATTATTGAGACATTTTTTCTGTTGTTAGTTATTCTCTGTGTAGTCAACAAAGATAGCTTGGAGTAGACAATTCTAGTTAAATCTACACAGGTTTGGAAATGCCCCAGTAGAACTCTGTCGAATGGGTGCATATGCCAGTGCCTGGCAAAGGTAAGTCTCACGTGTTTAATTTAACATATTAGATGGTGTGTAGCTTGCTGTAATTCAGCCTTATTATGTTATGGTATATCGCAAGCTGGGGGATTCTCTCAGAATGCTGTTTGTTAAGGCCTTTAAGAATGTAACTTCCTGAAGCTATACGAGACGAGAAGAGTGGAGTACCATGGAGCGAGATCTGGCTCAGTAATAAACTATTGCCAGAAGACTATAAATATGAAACAGCCAAAAAGGTGAGTAGGAGTGGAATATTATGGTAGTTGTATTTATTTTGACAATACAGTAAAAACCTTGCTAATTTTTTTGCATTACCACCTAATTTTTGTGCTATTTTTGACTGCAGATCTCTACATGTTGCATTGGCCCGATGTACTGCACCCTCATGGTTCTAACATGGAACTCGGGGATGAAGCCTGGAAAGCTGGAGGAACTTTATAAGCAAAGTGTTTTGGTAACTGTAACAAATGTGGAACCCCAACAAGAGAAATGATCTGCCACAACCAGGATGTGGCATATTATTTATATAATAACTAATTATTCATTTTCATTGAGAGATTTCATTATCTTTTCACTCTCATAGGGCTGTGTCAGTCTATTGGGGTTAGCAACTTGATCCACCACCTGTTAAAAACAGGACTTGTGGTGCCACATTTAAGCCAGGTAGCACTCCAAAAAGCACCAGGGCATCAGTATTTTCATCAAGAGGGCCTTTTATGGATACTATCCTCTGGCCAAGGGTTGAGCAGTCTGGGTCCCCACCTTTATTCAACTTGCAGAAAGCTGTCAGGTCACTTGCAATGTTTCCATTTTTATAATCAAAATTCCCTTGTATGTATTTTAATCTCTTCTCTCCATATACTATCAGTTGTTTGGATTTTATCTAGAAGCAGATAACATGGAAGCCATCAACAGACTGCATGATGGAAAACATGCTACTTGGGATCCATCAACTTCCAGATTGACTCCAAATAATTGCACTTTGAACCGTATCACTAAATGGTAAAAGCAATGCATTTATATAGTGCATTTTTGGTACCCCTTTTGGGCACCCAACACGCTTTACATCATTATATGGCTGTAAAGTCATCATGGTCTATTGCCATTTAAATCTCTGGAAAAAGGCCAATATAAATTGAATGCATTATTATCACAGAACATAAAAGAAAAATGTTTTGTGAATATTCTAGTGGAATAGGTTTAATTAAATTCCACTTAAATACATACCTGTCATAAATTGCATTGACAATCCAAAGGTTTTGCTTGTATTAAAAAAAATAAACACACTGAAAAGTTCCCATATCAGTTAGCAATTTCATTTAATCTTTTCTCCCTCAGCTTAAAAATCACTGTTGCACATAAGTTACATTTTGTTATTTCAATTTCACAGGTTTATTTTTACCTTTCTTCAAACTTCCAGTTTGACCTCCCTCTCATATCAAATGAAAAAAAAAAAACAGCAGATTGTATTATACAAAAATGCAGACCAATTTTCACACAGTGAATTCTCTTACAAAGTCATAAAATGGCGTAATAATGGCTACATCCACATTGGAGGAAGATAATTCTAGACATTCCTTAATGGAGTATAATATACATATAAAAACTTTTTTTCTTGCTGAAATCAAACTTGTACCTTAATTTAAGAGATAATTTACAAGGGAGTAATGATATAAAAAGCGATCTGTGAACTTCCCCAGAAAGTTAGGGATTAAACTGTGAGCTTCAAACAGCAGTAACAGAGTTCAGTGGACAGTGGGGCTGGAGGTTATGAAAATAAGGGCTGGGCAGCAGTTCCACTCAAAAATACACAGGAGCCTGAAATGAATCTAACAGCTCTGTACTCGACTGTAAACCTCCTCATACATTTTTTAAAGCAAGTTCTGCTAAGCTAAAGGTTTTTAGGCTAATTTCAACCAGCAGGACCCACAATCAACACTGGTAATAGGAATAAGTAATAATTCTAGCAATCATGTTGTCAATAACTAACCCCTTTTCCTTATTTAGGAATCCATATATAGTTGGTAACATTACAGTCATTCTTTGGGTTGTTTAAAATGCACATGTTGACAACACCAGGGCAGATTAGACTTCAGACC
Source organism: Neodontobutis hainanensis (assembly GCA_024349245.1). Lineage (NCBI taxonomy): Eukaryota > Metazoa > Chordata > Actinopteri > Gobiiformes > Odontobutidae > Neodontobutis > Neodontobutis hainanensis. Next base: position 1,260,821 of record JALDNG010000052.1, read on the forward strand.
ATATGACTTGAGGTCAGAAAATTCACTTAACTATACTGTAAAAAGAAAAAACTACAAATCCATCTAGTTTTAAAAATAAAACAATAGAAATATACATTAGCTTTAATTTAGAATATTTGGGACAGTTTTGTAAAATGATGGATCTTTTTACTATTCTGTGTTAAATTGTATTTTTAAAGATCACTTCATGCTCCTAGAGCACACAATGTGACAGGGCATGGCAAGACTTTTTAAGGCCAAGCTTATAAAGATATCCTGAATGCTTTAAGGGGTGAGCAGTATTCCCCAGTACAGCACACTCTGAGAAAAACAACTTAAATCAGGTTACATTTTCTACAATACAATCTAACACACAAAAAACATTTCCATACATTTTCCAAAGTTACAGAATTTTTGTCTTCTTCGGAAGCATAGTCTATAAAGAACATCTTTGTTTGAACACAAAAGATTAAGTGAACAGACATCAATGCGCACAGAAGTCCTTCGTCTGGGAAAGGATAAAGTCTGTGTTGGCAACAAGTGGACAGAAAACAAATCAAAACAAAACATTTTGCTGATTCTAAGTAGAGATCATTTAATATAAATGCTGAGCGAGTAGAATAAGAGGTGGCACGTTAATAGTGCTTTAGTATATTAATGAATGTATACATACTCATATGTATAAGTGAGCTGTGTACCTAAACAATAAAATGTAGCGAGGAGCAGCCAAAGGCTTTAAATGTATTTGGAAAAAAAGAAAACCCCAACATTCACTAATGTGCTGACAAATCGATAGAGATGCTCTTCAAAAAAAGTCATTTTAAATGAGGATGAGGATTTCAGAACCAAAGCATTAGCATCTTGATAAAACTGAATAAGTAAAACTTTGTCAGTTTTTCAGTACCCCTCATATGGACACAACTTAATGGAAAATAATTCAGAGCTGGAGCATCTCCTCAATCCCTTCAACCGTTTAAGCACAAGGACTCACTCGCTCTTAGCAGAGCTGTAAATTGTAGCCAATCATGCTGATTGTTTACAAAAGGCAACAGGCTCTGATGAGCTTTAGCAGTAAACAATTTACATGAAGAAAATGTACTTAAAATTTCAATAGTAGTGATGACAGAAAGTTAAAAATATTTAAATGTATTCAATAGGGAGCTGAATGTAATCTTACAGACAGCCAATGTATCGTTCTCTTTTGCTGACTATCTTAACTTTATGCATGATTTTTAAATATGATCTATAAAACATACTTAAGATAATTTGTGTGACAGTAATCCTTTATGTAAGGACAATTCTGAAGTGAATCTATTTTATGAATGAGGTCTGCGCTATGCGAGTCAAAACCCCCAAAATTGTAACAACGTAAAGCATAAAAAAACAAAGCACGATTGAAAAAAAAAAAAAATTGAAAGGGAAGGCAACTTCATAGAAGTTAGGAGAACAAATGACAAGATAATCCCAATGGGGAGGTTTTTTGAGTGGCCAGATGAGAAACTCTGAGGAGGGAAATAGCATGTTCTTGATTACGGCACAGGCAAAAGGCATCGTAACTAAACGTCCACTCACACTACAACTGAGAGAAGCACATAGTAAGATTTCCCTTATAGAAAACATGTGGTAAGCTCATTATCAAAAACTTGTTGCAATCTTTAAAACAGAATGCTTCAATCAAATATAATAAACTGCTTTCAAGTATGAAACGGACATAAAATGTGTTTATAAAATGCACTAATAAAACCATGCTTCTCATGGCAGGTGAGACAATGCCTGTGGTGCAAAAGTTATTTTAAAAAAATGCCACAACGGTTTGTATTTTTATCTCAGTTTTCATACTGGTGGGATAATTTGGTATTTTCTCCTTCTCAGACATCACAATCTGGACAACCACTTATTTTTTTTCCTTTTTTTTTTACGATTTTGGGGGTAAGCTCCAAGCGACAAACGTGTTTTTGTTTCCTACAAAACCTTGTAATATCTTAATTTAAAACGCAGCAAACATGACTGAATATGCATTGTCTGGGTAAACTGCTCTTGGAAGGCAATGAAATTAGTAAGATAAACAGAAATACTTTTGAATTTTTAGCTTTTTTTCAATAAATTAGTACTACAACTTTCAGCATCACCACTATTTTCTTTTCCTGATATATTTTCTGTGAGCCTTGTTAAAGTATAATCCCAGTAAAAAAAAAAAAAAAAAACACACACAAGAAATGTTATCATATGCTCTGGTTTCCAGGCAAGGAAAATCATTAAAGAAGCTCATTCACAGAACAAAAAGAAAGAAAATTCATATCACGGCAGATACTGCTCATCTTCTAAATAGAATGGGTTTGTGTGTGCCTGTGCATGCTTTTCAATTGAGCATCTTTTGTGTATGCAACTGTGTATCTGTGTGTTATGTCTAAGAGCATGAATGGACAACACCATTCTTCTGCATTTCTGCACCAGCGGCACCTGGATCTGAACACATGCTCAATGCAGACGTCTTATTTGTCAGTGACAACATGGACCCGCCCACTGCACTTTCTTGCAGACTGCTGGCGCCATTAGACACTTCACTATTAAAAATAAAAAATAAAAATGGCATGGACAGGTTTACAATTAGTGCATACAAAATAATTAATAATTAAAAATCCACAAAAAGTTTTTGAGAGTGTACTTACCCAAGGGCCAGTGAGATTTCCTCCAACTGAGCTTTTTGCTCTGGTTGTCCATTCTCTGCAGGTTTCATTTTATACTGCTCATGGGCTACTTGATTTTCCTGGTTGAGAAGTTGCCAAGATATGTTAGACTTTCTGCAGATTTTACAGTTAAAGTACAAAATCTGATAACATTTGCATATTAAAAAGTCCACTTCAATTCTTTGTGGCAGACTATTATTTAGCTATTCCCATTTTATCCACCTTTTATTCAGTCCCCCTTACCAAGGCCATCTCTCTGGTTCTCTTGCCGATTTCTCTCTCCACCTGGTGGAGCTCCAGGCTAAGCTGTTCGCTGGAAACCGTAGATGCACTAGCGCCCCCTGCTGGCCATTTGGGTTGTTGCTGTAATGTTGCTGTCTGGTTCTGGATGGTCTGGCTTGCCATGGCACTAGCTTCCCTTTGCATCATTAATGAGTTACTAGCAGCCTAGTATAGAAATAAAAAATGCAGTTTACAAAATTGTAAAATAAGGTCTTTTAAAAAGGGAAAAAACTACACAGCTCATTTTCATCAGTTAAAAAAAAAGATCTAAAAATATTATAATTTAAACCCTGGATGTATAAGTATTCAAAATACATTGAAGTACACACACCTCCATGCTGTGCATCTGTGTCTGCTGAGTGATCTGCTGATTGACCTGCTGCAGTTCAATCTTTAACTGTTCTCTGAATAAAGAATTAAGAGCAATCATTTACATCATTGCATCGGGAAGCTATAACATCCTTTTTTTGCGTATATTTACTAAGAATTTTTTTGTTTCATACAAAAATAATGAGACCTCACCGCTCACTGAAGTGTCCCTGAGAGGAAGCGGCAGTCTGATGGGAGGGGTATGATGCTCCACCCCATCCTCCATGGCTTCCATAAGAGTATTCTGTTGAAAGGATGACAGAAAAATGGAGAAAATGGAGTGAGTGATTAACACTGCTTAAAAAGGATCTGTTAATTAAACAATTATGATACCCTTTTATTTGTGGTTAGTGCTATAATATTTATAGGTTGCCATGAACTAATTTTTGAAAGGAAAACTAATGCACAGAATCTGGTCTTTAAGATATTTTCTGACTAGGTGTGTGGAGCAGGATCTGTGATGGTGGTGCGTAAGGCAACTGTGTGCTCACAACAAACAATAATTTACACATTTACATTGCATTCATTCATCCTAAATGTAATTATTAAAGATATTTTTGGGCTGTGTTCAGTAAAAATATAAAGCATTTTGTGTCAATCGTTGACAGTTTTTAGTGTTGAGTACCTGGCATGGCCATATGTTTGGAGTTGGGGTTCTGGGAAGTAGAGGCCATAGCCTGTATAGGGCAAGTAGTTTGGTAGCCAGTCTTTGTGGTGCGGGAAATGGCACCAAATCGTGACACAGTGGGCTGAGGACCAAAAGGGATAATGGGATCATCATCCTTGACTTCTGTTCCCCTCCTTGAAGTCTCCAGCGATGGTTCTCTTAGACTTTTAGCTTCAACATTCTTACAAAAAGGTAAAAAAAAACAACATTTGAGCATATGAAATTTTTGTTAATGCTAAAAGTTTAAATTAAATCAGATGTAAAATGTGATGATAAACTCACCATCATCTCCATGCTGCCAGGAACTATAACATCTTTGGGTTTGGCATCTTTTGTGCCAATGTAGGAACCAATGGTATCGCATGACCAAGGAGAATATTGGCCTGCAAAATCTGGGTCCCTACATTTTACAATTGTTTTGGAGCTCTCGTCACCATACTGCAGACAGGTAGAAAACAAGCCACATTAGTGAACAGGCGTACACATACAAAAACAATAGCCCTTTATTAGTTTTGCATTTATTCAGATTAGAAATATATTTAATTCAAACAATGCCAACCTCAGGAGGGTAATCACTGGGAAATGGATGAGAAAGAGTAGGAGATGCTGCAAACGGAGGAGGAGAGATGACCTTCCTTTCCTCCAGCTGGGACAACAGTTCCTGCCGACGGCGGTGCAGGTAGTCCAGGCTGTGCTGTGAGCCTGTGTAAGACGGACCCTAGAGAACACAAACATACTTAACACTACCTAAAGAAAGCAGCCTCTAATAAAGAATTGGACAACAATGCTCACCCTGGCATATGACCTCATGGGTGGAGGTTGTGAGCTGGGTGGATAGTATCCGTCAGGTGGGTATCTATCCCGAGAATTGGGCTCTTGGTGGTATAATGAGTTAGCCTGTCCTGATGATTGTGGGGGAACATCGAGGGGTGCGGGACTCATTCTGACTAGGCTTTCCCTCTGGGGTGGATAAGGCTGTGGTGGAGGTGGTGGGCCGCTGTAGTTTCCGTGGCGACCTCTGTCGTAGTGCTGTGGGTGAGGATAGGAAAAGGGCGGACCAGAGTGGGAGGCCTGGTATCCGCGCTCTGGTGGGCCGTAACCAGGGTAGGAGTCCTGGTAAGGTGGTCCACCAGACTCACTAGGAGGCTGAGGGTTACGCACATAATCTCGGGTGACGTACTGTGGTGGCTGTTGGTAATGGTACCCTGGGACAAAAAGTCATAAATGAGCATAAACTTTTGTTTAGCATTTTAAATTGTATTTTTATGTTCAGTTTTTTACCTGTAGGATATTGCGGGGGCTCATACTGAGAGGCTGAAGGAGGGGGCCGAATACAATACATGTCAGGTAACTGTGGCTGGGGATAGATGGGTGAACCTCTGGCTACTACAGACATGTGCTTGACACCAGAGTGGTGGTCTGGTGGTATCCTGGAATGAGTCAAGCCATGAGGTGGCAGTGGCATACCAGGTTTGGTAACAGGGTCCAGCCTACAGTAATTAAGAAAAGATAAATAAACAATTAACAGCCTATAGACTCCTCTCTTATGACAGCATTCCATGTGATTATGCCAATTAGAGTTCAGGCAATGTTAAACTTACACATCAGGAGGTGATCCAGGAGCACTGGGGCTTCCTCCGTCCATCTTAACAGGTTTACGCAGCAGTTCATAAGAAACTGTATCAGTGCCACGGGCAATTAGCTGGGGAAGGGAGGGTGCACCACTGCCGTTTGTAAGTGGTGAAGGCTTACGAGTCACTGCTACATCCAGAGGAAGGCCGTCTTCTGGCATGAGCCCTCCTGTACCAGGAAGACGAGCTGCCAGGCGTTTATTCATCTTCCGATATCTGATTAAAAAGGTGTAGTAGAGTATTAAGTTGTGTAATTAAAGTAACTTCAAACCCTTTTAAATGACAAGGTATATTTTTATGATTTAACACTTACTTTTCCAGTTCTTCCTGAGAGTGGGCAAAGGTACAACTGGCTCCGCGTGGACATCCTCCCTTTTGCTTCATGTCACGGCACATGTATGTTTTATACTTGCTGTGCTGAGGAGGCTTAAAAAAAAAAAAAAAACTTAAAACATTAATGGTCTACAAAACACATTCACTGGGACACAACTAATTCATCCTCAGTTTTTTATTATTCACATATGAAGCATATGACAACATAAGCTTTATTTACAATTACCATTAAGTAACATCCATACAAACAATAAAATCTCCAAAGCAAATTGTTTATCACTTACAATTAAAATAAAGCACACACATAAAATTACAAATTATCCTTGATGAAGACTGGTGACAAACATAAATAAAGATAAAAACAATAATGGCAATCCCACTTAGGCACTCTACTAACCTGTTGAGGGTCGGCTCCTTTTTTGCTGTGGTTCTGAATGAAGTCCACTAGACCATGTACAACTGTCTTCACTGCTACCAACCCCTTCTCTAGCTGTTCCCACGTTGGAGGTGGAGCATCTGTTGAAAAAACAAATAAAAATTAAAAAACAACCAACGGAAAACACATGACATAACTTAGCTAATTATCCTTCTATGATTTGTATTTAAATCAACAATACTGTGTATTTATTGAAAAAGGAAATAAGAGTATTTGATTTAAAAGATACAATGGTCAGTTCTTACCAGGACTGGGATCTATATTAGCCAGTAGTTCCAAGTGGGGTCGAAGCCTATTTAAATTAGCTGGATCACCTGTCCTCTGCAACGCTATTGTCAGCTCCTGTACACTCTGAGCAAAAGATGCTGGGGTCTGCAACTACATGGAAAACAGTGAGTGTTAATGCATAAATAAAATCAGACAAATACAGGGGTCCCTCTTACACACCTTATCTATGATTGACTGCATATGCGACTTATGAGACTGATCTCCATATAACAAAGAAGACCACTGATCCGGTGCAATCCGCAGCCCACCCTCCATTGCAATCTGAACAATCTGAGAATCATGCTCTCGTCGCAAAGCCTCATAGGTACGAAACTCCTCCTTCAGTTGCATTAGAGAAGAATCTTCATCACGTTTGGTCACCTGTAAAACCACAGAAGCAGCACAATGTTTCTGTAATTTAAGTAAAATGTTTGATGCATTATGCATACCTATACATGGCCCCTGTTTTTCTTACCTTAAAGCAGGACGCCCTGTAGAGGAGCTGCACCACGTGGCCTATGCTAGTCTTCGAAGCCTGTGGAAAGCGAGGCTCAAGCCTCTGAACAACAAACAGAACCAACACTTTTCTGGACAGTGCGGAACCATCTTCTAAGGCAAGAAGAACCAGTTTTAGAGCTTCTTCCTGCATGGCTGGAATACAAAATTACATGTTACATTTCTTGCTGATTTTGTAAAAAGAAAGAAAAGAAGAAAAATTATTTACCTGGACCAAGAAACTGACATCCTCGTGCACGAACAGCAGCCCACAGATTGGAGGAAAGCTGCTGTGGATTCTGATGCTGCAAGATGAGCTCTGTGACAGTTCGCTCACCCAAACTCCTGGCAGCTCTCATAGCTCGCACACGGCCCTCTTCCTCCACCAGCTGACAGTGGACCAGAGTCACCAGTTTTCTCTGCATGGGTCGACTGAGAATGCTCTGTGCTGTGCTGCTTAGACCTACCCCTGATATGAAGATCAGACAAAATAAGTAAAAAACTATCCTAATGATACTCACTAATTCATTCATTCATTCATTTTCTACCGCTTTGTCCCGTTAGGGGTCGCAGGTGACTGGAGCCTATCCCAGCAGCTTTGGGCCTGAGGCAGTGTACACCCTGGACAGTGGCCAGTTAGTCGCAGGGCTGGCATATAGTGACAAACATTGACAGACAACCATTCACTCTCACATTCATTCACTAGGGACACTTTAGAGTTGCCAATTAACCTAAACATGCATGTCTTTGGACGGTGGGAGGAAGCCGGAGTACCCGGAGAGAACCCACGGTAACACGCGGAGGACATGCAGACTCCTCACAGAAAGACCGGAGTCGGCCGAGAATGTTTGAGTCGGCCAGGTTTTGAACTCACGACCTTCTTGCTGTAAGGCAGGGGTGCTAACCACTCTGCCACGTGCACCCATACTCACTAATTTTTCTGAATATTTGTGTAAGAGGCAGCATTTGCAGTCACCTAGCAACAGTATTCACTATACTTGCCACTGATGTGCCAGGTAAACTGCACAATAGACTCTGCTTAGATAAACAGCATCTGTCGAAAAAAAAGCAGTATGCAAATACCTCTAGTATTGCTGAGAGGTTTGAGGTACAGGGCAAGCTCTTCCACACACTGTCTGGCTTCCTCATAATGTTGCGAATCCTCTGGACTGGTAATCAAGGCAACTGGCTGAGCCTTTGGAACCTGCAGGAAGACACAGCATAAATGTGATCTGTATAAAAGTATAAATTGCCTTAGCCTAATACATTTAACTGAAAAAGACTGTTATCTTGTTATATAATTATATCTGAATGTAAAATAATTTGTATTTAAGCATTGGCAAACACAGACAAAGAGCTATTTAGTGTGTTTCAGTCTCTAGCTCAAAAAAAAACTTGCATAAAAACACAGCAAACTATTTAAACTAAACTAACCCTCAGTGATTCACAAAGCAATTATCAAGCAACCCTTTCACGGTATTAACATAGAGCACTATACCACACTAGTAACAAATGAATGTATATTTGAAAATACGCCAATAGGAAACTATTAAGAGCAAAACAAACTCATGTTGTGAACAAGGTCTCTCTTAAAGCACACTAAAAGATACAAATAAGTATGTCCTACCTGGCCTCCCACCAGCTGCAACAGGGCTGTGTTAACAGGTAACTGTTCAATGTCTGTGCTGATGGTCGTCTGGTCAAAGGGACAGGCCTTACGGTGCAACTTATTCAGGCACATTTTGCAGACAGTATGTCCACAGCCCAAGCTAATAGGCCGGCGAACAGTCTCCTCAAAGGTCTGTGTGCAGATTGGGCACAGCAGGAACTCGGTCCATTGTGGTGCTTGCACTGGCATGGTTATATGTTGATGGGACAAGTGTGTGTAAATGTATCTTTAACACAGAAAATATATAATAATTATAATAATATATGGAAGATTCCACTGGAATCAAGATTTCTTCTTTCGAACTGAATTGTTCTTAAATGTCCTCACACATTGTGAATTTTGGATTACATCTCGTAATGAATACTGAAACAAAAGAAAGACAAAATGGAATAATAAGTAAGGCATGTGATGAAACTGCAAAATACAACATTTCTGCAGGTTGGAGAATTGCATTTAAAGAAATTAACACCACAGTTGGATGAGCAGAGCATAATGCAATTTATTTTTGTCAATTGTTTTTGTTGAGCGAGACAAATGTAGCTTAAGAGAGTAAAATGTTATGGTTTTATACTTTGATCACACGGCGCCAAAACAAGGGTTGTGAAGCAAATAAACGCATTTACGTTTGTCAGACAGAATTGTTACTCGCGTTAATAATAGCGTTACTCATAGGCTAAATGCATAAAGCTAAGCAAAGGGAATATCTGATTTAACAACGACACTTATCTATTATGAATAAAAACACGACACTACGCACCTTTATAATACATGTTACTAACGGAACAACATCAAAACAACTGCTGTGTGGCCTACTTAAAGAGTCGGATACTACTATGACGATGGACAAAGGGTCTTCAGGAGGCTAACAGCCAATTCCCTTTGCGCTTTATGAACTTGTTATATGCCATTAGTTTATACTTTGGTGAAAGGGTAGATTGATTGGTTTAACTTGTAACGAATATGAAATGTTTTAATAGGATTGGTCTTTTTGTGCGTTTATTTAAAGGGCACTTGGTTGGATTTAACACAGTAGCTCTCTTTGAAGAAGCGATACTTTAGCTGGCTGGTAACGTTAGCATTGTTTAGCATGCTAAGCTAAGGGTGGCTCGTTAGCTATGTTGGCTAGAGAGTAATCATCGTTTGTTTACAAAATAAACTGCACAATTAAAGCACCCAATGACTACCCACAAGACAACGATTTAACCGGTTATTTGGGGGTATAACACAAGAGCTACAGTATAATTCGTAACATATGTTGGCTTAGGGCTTTGGCAATGAAACAAACAGTGACAACGAAAATCTAGCCATTTGCAACCGTGAGATTATGTAACATCCGAAGCACTTCAGCTATATTCTTCAATTCATTTTTATGGCTAATGAAATTGTCACATACACGTCCATTTTAAGGACTTGAATCTACATATAAAAGGCAAGCATAATAACAACCCATAATCTTCGAGAAGGCACAATAAACGCTAGCGGACATAGCTCCTCCCAGTAGTTAGCATCTTAGCTTAGCTTAGCTTCTGTTAGAAGCATTACCCACTCCTTTGCGTCATTTGAGTATCCTAAAAATGTATATACAAATAATACACATTTCAACACCTGCACGAAAAAATAAATATCAATACTTACTCATTCCAAAGAACATGGGATATTTTCATCCGTTTTAAGGAGAATGTTGCGATATTTTCTTGCCATGTCGACTGAGCAGCTTTGCGGCTGCCGAGGTTTGGGAGGGTGTCAACTACAATACCACTAGCCGGTTCCAGCTAGCCGTGTGTGTGTGTGTGTGTGTGTGTGTGTGTGTGTGTGTGTGTGTGTGTGTGTGTGTGTGTGTGTGTGTGTGTGTGTGTGTGTGTGTGTGTGTGTGTGTGTATATGTGTGTGTGTGTGTGTGTGTGTGTGTGTGTGTGTGTGTGTGTGTGTGTGTGTGTGTGTGCCGTAAAGAGTGCCATCTAATGGCAATGAGCCTGAAAGACAGCAAAACTGAGTTATTCTATGGGTTCTGCTTGTGTTAGCCTAAATGAAACAAACTAGAGACTAAAAGCAACAGCCTTTGGTGACATTTAACATTTTTCGTTAATGTGGCTTGTCTGAGATGTTGGCTATTTGTCAAATCCTAACCATGCTACACTTTTGCTAAATTTGAGAAAATATGCTTTTTGTGCCACTTCTGGAACTGACACTTGGCCTAGATAGTAACAATTAGGTTAGGACCAATTTGGTCCACATGTGGGGGAATTCCTAACCACATCAGAATAGATGTTTTTCTTTTTAAATATTCCTCTTTCAAATGTCCTGCTCTCCCAAGGTGGAGTTTGACAAAATACAAGATCTTTGCTCATTGAAGCATGATTTATATATGACACACAGCCAATGTGACTGTAAAATAAGATTGTAAGTAATTGTACTATCTAAATAACCTTAACATAAACTAATAGAACTAATACAGGGTTGTGTTGAGCTTCAAATGTATTTTCTTTTCACAGAAAAATGCAGAATGCATTTTAGTTTTGTTTAGACTGATGTGTCCCTCTTTGTTTAACTCTAAACAAAAAAACTAAACTATTTACACAATAAACCTTTAAATAAAAGCTATTGAGCATGTGCATTGTTCAATAGGATATTTTAAGTTTTCACCTGAGTAGTTATTATCTTGAGGCAAGAAAGACAGAAGTCTATGCATTTTTATGTCAGATTACGAGGCAGAATGACATTGCTTTGGGTCATATTTGGACCATACATTATTGTTCTGCCAGTTATGAGCCAGACCAAAGGTGTTGTATAGCCTACATTTTGGTAAAGTGTGGCTTTTAGTCTTTAAGCCAAGTGGGCCTCATAAGGACCACAATACTTGACCAGAAGGTAGCTGCACATGTTTATACTTCTAAAAGAGCCAGCTATGAGCCACATCAAGAACTTACACTGAACAAAAATTTAAATGCAACACTTTTGTTTTAATGAGCTGAACTCAAAAATCTAATACTTTTTCTAAGTGCACAAAAGGCCTATTTCTCTCAAATATGGTTCACAAATCTGTCCAAATCTGTGTTAGTGAGCACCCCCTAGCCACCCCCCTCCTGCGTTTACATTTTTGTTCAGTATATATTTGGTCTAGTTTTTGTTTAGATGTAGTTAATTTTGTCTCTTTGTTGCACACTTGAGCCTGGCTATAATATGCATAAAAGACAGTGTATGGAGAAAAAAATACTACCAATAGTTATATGGCTAGGGCGTAATCAACAAAGGGACATAAAAAAGCCCCGCAAATAAACAATAACACGAGTTACCAGAAATAGCCTTTCAGTGTGAAGATAATGCTCACTACGCATAGTAGTTCACATAGCCTACATTTTCAGTGCTTCTTTACGCGCCGTGGACCGATGTGTGCGCACTGTAGAATAGACTTATGCAACAGAGACTCTCGGGAACGGGTTCGCCAAGCAAGGACGAAATTAAAGCAAGCATTTTTGTATTCCATTTTTTTCTAATCCCCCTGATTTCTGAAGGGATTACCGGACCAATCATGATTGAGAGACTGCTGGCTCGCCTGACACAGCCTGCACCGGGAGCTGTAAGCAGCGTGTGAAAGCTCAACATCAGCACGGCAGTTCTCAGTTGGTTTGTGTTCCTATTTTTGTCTAGCCGACACGTAGTAGCGGGATCGTTTATTGCTTGGGATCGAACCGGACAACTGGCCAGTTTTCAGCATGGGACTAAACTTAAATCTAAGCGTTTTTTATCAGTTTTTGTGAAAGTTTGCAATGATAGCCCAAATGAAGGTGATATAAAAGGATACAACCTCCACCAACATGTAGGTAGCCTACACTCATTGTCTGATCAGTTTGTATGGAAAATTATCAAACTTTGGCATGAAATATTATTATGTTAATCACTTATTGTAGCCTAAATGTGTAATAGCAGTAGCCTATTGAACTTGGATAATAAGCATTTTTATTTCATATCTAACTTTGTGGCCAGTTTAAATAGAAATATACATTTAATGTTGTTTATTTGAGTGAGGGTTCAGTTGCAGGGAGCAGTTGCTTATTCTCATCCTAAAGGATTATCCTTTGCACTGCAAAGTAATCAGTGGATAAGGCAACGTGACTGAAGCCACATTACATATCTCTTTAGGCAGAGCAGATAGAAAAAGGACACATCAAATGTGTTGGAGTTCATCTTTGAAATAAGTTTTGTTCTATCTGTGTTGGCAGGCGATGGAGGGAGAAGGGGCTGCGAGTGAGATTGTGGCAGGAAAATCCAGCTCTACTTCACCCACGGGGTTTCCGATTAACTGGAGTCTTATCACTGGCCCTGTCCCTGAGCCGGTTTTTACAACACCTCCTTCTAGCACCTCTTTTTCCCTTTCCCAGAATTCAGCTGTGCACTCACTACAAACCAAAGTGAAGACGTTCACTCAACGAAGGCTAAGAGGGCGAGAGAAAGACAAAGAACGGATAGACCATGAGGTTCAGGATGGTGGTTCAAGTGGGATTGCACCAGTAGTTCTTCTCAGACCAAAGCAGAGAGGAAAGAATCAGGTGTCTATAACGGTCCCGTCTTGGCGATCCGGTGCGGCCAGGAATTTGAGCACAAGTGATGAAGACCAAGAGGTTGAGGTGCAGGTTAAGTTGGAGATCCACAGCCCTCCTGCTGAAGCACAAGGGGAGATGGTGTTCCAGGGGACACAAGAGGCTAAAGAACATGCATCAGAAAATGGAAAGAGCCAGATTGGCTTTATAGAGGGTAAAAGTCTAGAAAGTGTTTTGCCCGGCAGCTCAAGCAGTGTCAAGGATGAAGGATCCACACCGTTACAAGCAACTGTTGCATCTACAACTTCCTCTTCATCCGCAAGACATTGGGCACCACCAAAAGGCTTCTGGAAAGTAGCACGTCCAGAAACACTGCTTCTAAATGGAGTCAGTCCTTATAGTGTACCATCTACTTTACCAATAATGGATTACACTAAAATAGAAGCCGATGAGAAATGGGAGAAACCTGCAGGAACAGTCGACAAGAGTGACGTGGGAGTTGCAGTAGATGATGATGTTGCACCATCTGGCATGAAGCACTCAGACAGTATGGATTGCTACCTGGAGAGGTGTGACCAAAAGGAGGTAGAGGCCAAAGGACTACAAACCCCACAAAGTGAGATTCTTTCAAATAATGATAAAGTCCGGGCAAAAGAGAGAGCTTATGCAAAATTAAGAGAAAGACAACAAATCTGCAGAGAGGAAAGGGGGCAGAATGTGGAAAGTGCCGGTCAATATGAAGACACATCGGATTGGAAAGGTAGGACTCTTGTACAAAATTAATATATTTTATTTATTTATAAAGCTTATTATTTTTCTGGGATGGTCATGTTTATTGATGTTTTTCCAATGTTTTTGTTGTGTTCACCCTATATAGTATATTTAGCATATTTAGCTCAGTTGTGACCAAAAAAGCCAGTGACACTAAGCCTAAACCATTATATCAAAATTTTAGAATGTTAAAATTTGTCTACTAAACAGGTCCCAGCTGTTGCAGCTTTATCTAAGCCTGTCTGCCTATGTTGTAGAGAAATGCAGCATGTAACCTAGCTGATTCCCATGTTGAACAGATGTCAGCTGTGCAGATGTGCAGGACGGTGTGCTATTATTAGCAGCTTGAGCTTTAGGGGGAAGTGTCCTTGCTCTTGTATTTTTGCACGCTTGACAGACTTTCTACATGTTGGTGACAGATTACATGTTTCCTAATCAGTGCTTCACTTTGACTTTCCACGACTGTAAAGATCAGTGAAGTTAACAGCGTTGATTAAATGATTGTGGATTATGCAGTACTTCAAAATATTGCCATACTTTCTCAAATTAAAATGTCATTCTGGCATCATTAGTTTGGAGAAAAACTGTCAAATTGATGACGTATGAGGTCATTATTAATAGAAAGTTTCTTAATACTTTGACTTGGGAATGTAGATTTTATTTATACTTTTTTGTAACATTACATCAGAGTTCAATTAAGAAAACATAGTGTGACCGTATGACTCACTACTCATTAATATAATATAGATTGTATTGCTAACTAGAAAAGGCCAGTAAAATGAAATATACATAATTAGGATGTAATATTTATCTTGCTGTTTCTGCTTGAGTTGAGTTTTGAGCCTTTTCCTCTGCTTATGCCACTCTCAGATGGCTCTGGGGTTTTGGGCTGCACAGACTCAGACATTCTTCCTCACGAACTTGAACCATATTTGAGGTGAGTAATGCAGATTATCAAAAAAAAAAAAAAAACTTTATTTGAAACAGACCGTGTAGATAGACAGGAAACAGGGAAAGAAAGAAGGGAATGATGGAAGCAAATGAAGCCAGTCTGGAATTGAATTGGGTCGCTTGTGTATGTGGTATGCACTCTACCAGGTGAGCTGCCAAGGTGCCCAATGCAGCACTTTTTTGGAGTTGCTGGTGACATACAACTCCTAAGCACTATTTTTATCCTTGTCTCATAAATTCTACTTTGCCAGCATGGGGATTGGAGAGATATAAAGTCTATTGGGAGTGCCAAACAAGCCTTGTGCAGAAGATCAAAACAAACAACATGCAACACGGGGCAGGGATTGAAGAGGCACAACTGTAACAAATTTGCATTATTTTACATAAATACATTATATAACAAGTGTTATATAATCACTGTTTAGCATGAAAGAATAAGCATATAACAAAGTTATTCTATCCTAAATGTAGCACTTAAAAGAAACAGATAACCATACTTTCCAATCTCCAATCAATATAC
The DNA here is from genome assembly GCA_024349245.1 of Neodontobutis hainanensis. Taxonomy (NCBI): domain Eukaryota; kingdom Metazoa; phylum Chordata; class Actinopteri; order Gobiiformes; family Odontobutidae; genus Neodontobutis; species Neodontobutis hainanensis. Next base: position 1,276,415 of record JALDNG010000052.1, read on the forward strand.
ATTTTATAACAATTATTTAAAAGTACTTCTTGTGCCTGTCAAAAATTGGGATGATCTGTAAACTAATCTAACAAAATATGCTCTGCTGTTGATATTCAAGACTAGAGAATGAATTAGACTTAGTCCATTACAAGGATTACCCACTTGACTGGAGTATCATGCTATCTTTATCACTGGCTGCAGGATAAAGACGAGTACAGACGCTGAAGCACAATGCTGAGCAGCTTAAATGTATGACATAAGGATCGATGAATACATGTTGTTTTCTCTCTGCTGCTCACTGCCAGTCCCTATCTAACCAATAGACTGCTTAGGAAGATGTAGCCCATATCTATTGGGAAAATGCTGAATAATTTCTTAAATTTAAAAACATTTAAACTGATGTTTAATTACCCCGCATGTATTATGATTTGTCCAACCATCCTTTTGGTTTGTTTCCAACTTTCTCTTTTGTAAATTTAGGTCACTTCTGGTAATAAATGATGAACTTCCTCTGAGTCCAAGACATGAACAAGCAAAACGTCTCTTGGAACGAGCAAGGCTAAAGGCTCGGTCCAATCAAATGAAAGGAGATCGACTCGGCAGATGCTCTCATTCTGATCAGAGAGATGCAGTGTAAGTCAATATAAAATTGTCTTTTTTTTGTTATTTACAAATCTCATGTCAATTTGTTCATTTTTATTTAGTTTTTATCTCATACAGTTTTCCTTTTCAATTCCCTTGTTCTTGCAGTAAGAAGCAACAAATTGACACTCCCGGTCCAACAAAAGTACAGAAAGCTGTTCAGACAAAAGAGGACTCATTTCAAACTGGACCTGGCCCGCTTCTTGTCCCCGACCAAAGAGACTCTTCTCCGTCTGAGCAAGGCGGAAGTCGAACCAGGCGATATGGGTGTTCGCCAACTCGAGTGCGCTTTGAGGACGAATCTGAGAAAGAGGCCGAGTCCCGTTATTTGGACCGCGTCAGACAGCGGGGCAGACATAAGAATAGAGAAAGTAATAATGATTCCAGCAGCAGCAGGAACCAAAGGAGCGGGTCCAGTCCCCTTCCACAAAAGCAAGAAACTAGTGTTGTAAGTGTTGAAACGCAAACAGTGGTAAAGGAGATAATCGTGCTTGTGAAGAAATGTGAAGCGTGTGGCTCTGTAGTCAGGGAAACTCAATCTGTAACATCCTCATCAGATTCACAAAACACTGACTTACAAAAGTCAACTAACTCTGAAGAGCAACGTGGGAAACAGTCTTCACGTTATGCGTCTGCAAATAAAACAGAGGCCAGTACTCGCCCAAAAGCTCCTCTAACCGTCACTTTTGCTGGAGCTTACATCCTGGGAGAAAACAAAGAGATCAGCACAGGATGGAAGTCCTCAGGGTTTGGGAAACTCAGAAGAAGGAGCAGGAAAGGGGAAAGTAGGATAGAGTCAGGCCATGGTCCTTACGGTCCATCATGGGCTCAGAGACGGAACTCAAATCCCAGGAGCAGGGTTAACATGTCCAGAGCAGTTACGTTTGCCCCTGGAAGCCCCATCGCACTCGAGCCAGGTTTACTAGAAGCATCGGGGGGAATAAAAGAATCGCCGGGTCCTGTGCTTCCAATCAAGTCGGCACTGAAATCCAGTTCGAGAAACCGCTCAGCTCCAAGCCAGCCCACTGTGCAGTTTCAGGGGGGTTCGAGTCAGGGGGCCGAGGGGGGGTCTCAGCAGGACTCTTCAGAGGTGAGAAGGGAGTCTCCAGTGGCTCTGAACCAAGGAAGTCCAGTCACCAGCAGTCCGGTCCCCTGCATCAGGCCATCTACTCTGAGGTACTCTTCCGCTCGGCTGACCTCTGACCTGCCAGCTGCTGAATTCTGGGACGCCACACCAGATGGACCTGGTGAGTGGCCATTACAGAGATTAAAGGCTTATATCAAAGTAAATAGTTTTTGTACTCCAGAGTAATCCATATAAAAAAACTGAATCACACATTAGTGAAACAAACTAGACCTTTGTGAGGAAAACGGCATGTGTTCTGCCAATTGTCTCTTGTAACCATACTTTACCTTTTCATCTGGAAAAAAAAGTTTGTGCCTGATTAGTATTTCCTTCAGTTGATTGAAACTCAGTCTGAGGGTCTTGCGGCTGGAGAGAGGGGTGTGAGATTTAGCCCTAAGTGGGGAATAATTGCGTGGTATGTAACATTGACATATTGCAGAGCAACAGCGCCGAGTTATTGGAGCTATCTACGTTTATTGCTGGAGATGAGCTGAGCTGAAAAGACATCATAGATAATTTGAGGAAGGTTTGAGGTGCACTCACAGCAAGAAGGTTGTGAGTTCAAAATCCAGCCGACTCAAACATTCTCAACTCTAAAGTGTAATCTGAATCTAATTGACATGATTACTTAATTGTGGAGTTCAGTGCCCCTTCAGAGATGGCAGTTATGTCTTTAGCTAAGTAAAAAAAAAGGTGTTTATAAAAAGCTTGTCTCGCTCATACATACATTCAACAAGTGTTTTATGTGTCATCTTAATGCATTGTTTTTTGCTCACAATAAAATGAGCCAGTAAAAAAATCTATAATGACCGGATATATATGCCTCAGTCACAAACTATTTTGGACCTGACAATCCTTCCTGGTTCGTCCTTAAAGCACCATGTCCAGCCTTTGAACACGCCCTAAAATTGAATGCGCTTTTTAGATCATGGAAATCTGGCCTTTAATCAGTTAAGCCCTACATGAATTGTGCAGAGGTGGCAAGATTAATAATTATTTCACACAATAAATGGTGAATATGTTAAGCTCAATACAGAATACATTTGTGCCTGCAGGTCTGAGTGTAGATGCTGGCCCTGGTTCAGAGTCTCGTCCAGTTCTGCGGAGCTTGGCTCTGTCCCGGGCTGAAGACCTCAGAGCAGAGCTGTTGAGAGCAGAGCATCTGAAAGCAGAGGCCATATGGGAGGAAAACTCTGACGGGTCTAGGTAAGCCACGATAACAAAGCTATCGTCATAGCTTAGACAATAAATCCCTTGTCCGCTTCACTGCGGTTCCCAAACCCTGAGCCTGAGCCGGACATAGCATTTAGATTAAAACTCTGACCCCAAACTCTCCATGATATTTTTGCTCAAAAACATCTGTGAATACCTAGACAATTCTGCCCTCTTCTGGAAATAAAAAGACATGAAAACAGTATCAGAAATATTGACACTATTAATACTCCTAAAAATACACTATCATCTACTGTAGTGTAATTCTTTTAACATCTATTCAACAGAAAGCTAGATGGTCGTCCAAAGCTCTTCCTGCGTCGCTTCTTTTCTTCCATTGGTCTGAACAGCGTGGGCAGACTTGTGAAAGGGGCTCGCTCCAGCAGTATGGAGCAGCTGAGTATTCCTCCCGCCCCCAGGGCCAGCTCAGCGTCCCCCAGCCCGACACGGAGACCACAGCCCACCATCCGCATCCAGAGGACACCCTCGCTGCAAACGCTGCACACAGTGAGTTACACTTAAAACATGATTCATCTCATGTGACGTTCAGCCTCTGTACTCTGCCTTCACTGTGTATTTGGCTCACAACATTTGGCTTGATTTATGACATATCTCCTAGTTTTGCTTTGAGAAACATTTCACAAGTTATTTGCCACAGTAGATCACAAAGGTCTTTGAAGTATTAGCTTTACTGGCTGTCACTGAAAGCACAAATAATGCATTGTAGGTTGTCTGTGCAACTTTAAAAGACTTCTTCTTTTGTAATATACAGACTTTTACTTTCTTATCGTAGAGTGGTGGTCAAAATCATTAGAAAACTTGGCTTATTTAAGAGGTTTCAGTTGTTTTTGTTGAATTGTCCATTAAAGTATCTACAAAGTCACCATTATGCTCTGTAAAAAATATAGAACAGAAATTTAGAGGAGATTCACTGTCAATGTCACATAATCAGGTTCCTTCACAGAAGAAGCCATGGGATAAGTCTGGAAATCTCTTTAGAGATGTACTGCTGTAGTTGCTGTAGTTTATTAAAGTTAAAAGTGGAGTAAAAACAGTAGGACTCACTTCATCTGATATGTGTTGTGCTCAGAGCATGCTTCATGAACATTTTGAAATGAAATCATGTTTTGTTTTTTCTAGTCATTTTGGACAGCACTCTAAAAATACAGATGAAAATGCTCTGATTGAATGCTCTTCAGAACAGTTCCTTATTCTGCCACCAGGTGTTCCCATTGGCACAACTGCGCAAAGCCTCTTCTGTGCAGAGTTTAGAGAGAAGGACAGAGCGCTCGACAATCCTAGGAGAAGTGCAGATCCCATACGGCCTGGCACCAAGGTAGCCCCTACATAAAACATAAGACCACATAGCTTTATATAAAGGGGTCTTACAGAGTTGTATTTCCTCTCACAGTCCCGACAGTCCCCAGTTGGAGCTGCACAGGGCCATAAGTGTTGAAAATGTACTTGCCTCCAGAGTGGTGCGTCCAGTTGGCCGGGTCACCCAAGCTTTTCCTGATGGGACACTCCTCCTGGAACTTACAAGACCCTCAAATGGGCCCTTTGGTTTTGTCATATCAAGAGGCAAGGGCCGTCCCGATACAGGTTTTAAACTTTTGATATTCTCAGATTAAAGCATTAGACTGATGTTTAGATGCTTACTTATTTTGTGGATACACACCAAAATAGCAAGATGGTAAATGACATTTCAGTTTCTAAGATGCCAGTTCAATTATTGTTTACTACATATACGTAATATAATTTATTGAAAACTATTTTTGTCTAACATATTTGTTTCTGTTACATCAGGTGTGTATGTGGATAAAGTGGGCGATGGCAGCGGAGAGGGCCTGTACATGGGACTCCTCGGCATTGGCGATGAAATCCTGCAGGTGAATGGAGAGGCAGTGGCGGGCCTTAGTCTGGATCAGGTGACGCGGCTCATGACACGGGACAGCACAGCATCCCTCCGGATCGTGCCGGCCCGACGCAGCCAGCGCTGACTGAGCCACACAAATGGTCTTCTGTGGATTTGATCAGAAAGACTGTGATTATAGGTTTAGTTTCTTTGCCGACTGAAATTGAAATGACAAAATAGACTGCGGGAGGTTGACTCAGCATCAAATCTAGAGCAAATGTCTTTTAGTTTTTATAGAAAAAAATGAGATTTAATGTAAATAATGTTAGACTGTTGTAATCTAATATATTTATTCATTTTATTTATTTAATTGTCAGTCGATCTATGGATCTGTCTTTTTCACACATTATTGATTATTGATGTGTGCCCTTAATATTTTACACTTATGAAATGAGGCACAATTTGCACAAACAAATAGGCTCATGCTATACTTTTGTTCCACATGTTTTTGTCTGCTTTGAATAAAACACTTTTTTATTGTCACATGTACATTTATTTAAATTATCATTTATTTATTTTTACTTAATTTCTCAATGGCTTGTTTGACAAGTGTAATCTAACTTGTGCTTAATAAAGGTCTATTAAAGACAAAGTGCACATAAAGTGTAGTCTGTGCTATTCAAAGCACACACCTATACAAATATTTTATACCAGACCATTTGATTTGAAAATAATTTTGGAACCCAAATAATATTATTGAGTGAATAAAGACATTTGTAAGATGTTGGGAGAACATATTGCAATAAATGAGCCAAATAATAAAATGATTTAGGATGCCCTTTTAACATTTTTCCAGTTAACCAAAAAGAAAAAAAAAAGTCTTTTTTCCCTTTTTGACGAGCCCCTTGTGTAACAAAGCTTTGGCTGAATAAACATGTTTACTGTCGGCCACAGGAAACGGGATGAAGGTCGTGACTGTTGGTTCTGGTTTAAGGTGCAAACACGTATAAAGCTTTTTTTTCTCTCTCCAAATCTAACTAAGCGCACAAAAATGACCCATATAAGAACACACGTGGACGCGGTCGTTAATGGGCCGTACCTGCTCCTCTCTGCGCGTGCACTGATAGCGCGTGTCCGTTGAAGGCCCTCTTTTATCTGATGCAGCAGAAGCCGATACGCTTTTATCTCGCGCGCCCATGACTCCCCACGGGACCCCGGGAACCCCCATAACAACACAGCAGCACGCAAACAGTCCACCTCTGGATCTATTAATCGTCTATTTTGTTTCATAAATAGTCGCTGTCCTTTCAATTAAAGCGCGCTTATCATAATTAGAGCCGCATCGTTTTGGGGATCTATTGTGAACATGTCAGCCTGAAGGCGCTAATGGATTATTGGATAGGCTACTTTTCCTTAAAACATGCCAATAATAAAAGACAGTCCACTTTTATCATCTCATCCTAGGATTAGAGGGAATCTTTTGTAAAGTATAAATAGGTCAAAAGCTTAACCCTAGCTTTTGTTTCTCTCATCAAAAATTAAAACACCACTATAGCAGCTCACGGGCTACAGTATCCCAGTTGTTACAGGCCGTTGCTCCGTGGCTGTTTTCTTTTTTTATTATGCTTTGCCCTCCACAAGCCTATATAGCCCACGACAGCCAAATAATAATGAATCATTTCATAAATAATGGGTTTAGGGGCTTATCGGGAATGAAGAGGCCGCTGCCGTGCGCTTATCTCACTCGGCCACATTGCGGCCTGTGTTCCGCTGCTCCCCACATGGAGGGAGCGCGCGCGTGCACGAGGATGGGGCGAGGAATAACTCACCATGACGCACACACATACACATACATAGACGTAGAGAGAGCTCCACAACTGGCAGAAGAAGAAAAAAAAAGCAAAAGCGCAGACATGGATGACCCACTCACAAAATGGCTCCACTTCCACAGTGACATCAACAACAAGGCGCTGACGGTGAGTGCTGGCAATAAGGTTTTTTTTAAAAAATCTACCGTATTCGTTACTTGGCTGTGGATTATACTCATGCCTGTGTTTTGTGCGTAATAATTGTGATTTTACTTGTGTGTGTGTTATTGTCCGATCGGATGTAGTGGTTGGATATAAGAGGGGCAAGGCCTGTTTGGGGAATTCTTTCAAATTACGCGTCGTTTAATTATTTTCCACACGTTATAATAGATTTGTGTGAGCGACTAAAACAACAGCGTGGTGTAAAAACGTCTAGTGGCTAAAATGACAGGCCTTTGATGTTTGCCTTTTGCGTCATGGCCTTCACTTCGATCGAAAATATAAACCTCACTCTTTCTTTATAGAATTATTGTTTTGTTTGTGTGTTATGGACTATTTATGTTTGCTCGATGCAAAATGAAGCCTCTAATCCTTTGTGTGTGTTTGTGTGTGTGTTTTTTTTTTATTCCTGTGGCAACTGTGGGATTCCATAAATATAGCGTGTGTGACTGGAAGAAAACTGTCTGGAATTTGCTTTAACGTGTTCATTTGGAATAACCAAAATGTTAAATGTGAATCTCAAGGCAAATAAACGTTAGATAAGAGCTTCGTGGAAATAAAAAAACGCACACAAACCACACACAAGAGAAAACGCCTTGGAATCGATCAGTTAACGTTTTAAAGTGTAGTTGTCCATGAAATAAAGACTAATGTAAAAACGTTTTGTTTAGCTATGATAAACGTCTACAATAATTTACATTTTAAGCCGATCTTTAGTAAACTATTAGGCTACAAAAAACGGCCTTTAGTCATTTTATGTATATAGGCTATTTTACGCACCATCATATTCATCCATCCAGGAGCATTTTTATTTTTACACACAAAATTGTTGCCCTACAATGCAGTTCCCGGTGCGATTTTAAGCAGATGCAGGCTGTACTCTAATGAATGGTTTAATGTGGTCCAGAATATCGAGGACTGGTGCGAGTGGTGACGCTGTAAAAATGATGGAAAAGCGGCAGCCGGAGGTTTGTCCTGGGAGTCCCGAACCAGACCCGGGTCCTGGAAAGCGGGAAGACCAGATCTCGAGACAGAATGGATGCAAAAAGGAGCACGAGGAGGCGAGGGGGGAGCACGAGGGGGAGGAGGAGGAGGAGGAGAGGAGCAAAGGAGGAGGAGGGGGCTCGAAGGGAGTCGAAGAGACGGATGACGTTCCTCTGCAGAAGTCGAGCAACGGGACCAGCATCAGCATCATCATTAACGGCGTTGCCAAGGAAACTGCCTCTCACAACGCCCTTGACCTGAAAAGGGAAGTGCCGGTGATCGAGCTCTCCAGGAGGGACGCTATAAAAGCGCTCGAACACAGGACTGACAACCATTTGGTGCCGATTACAGAACTTCGCAGACCTCCACCGCTGCCGCTTCCGCCGCCACAACGAGACGACGCTCGAATGGTCCAGCTGAGCCCAAACGCGTTCCCTGTCCCGGCCCGGGCGATGCTCTACAACCTGGCACAGCCTCTCGCTGCCATCAACAGGTAAACTGCACAGGAATTAGACAATGTGACTTTGGAATGATGTTTATGGAGAAGTAAAAAGTTTCATATGGGGATGTTGACTGGATTAAAGGGATAAAAGGGCATGTAGGCCTGGGGCAATGGGTATGTGTCACAATATAAAAGAAAATAATATGATTGAACTGCTAAATACCAGGTATAGGATTGAGAATAATGTTTGTATGCTGTATGTGCCTGGTGCCACAGGGATAACTTTCTATGACATGCACATAGCATCTTATGATGTCTGCTGACCTCTCTCACACCTGCGTTCTTTTGTGCGCTGTCTCTGCTGTGGACTGCAGTCTTGGAGGAGAGTCGGAGCAGTACAGCATGTACCCCAGCAACAGGGTAAAGCGCCGCCCGGCGCCTTATGAGATTGAACTCGACGAGGGTAGGCGCATTTTAGATCTTTATAAGTATGGTAAGACGCACTTCTGCTGTGTCCTCCTTCTGCCAATACAGTCCCTCTAAACCTACCCATTCTCATCTCCATTGTCATTCATCCACTGACATGGATCTTTATTCTGATTCCTGCAGAAGACCCCTCGCAGAAAGATAAGCAAAGAATAACCACAAACCTTCATTCAAAGCATAAATGAATGGTGCCCGTGTAAATGTCACATTCATATACCTGCACAGGATTTAAACCAAACAAATTTTAGGATGGTTTATTTCAATCACAGCATAATTTCACGACTGCCCACTCACTGTCATAGAGGGGTAGAAGATGGGGGTGCTGCTGCTTCTGTGCCAAGGTTTTACTGCAGAGTGGGCTGAAGGATTAAGATAGACTGGGTGTGTTCCAAGGGCGACAATTGCCTGGAACACTATTGGTGGGGTGGGAGGATGTGAGAACCTGCAGTGGGGCATTTTGTCATACTTAAATGAATTTAGAAATACTCAATGGACATAAATGGGAAGCAGAAAGAGCCCTAAAACCTTTTCTATACACAACTCTGCCATCCATTTCTATTATATCCCATTACATTTATAAACTGTGCAATGCACTGTCACAAACAAATTGACTTTTGGAATTGTTTTAATAACTCTTTCAAATCCATGACTGTATGGAGGACGATATTGCAACTGTTGTGTTTAAGTACTAAGAGTAGATTTTTGTTTTGGTTTCAATTTAATTTGTTCCAATTTATGTATTTTTTATTGTGTTTTATCCATTCTTTATTTAACCAACTGCATTATCTAATTGCAGTAAATATAGTTTGTGTTGCTATAACTGTTCCCTATATCCTTACCATTTCCTTTTTTTCTTTTCTCCTGCTAGCTGGCCAGCCAAAAATTGTACGGCGCATCTTTACAAACAGTCGTGAACGCTGGCGACAGCAAAACGTGAACGGGGCATTTGCAGAGCTTCGGAAACTCATCCCCACTCACCCTCCGGACAAGAAGTTGAGCAAGAATGAGATCCTGAGGCTTGCCATGAAATACATCAGCTTCCTGTCCAACCTCCTCGAGGATCAGGACGGAGGGAGGAATCTTGGGAACGCTACAGACGGGGAAACAGGTCTCCTGGTCGGGGTGGGAGCCCATGATGGAAACCCACAGGGGGTACCACGGCAAGACACTGTGGTGGGTTTGGCTAGGGACGATCTTCTAGAGACAATGTCGCCCAGTTCCAGCTGTGGAAGCCTGCCGGATGGAGATGCAGAAGGAAGCCCTGAGAGCTTCATGGAGGATCAGGACTCACCTCCAGCTACACGGACTCTGCCGGCTTCACGCGGACCCCCGATCCATCTAGCTTCTAGGGATCTGAGACGCAATGGACGCACCTTAGATGGGTCTAGTCGCCGATGATTTAGCCCTAAACAAACTATTAAGCCCAATAATAAACAAGGATCAAATGTAAGGTTGTAATTGCCCAGGACCTTAGAAACATTGCATCATTAGTGAAAGTGGAACCAGGGCTTCTGCAGCTAGACAGTGACAGTGTCAACTGCAGTGTAGTCATTTTGTTTGCATGACACTTGATGCTGCACTGATGAGTGGGTTGGTTCCTTGAGCATTAGATAAAGTTTGATCTAATGAAAGACTTGTACATTCTGCATGTCTCATGTCTTTGACCGAGCTGTGGATTATTATTGCCGTCCAAAGACATAGTATTTCATCAACAGAAAATTTGCAAAAACCAAACAAAAGCAACAGTCAAGATACTTTTGAGAAACAATGTGCAGATGATAATTCTTGGTTGCAAAGTGGTCCGGCTAGCTGCAGCATGTCGAATAAAGTGCTGTATATGTATGGTTCTTAAAATTTAAGAAATGGCAAATTGATGTATTACCAAAAACGAATTTGGTGGCATAAACAATAACATTGCAGTTGTGTATTGTAAATAGCATTATGTTTCAACTGCACAATGTAATAACAGTGACTGAAGTAATGTGCTTAAAGATGTGCCGTTGTGTTTGTGAACGGACGTTTTACTATAGTCTGGGGAAAAGGTGAGAGAAGACATGGAGAAGTGTAAGGCAAACATTGAATTTTTGTATCATATGTGGTACCTTTTCTGGTGATAAGAAAATAACACCAATTGAACGATATGAATTGTACCGGTACCAGACATGCAGTGTGTCTTTTGTACAAATAATGGGTCACATAAGATCATACAATGGCTCATGAGGTCCTTTTGATATGAATGTCTGTTTCAGTGTTTTTAAAGCTGTAATACAGTTTAGTAGTTTAGTAAGGTACACAGGAATATCCCTTTATTGCAGCATTTCACTTCTACACACACACACACATATACACACACATATATACACACACACACACACACACACACACACGCACCAGCAACACCAGCGGTTTTCTGGTAATGACAGTCACGTATTGCTCACTGTTGTTTTGTTCTGCTTCTTTTTTCGAGCAGGACGTAGTAGCCTATATTGGTACCTTTGGTAATTATGGTATTTTATTAATTGCAGTAAAGGGACATTGTATGTTTGGTAATGGCATATTTGTTGTATGATAGCTGTATCTATGAATATATCACATGTCAAATCAAGGAATTTTATACAAAAACCCTGAATAAAACACAATGAGTAAAAGTCATGTTTTTGTTAAACTTTTTGAGTGCATTTTCTTTACATTCCTTTTAATCAAACATTTTTGGAATATCACAATATTTAGGTCTTTTATATTGTATGAAAGGTAACCCGGAATACATTGGAGTAACTAAACAGATATGGATAAAACTGTTGCCCGTTTACATTACAGTGCATAGTTTAAAACCACAGCCTCCTCATAAATTTTTTCCAATAGATGCTGGAATCCTACTACTTCCTCCCAGCAAGTGACAACCTCCTGTAGCAGTTAAGTTGGCTTGCTGACCCACAGGATATCCTGCCATTGTGAAAGCAGTTTAAACAGCCTTCTCTGGACTCGTTTGCATGCTGTTGTGTCTGTACATATTTTGAAACAGTCATACCATAAGAAACTGACAACTTTATTTGCTTATGCAATCAAACTGTAACTGGGAATGAGGTGTGTTTGTGTAGCTTTGCCACTTGTGAAAGCTCACTCCTTGTATTCCTAAGTTTTCACAGCAGCAGTTCTTCCCACTGTTACTACTGCAGCACTTAGACATTTCTAAAAAACTATAATTGCCTCCAGAGTGCATCAGAGACATCCAGGTGTTTGGAGACCTGACTGTGCTCAGGCGCCACTGAGGGGCTCTCTGGGTTAATGCCTGCCAAACATTTACCTGCTTTACTGTTCCTGCTTCTCCAAAAAAGACAGACTCACAAAACGAGAGGGATACAGGGAGGGTATATGAGGTATTGAAAAGGAAAGAGCGAGTAAACCGGTGCTGTTTGTATGTGTGGATCTGTGAGTGTGCGTGTTTATCAGCTCTGTGCAGATGGGTGGCAGAGTGGCTCTTGCAGCCAAATGATTCAGTATGCTAATGAGTTGTTATCTCCACTGCTGCAGGAACAATATACTGTCTTTCTCACAGTGGGAATCCAGCCTGTTGGGAACAGATTACACTGCACACACCGCCAAGGTAGTTATTTATATTTTCACACAGAGTAGAGAAGTTGCATAAATGCACACACACACATGCACATACACAGATAGGCCTATAAACAAACAAGCCAAAAAACATTTTAACATATACACACACACAGCCTCAGTGCAAACAGCAATGTAAAAAGTGGACATTTCCAGCACTTTTAGGTCCTTCACCAGTAGATGGAGATGTTACTAGTCTTTCTCGGTTGATATGACAAATGATTTCCACAGGTTATCCTTAATATGAGATGACTTATCTTTAGATCTAATGAGGATATTTATTATTGATCATTAGATATTAATAATGTGATAATCTAATTGAATAAAATATCAACATTCTATGAATTACAATTGTAACCTAAGTATAACATTGTAATAAATATGTAAGATAAAATATTTTTACAAAATAATTTAATTTTATATTATTATAATAATAAATTGTTTAATATAAATTGCTTTTAGAAAAATCTTAAAATAGTGTTTTAAATTGGGGGCATTATTGGTGAATTTTGTTATAATGTCTCAACATTTTCCCAATAAAAGGTTTTGATGTAATAATGTATTGTCATTTTTGTTTTTTTATGTTGTTGTCAGAGATAAAGCCTCTGTATAAATAAAGTGTATTATTCTAATGGATTTGATGCCCCATTGAAGTAATAATTTTATCATCACCTGATATTTAGAGATGATCTTTTGTTTGTGATTCAGGCTCAATATAGAAATACATTAAAATACATTCAGTAATAAATGCATCTTTGAATTAATGTAAATGTTAAAGTGATGTGTGTAACTACATAGAGACAGATCTATTTAAAAAAACCTATGGCTTCTATGAAGCTGGTTTCACTGGTACATAACGCCCTCTAGTGGCCTTTTGTTGTAATCCTTTTTCCAAATAATTGGTGGATGAGTAAATAAGAAGCAGAAGTCCAACAATTTTATGCAAGTTTATTTTTTATTTTTTATTATTACATTGCAACAACGTATTGAAGAAACCAAGACACAGAGCAATCTATGTAACTAGCTTTAAAACTAACAAAGCATTTGGTCTGAGCAAAAGTGAATAAATTTAATCTGAGAGCAGTGCAACAGGCTGAACATTGTGGAGACGGTTTCATGGTCTATGGTTTCTGTCACAGGTTTTCTTGAAGAATTTGTTGGTCCTTTAAGGTAGGGTAAAGCAGAAAGCCAGAGAAGGTGCTGTCGTCCTCGCTGCTGGAGTAAATCCCATTCCAGTCCCGAAGGGTCTCGATCCACACCTGGTCCCCTTCATTGAGCTGCAGGAGGATGAGGTTTGAGGCTTGGTCAATGTCTTGGCCATACAGCGAGTCACGTGTCCTCAGCTTCCTGACGCCATTCACCACAAGGGCTGCGCGCACAGGCCTGTTCCGCACTGTAATGTGGTAAGTGAATATGTAGACCCCGGGGTGGGTGACATTGAACTTGCTGAGTGCTGGGTCCCAGTGGCCCTCCCCGTTGTAGAAGACCTTATCAAACTTCACAGGGAGTCCCGGTGGAGGGAATGACCTACTAGGGAACAAGCCCACACTAAATGCAGAGCGGACAGGTTCCACGCTCTCACCAGGTGGGCCTTTAGGGCCCCGCAGCCCTCTGCCACCTTTAACTCCTCTCTCCCCCCTCAGGCCAGGAATCCCCCTTGCTCCAGGTAATCCAGGAGGTCCTCTAGCCCCAGTATCCCCCTTTGCTCCTGGAGGCCCTGGATCTCCTTTGTCTCCCTTTACTCCATCAGTCCCATTAAGCCCCATCGGCCCCATATCCCCCTTGGGCCCCCTGTCGCCTGGCAGACATTCCCCTTTAGGACCTTGGTCACCTTTCTGACCCTGTGTTCCGGCCAGCCCAGGGGGACCCATAGGCCCTTCTCGCCCAGCAATGCCCCTAGTCCCATTCAAGCCTGGTTCGCCTCTTTCACCCGGGTCCCCTTTCAAACCAATGAAGCCACGTTCACCTTTCTCTCCTTTGGGGCCAGGTTCACCTGCAGCATGTGAGAAGACGAGAGTTACAGAAGATATGGTCAACAGGAGGGATTTTATATGCTGTAGGCACATTGTTGCACCACTCCTGTCTCTGGATTGCACTGACTATAAATAACTACTTTTGTAAGAAAATGTCAGTAGAATCAGGTTTTACTGGTGGAACAGCACAATTATAACATAAGTGTTCAGCGGCTCAAACCACACACACATACACACACACACAAAGAATCACATTTTACAGGCTATACGGGATATGTAAACTATTTTATGTTTGGGTGCTTTGTGACTAAGTTAACATAGGTTAACATAATATATAATTACACACCTATGGACAGTTTAAAAATACCTTTTTCTCCCAGTTTTCCTGGAATTCCCGGGGGCCCAGGAGGGCCCATAGGTCCCTGATCACCTTTTTCACCTGTGGTAGTTGTAATAAATAAAGCGTAGAAAATGATATCCAAGAAGTACTTAAACAAAACAGTGCTTTGCAAAAAGGGAGACATGGCTAAAGTGAGGGAAATGGACAAACATGAGTCAAGAGATCGTCTGCTGCTAAGCCCCGATGTACCTATGTCGCCATTGAGTCCGTTAGCTCCAGGAAGTCCCGCTGGGCCAGGCAGTCCTCTAAGCCCTGCCTCCCCCTTCTCTCCTGGTAATCCTGAAAAATAAAGCAAATTCAGAAGTGGTATAGATTTTCTAACCAATAACAACTTAACAGACGTTTTACCAGGTGGGCCGCGTTCTCCTGGGGGCCCAGGTAGGCCTGGTTCTCCCATGGGCCCCGCAGGACCTTTCACTGGTGGACAACACTCACAAAAGTTGAAGAAACATTCATTGTAATCAAGAGTGTAGTTTCCCAGGGCATTCCCAGGAGGGACAATAGCGTCACTGTGGAAGCTAGTGGGGTAAGGATCACTGGGATAAGTAGTGCTGTCCGTGGATGACAGAGTGTATGAGTCCATCATGACATCTGTGGTCTCATCAGTGTGCAAACCACTCGAAGTTGTAGTAGTGGTGGTGGTCCTCCTGAATCCTCCACTGCCACCACCGCTGCTCCCAGCTCTGGGGGGCTTCTTAGTGGTCTCAGATTTGGGCCAACGTGTGGTTCTGGCACCAGAGCTCACAGCACACATCAGCACCACAAGGACAGCAGTCAGGAAGACAAAGTGGACGTGCCTCATTCTGAGATGTTGATAAAATGAGCTACAGAAAGAACACTGAAAGGTAGAAACACTGGGTAACAACAAAAAACTTACCTTACCTTGTACAAGTACAAATGCTGAGGTGTAATCAAAACTTTAACTCAAGTAGATGTAGCATAGAACACATTACGCTGAAAAACGTGTCTTAGTAAATTCATTTTAAAAATATTTTATTTCACCGTATGTAAATATTTACAACATACCTTGCACAAAATACACAGAATAAAGTAGAGGAGGACAGGTACCTGCTGTAATCAATCTTCATCCATTGCCTCCAGTTAATGATTGTTGCAGTCTGCTTCCTTACATTGCCTTTATAGCCTAAGTTGTGCACCAGCGAACAATGGTAACAGCAGACGGAAGGTTATTGGGGGTAGGTGGGCAGGCAACTACAGATTACATGACTCCTAAGGGATATAAAATAAAGCTGGTCGTATTCATGGCAGGACTTTGTGATATGGGATATGATTCTGCAGTCAAAAAGAGTTCATGCACTGCTATGGTGTTTGTTCTCACACATGTCAGCTTTGTACACAGACATTAATATAAGATTACAAAAAAGAAAGACACCTTCTCTACATAAAGACATACAACATGCTCTTGGTCTTTGAGTCAGGTCTAAATTTCCAAGTGCATCACCTTCTAGTGACCAAACAGTTTGGAGCAGCCTCAAAGCAGAAAATGGATCACCTCAAAACCCTTTGGGGGAGGCTCAATGTCCCAGAACCTGCAAAACAGCAACATCAAACCAGCTATTCATCTCCTTGATCTAACAAATCCAAAAAAGACAAGTAAACCACACATGTAATTATGTTTTTGTAAGTACTACAAACCCCATTCCAAAAAAGTTGGGCCACTGTACAAAGTGTGAATAAAAACAGAATGCAATGATGTGGAAGTTTCAAATTTTAATATTTTATTCAGAATACAACATAGATGACATATCAAATGTTGAAAGTGAGACATTTTGAAATGTAATGACAGATATTGGCTCATTTTGACTTTCATGAGAGCTACACATTCGAAAAAAGTTGGGACAGGTAGCAATAAGAGGCAGAAAAAGTTAAATGTACATATAAGGAACAGCTGGAGGTCAACTGGCAACATGCTTGGGTATAAAAAGAGCCTCTCAGAGTGGCTGTGTCTCACAGAAGTCAAGATGGGCATTCACCAAATGCTGCGGCAATATCAGAAAGGAGTTTCTCAGAAAAAAATTGCAAAGAATTTGAAGTTATCATCATCTACAGTGCTTAATATCATCAAAAGAGTCTGAGAATCTGGAACAATCTCTGTACGTAAGGGTCAAGGCCGGACTAAAACTCTAAAGGTCAAAAAAGAAGCCGTATCTAAACATGATCCAGAAGCACAGGCGTTTTCTCTGGAGCCAAGAATTATTTAAAATGGACTGTGGCAAAGTGGAAAACTGTTCGGTGGTCAGACGACTCAAAATTTTAAGTTCTATTTGATATGTCATCCAGACTAAAGAGGACAAGGATAACCAAAGTTGCTATGAGAACTCAGGTCAGAAGCCTGATGGGATGGGGGCATGAGTGCGTGTGGTATGGGCAACTTACACATCTGGAAAGGCACCAACAAATGCTCCCATTCAAACGTCATCTCTTTCAGGTAAGTCCTTGCATTTTCCAACATGACAATGTCAGACCACATACTGCATCAATTATGACATCATGGCTGCGTAGATCCGGGAACTGAAACGGCCAGCCTGCAGTACATTTGGTGCATCATATAGAGGAAGATGCAACAAAAAAGACCTAAGACAATTG
The DNA here is from genome assembly GCA_024349245.1 of Neodontobutis hainanensis. Classification (NCBI taxonomy): domain Eukaryota; kingdom Metazoa; phylum Chordata; class Actinopteri; order Gobiiformes; family Odontobutidae; genus Neodontobutis; species Neodontobutis hainanensis. Next base: position 1,293,763 of record JALDNG010000052.1, read on the forward strand.
AGCAACTAGAAGCCTGTATTAGACAAGAATGAGACAACATTCCTAATCCTGAACTTAAGCAGCTTGTCTCCTCAGTCCCCAGACATTTGCAGACTGTTATAAAAAGAAGAGGGGATGCCACACAGTGGTAAACATGGCCTTGTCCCAACTTTTTTGAGATGTGTTGTTGCCATAAAATTTAAAATCAACTTATTTTTCTTTTAAAATTATAAATGTACTCAGTTTAAACATTTGATATGTCTATGTTGTATTCTGAATAAAATATTGAAATTTAAAACTTCCACATCATTGCATTATGTTTTAATTCACAGTTTGTACAGTGTCCCAACATTTTTGGAATCGTGTTTGTACAAAATTACTGCTCTAAATACCTAAACATAAAGTTATGTATATTCATAGCCACATAGCATTATATAAATGAGAAATCATTAGTACACCTAAAAAATAAAGATTTCTGTAATCATTTCTGTAATCATATGGTCAGTGTCCCCACCACTAACTTCATACTCACTGTTGCCTTCAAGTAGTAAGAAGATTTAGGTGTATCTGGGTTGGTCATATAGGTTCATTTGTGCGTGCATATTAAGGATGTGTACAATGTACTGTGTACAATGTACAATGAGTATTAACAACTAATTATTTTGAATAAAACATATCTTACTGATATATTAAACAAAATGTATAAAATGAGCTTCAACATTTAAAGCTGTATTTGTTAAAAAAAATTACGTTTTGGTTATGGGTATTATAAATAGCCTACTTTTCGAAATTAGAACCAGTGTGGGCCTATTGCTCAAAGAGCCACCAGGGGCCAGTGTTTGCTACAGGGGGCAGAAAATATTAGACTTGCAAACCTCGTGTAGGCATTGCAAATGTTAGCCTACTTTTTACATTGTAGCCATAACATGGCAGTAGTAGTGAGACTAGGCAACATGATTATAATTTTATCATAGAGATGACATCATTCTTTACATCCCGCAGCGGCATTGGTTTGAGTGTTTTACTAGCGTCATTCACAAGGTTTTGCAGCTGCGCACTTACGTCAACGTTACAGCTAAACCTGCATCAAGCTCGTGCTATCACAAGACACCTCATCCTGTCGTTACTTTCAAAATAAATGCCTCACCAAAGATTACAAGGTCTCCTCGCGGTGATGACCTTTATTGTACAAACGTAGTCGAGTTCCGGTTTTATTTAGCCTCTTTATTGGTAGTTTTACTTGTCTTCATCTTTGAGGAGGTGTGTGTGTTTCTGAAATCGTAATGTTGATGCGGAGGGTAAATTGACTCATATCTCAGAGAAGAAACGGGGTCATTGGCGGGAAAGGAGGCCGCCTTGATATCAAGGTGTCGACTGTAGCTTTGTGGTGTGTCCCGTAGCCTTCTCTGAGGTAAACTCAACGTCCTACAATGGGCTACGAGAACTCACAGAAACACCCTACAAATGCTGCATGGGAAGCCGAGGATAGGACCCTGACCACGCAGCACTGAGAGCGTCCGCGTGTGTGCGTCGCAGCCGAGATTAAATGTTGAAATTGAGCCAGACTTGGAGCTAGTGAATCAATTTCCTGATAGTTCCGTAGAGCGGATGGAGTGAACAGTGCAAAAGAGGGACAGACAGACCGCAGTTTGGTTGCGTGTGATGATAGGAGACACAATGACGCTCTTGTCTCTTCTTGGTCGCATCATGCGTTATTTTCTCCTCAGGCCGGAGACATTGTTTCTGCTATGTATCAGTCTGGCTCTATGGAGTTATTTCTTCCACACGGACGAGGTGAAAACCATTGTCAAGTCGAGCCGGGACGCCGTGAAGATGGTTAAGGGGAAAGTGGCAGAGATGATGCAGAACGACCGGCTGGGAGGCCTCAGTGTGCTGGATGCAGAGTTCTCCAAAACTTGGGAGTTCAAGAACAACAATGTCGCCGTTTACTCTATACAGGGCAGGAGAGATCACATGGAAGACCGCTTTGAAGTGCTCACAGACCTCACCAACAAGAGCCATCCGTCCATCTTCGGAATCTTTGACGGGCATGGTGGAGAGGTAACGTGTGGGATGGGGTTACATAGGCTGTACTTTACATGATTCGTCCTTGGATCAAAGGTAGAATTTGTCTCATTACTGGGCTGACTATAGGATAAACACTGGACTAGCATACCAGAAAACTGTATAAAGAGTCAGTATACACATCCTCTGTTCTTTTTAAACAATGCAGCCCCCATAACCCTTTAGTTTGAACACCTCCTCCATCCTCTACACAATGAGGGAGTTGACATGGGACATCACAAAGAGCCTGTGTGTGTGTGTGTCTGTGTCTGTGTGTGTGTCTGTGTGTGTGTCTGTGTGTGTGTGTGTGTGTGTGTGTGTGTGTGTGTGTGTGTGTGTGTGTGTGTGTGTGTGTGTGTGTGTGTTGGGCACCATCTGTCACTCCACCATTGCTGTTTCCCAGAGGTTCCCTGATTTATTGATTTAAACCAAATAGTTTGTATAATTATTGTGTGGGTTGTAGATGAAAAGATGTTCCATTGGAAAAAACCATGCCCAAATTACTTTTAATTTGTCAGTACGTAAAGCATATACATGTCAGTAGTGTTTTCTCTTTTACCCTGCCTAATAACGAATGATTGTGTTTTTGAAAATGCAAAATATGGTAAAATCATATTTAATTACTTTTTTACAATGTTGTGTGAGGTCCATTATGTCCAGGGTTTGGGATTGAATAAGAGGGTAACTAACAGGGAGGGTTTCCAGATACGGAAAAAAACTCTGTTAACTACTAATGTTAATGGTAAAAGGCACTGAGAGCGGAGTGTAATGTTACGAGTCATGAGCTTTAATTAATTTGTCAAGAAAGAAAAGTCTAAGCATTTGGTTGTAAGTCAGATTTGTATAATCTCTGCTGTAAACGCTACACACACCAAACCAGAAATGTAACAATGCTGCCAAACCAAATATGGGCAAATGCTGTCTCTCTGCTGTATGTGCTGTATATCCTTGTCCTGAAAATATGCTGGGGGATTTTTTAAACATGTCTTCCCTTTTTCATATTTCCTCCAGGCAATACTTTAAAGCATGGAAATATGTAATTCAACAAATGCAACTTTCCCAGTGTAACCAATGTATGTGTGTTCATTTTCCTTGGACTGGCTCTTTCTACATTGTATACATTTGTATTTCTAATCTCATGCCCACACTGACTCTGGCACAGTACTTTATAGAGCAGCAAATGTTCAGAATCTATATTCATCAGTTTTTTATTACAGTTCAGTATGTCTCACGGTGGATTGTTGAATTCTTACACTACTGCTATATTCAAAATGCAAATGTAGTCTTTGTATCCATTGTAGTAATTCTATCCATTGAATTGAGTGAGGAAGTGAAGTGAGTAGCAGAATATAGATTATCCTAGTTGTGATAAATAGAAATCGTACCCTTGTTGTACCCTTAATATTCAGCTCATATTTAACTTATGCTGTCAGTTTGAAACATTTTTCTAGTAAAAATGTTATCAGGTTTCTTTCTATGGAAAAAAAACAAAACAATCAAATCTAAAAAACAGAGTTTTCTAGATCTAGACAGAATGCTTTTCTTTTCTGTGATCTGCAGAAACAGCTGACTTAAAATGAAATAAAATGAAGCATGTACTCTCCATTAAGTAATTTTGAAGACGGCTACATTTTTCCATATGAGGTTTGGTTTGTCAGCATTAGCAAAATGACTTTTGCAGAGAAAAAAATTATTTATTTGATAATTTAGTAAATGGCACAATGCAACCATAAAGCAAAATGGAAAAAAATGATGTAACTCAAAAGACTAATAAACAAAAATGACATATTGAAATCCAAACACAGAAGAAAAAATAAATAAAAATAGTTCAAATATATACCCTCATAGGGAACATAAATAGATATAAAAAAACAAAGGAAACCGTTGTTAATCATGACTTTGTTCTTTGAATTTATTACACTTTCTTAGGCTGCGGCTGATTTTGTGAAGGCCCACCTGCCAGACTCTCTGAAGCAGCATCTGCAAGCCTTTGCAAAAGAGAAAAGAGAAAGTGGCCTGTCATATGCCAGTATCCTCGAGCAGCGCATCCTGGCTGTGGACCGTGAAATGCTGGACAAGCTCTCTGCTCACCACGACGAAGCAGGTCAGAAGGGAGGGGGTATGTCTAATACTACCTATTTTTGGAATATTCTAAACATGATTAATATCTTAATCTTCTGTTTATTCTTGTTTCTCAAGCTATGTGTAGTCTACTGCCCTTTACATTAGTATCTCTCGGTGTTATAATAGAACATTATTATAAGGCTGAGATTCTTGGTGGCTATACGTCAAGACATGAAAAGAACAAAAATATACTTTTAAAAAAAAAAAATTGTGATCCTTTGTCTAAATGCCTGTATTCTTTTGAAAAAGTCTATAAAAGGGAAATACGTTGTCAAGCAAATGTCAGACATCTATCATTTTGAAAACGTGTCTATTTTGTAGAAATGTATGATGAAGTCTCACATCAACTGGATTTATTTACAAAAACTAAATTCAGTTCCATTTGTTGTTGTTGTCCAATTGTTTATCTAATCCCATTTTTTGTTTCACTTTATTTTCATCCCATACAGGAACTACATGCTTAGTGGCTCTGTTGTCCGACAGAGAGCTCACAGTAGCCAACGTTGGAGACTCCCGTGGTGTGTTGTGTGACAAAGATGGAAATGCTGTTGCACTGTCACATGACCATAAACCATATCAACTTAAAGAGCGCAAAAGGATCAAGAGAGCAGGTACACAATAGGACAATTTCACTTTACTGTAATATGAGGCTGATGTTTAGTGGTATGGTTTACTTGGAGGCCCTCTGCTGGTTCATTCTTGACTAGCATTATCTTGTATAATGATATTTTAAAGAATAGAATAAATACAATTTATTCTTTATATTTCTTTGTCATTAGGGGGCTTCATCAGCTTTAATGGATCTTGGAGAGTCCAAGGAATTCTGGCAATGTCACGCTCTCTTGGGGACTATCCCCTAAAAAACCTCAATGTAGTCATCCCTGACCCTGACATAATGACCTTTGACCTGGATAAACTGCAACCAGAGTTCATGATACTAGCATCTGATGGCCTCTGGGACGCTTTCAGTAATGAGGAGGCCATCCGGTTTGTTCGTGAGCGCCTGGATGAGCCACACTTTGGTGCCAAGAGCATCGTTCTTCAGTCATTTTACCGAGGTTGTCCGGATAACATCACTGTTATGGTGGTGAAGTTTAAGAGTGGGGTGGGGGGAGGTAGCAAAACAAATGAGTAGCTTAAGACAGTGCAGAGACCCATATGAGAGGTGTATGTAAGTGACAACAGCTGAAAAGAGAGACACGCACATAAGCATTATAACACACGTGAAATTATCTGATTATGTTGAGGGCATTTAATCACGTCACAAACCCTTCACCTGATAAGATTATACACCAAGAGGACCTTTCTACCAGCACACACTAGACTGTGATTGTGTTACTGTTTATTGTACATGCACATGGATGGTACAGCTGGGGGCTTTTGTAAAAACAGGCTTTAAACTAGTGCCTACACAAAAAAAAAACTGTGGGAATCAAGATAATCTAAATGTATTTGTAACAAATGCTTGCTGCATTTATTTATGAGTATCTAAAATATTTCCAGTTCAATCTTTTGTCAAAGTTTTGAAACACCTACGGTGGATCCTTTGATTACAAATAATTGTACCTACCTAACATTAAAATTTCAGGATCAAACACTCCAAATTTGGAATGTGCTAAGTGTGAGAGTCAGTAGAAAGTGTGTTTTGAAATGTACAAAACACAGGCATGCCCAATCACACCCATTTCTGAAGAAGGAAACAAAAAGCCCTTTTTTCTGGCAATGTTAAATCTTTACATATCAGCTAATATAAACACTGTACATCCTCTGCAATAAAGAGGATTAAATATAAGTCAAAGCTGCTTTAGAATTAACTAATGTTCACTTGTTTTAACACTTTAATGGAGTTATAATGTCTGTTGGGGTGCTTTGCCTCATTTGTGATCATGGACAAAGTGTGTCACAAGTATCCGTATGTCATGTTTGGACAGCACATGTAACAGAAGACTTTCACAGACTAAAAAGGGGGCTCTGTGTTGTGGGGGATGGAATGCTTGTGGCTGGTAACATGGTATACTTATGAAGCAATACAGTAAAAGCAATGACTTGTCAAGACAGAACCTGATTTACAAGTTTTAAGCCCTCATATGTCAACCGCTGTGTTTTATAGCATGTGCGTCAGTTTTTGAAGGATTTTATTTAACTGTACCTAATGCCTTATTTATTGTTAAGTTTGTAAATGTGTATGACTGGCAGATTGACACAACTGTTTTGTTATCTTCTACTTGAGCAGAAATAATAAAGTGGAAACTAAAAGAACTGCAACTCATGTCACTCTTTTTTTTTCTCCACTGAGTAGGTTATACAGTTAAGTCCTATATTAGCTACACTAACACATAATGATTGCTAATGATGGTCAGTGCCTTCTCTGAATAGTTTAAAGGCCAAAGCACTGACTAATGTTCTTCCCGTAGCTCTAGCTCACCTCTCCGGGAACGTGCACACTTGTCATCAACCACCAAGAAGGTCATAGCTTTCAATCACGTATCCATCAACAACTACGAGAATGCCCTCTTACTGGAACACAGTAGTTGACGCAAATAACTCCAGGTGCCACAAATCTGTGCTGTCGTCAGTTGCTGGCCACAGGAGGACATAAGGCGAGCTCAGTCTCTGGTTTAGTGACTACACCAGGTGGACGAACCTAAAATAGAACTGATCCAATGCCAAGAAGCAACTACCAGTGTCTCATAACCATAAAGTCTATGCGTCACAGTGTTGCTACATTGGAACCCTTTACACTATTTCACATAGATTTGTCAGCTTATAAGTCAGAGCTGTGGGTGAAGCAAGCCAAGTAGGACTTGGAAGCAACAACAAGTCACTTTGCAACTCCTTGATTTAATTTTTTTTAAGGATCTTCTGAAGTTCAACATGGGACATCAGGTTTCGAAATCATCCGTCGAAGCAAGAGTTGTCTTCCAGCAACAAAGCAACAAAAGCAACAAAATGGATGAACCCTCAAGTCCCACTTCTGTCAGAATTCAGAAGATGGTGAACTCTCAGTCGGCAAGTCCCAGTTTCTCCAGCCGGGCCCTGGCTTTAGAGACGTGCTGGTCTCTGTGTCGGGGTGACGCAGGGGGGCTGGAGTACGTGATGGATAATCCTACTGGAGGCGTGTGGGTAAAGTCCAAGGAAAGATGGACAAGATCCTGATTCAAGTGTGATGTACAAAGGTTTCTATAAAAATCGGTCTAAAGTGGAGCTTTTGAGCGCCTCTGAAGCAAGTCGCGGCTGATGGATCCAATTTGACCCAGCCCACACGCATGGTGATTATGCACCGCACGAGGCAAAAAGTTGGATAGAATCTACAAAAGATGGCAGAACTGATCATTGGGATTTCTTGTTTTAGTCTGTTAAAGACATCCAGTGTCAGGCTGTGAAGAATGATGTGAAGATTCTGATATAGCCTACCCAGCACAGTGGGTTTTATGCACTTTTTATTGTGATGAGGAATTAACACTGAAGTTGTTATATTGTAGCTACCATTTAAAACATTCTCTCTAGACACACACACACACACACAGGCGCGCACACACACACAGGAGCACACACACACACACACACACACACACACACACACACACACACACACACACACACTTGATGTTCATTTCTCTGCATTTCCTTATAACAGTTTTCCTTTCATTTTTTTGTATACACAACGTTTTAGCTCGACTATCTTGCACTAATGCAGGGGAATGCCTGTCAGAAATGAGCCATCTTTAGATTTGGTTTTGAAAACTTGTCAGATTGTTGTCTTTAAATAAAGACTCTGTCTATAGCTGCATCACTTTGACTCAGAATACACGTAGAAGCCCATGTTGGTGAGTCACTTAATTTTGTAAACAACATAACCTATAAATAAATGCATTTTGAGAGATAAATGTTCACGAGTGCCAAACAGTCACACTTTAGTGACATTACTGTGATCAGTGTGGTGTCTTCAAAAACCCTAAAGTAATGACTAGAAATGCTTTAAAGGCAAATGAGTTTAAGCCAACCACAAACCAAATCAAGTCCAGGTTAATTCTGAATTTTGACTAAACTAAATATGATAATGTTTCTTGAGTTATACACACTCAAAAGGATCCCTCTTGTGTAGACAAAATGAGGATTTGTTTTCGTGCAGGGCTGATGGTTACATGCACCCTCCTCCTCCATTTTTATTTTTACATGTATATGTAAGATGGAATATCTCATATATGTCTGTCTGTCCTGGAGTGGATCTCTGTGATTCTCCCTCAGGTTTCTCTTTTCCCCATGGTTATTTTTCTTTACCCTGAAGGGTCTAAGGACAGGAGGTGTTGTCCTGTGCACTCTGTGAAACCTTTTATGACAATTGTTGTTTTCATATCGGGCTGTAGAAATAAAATTTAACTGAAATCGTCCATCTCGTCATTGTTTCATGGCTAAAATATAATTTTGCGGAAACTGCTTTTTCCTGGAAATATAGCTTAAAATTTACATTTTAAGCAGACTTGCTGCTCTGTAGACTTCTCAGTGCACCCTCATGAGATCAAGGGGAATGTTGGCTTTCTGGCTCTCAAGCTGATTTTGAGCATAATGTAAAAAAGATTAGCCTAATGATAATGTGTTAAGAATGGATAAAAGTCACTTACAAATGCTTCCTTTTGCATTTATATCTGCATGGTTAAATATTGTAAAACCCTTGTGAGGCCTTACAGCGGTAATGAATACATATATGGCCACAAAAGATATTCACAGTGGTAAACTTTGGCCTTTGGTGTGGTGCTGTATCACTTGGCTGCGAGTTAAACACAGGCTAATGGCTTATCTATTAAAACAAGGGCAACGCACTGAGCAAACACTGCTCCACAAGAGAAGTGGAAGATTAACAATCCCACTAGAGTGTAGCCTTTCTCCGGAGGCATGGGGCAAAAGGGATCTAAACTACCAGAGGCCCGGATTCTGCTCCTGGGTCTGGACAATGCTGGGAAGTCAACTCTACTCTACAAACTCAAGCATAAGGCATGTGTTAAGACCTTCCCAACCATTGGCTTCAATGTGGAAATGATGGAGGTGAGAAAGAGCAGGAAGAATATTGCCTTAACGGTGTGGGATGTGGGTGGCCAGGGGGCTATGAGGCAACACTGGACAAGTTATCACCAGGACTCTGCAGCTATAGTGTTCGTGGTGGACAGTTCGGACCGGCAGCGCGTGAACGAAGCGCGGCGGGAGCTAGAGATGACTCTGAGGAGTGAACAGTTGCGAGGACGTCCGCTAATTGTGCTGGCCAACAAACAAGACGTGGACAACGCGCTGACCGTCACTGAGATTAAGGAGCGCTTCCATCTCAAGAGACTGTGCCCAGACCGGGACTGGTTCGTTCAGCCGTGCTCTGCGTCCACAGGCTTTGGAGTAGAAGAGGCTTTCAAACGGGTGGTCAGCATGATCAAACACCCATCAGACACAGCTGGGGTCAAGGACAACATCAAGGAAACAGTGCACTATCTCAAAGCAGGGAGCAGATACTAGACATAGTAGTATAGACAATAAATCACAATGCAAAAACAAGATTGTGAAAGGCAGATTTTACATAATACTGCATGTTAAAGGTAGACTGGCTAATGTTGATGTCATCATCTTCATCTAATCATCTTTTTTTTATGGCAAGTCCGGCATACCTTGAAACATGTGTTAATGTTTAAATATTGATTTTGATTATTACAATAAGAAAGAAAATGACTTCAAGCAGCTTAATGAAGCTAAATGGTCTAGGACTAATGGAAACTGAAAACACACTTAAAGAACATGTAGATCCATTAAAATACGTAGATCAATGATTGTGTGCAGATCTTTTAAATAATTTAACCGTTGAAATATCACAGTAACATATAGACTTTGATTGGCCAGCGTCAGTTTGATAATCCTACATTTAAAGTTAAAACATTTATTCACGTTAAAAAGTATGATTAAAACGTTGACTGAAAATATAGTGTAATGCAGTTAAAAGGTTAAATTTAGGCTTTGGTAGGAAAACATTTTTCTTCAAAGTCAAAGTGCTCTAATAATGTCCAGTGACACAAAACTGTCAGTTTAAAAAGTATAATATAAAACTCTAAAAGTGTATAGCCCAAGGCCGGTGTGACTAATCACAAGATTTGGGAGAATGAAATAATTATTCTGTGCCGCCTTTTGGCTTTATTTATGGACATTTTCTTAGGCCTATATGTTTGTAACGCCAAAACAATAATTAAATGCGTTCAGTGGGTTCTTATGTCGAGCGCTCTCTTCACTTGCCACGACGTAACAGCGGCCGAACCGAGCAACACACACTGTGCACTATATTTACTGTAGACGTCACGTTATCCCCAAGCCCTGTCCCAGCGGAAGACAGGGGGCTGTGAATGGCCGGTGGCTGGCTGGCTGGCCCGTGCGTAACCACTGTTGTGCCGCTGTCCTTATGCATCCGAGCAGGATTCAGCCGGAGTTCTCCTGCAGCCTACAAGACCGGTTAAAACTGAAGCACACATTAAAAGGTCCGTGCTACATGAAGGATCAAGTCAAAGGTAAAAGCTCTCGCTGTCAGAAATAGAGTTTATAAACACAGAACGTATTCATAAATATAAATGTTGTTTTCAACGATGGTGTCCGATTAAAGCGTGTTCTTCCTTTCGCAGTAGTTCCATGTGTCTTCTATGAGTAAACCTGGTTCAGACTGCGATAATGCTTTTGAGGAACAGCCGCATTAATTACAGATCTTTTTTCATTTTTAAATGTATCTAAGCGCTGGCCTCCGAGAGGGACACCATCCAGTTGCGGACACCATCTTCATCTTTGGCCATTTGTCTTATGGCAAGTCATATCTTGAAGCAAACCCTGCTGTGTTAATGTTTAAATATTCATATTTTTGATTTTTACATTAAGAAAATGACCTCATGCAGCTTTATAAAGCTAAAAACTATATACTAATGGAAACTGAAAACACACTTAAACATATGTCCATTAAAATGAGAAGATCGATGATTGTATGCACATGTTTTTTAATAATTTAACTGTTGAAATATCACAGTACAATATAGACACAACTTGACCCCAGATTTAAATTTTCACAGTCACATTAAGTCATTACTTCAACTGCATTTTATCATCTTTAAAACATTTCCAAAGTTAAAGGGATGGTTAATTGTTCACACCAGAATGTATTTCTGACATGCTAGTTGCTTATGAACCTCCTCAGACTCCGAGAACGTCTGGGACAGGCCTCCTGCTCGTGCCCAGAGTTAGAGCTGAACCTGGTGAAGCAGCGTTTCAGGTTCATGCAGCAAAAACCTGGAACAGCCTCCCAGATGTAGTCAAACAAGCCTCAGATTTAACAATGTTCAAAGAGAAGTTAAAAATCTTCCTCTTTAGCTCTGCCTACATTCAGTTTACGTATTTTATTCTAAAACATGTCTATGTATTTTAAAAACTTTTTTTTCTGTAAAGCACTTTAAATGACCCAGTATGAATTGTGCTATATAAATAAATGGCCTTGCCTATCAACAACTTAACAGCGTTGGATAAAAGTTAAACAATTTATTCACATTAAAAAATATAATTAAAACGTTGACTGGAAATATATTGCAATTTTGTTTTGTAATATTTTACACTGATCTATCGCGATCGACTCTGTCTCATTGCCTCACATTGGACTTCCGTACAGTCTTCTTCGTAAGTGGGAAGCCGTTTGCAATCATCGTAGGAGGGCAGCGCGGTGCTCAGGGATGGGTCCCTTAAGCAGTCAGACGTATAACTCTCCATCAGCATCTCCCGTGAAGCAGTGGCAGCCGGAGGACCGCTGTAAGGAGCCGAGAGTTGCCTGGACTTGGAACACAACATCCTCTGAACAAAGTATCCAAAGGCGAAAAGGAGCAGCATTATGAGAACCCCAGAGAGTTTCCGTGTGACCATGGCGATGTTGTAGTAAGTGTTGTCCACCAACTGCTTGCAACAGGTTTCGGCGGTGCTGTTTCCTTGCTCGCAGCACACTTCGTCATCTCGACAGACGTCTCGTCCGCAAATATGAATAGAGTAAACACCTTTGTGCGTAAAAATGAAAAGCACAACGACTGCTAGATTTAGGCTTTGGTAGGAAAACATTTTTCTTCAAAGTGCTCCAATGATGTCCAGTGACTGATGGAAAAATAGAAAGTGTTGAGAAGTAATGTCTTCATTAACACAATGCATTCATTGGTAGGCTGACGCAGAACTATTGGTGCGCTTTATTCCCAAGTATGGACGATAAAACTCGAAAAGGGTATAGCCCAAGAGATTAGCACTTACTGTTATTTCTCAACTAAGCACACTGGCAGCTCAGTATGCGAATACGTTTCCAGTCACAAGCGTAAGTGGACTCGTGTCCTTGATATATTATGCACTTAGCGGAGACATGGATGGCATCTGATCCCTTGTAAAGCGCTTACATGCTTATTTATGCTATGCAAGTAAACAGACGCCCAAGAAATCGACCAGTCGCGTCGGAAGCCCGGAAAAGTATGAGATTAATGGGGAGTGTTCTTTGTAACAAGTATATACGTCACTGGAGGACGTTTCAGAACCGAGGACAGCGCCACAAGATAGTCCTGAAGTTTACACAAAGCATAGCGCTGCAAAACGTGGTTACTGCAGGCACGTTTGGGTTGTCAGTGTTGGCTCTTGTAGGCGACATTGGATTACACCAACGGTATTTGAAGGGGGACCAAAAAAAAAAAAAAAAAAAAAAAAATTTTTGCACCAGCAGGACAGCAGATGCTGTAGTTTATTTTCCTTTGGCTACAAAAACACCGCAAAGTTTGGATTTCATAGTTTAATTTGGAGAAACCAAATGCATACATTGATCTAGGAAGACAAAAACAGAACCTTCCAAGCATTACATAAACATGGTAAACCATTAATACTTGATGAGAATTGGAGGTGGTTGCATTTTATGATGTAGCCTACCCTATAACAGCATCTAATCAATAACAGCAAATGAGTAGATTATGGCTAGTAATGGATGAAAGTGCCGCCTAAAAGCATTTCTGCTTTTCACTCATCAAAATGTTAATGGATTTCACAGTGAGGAAAGGCTGCAACAGTACAATTGCACAGATCTGAATCAGTTTGAGTGCTTAAAACCACTGCTAATTAAATTGTTTGCCAAAGCCTTCTGAGCCCTTCCAACAGACGATTACAGGATGTTTGCTTTTGTAACGTATCAAATGACAAAAAAAAAAAAAGACAAGTTGTTTGTGTACACTTGTGTTAAAAGTGCATGCAGAAATAACTGAATCTAAAAATTAAACATAGATACAAGTATAAAATTGACCATAAACTAGTTTCAAAATTATTTAGTTGGATGTTCTTGTAGGAACAGGTTTGTGACACGCTTTAGCTGCCTTAGCCTGGTTTCATCGATGCGCTATCCCAAGTCTCATTTGGCAACATTTGACAATCTTGTAGAAGGCAGGATAATAAGGGGTCCAAGCTTGAGAGTCCCTGAAATGCATAATTGAAGTGTGTATAGCAAAGTTTCAGGTTTGAAAGACAACTCTTAACACTTCATATATTGGCTACTCATAAATTATCAGGTAAACCCACCTTCTTTTTCTCCCACTTCCTGTATTCCGGCAGAAGATTTCTGACTTTTGTACAGATTTTGATGCATTCTTGGGCGGATACGTAAATAATTGGCAGGCTGTGGTTGAGGTGTATTTTGGACCACGCCTATCTGCGGGGCCAGTTGAGGCACAGTTTTTATGCCGGAACTTGTTGTAGGGAGTTCAGTGGTTGGAGGATCTTTAACTGGATATGATATGCCACAACTTCTACAATCCTGGTCATTTCCATCAATAGAACACCATCTGGATAGAGACAGTTATGCAACTTAATTTTGTGTTTAACACAAATAACACCCCAATTTATTAAAAAATAAATAAAAACCCACACATACAGTATATAAAATTACTACACTCACAGAATTTACTGACAATATAAAGTTGTCTGCCGTTTTACCTGTTTTGGATGAAAGAGCACGCCCGGTGTTGTGACTTGACATTGGACACAGATGGGACTGCAATTAGGCGACAAGTAATATAAATCTGGGAAAAGAAATGATAAAATTAAGCATTGGGTACAAGGCAGTAGCTCAGTAAAAATAAAAATAAAAAAACAATAAAATTCGACTCAAAAAAAGCAACCTGGTTACTAGATTCTTGGTAGAACCTGAATGCATCCAATTGAAATTGAATCTTGTAATCCTCAACTCTTGATAAAAACCGTGCGCTGGAGTTGGTTAGGTACGCGTCAGCAAGGCACCTAATTAATGGAGACAAGTTAATACAGCAACTGTAATTGATAGCTGGTGTGCATTTATTTAAGACGCTCACCCATGATGATCAATAAAGTCATATCTTAATGTTGCTTCTGCATCAGGGGTTGCTGTGGCAACACAATGGTCAATAAAGACCCTTAGAGGCTGGTGGTTACCCATGACGGATGATACTTCAATATAAATTGGATCACCCAAGAAATATGTGTAAGAGCTCCTCTCGGACTGCCAGTCTTCTACAGTGACAAAGAGATTTAAATGGAGGCAGGGACAAATGGCAAAAACATTCAGAATAGAGATGATGGATCTGTGCGGTTAAGTTTAAATACCAGTCATAAGCCTCAGACTAAATTCCATCTGGTTCTCTGCTGTGACCCTTTCGACAAAAGGAACCCATGTGGGTAGCAGGGAGATGCCATCTACAGGATAGAACCTAGAAAAGAAAGGTTGACAAGTCTGTTTAACATATATGCTACAGTGCTAAAAAACAACAACAACACTGCACTTAACTTGTTATAATGGCATTCAACTGGAATAGTTGCACCATCTAGCCTGATTAAGCCATCTGAGGAAGGCTCAGGAGAGTAGACCAGTACATTAGAATAGATAATCTTTTCTCCTGTTGACTGAGTAAAACATTTTAAGTTAATAGTTTGACAATTTATTAAATTTAGTTAGACTGTAATCACAAAACACCTACAATTTAAACTAATATTAAAATAAAGTTGTGCTTACTGGGAGTTTCACAGTTCCACAGTCCATAAGGCGGGCTTGGATGGTGAATTCAGACGGTCCTGAGGGCACTGCTCTGCATGCACTTTGCACATCTTTTCTCACAACCTCTAAACCCAGACGCAGATGTCTGCCGTCCACCCAAAGGCCTGTGTTGAACATATCGGCCTGCACGACAACCTCCAGAGAATCCGGATGACACCTGACAAAAACAGCCCGGGGGTGCGCCCTTGGCCCTCCAGTTTGGTGTGGGTTAACTGTGGCGTGAACGTCTTGCTCCCATTTTGTCCTGTAAAGATATTCTGCTCGGGGGTTGTACAGCTGGCTTTCTGCCACTATAGAAAGTAACAATATGTTCATCCACCACCAGGTTAAAGTTTGCTGTAGGTCTCGGTCCATTCTCGGTGTCTCAGGTCTCCACAGGTGTGAACAATGGGCCTTGATTTGAACTCCCCAAACACACCTGCTACGGTCTAGACGCTAACGTTTCAGCGCTTCAAGGAATGATTGTCAATGCTTTACGTTATATTTTTAACAGCCGCTTCAATTGCAGACATTTAATTAGTTAGCATCTTGAGGCTCAAAAAATATGTAGTGGGTTTTGAGCATGTTGTCCACTAGGAGGCCCCACAACCGCACATATGTGTTCAGACTGGCGGACTGTCTAAACTAGTTTTTATCAACTTTTCATCAGCATACAACCTTCTTAAGTATCACCAACGCATCAGTAAGGAGAGTAGCTATTGGCTGTCCTAAAAGTCGCTAAATGACGTCATTGCTCATTTGCCTAATTGGCCACGTGCATGGATGTAATTGTACTGGCGCTGTTTGGGGGACTGACTTTGCACTTTTGAATATGATATTTAGAGTTGCCGTGTGTGTGTGTGTGTGTGGGGGGGGGTATTTCTTTTTTACATGACATAGAAATCCGCTTCACAGTTAGCCTATAGGCAGTATATCCGTGAATCACGTCCAATAAACCAGTCTTTTCAGGGTTTGATTCCCTCTCCTTTCTGTATTTTAGAGTGTACAGTTTAACAGCTAGCCTAGCCAGCTAGACGTTTAGCTTATGTCAAGCCACCGTAATAATACCAATAATACATGAGAGGTGACCATCTCCTGCCCTGACTGCAGCTGGGAGGTAGCTAATGCTGGGAGGAGTGCTTTGGGACAGGGGAGGGGCCACTTTGACATTTTTGGAGGTTAGACTATAGCCTAGACTAATAAATATAATATAGACTAATATAAAAACCTTTCACTTGACATTTCAAAATACGTATTATTGGTGTAAGATTTACATTTCATTGGTGTCTGAAGCCTACTGTGGGCTGTTTTAAAAAGATCTTGCATTGTATAAATGCTTTCTCCTTTTCCTAACTAATGGTTTTTGAAAGAAAAGATATCAGCCTCACTAACAAATTAAATGTTTAATTTGTTTTATAAAAAGCTGAATTGGTCATGGTTTTACACAGCACCATATCCTTTGGCTCTAACTATTTAGTTTGTAAGCTTATATTCATTCATTTTATGTAGGCTATTCCATTTGTAGCCTTTCTATTTGTTTTACTTTGCAGTATTTTTAGTTTTTTTTAGTGGCTGCTGCCTTCCACCTATAGCCTACCGATGTTGAACTCAATTCATGCATTTCTGTGGTGAGTGCGTCACAGGACTTTCTCGACCCCAGTAGCCACAAATCTCAGTAGGCTTAACACTTCTAATGAATTTGACAAAGACGCAAACAGAAACAGATTCATTTTCAGTTTAGATGAATAATAATACTGTTCATTTTTATGAGTGATCACTACCTGTAGGCTCCATGTTGTTTTGATGTAGTCTTTTCTTCTTTTTTTTTTTACTTTCACATCCTTTATCATACTTAATTCACAAATTATCAATGGTAAGGAGTTTCCAGTGAAGCCTAAACACATACATTCATTCATTTGTACAGTAATCCATGTGATAAATGACTACAAGAAAAAAATACTTTTTGTTTTTGTTTCTTACCACAAAAATTAGTAAATAATAGGATTGTCATAAAAACAATGACATTGAATTTTAAGAAGTTTTCCCAGTTCCTTTGAAAGAAAGAAAGAAATCAATATGAAACATAATTGTTCTGCTTGTAATTTTTTTATTTCACCACCAAACCAGAAGATTTACAATAAATAGTATATAAATAAATATGTTAAATAGAACAATAATGTAAATAAATAATATATAAGTACACTTTGTAAAAAGTCAATACGCACATCATGGATGTATACTTTAGTGTTAACTGTCCCTGTTCTTATTTAGACTGTTCCATAGACCTCATGTATCCAATGGCTCTGTTGATGGTGATGGTGCGGACCTGGAAGCCCTTAAGCTTTTTACAGAGACTCAGTCTCTCATCGTAGCTGCTTAGACGGTCCACAGAAGTCTACACAAAGAGAAGGACTCTTTTAGCTACATAGTAACCACAAGTCTTTATTTAATTGTGTGTGTGTTAAATATTGTAATACCTCCTTAAGGTCTTCAGGTAGGGCCCATGAGGAGCAGTTCTGTTCATGAAAAATATATATTTATACCGGTTCATTAAATATTTAGTTGTCAATGTAACCATATTCATTTAATTATACAAACTGCATTTCTAAAGATGAACATGTAACTGTAAATTAACTACCTTCATAAGTTCTCTCAGTCCAAACAGAACTGAATTGTTGAGAAACTGGTCTGGGTCTGGATGAGCAGTCAGATTTCTGTAATAGTAATGCAGGTCCTTTCCAATGTTTTGCTTACACAGTTCCTACAGGAAATATTTTTTTAAGGTAAAGACATGAAGTTTACACTGTCAACACCATCTTATATCTGTTACTATTTATATATAAATTCAAATTCTTACTTGATTGAATTGTGATTTTTTGATCCCAGTGCAAGTTGATCCCTATGTGACACACAATATAAAGTAAGTATTCTTAACAAGCAAGCATTATTGATAAAATTTTGTTCAGGAGAAAAACTTCTTACTTGAGGTGCACAGACAGACGCTGTGTCAGAGTCTGTGTTCAGCTCTATACTTTGTTTTGTGCAGTCGATTCCTCTGAACAGGATTTTCTACAAAAAAAAAAAGCAGGGGGTTTGTAAAACTGTCTGTGACATAAATCCACAGCACAAAAAACCTGAGGAGATGTCCAACCGTATAGTCCTGTGTGAGGGCATCAGTGATGTTCTCTAAAAGTGCCTGTGCGGCAGATACACAAGAGTCTGTCATCGGTTCTTTGACTTTGACAGGTAAAGAAAGAGCACCATGCCAAACAGAAAATAGTACAAGAAGCAACGCAGGAGCGATATCTGAAAAGCAACAAATATACTGTTAAAATGAGTCTGAAAGAGTTAAGAGTTAAATCAAAGCAGCTTGTACTCACAGAGCTTAACAGGCATCATCTTTATTCCAGTTGATGTTTTAATGTGACTGACTAATTCCTGCTATCCTTAAGTGTTTTATAGAGCAGAGACAAGGCAGGGATTTCCCTCACATGTAGCATGTAGCATGTTCACAAATAACTGTATATTGAAAGTGCACACTCAAGATTGTGTCATTTCCTTTTTTCCCACCATGTGTCTCAATGTTTTGGTGAAACTGGAATTAACACACACAAATGCTGGGCTTTGCAGCACTGAACACTTGATATAAACTTAAAAGGACATTTAGCCTGATTATAAAATATTTTAGATGTCATACAAATTTAATGTGAAAGTGACTAAATACAAAACAATCTTTAAAATAAGTAAGTTTTTTGTTTTATCTTTTCAAACTTGTTTTTAAGTTCACCAGAGGATTTTGAACTTAATATACCCCTAATCTATACATTCTATAGTAACAACTGCTGTTTTTGAACTTAAATGACCTACAGTTCTCAAAGTGTAAAAATCCAATGTTCACACTTAACATTTGTAGCAAAGGTTATGGTTTTGTATTTGAAATTTTTTACATCTTAAAGTCGAATAATCCCTAGCACCCCATAGCCCCTTGATCCGCAAACGTGTACAGCCTGGGGAGTTCTCAATCACCGTCACAGCTCAGTTACTGAAGTGTGAGCTTGAGTGTAAAAGTGTTAGTCCCAGGGAAACTAGAATGTGTGAATGATCTATAAGCTGCACTTCATTTTCTTTCTGTGCCATTCATCACTTAAACCAAAAACAGACATGTAACATGACTTATGTTAACACACATTTTTATTTATTTTTTTACAACCATTGACAAAGCATAGAAAGACTTTTGTGTTAAATGACATTTTTAAAATGCGAGAGTGAAAACATAGTTAAAGCCTAACAGCAAGGCATGTCCATCTTTTTAAGAGTATATACGTATATAATAAATTTCTTTAAACATTTACACACAGTGTTCATAAAAATGACTTCAATAAATATGTCTATAATAATTTTTATGTATTCATCAACACATTTTACATATTTTTTGATTATTTTAGCATGAATTAAACTTAGCAAGTCACATTGTATATTTTTTATGTGAGGTTGCACCCACTTTTGTCTTACTTATCCCTATAATTAATCAACATTTTAAGATACATTTCCATTTTGGCAAATGAAACTGGATCTTATTAATAAAACTGGTATTTTTTTGTACATTTAAATGAAAGTGATATAATTAGTCATTGCATAACACCCAATCGGATGTGTCTAACAATGTTAGTGAAGCTGCTGCCATTTTAGGACACCACTGTGAAGCTAGGCTGCCAAAATATACAGATGGATCTTATTTCTCAACAGCTCAGATATACTTTTAAATATGTGTGGTTATTTTCACATTATTACCGAAGGTTGCAGATTCTTAGTCAAAGAAGACTTCTTGTAAAATGACATAAAACTGAGAGGAATAATTTCTTCCAATCAATTCAATGCATAATGGTATTTCATGCTGTGAATGGAAGTGAAAGGTCTTCGCTGTTTCATGACAAAAGCACTCAGCTTTCACCTTTCTCAGACCATATCCAGTAATGCTATCCATTATCCATAAGAATGGTGCTCTTATTTCTCTAAAAACAGTCAGCACAGATGGAGGTTTTAGTAGTACTGATGATGAGAGTCCACGTTGTATCATGGCGTGCAGAAAGACCCTAGCACGGGGCCTTATTTAGACATAACTTTCTCTGCCTGGTGTCTGTAATGGGTGTGAGCATGCCTGTCGCAGAAATGACAAGAATAAGATATACATAAACAAAACCACTTTCCGATAATGTTTGAACATACAGTATTTTAGATAGTTATGTTGATGATGTTTAATATACCGGGTAAGATCCTCTATGTCAACCAGCATAGCATCCTGTTCCACATGAAGTTCATCCCTCAAAAGAAGCAACTGCACAAGCTCCTCATTTAGACCTGCAATGTGTAAAAGAGTAGGATCTGTTAAAACTGTATTAAGGTAAAGATTATATTAATATTCTAATTTTTGTGTTTTGCTAGACATTTATTGTTGTTATGTTAAGATGCTTTTCTTCTGGTGTGCTTGTGTACTCACTCTGAACCTGTGAGTGTAAGTCATTTGTGATGACTTGCAGTTGACCAAGGTTCATGTCCCTCATGTCCCCTCGTCTCAGATTTCTCTTCATCAGCCCTTCATTGATGTGAGGTAAATTGGGAAGCTATATATAGAATTTCACACCAAAAACAAAACGTTCATAGTAGCCTACATACAAATGTATTAAACAAACTATTAATCCAATTTATGTGTGTTTGCAAATGTTGCTTATGTGACACATTCTGGTTGTTGGTCACTATTGGGGGCTTTCTCCTGACCACACATTTACCCACTTATGAACAGAGACTGACCTTCTATTCTTAACACATTTTACTCACTGATGGCTAGTTGGTAGTTTACTCCCCCCTTCATTGGTGTGATTGTTAGAGACTAACTGAATCATGTTTTATTGGACATTCTTGTACAAACACCCAAATATCTTTATGTCCCATTTTGTCTGACTAACCAGGTCAGCCACAGGTGATCTTCTGTGAAGCTGGATTTGCCTTTCCACCTCAACCTGCATTCGGGCCATTGGTCGTGCCAGAGATAGTGCCACACGGGCCTCCTCCTGTAGCCTTCGCTGTACTCGCCAGAACCCTCCATAGTCATCTAAAGGGTCCGAGTCCTCTTCTGTCGTATCTCGATCCGATAATGATGAGCTCTGTTTGCTCTGAACAGTAAGAAGCATACGTAATCTTTTACTTTTTTCATTACCGAGACGTGAAAAAACACAAGACAAAAATGTAGCATACCACAGGTGACAGGGGAGTGTCCAGACTGGTCTCTGTCCTACTGTCCTCTGCATCACTGTCCTTGTCACTGCTGCTGTCATTGACAAAGCACACCTGTAGGTTCACACCACTCTGCCGTCTGAAAGGAGAAACAGAGTCTAATCAGAAAAAAATCTCTATTATAATTTGCATAGTATACAGTGATGATTTTGTATAGTATATTGTTCATGTACTTACAAATAAAACAGTAGTAGGTGAGGCATAATGATAAAATATGGTTTAGGTCCTTAAACAGTAGCATTACTTAACAGCAAGATATGTGTAGGCATGTGTCAGCTTTTTTTAAAAAAAACTGACATTGTAGATGGAGAAGAAATAAGCCCTCATTGTCAAAAACGCATCTACTGTAACGTCATAATAAACTAGTAAACATGAGGAAATAAAAACTAGAAAGATCTACCACCTCTAACTACTTAAAAAAAATGTACGCAACAACAAAAGATATGACGATATTGTAAGGTCATGTAATGTCACTGGCTTCACAGGCTATTACTTAATTTTGAAACCAGGAACTATTAACTGAAAGCTTCAAGCCTATTATTTCCTTAAATACACAACACTCATTAACCACAACATGTGTCTGTAATTAATTCACAGACAGAAACTTTTAGATACAGTATATAGTTATTCTGCTGATGGAATTTCCACCTTTACCTTCGAGGTAGAGGTCATATAACTACAATACATATATATGACTGCACAAACACTGACATATGAGGCTGTACTTCTAGTTTCAGCTGTATGTAACCGCAGACCAACACTTCCTCACTTCCACCCCTACTGGATGTATGGGGGTGGCCCTGTTGACAACTAGAAACACCCCTTCCAAAAAAAAGACTGTTCTCCAGTGCTATGGAAAAAAATAAAAAAATAAAAATAACAGAGGTGTGTTAAATGTGTGGCTTTGGTTAACCAGATTAGCTCTGATGTAATGCAACTCTGTATGGCTTTCCACATTAGTATTTCAAAATAAGAAACCCAAACTAATCTGAAAAACCACACTCTCTCTCTCTCTCTTTCTTTTTGCGTGTAAACATGATGCACATAAGCATTACAACAGAAAATATTGTAAAAGATAAAAACCACATTTGCTGGGCCAGCATCTCTTTCTCATGAGGGTGGTTGTAAATTGGGTATTGTCCTTTGGATTGCCTGGGGAGAGTTTTAGCTTTTCTTGTTTTCTTTTCTCCCTTTCCTTTCATTTGTTATTGACTTTTGAGGCAGACACCTAATATGCTTCTGAATTGTCCTATATGTTTTCTACTTACCGCCCTAATTTTATATTCCTCTTCACAAAAGCCACTCTTAAGCTAGTCTAGCCATACATATTGTTTTAGGGTTTTGAATTTGCTTTATCAATACAAACCATTTAATCTGACAGCCCCCTCTTCTGGTTTCTAAATTACCTGCATTTTTTCCACCTAGCTCTTTTATAGATACAAATATATACTGGATCTCACCCTATAGATAGTATAGCACTTTCATTAGGATGTCATATCAGCTTTGATTATATTTCTATGTATTTGATGTTCCTCAAAAACATGTTATTTATGGCTTTCTAAACACTGACAACTTGTCACTGTCACATATGCACACCATTGCAAACGCACCGGAAGGATGGGTCATTTTTGCTGCAGCTGCTGGTGTAGATGACTGGCTCGTCGTCATAGAAACTGCCAAGGGCAAGTTTCTGCCTGATGGACTCCCTCTCATTTCTCTGGGCCTGGTGAAAAGAGAGAAAAAAGGCTTAAATACATACAATATTAATTTTCACGAGCCCCCCCCCTACATTAGCTATTAGTCTTCAGTCTTGGGTCAGCATTTTTTTAGAGCTTTGAGTGGATTGGGCTCAGACCAAGTCCTGACCAGTGCTCTGCTTTCAAATTAGGCAAAATTTAAACAGCAAACAGCCTTACCGTTCTAAGGGAAAGTATAAACAATCACATTTCTTCCATTTAAACTCAATTTTCATCAAAATAGAATAGGATAAAGTTTACTAAAAAGCTGTAAAACACCAGAAGATCACACATGGCACACCCACGTCTACAATGACACATCCAGTATGGCTGATCCTTATCTACAGCAGCACGGCCATGCAGGTTACCCATCACACATACCTGAAAATATTCTCTCTTCTGAAATGTCCCATTCCAGAATTATACTCCCAATTCTATAAATATATGTGTCCACAAACCTGGTAAACATGTTTCTCCTGGTGCACCATCCTTCAGCGCATCGTACAAACCAGTCGTCCTTCCCTTCTCTACACTGCAGTGAAGCTAGACCCAGGAGACCCTCTCAGTTACTGCAGCTGCGTACAGGAAAGCAACGGTGGGAGGGAAGTAGTGAGAGGAGGGGGATGTAGGAGCCGAAGTGTAGGATGAGAGTGGATGATGGGGGAGCAGACATGACGCTGCCACTGCTCTAGATATGTTATCTCTTGTTCCATCCTCATACATTCACCCATCTATCCTTTTCTAAAATCAGATTTACAGAAACAAGGGCAAATGACTGATGGGCCACAGCTACAAGGCCAGGCTAAACATAGCCTGATAAAAGAGACTGCAACACTGCAAAACAAAATCATTAAGAGACTGCAGCTAATCAATAGCAGGTATTTTAAAAATGAAAGCATTAATGAGGAGTATGGGCATGAACTCTGCATTTCATTGGCTTATTATTTCATTTGCCTCATCACCCCATTCCTTATTAGACACTTGTATAAAGAGCTATGGAGTCAAGAATGCTCATGACTCCATAACCACATGTAAAACATGCAGACGTCCACATACTGAGTCCCCACAGAGTATTAATTTGATTTATAGTTTATGCTTAATTGGAGTCTAACCTTATCCTTCAAGTTGTATTAGGAAAAGGTCTATGTAAACAAGCCTTACACAAATATTGTCCCAAAAGAGTGCGTTTATAAACATTTTGAAAGTGCTGTGTTTTTGTGAGCTTCACAAGCTGGTGTGGCTTAGACACTGAAGATAAGAGACCATCACTCAGAGATGCTGGACAGCCTTGTTCTCCCTCTATTGCAACAGTCTGTCTGTCCAAAAACATTCTGAAGCTCCTCAGCCCAACTCCGACTGTTTACCATGCAGCCTCGTGTCCCAGTCTGGTGCTGAATGTTACTGTTGTCACCGTCTACCCACCAAAGGCCTGTTGTGTTTTTTTTCCACAAGCAATTGTTCCATGTCCACATCATATTCCTCCATAAAGAAGCAATTTCAAGATGTGTGGGAGAAGACAGAAACCTGACAATGTGAATATGGCTGGAGATAAAGATAAACAGGTCAGACAAAAATTGACTTATGTAATCAGACAAAATAATTTGAAGATACATGTTCATCTAAACTTACCTCTTGTAAAGCTTCAACATGTAAGATCCATTTAAATTAGTCAGAATAGAATCCAAAGATTGTCAGGATTTGAATGGTCTTGACTTCTAGTTCTCATTAGCCTACATATTTTCTACTATTACGGGTACTCAGGGTAGCCTACATAAGCCAACTCAAGACAGCTATACAGGGATAGATAAAGACCACGGTTGTACAATGCTCCTTTTCAATGAGAACAGCAATGTCTGTCACGTGCAGCTTAGAGGCAGTGAAGTCTGAAGATGCATGTCATCACAGGGCACCCAGAGGATGAGAACCGTGCAGTACATACACACAATGGGGCACTGATGCAAATGAATATAAATAGGAGTTGCACTGGAACACAAAAAGACTTGGCTGTAGAAGATACCAAATGGGACATAACCAGGTACTTTGTCCATTATTCCCTGCTGTGCTTAGGCAAATGGGACTCAAACTGCCTTGATACATGTTGGGCTGATGTTTAGCATTAAAGTTGGTCCTCCATTTACTTGTAGTTAATGCTACAGTTGAAGAGTGCCAGGCACAAAATACCATAACCTGACATTGTGCTAAGTGATAGTGCAGTGCCTAAAAGCACCATCAGGTCACATTGACAAACTCAACATATTGACAGAAAGACAACCATGGATAAGTTCAAGTTTATTTAGAGTTATGCATAGGTTAATTTTGCATGTAAGAAACTTGAAGGGGGAGGCTGCATTAAAGAAACCCAATATGGGCAAATATGCAGCATTTGTTCAGGAGAGTGGTGAAGGTCCTTTAGTTTTAGAGCAACAATTTGCATTGGATGATGAAACCATAAAGGGGGGATATTTAGGTAGAGGGGCTTGTCCTGCGGAGTTGCAAACCAAGCATGTCAATGGCCGGGATTGTTTTTGACTGTAGTGGATTGAGGCGCACCTGTTGAAAAGGGGGGGACTGGATACATGTAAGGGGGTACAGGGTCTTGCAGGTAGGCTGGCTGGTCTTGAAAGTAGTGTGGATATAGGGCACGGGGCATCAGCTCTTGTGGTGCAGCAGTTGCAGGCTTATAGTTCACTGGATACCAAGGGTGTCTCCACTGGTGTGGATAAAAGTGACCATGGGGCATCGGATCTTGTGGGGCAGCAGTTGTAGGCTTATTTGGTTTGTAGCGTACTGGATACCAAGGGTGTAGCCACTGGTGTGGACAAAAGTAACCAGGGGGCATTGGCTCTTCTGGGAGAGGAGTTGAAGCAGGCTCTGCTGGTTTTTGGTGTACTGGACGCCAGGGGTGTTGCCACTGGTGTGGATAAAAGTGACCTGGGGGAATCAGATCTTCTGGGAGAGGAGTTGAAGCAGGCTCTTTTGGCTTTTGGTGTACTGGACGCCAGGGGTGTTGCCACTGATGTGGATAAAAGTGACCTGGGGGAATCGGATCTTCTGGGAGGGGAGTTGAAGCAGGCTCTGCTGGTTTTTGGTGTACTGGACGCCAGGGGTGTTGCCACTGGTGTGGATAAAAGTGACCTGGGGGCATCGGATCTTCTGGGAGAGGAGTTGACACAGGCTCTTTTGGTTTGTGATGTACTGGACGCCAGGGGTGTGGATAAAAGTGACCATGGGGTACCGGATGTGTAGGTTTTGGGCATTGGAGTGTCACCGGCACACCTTGCCAACGCAGTGGTAGCGTGTAGTGTCCATCCTTGCAGGCAAAAGAAAACCAGTCATTTTAAATATTGGATTCAAAGCCTACCATTTGGTAGCTGAGGCCTAGTAACAGAACGTGGCCATGTTATTACCTCTTGGACAATATTGCAGCCGTCATAGGGAACACGCATAACAAGCCCAAAGGGGTTTCTCTGGATGTTGTAGCCACAGTTGAAAGGCACGTGAGACAGTGGGACAGGTGGCTCTGTTGAGAAATGCTAAGTTAGAACGTACCCACTTTAAAAATGTAGGCTAGGTTATAGAATGGATCAGTGTGTTACCTTGGTCCAGTGACAAAAGCTTAACTGCTGGCCCCACTGCCCTGAATTTCATCTGGTCCTCCCCACACAGCAGAGAAGGTGACATACGTTTCCATAGTGCTTCTTTTGAACTAGCTTCTAATTCTCGTCTTTTGGGACCGTCTAAAAGACACAAATATTATTTAACTTCTCATGACGTAGGTGGCTTTAACACATAAAATGTTAAGACACTTTACCTGGAAAGTCTGCTTGGTAAGCAACGTCCTCCTCCACAGAAGCCTTTAATCGAGATTGCACGTTGTCAGATCTCGTATGTCCTTTCCCAAACACGATGACCCCTTCTTGTAGCCTAGTCACACTTTCGGTCGCTTCTTTACGTCCATCCCTTCTTTCGGATTTTCGCGACTGAGAACCCTCTGTTTGCGCCAAAAGGCACACTAAAAACACATTGGCAAACATGTACACAGCCGCACATTCGGTTAGTCGTTTCCGCACCATTTTGTCCCACTACAGACACCAGACTTAGGACAGACTGTACCAGCAGCTTATATATTGACACGTTCTATCGTCAAGCAACAGGCTCCTCTAATCAACGTAGATTGGATGCACCTGTGTGAGAGAGCGTAGGCCACCATTATATTATTTACATTTATTATTATTATTTATTATTATTTACATTGAGCTACATTTTAATCAACAGCAACGTCTTAAATGTTTTAGTTTATTTAAATAGTGATCTCTAGTGATGGGCGAATTAAGTTTTGAGAAGAATTTATGCTTTCTTTTTGTCCCGAAAATGATGCGAGGCTTTGTAGCTTCATATTGAGAACAGTGACATCTGGTGGCAGACTGGAATTACAGCAGCTGCTTCATAATCTGACCAAAGCACAAGTACAAAACATCCTTGTTTCAATCTCAAATGTGTGCAGGTAAACTCATAAACTGCATGTTTACAAGTCGACAACCTTTAATGGTGTGCTTCTGTCTCTTTTTGTATCAGTGTGTGACAAGTGTTCATAACTCATTTAATTTGTTATATTAATGGTTATAACTTATATTAGAATAAATTTTAATGTTGTCACTGTTAAAAACTAGACGAGTAATATTGAGAAGTGGAATGCAGATAATGCTGATCCTTCAATTGGTTAATTATTTGTTGATCTATTGTAATGGTAATGCCTCATAATGCTGCAGCTGACGAAGCTGGACTGGGTGGACTGGACGAGAGATGGCAGAAGGAAGTGACGGTTCAGGAAGTGAGTTAGGAGAGATGGATGTAGGTGGCGGGAATTATGGAAATTGGAATAAAGGTAGGACAAATAAGCGTTAAAAAGAGCGTAAAATTAGATGGGTGTGATAGTGACGGGAGAGGAAATGTAACAGAAAGAAAGAGAGAGGATACCAACATAATAATAAAACTTGCGCAAGAGGGGGCTTCATTTTGCGACTGGAATCCAATACAGCTAACTAAATCCATAAGTAAAGATATCGGGGAGGTAAGGAGTGCTAAAACATTGCGAGATAGATCATTACTAATTATATGTAAGGATGGAGAACAACAAGGAAAAGCAATTAAAATTAACAAAATAAATGGCAAGAAAGTGCATTGTTCACTGATGAATGATAGAAAATGGGTCAGAGGAGTAATCACAGGGATTCCGATAAATGTAACACCAGAGGATATTAAAGTAAATGTAACAAATGCAAAAGTGAGTGAAGCAAGACGTCTTAAAACAAACAGAAATGGGATTAGAAGTGATTGTCTTTCTGTACTAGTCACATTTGATGAGAAAAGACTTCCGGAAAAAATTCTTATTGGATATATGTGTTATGAAGTGAGGCCCTATGTTCCCCCACCTCTTAGATGTTTTAAATGTCAGAGGTTTGGACATGTAGCATCCGTGTGTAAGGGAAAGCAAACATGTGGCAGATGTGGTGGAAATCATGAGTATGGCAAATGTACAGAGGGAACAAAGTTAAAGTGCTGTAATTGTGGAGGAGAACATAGCGCAGCCTATCGTGGGTGTGAGGTTAGTAAAAGAGCGGAAGAGGTGCAGCGAATCAAGCCTACTCTGGGTATAAGCTATGCAGAGGCAGTGAGGAAGGTTTCTGGAGATACGCAGGTGATAAGGCAAAGTGACACTAGAAACCAAGATGTAGTAAAATGTGGATGATGTAATTGGTTGAATGAGGAAACTTTGATTGTGAACAAGAATGATTTTGTACTCTTTATGGCAGATGTAGTCAATTGTTCAGCACAGACAAAAAGCCGGAATGAGAGGATAAAGATTATTGTCAAATCAGCTGAGAAGTACCTTGAAGTGAGAGGGCTGTTCTGAGAAACAGTTAAAGACATTCTTAATGAAGATAATCAGCCTTCTCAGACATGTGTTGGATCACCTTAATGGTGTTAATTCTACTTCAGTGGAACGCAAGAAGCTTAATTTCAAATGGTCTAGAGTTTAAAAAGTATATCGATAAGTTGGAAGAAAAACCTGATGTTATTAGTATACAGGAGACATGGTTAAAACCACAGTTGGATTTTAGTATAAAGGGATATAAGGCTGTTAGGAGAGATAGAGAATCTGGTAGAGGGGGAGGTGTGGGGACATTCATACAAAATGGAATGAGTTATAAGGTAATGCGTATAAGCACAGAGCATGAATCAATTACAGTTAAGGTATGGACTAACAGAGGTAATATTGATATAATTAATTATTATAATCCGTGCGGGGAAAAAAGTCGAGAATCAATAGAGGAGGTTGTAGGGGAATTAGATGATAATGTGATGGGGATGTGTGTGGGGATTTTAATTCACATAGTTCACTTTGGGGTAGCAGTAAGACAGATTTAAATGGATTAGTGGTTGAGGAATTTATAGATAATCATTGTTTGGTATGTATTAATAATGGGGAAGGAACACGATATAATAAAATAGTTCATGTAATCTCACAAATGAGGCTAGGCAGTGTAGAGAAAGAATCATAAGGAAGAATCCTAATATAATAGAGAAAAGGGAGATGACAGGAGAGTCGTTGGATCTACCGTTTAATATTTTTTAAGAAGAGCTCGTCAGACAACTCCAGGGAAAGATGGAGTATGCTATGGAATGCTGGGACACATGTCAGATAGTGCACTGGACAAGGTGTTGGGTTTGTTTAATAAAGTTTGGGATACTGGCCAACTTCCGTTAGATTGGAAAAAAAGCAATAATAGTGCCTATTCTATACAGATACAGATACAGATAGCTTTATTGATCCCCAAAGGGCAATTCAGTTTCTACAGTACAGTACACTGTCTAGACATACACCCAATCACACAACTGACGCATGTATATAACAAAGGTAACATGATAGGACCTGGGTCCTTGAACAATTTAAGAATAAAAATAAAAGATAAAAAACATCAGCAGAAAAATAAAATCTCCATAATTATTTCCTCAGCTCTTTGTTTAACAGCATAATTGCTGAAGGAATAAATGATCTCCCATAACGGTTTGTATTTCTGGGGGGCTGCATATAACGCCTGACCTGATGGCATAAGAACAAATTGTCCCCCAAAGTATGATTCTGGTTCAACAGACTTTTTGTTTTTTGAAGAACACGTTTCTCCCATAGAGAGTTTAGGTTGCACATTTGGCTTCCAATCTAAAACCTGGAAAAGATCAGTCAGACCCTTCAAGTTATAGACCTATTGCAATGACGTCACACTTTATGCAAAATTATGGAAAGAATGGTCACAGATCGTTTAACTTATTATTTAGAGAGTAAAGCTCTCCTGTATCCATATCAGAGTGGGTTTCGTAGGGGTCGGAATACAATGGACTCAGTATTGAGCTTAGAATCAGACATCAGGAAAGCACAGACTAATAAAGAAGTATTGATAGCTGTGTTCTTTGATTTTGAAAAAGAATATGATATGCTCTGGAAGGAAGGATTACTTATTAAGTTGAAGTCACTGGGTATTGGAGGTAGAACATATAATTGGGTTATGAACTTTTTGTTTGACAGGGAAATTCAAGTAAGAGTTGGATCAGAATATTCCAGTGTATATAAGGTGGAGAATGGCACTCCTCAAGGTAGTGTGTGCAGCCCACTGCTATTCAACATAATGATAAATGACATTTTTTCTCAGCTTAAACAAAGCGTAGGGAAATCCTTGTATGCAGATGATGGGGTTTTGTGGGTAAGAGGCCGTAATGTTTTGCACGTCAGTAAGAAAATGCAAGCTGCAATAGTTGATGTGGAAAAATGGGCAAATAAAGGTTAGGTTCTCCCTGAGGTTTCTCTTTTTTCCTAGCTGGGTTTTTTTTTGGAGTTTTTCCTCACCCTGATGGAGGGTCTAAGGACAGGGGATGTTGTCTAGTGTAGTCTGTTAAGCCCTTTGAGGCGGCTGTTGTTGTGATATTGGGCTATACAAAAATAAATGTCTTGTCTTGTCTTTCTTTGGGTTCCTGCTCATGTCGGTGTGGAGGGGAATGAGCAAGTGGATATGCCAGCTAAAGGATCACTTAAAAATAAACAAGTAGAATTAGAAACCTCATTAAATAAAGAAGAAGCTAAGTCAATTATCAGGAAGTATGCACAGTCCGTTTGGCAAGGGTATTGGGATAACAGTGAAACTGGAAGGCATTTATATAATGTACAGAGACAGGTTGGGGCTGGGAGGATGGTGGGATGGAAAAGGAGGGAAGAAAGTTTAATAACTCGTCTGAGAATAGGTCATACAGGTCTAAACCTTTCATTGTATAAAATAGGTAAGCACCCAAATGGTAAATGTAATTATTGTAATCAACCAGAAACAGTGGAACATGTTCTTCTTCAGTGTAGGAAATATAATATTAATAGGGAGCACCTTATTCAGTCACAAGAAGAAGAAGAAGGTAATGCCTCAGGGCTTCTGTAGGGGGACTGCATGTGCTCCCATCCACATGTCGTCTCTTCACTTCCTGATTCCAGACATGGCGGACGTCCTACCCTCTGCTCCCTCTGCACCCTGCTATCAGTGTATGATTCTCTGTCTCGTCTTGTCTCGTCATACTAATTTTTTCTCTTATTTCTTGGACTCTACTGCCTACAGGACTCCTACGAACCGAAATCATAAGCCATTGCTTGTAGCCCAAGGTGTCTGTCTCCCAGTTCCAGCTGAGGCCAAGGGTAGATACTTGGGGGGTTAAATTGTCTTTTGTAAGCCACAAATCTAGACTCTCAGATATGGCTACTTGAGGTAAGTGGCTTAGAACATTTGCATTGTTGCAGGTCCATTGATGCAGTTCAAAACCTGCTGAGGCTAGAAGGGCAATGAGACGGTCGACAAGGAACCTGGCTTACTCTGGTGTGCGCAAGCTGTTGGGGGATGTTCCACTCTCCCTGGGTTGGGGTCTCTGAGGTGACGTCTCTCATCGCACCACTCTCCGCGAGTTGCTGTATCTGTTTCTTGTATGTCTCAACTTGCTGAGGGTTCTTAAGGAGGCGTCTGTCTCTCCGTCTGTCAGGGGCATGACAGATTTCTTGGGGGCAACTAGAAGGGCATATCTGGGTGACGGAGCAGTGGCTTAATACATAGACGGGTACTGTCTTCGAACATAGACACAGCCTGCTGGTCCTGTTTGGAGCGTATGATCTCCTTTTCAGGTCTGTAGGGTACAGAGTCCATTTGCCAGAGCCTCTCAATGTGTTTGTACAGCTCCTCTAGCTTTGATGGGGCAGAGGTGAACAGGCATTGCATAGAGTTGTTGGGCCGCCCCATGAGCTGGACGGGACCTTGGAGAGCCCATCATGGTCTAGTGTGGACTGCTGCTGGGCTACTAGGCGGGCCAAGCCTGACAAGTTTGACTGACGTGACAGTCAAACTGGTTAGAGCCCATAAGGTGCTGCATTTCAGAGGGCAGGATTGGGTAGGCCACGTAATTGTGAGCAGCATCCCCAGGGAGGCTTCCAGAGAGGAGGGGGCTTGGCAGTGGTAGTCTCCACTGTGATGGATCACTCAGCTGATATCCCCTATAATCCCCTTCATAGTCCTGAAGTCTGAGAGAAGGGTTTGACTCTTGGGCCTCACAGCAGGGTGTCATCTTGAAGGCTGTTATCCGGCTTGAAGGACCAAAATGTTATGTAGTGGACTGTATTGCGCTAATTGTCACGTTGTGTAACAGAGAAAAAAATGGGGTATCAGTCAGAACACTAGTTAGGAGGAGACAGGGGTCTTGAGTAACGCTCCAGCAGTATTTATTCCAACTGGTTGCAGAACTGTATTATTATCAGTATTAGTAATAGTCTGAAATGAAATACAAGAATGTTGATTAGCTCAACATAAATACAGACATGAACCAACCTAATTTCCACAATAAATACATGTAAACTGGACTATGAGAGTTTTATTAATACAACCTGACAGAGTAGAGACTTAAAACATCAAATCTGCCTTAACAGTGATACACTGACTACGTGAAGCACATCTCCACATTTAGGTGAGGTATTGGCTCTATCATCTATCGGTCGGCCTTGAAGAAATTCTGGCAAACAGTCCGGCGCCTCAGGAGGGGGAAGCAGTTCCCTGCCAACACTGTTTACAGTGGAGGTGGTAATCTTCTAACATCAACTGGGGACATTGTTGGACGGTGAAAGGAATACGGGTCGTACAGGGACCGGATAGCCCTTAGCAAAGGGCCCCGGACCCCATACTCCCAGAGCACCCCCCACAGGGCGCCACGAGGGACACAGTCAAAAGCCTTCTCCAGATCCACAAAACACATGTGGACTGGTTGGGCAAACTCCCATAAACCCTGCAGCACCCTGGAGAGGGTATAGAGCTGGTCCAGTGTTCCACGACCGGGACAGAAACCACATTGTTCCTCCTGAATCTGAGGTTCAACTATCGGCCGCATTCTCCTCTCCAGTACCCTGGCATAGACTTTCCCGGGGAGGCTGAGGAGTGTGAACCCTCTGTAGTTGGAACACACCCTCCGGTCCCCATTCTTGAAAAGAGGGACCACCACCCTGGTCTACCAGTCCAGAGGTACTGACCCCGACTGCCATGCGATGTTGCAGAGGCGTGTCAACCAGTCCTACAACATCCAGAGACTTGAGGTACTCAGGGCGTATCTCATCCACCCCCGGTGCCTTGCCACCGAGGAGCTTCCCAACTACCGACTTCAGCCTGAGTGACGGACGAGTCCACCTCTGAGCCCTCGGCCTCTGCTTCCTCAGTGGAAGACGTGTCGGTGGTGTTGAGGAGCTCCTCGAAGTATTCCTTCCACCGTCCAACAATATCCCCAGTTGAGGTCAGCAGATTCCCACCTCCACTGTAAACAGTGTTGGCAGGAAACTGCTTCCCCCTCCTGAGGCGCCGGACGGTTTGCCAGAATTTCTTCGAGGCCGACCGCTAGTCTTTTTCCATGGCCTCACCGAACTCCTCCCAGACCCGAGTTTTTGCCTCCACAACCACCCGTGCGGCAGCCCGCTTGGCCTGTCGGTACCTGTCTGCCTCAGGAGTCCCACAAGCCAACCAGGCTCGATAGGTCTCCTTCTTTAGCTTGACGGCATCCCTTACCTCCGGTGTCCACCACCGGGTTCGGGGATTGCCGCCACGACAGGCACCGGAGACTTTGCGGCCACAGCTTCGAGTGGCTGCGTTGACAATGGAGGTGGAGAACATGATCCACTCGGACTCAATGTCTCCAGTCTCCCTCGGAATCTGGTCGGAGCTCTGTCGGAGGTGGGAGTTGAAGATCTCTCTGTACGTTTGGGTCTGCCAAGTCTGTTCCGCCTTCTCCCCCGCCATCGGATCCAACTCACCACTAGGTGGTGATCAGTTGACAGCTCCGCCCCTCTCTTCACCCGAGTGTCCAAGACATACGGTCGGAGGTCAGACGAAAGAACTACAAAGTCGATCATCGACCTCCGACCTAGGGTGTCCTGGTGCCACGTGCACTGGTGGACACCCTTATGCTTGAACATGGTGTTTGCTATGGACAAACTGTTGCTAGCACAGAAGTCCAATAACAGAACACCACTCGGGTTTAGATCAGGGGGGCCGTTCCTCCCAATCATGCCCCTCCAGGTGTCACTGTCGCTGCCCACGTGAGCGTTGAAGTCCCCCAGTAGAACGACGGAGTCCCTGGTCAAAGCACTTTCCAGCACCCCTCCCAGAGACTCCAAGAAGGCCAGGTACTCTGCACTGCCATTTGGCCCGTAAACACAAACAACAGTAAGAGACCTATCCCTGAAGCGAAGGCGCAGGGAAGCAACCCTCTCGTTCACTGGGGTGAACTCCAACACATGGTGGCTGAGCCAGGGGGGCAATGAGCAAACCCACACCGGCCCGCCGCCTCTCACCGCAGGCAACTCCAGAGTAGTGGAGAGTCAAGCCTCTCTCGAGGATTTGGGTTCCAGAGCCCGAGCTGTGCATGGAGGTGAGTCCGACTATCTCTAGTCGGTATCTCTCAACCTCCCTGTAACGAACAGACAGTCCGTTACAGAACTGTGTCTGGCCAAAAGAGTCCTCGGGGGAACAACCACCATTAAAAAGGTTCCGGGCCAGACCAAGGCAGGAGAATGGACAGGGGAGGAAACTTAACAGTGTTTTTGATTAAGGGATTTTAAAGAAGTCTTAAGTATTTGGTTTTAGAGTTTGTAAATTGTTTTGGGTTGTAAATATGGTTTATTGTTTGGTCTATTTGTTTGGGAGTTGATTAACATTGTTTTTAGAAAAGCTAATGTTAAGGAACTTACCTGGGGGGAAGGATTTGGTTTTACCCAATTAGTGGGAAAGTATTTAAGCTGCTTCAAATCATTCCACAAAATGGTTTTTGTTGTAGATGTTGTTGAGGAGTTGCTGTGTTACTTCCACTTAGAGGGTTGACTGCTGGAGAGAACTGAGCTCATCCTTCCTCCATTGCACTTTGCACCTTTGCACCTAGCACTTTTGGAATTTATTTATTGAAAAAGAAAGAGAAATAAAAAGAAAAACAGAGGTCTATGCCAACTCTTGAGTCCAGATCATCATTGCTTGTCGTACCTCACTGACATCTAGCCGCTAACCAGGTCCCGGCGTAACACTCCCGCACAAGCTCAGGCTCCTTACCCGCCAGCGAGGTGACATTCCATGTCCCTAGAGGCAGATTCTGTGTCCGGGGATTGGCTCCCGCCTTCGACTGCAACCCAATCCACATTGCACTGGCCCCTTACGGTTCCTCCTGCAGGTGGTGGGCCCACGGGAGGTCGGTCCCACGTCGCTCTTTCGGGCTGAGCCGGACCCGGCCACCAGGCGCTCGCATATGAGCCCCAACCCCGGGCCTGGCTTCAGGGTGGGGCCCCGATTGCACCATACCGGGCGACGTAACGGTCCTTGATTTTGAACTGTCCATAAAGGGTTCTGAACCGCACTTTGTCTGGCCCATCACCTAGGACCTGTTTGCCTTGGGAGACCCTACCAGGAGCATATAGCCATCGACAACATAGCTCCTAGGATCATCCGGGCACTCAAACCCATCCACCACGATAAGGTGGCGGTTCAAGGAGGAGCTGCCCTTTGTCACCAGTCCTGTTCATTATCTTTATGGACAGGATTTCTAGGCGCAGCCAGGGGCTGGAGGGAGTCTGGTTTGGGGACCACAGGATTTCATCTCTCCTTTTTGAAGATGATGTTGTCCTGTTGGCTCCATCAAGCCAGGACCTTCAGTGTGCACTGGGACTGTTTGCAGCTGAGTGTGAAGCGGCTGGGATGAGAATCAGCACCTCCAAGTCTGAGACCATGGTTCTCAGTCGGAAAAGGGTGGTTTGTCCCCTTCAGGTTGGTGGAGAGCTCCGCTTTAAGTGGAGGAGTTTAAGTATCTTGGGGTCTTGTTCACGAGTGAGGGAAGGAGGGAACGTGAGATTGACAGACGGATCGGTGCAGCTTCTGCAGTGATGTGGTCGATGTACCTGTCTGTCGTGGTGAAGAAGGAGCTGAACTATAAGGCAAAGCTCTCGATTTACCAGTCAATCTACGTTCCTACTCTCACCTATGGTCATGAGCTTTGGGTCATGACCAAAAGAACAAGATCCCGGATACAAGTGGCCGAAATGAGCTTTCTCTGCAGGGTGGCAGGGCGCTCCCTTAGAGATAGGGTGAGGAGCTCGGTCACTTGGGAGGAGCTCAAAGTAGAGCCGCTGCTCCTCCACATCGAGAGGAGCCAGCTGAGGTGGCTCGGGCATCTGTTTCGGATGCCTCCTGGACGCCTCCCTAGGGAGGTGTTCCGGGCATGTCCCACCGGGAGGAGACCCCGGGGAAGACCTAGGACACGCTGGAGGGACTATGTCTCTTGGCTGGCCTGGGAACGCCTCGGTATCCCCCCGGAAGAGCTGGAGGAAGTGTCTGGGGAGAGGGATGTCTGGGCGTCTCTGCTTAGACTGCTGCCCCCGCGACCCGGCCCCGGATAAATGGTAGAAGATAGATAGATGGATTGATGGATGGATGGATGGCTCCATCTACTGCCCCCAAAAATACAACTTATTGGCAGCACAAATAAGGCACAAACATGCAATACATTCACAGTAGAAAGGCATCGCCATGTAAATACAGACGAGTGGACTATAAATGACCACCAAAAGGCCGCAGACTTAAACATAAACTTATAACGGCAACAGAAGTGGGACACAATAATAACACTCACGTTTTATCAATACCAATAACAATAACATCAGAGGTTTGAGTCTTTAGCATAGATAGTGTACTGGACGTAGCAATTATGTGTAGAATAGTAATAAACGCATTCATTTCCATGAGAAAAAAAGCAAATGATCAGCAAAACCAGACAAAATTTTAGATGAGGTGTCTTCTTTTGGTCTTTCACTATTCTTACATGATT
Source organism: Neodontobutis hainanensis (assembly GCA_024349245.1). Classification (NCBI taxonomy): domain Eukaryota; kingdom Metazoa; phylum Chordata; class Actinopteri; order Gobiiformes; family Odontobutidae; genus Neodontobutis; species Neodontobutis hainanensis. The sequence continues at coordinate 1,331,449 of JALDNG010000052.1, forward strand.
TAGGGGAAAAAAAACACTTGACTTTTATTTTCAAAATCCGAAAATGGTCAATTATTCATTATTGACATTAGGCTTCTTAATCCACATTTGATAGAATCTAAAATACAAACCAGAAAAGCAAACATTCTCTATTAGGGCTATGTATATTTGTGTGATATTGTGACACAACACATACATGTTCACAACCAGTTTGGTAGTTATTGCATTGAACTAGACATAAACATTGAATCTCTAGGGTTACTCACAATACTAAGAATGACACTCATTTGAATAATGCAGTTGTGTGTACATTATAGGAGTTATATCAAATGTACTGTCTGTTTACAGTTGTAGAAAAATGTAAACGCTGTTATTGAATAGCCTATTTTAAGACCATTTTGAATTATATTTGTATGCTAATTCTGTTAAAAGTTTTTTGTGTATGAAGGTAAAGACAATGGTAATTAATTACTAAATATCCAGATTATATTCAATTGTGATTTTTTTTTTACTAGTTTCCTAAAATAAAGCAAAAAGGCTCTGCTCAGTCTAAAGATGATCTACCCAGTCATCTTGCTAGAGCTGCAGGGATTTTAAAGTATATGCATGAGTCTACAGACCACAGGATGACCATTGTCCCACAGGTACTGGAATTATATTTCCAACATTTTGTGATCAACGGCAGCAGTTATACTGGTTACATCTATACTGAGGTATTTGTTGGTGGGACAATCTGAAAATAGTCCATCAACAGGAAGACAAGCAAGGTCTACTGAAGTAGCAGGAGACAATCGGAAAGTTTATGGACTCACCAAGAGTATAGAGACTGCTTTACAAGAGTTGTGTAAATTTAACTTTAGTATCAACATTGAAGTGTTGGAAAAGCTTAAATTTTGCATATTTCATAACGTGAACTGAGCATTTTATGGATTATGCAATTAAAGTACCCATACAAGGAAGTGGTATTTCAGTTTTAAAAAAGGTGTAATGTATATGATAAGCCCAGTGAGTAACAACTCACTGGTTCCATCTGGGCTGTGTTTAGCTGCCACAGGCTCAAAAGGCAGTGACCTTTTATGTCATCCTCCGGAAATAAGCTGGGCAAAGCTTCCCAAAAACCAAAGGTAGAAAAGGACACGCGCTTACGCTTTTAATACAGATATGGAAGTGCCATTGTCTGTCCCTATGTGACCAGGTGCCACTTGATCAGACAGTACCAACTAGAATTTACACACTCAATTTTAGTGTGCATAATTTAAGCAGCCCCACGCCCCCAAAAAACGTTTGCACAGCTTTTGTATCCTCTCAACTCTAAAATGTGTTTGAGAAATGCCCTCATCACACAGGGTTAGCCCTCACAATTACTGAAGAACATGGAAGGTCTACATTATGGAGTCCCCTGGCCAAGCCATCAAATCTGTTTCAGTCTGATGGCAAAGGCAGTTGCTATCACAGCAATGGAAACAGAAATAATAGGGTCAATGTACAGGTTGTAAAATGCTTTATTTTAAAAAATTACCCATTTTGGTTTCCTGTTGCAGGCTGACCATCAACAAATCTGGAGGGCAGTGTTTAGATCCAGCGCTCACACGTGGACATTGTATTGTTTGGATTTACTATAATATATAGTAATACAATACTTTGTGTATAGCAAACATTTTTTTCGTTCAGACTTTAGCATAGGTTAATATTTCATGCAAGAAATATAAAGTGGGGGGATGAAGATACATTAAAGAAAACACAATGTGGGCAATAATGCATTAGTTCAGGAGAGTGGTGCAAGTCCTTTAGCTTCGATGAAACCATAAATGGGGGATATTTGGGTAGAGGTGCTTGTCCTGGGGAGTTGCAAACCAAACATGGTAATAGCCGGGATTGTGTTTTACTGTAGTGGATGGAGGTACATCTGTTGGCAAGGGGGGAAGGGGGGGACTGGCTACATGTAAGGGGGTACAAGGTCTTGCAGGTAGGCTGGCTGGTCTCTAAAGTAATGTGGATAGAGGGCACGGGGCATCGGATCTTGTGGTGCAGCAGTTGCAGGCTTATTTGGTTTGTAGCGCACTGGATACCAAGGGTGTCTCCACTGATGTGGACAAAAGTAACCATGGGGCATTGGATGTTCTGGGAGAGGAGTTGCAGGCTTATTTGGTTTGCGATGTACTAGATACCCAGGACGTTGCCACTGGTGTGGATAAACGTGACCAGGGGGCATCGGCTCTTCTGGGAGGGGAGTTGAAGCAGGCTCTTTTGGTTTGTGGTGTACTCGACAGCAGGGGTGTTGCCACTGGTGTGGATAAAAGTGACCTGGGGGCTTGGGATCTTCTGGGAGGGGAGTTGAAGCAGGCTCTTTTGGTTTGTGGTGTACTTGACAGCAGGGGTGTTGCCACTGGTGTGGATAAAAGTGACCTGGGGGCTTGGGATCTTCTGGGAGAGGAGTTGAAGCAGGCTCTGTTGGTTTTTGGTGTACTGGACGCCAGGGGTGTTGCCACTGATGTGGATAAAAGTGACCTGGGGGCTTGGGATCTTCTGGGAGAGGAGTTGAAGCAGGCTCTGTTGGTTTTTGGTGTACTGGACGCCAGGGGTGTTGCCACTGATGTGGATAAAAGTGACCTGGGGGCTTGGGATCTTCTGGGAGGGGAGTTGAAGCAGGCTCTATTGGTTTTTGGTGTACTGGACGCCAGGGGTGTTGCCACTGGTGTGGATAAAAGTGACCTGGGGGCTTGGGATCTTCTGGGAGAGGAGTTGAAGCAGGCTCTTTTGGTTTTTGGTGTACTGGATGCCAGGGGTGTGGATAAAAGTGACCATGGGGTACCGGATGTGTTGGTTTTGGGCATTGGAGTGTCACCGGCACACCTTGCCAACGTAGTGGTAGCGTGTAGTGTTCCTCCTATGCAGCAAGAGAAAACCAGTTATTTTCTAACCATTTCAATATTTAATTCAAATCCTACCATTTAGTAGATAACCTAGTAACAGAATGCGGCCATGTTATTACCTCTTGAACAATATTGCAGCCGTCATAGGGAACATGCAATACAAGCCCAAAGGGGTTTCTTTCGATGTTGTAGCCACAGTTGAAAGGCACGTGAGACAGTGGGACAGGTGGCTCTGTTGAGAAATGCTAAGTTAGAACGTACCCACTTTAAAATGTAGGCCAAGTTACAGAATGGATCAATGTGTTACCTTGGTCCAGTGACAAAAGCTTAACTGCTGGCCCCACTGCCCTGAATTTCATCTGGTCCTCCCCACACAGCAGAGAAGGTGACATACGTTTCCATAGTGCTTCTTTTGAACTGGCTTCTAATTCTCGTCTTTCGGGGCCGTCTTAAAAAAAAAATTATAATTCTTTAATTACTCATGAAGAAGTTAGGTGGCTTTAACACAACAAAACACACTTTACCTGGAAAGTCTGCTTGGTAAGCAACGTCCTCCTCCACAGAAGCCTTTAATCGAAACTGCACGTTGTCAGATCTCGTATGTCCTTTCCCAAACACGATGACCCCTTCTTGTAGCCTAGTCACTTCTTTACGTCCATCCCTTCTTTCGGATTTTTGCGACTGAGAACCCTCTGTTTGCGCCAAAAGGCACACTAAAAACACATTGGCAGCCATGTGCACAGCCGCACATTCGGTTAGTCGTTTCCGCACCATTTTGTCCCACTACAGACACCAGACTTAGGACAGACTGTACCAGCAGCTTATGTATTGACACGTTCTATCGTCAAGCAACAGGCTCCTCTAATCAACGTAGATTGGATGCACCTGTGTGAGAGAGCGTAGGCCACGATGCCATCCATTATATTATTTACACATTTAGCTACATTTTTTAATCAACAGCAACCTTTTAAATGTTTTAGTTTATTTAAATAGTGATCTCTAGTGATGGGCGAATGAAGCTTTGTGAAGAATTTATGCTTTCTTTCCTTTTGTGCCGAAAATGATGCGAGGCTTTGTGGCTTCACATTGAGAACAGTGACATCTGGTGGCAGACTGGAATTACAGCAGCTGCTTCATAATCTGACCAAAGCACAAGCACAAAACATCCTTGTTTCAATCTCAAATGTGTGCAGGTAAACTCATAAACTGCATGTTTATAAGCCGAAAACCTGGTGTGTTTCTGTCACATTTTGTATCAGCAATAAAAGTATGACAAAAAATATAAAATCATGAGTGTATGGCTAGATTTGATCCTTCACCAAAATGATTAAAGAAATTACTAACTACGCACACAATCAGAGCTGCTATTCCGTGGTCATGGCAGGTCAAAATTTATATAACACAAAAGCTATCAATCGTGTTTTTTCATTTTACGCAAACTATGATATGATTAGTAGTGTGTCAGTAGTTGAAGTTGTGCTTGTGAACATGGGAATTGTAAAAAGTGCTTTGTGCAACGTATATTTTCACAGATTTTCACAGAGAAACAAACTCTCCTCTAAAAACCCACATCTTAGAGTGAGGCATCCTATGTAGCAAAGTAAAGCGCCACTCATAAACTGCATGTTTATAACTCAAAGCAATGAAACCCTTTTGTCGAGCAATAAACAAATGAAACGCCTCGTGAAGCACCAGCGACGTCGTCGGTCACGTGACTATTGTCACTTAATACAAGCGCCGACACATAGTCGACACCTTGTGGTTCATTGGGACTCACACAAGCTTCGGAGCTCCGGTATTGTTTGCCTATTTCTACCAAATAAACCAAATGACAACTAACAACCTATGGCAAACTTGTTTATGATTACTAGAATATTATTAATAAAAAACTTTACTGCCATCTTGTGGAAAAACATTGTCATATTGTCACATTGCCATTACTTCAGCTGTTACTGGACGAAGCAGTTCTGAGTAGAATAAAAATAAACGCATACATTTCCATGACAACAAAAAACAAATGATCAGCAAAACCAGACAAAGATCTACGGTGAGGTGTCTTCTTTTGGTCTTTCACTATTCTTACGTGAATGAGGAAAAACACCCACTTTACTTTTATTTTCATAATCCAAAAAACAATCAATCAAATCAGTTATTCATTATTGACATTAGGCTTCTTAATCCACCTTTGATAGAATCTAAAATGCAAACATGATATTGTCACACAAAGCATACATGTTCACAACCAGTTTGGTTGCCATTGCATTGAACCAGACACAGGCTAAACATTGGATCTCTAGGGTTACTGACAACACTAAGAATGACTCGTTTAACTAATGCAGTTGTGAGTAAATCATAGGAGTTTTATCAACTGTACTGTTTGCAGTTGTAAAAAATGTTGATGCTGTTATTGAATAGCCTATTTTAAGACTATTTTGAATTATATTTGTATGCTAATTCTGTTAAAAAAGGCATTATTGTCTACTCGGGTGCTGCGCTAAACAGCTCCTCCTACAGTTGTCAGGACTTTACCAAATATGAGCATTCCCTGTAAGTATATTACTGTGGTACTGGCAGAAAAGTGCTTATGTCTAACATCACAATGAAGTTCTTTTTAGATGCTGCATTAGTGACCTTTAATCAGGAAGCCAAGAACATTTTTTGTGTTATGAAGGTAAAGAAAATGGTAATTAGTTACTAAATATCCAGATTATTTTCAATTGTGATTTTTTTTTACTAGTTTCCTAAAATAAAGCAAAAAGGCTCTGCTCAGTCTAAAGATGATCTACCCAGTCATCTTGCTAGAGCTGCAGGGATTTTAAAGTATATGCATGAGTCTACAGACCACAGGATGACCATTGTCCCACAGGTACTGGAATTATATTTCCAACATTTTGTGATCAATGGCAGCAGTTATACTGGTTACATCTATACTGAGGTATTTGTTGGTGGGACAATCTGAAAATAGTCCATCAACAGGAAGACAAGCAAGGTCTACTGAAGTAGCAGGAGACAATCGGAAAGTTTATGGACTCACCAAGAGTATAGAGACTGCTTTACAAGAGTTGTGTAAATTTAACTTTAGTATCAACATTGAAGTGTTGGAAAAGCTTAAATTTTGCATATTCTTTCATAACGTGAAGTGAGCACATTATGGATTATGCAATTAAAGTACCCAGACAAAGAACTAGCATTTCAGTTTTAAAAAGGTGTAATGTATGTAAGCCCAGTGAGTAACAACTCACTGGTTCCATCGGTGCTTTGTTTAGATGCCACAGGCTCAAAAGGCAGTGAGTTTTCATGTCATCCTCCAGAAGTAAGCTGGGCAAAGCATCCCAAAAACCAAAGTGAGAAAAGGTCACACACTTATAACACTTTTCATACAGATATGGAAGTGCCATTGTCTGTCCATATGTGACCAGACAGTACCAACTTGAAGTTACACACTCAATTTTAGTGTGCATAATTTAAGCAGCCCCACCCCCCCAAACAGGTTTGCACAGGTTTTGTATCCTCTCAACTCTAAAATGTGTTTGAGAAATGCCCTCATCACACAGGATTAGCCCTCATCACAATTACTGAAGAACATGGAAGGTCTACATTATGGAGTCCCCTGGCCAAGCCATCAAATCTGTTTCAGTCTGATGGCAAAGGCAGTTGCTATCACAGCAATGGAAACAGAAATAATAGGGTCAATGTACAGGTTGTAAAATGCTTTATTTTAAAAAAATTACCCATTTTGGTTTCCTGTTGCAGGCTGACCATCAACAAATCTGGAGGGCAGTGTTTAGATCCAGAGCTCACACGTGGACATTGTATTGTTTGGATTTACTATAATAGTAATACAATATTTTGTGTATAGCAAACATTTTTTTAGTTCAGACTTCAGCATAGGTTAATATTTCATGCAAGAAATATAAAGTGGGGGGGGTGAAGATACATTAAAGAAAACACAATGTGGGCAATAATGCATTAGTTCAGGAGAGTGGTGAAAGTTCTTTAGCTTCGATGAAACCATAAAGGGGGGATATTTGGGTAGAGGTGCTTGTCCTGGGGAGTTGCAAACCAAACATGGTAATAGCCGGGACTGGGTTTTACTGTAGTGGATGGAGGTGCATCTGTTGGCAAGGGGGGAAGGGGGGGACTGGCTACATGTAAGGGGGTACAAGGTCTTGCAGGTAGGCTGGCTGGTCTCTAAAGTAATGTGGATAGAGGGCACGGGGCATCGGCTCTTGTGGTGCGGCAGTTGCAGGCTTATTTGGTTTGTAGCGCACTGGATACCAAGGGTGTCTCCACTGATGTGGACAAAAGTAACCATGGGGCATTGGATGTTCTGGGAGAGGAGTTGCAGGCTTATTTGGTTTGCGATGTACTGGATACCCAGGACGTTGCCACTGGTGTGGATAAAAGTGACCTGGGGGCTTGGGATCTTCTGGGAGGGGAGTTGAAGCAGGCTCTTTTGGTTTGTGGTGTACTTGACAGCAGGGGTGTTGCCACTGGTGTAGATAAAAGTGACCTGGGGGCTTGGGATCTTCTGGGAGGGGAGTTGAAGCAGGCTCTTTTGGTTTGTGGTGTACTTGACAGCAGGGGTGTTGCCACTTGTGTGGATAAAAGTGACCTGGGGGCTTGGGATCTTCTGGGAGGGGAGTTGAGGCAGGCTCTGTTGGTTTTTGGTGTACTGGACGCCAGGGGTGTTGCCACTGGTGTGGATAAAAGTGACCTGGGGGCTTGGGATCTTCTGGGAGAGGAGTTGAAGCAGGCTCTTTTGGTTTTTGGTGTACTGGATGCCAGGGGTGTGGATAAAAGTGACCATGGGGTACCGGATGTGTAGGTTTTGGGCATTGGAGTGTCACCGGCACACCTTGCCAACGTAGTGGTAGCGTGTAGTGTTCCTCCTATGCAGCAAAAGAAAACCAGTTATTTTCTAACCATTTCAATATTTAATTCAAATCCTACCATTTAGTAGATAACCTAGTAACAGAATGTGGCCATGTTATTACCTCTTGAACAATATTGCAGCCGTCATAGGGAACATGCAATACAAGCCCAAAGGGGTTTCTTTCGATGTTGTAGCCACAGTTGAAAGGCACGTGAGACAGTGGGACAGGTGGCTCTGTTGAGAAATGCTAAGTTAGAACTTGCCCACTTTAAAATGTAGGCCAAGTTACAGAATGGATCAATGCGTTACCTTGGTCCAGTGACAAAAGCTTAACTGCTGGCCCCACTGCCCTGAATTTCATCTGGTCCTCCCCACACAGCAGAGAAGGTGACATACGTTTCCATAGTGCTTCTTTTGAACTGGCTTCTAATTCTCGTCTTTCGGGGCCGTCTTAAAAAAAAAATAATAATTCTTTAATTACTCATGAAGAAGTTAGGTGGCTTTAACACAACAAAAACACACTTTACCTGGAAAGTCTGCTTGGTAAGCAACGTCCTCCTCCACAGAAGCCTTTAATCGAAACTGCACGTTGTCAGATCTCGTATGTCCTTTCCCAAACACGATGACCCCTTCTTGTAGCCTAGTCACTTCTTTACGTCCATCCCTTCTTTCGGATTTTTGCGACTGAGAACCCTCTGTTTGCGCCAAAAGGCACACTAAAAACACATTGGCAGCCATGTGCACAGCCGCACATTCGGTTAGTCGTTTCCGCACCATTTTGTCCCACTACAGACACCAGACTTAGGACAGACTGTACCAGCAGCTTATATATTGACACGTTCTATCGTCAAGCAACAGGCTCCTCTAATCAACGTAGATTGGATGCACCTGTGTGAGAGAGCGTAGGCCACGATGCCATCCATTATATTATTTACACATTTAGCTACATTTTTAATCAACAGCAACCTTTTAAATGTTTTAGTTTATTTAAATAGTGATCTCTAGTGATGGGCGAATGAAGCTTTGTGAAGAATTTATGCTTTCTTTCCTTTTGTGCCGAAAATGATGCGAGGCTTTGTGGCTTCACATTGAGAACAGTGACATCTGGTGGCAGACTGGAATTACAGCAGCTGCTTCATAATCTGACCAAAGCACAAGCACAAAACATCCTTGTTTCAATCTCAAATGTGTGCAGGTAAACTCATAAACTGCATGTTTATAAGCCGAAAACCTGGTGTGTTTCTGTCACATTTTGTATCAGCAATAAAAGTATGACAAAAAATATAAAATCATGAGTGTATGGCTAGATTTGATCCTTCACCAAAATGATTAAAGAAATTACTAACTACGCACACAACTATCAGAGCTGCTATTCCGTGGTCATGGCAGGTCAAAATTTATATAACAGAAAAGCTATCAATCGTGTTTTTTCATTTTACGCAAACTATGATATGATTAGTAGTGTGTCAGTAGTTGAAGTTGTGCTTGTGAACATGGGAATTGTAAAAAGTGCTTTGTGCAACGTATATTTTCACAGATTTTCACAGAGAAACAAACTCTCCTCTAAAAACCCACATCTTAGAGTGAGGCATCCTATGTAGCAAAGTAAAGCGCCACTCATAAACTGCATGTTTATAACTCAAAGCAATGAAACCCTTTTGTCGAGCAATAAACAAATTTTTTTTTTTTTATTCAACAATTGCACATTTTACATGAACATTCATCTCCTTTATAAAAATAATACATTGTGCAGTTTCCAACATTGCAAGTTTTTTTTTTTTTATAACATAAACAAAACCATAAAGAAAGACTCACATCATCACATTTTGCCAGGGGAAGTATAAATTTACAAAAATATATCAAATTGTTTACACACCTTCACTGTTTTTATTGCCTTTTGATTAAGAAAATACTTGATTGTGTTGATATATTGCTTGACCTCAATGTTAAAAGCAACAAAAGATGTTTTGGAATGTGCAAACTTACATTTATGCATGTAAAATTTTGCCAAGAGAATAATGAGATTAATAATGAAAGTTTCATTAGGACTAGTCTTAGTTCTGTTGAGGTCATACAGGCCAAAAAGAACATCCTTCCAAAACAACTTGAAATCTTTCTCAATTTTTTCTGCAATAAAATTACAAATGTCAGACCAGAAACGCTGGACAAAAGGGCAGTGCCAAAACAAGTGGGTAACTGTTTCAATACTCATAGAGCAGAAAGTGCACATTACATCAATGTCTTTTTTAAATTTCTTTACAATATGATCATTGGACGGGTAAAACTTATGAATTATTTTAAATGATATTTCTTTAATTTTGTTGGTCAGCAAATATCGGTTGGGTAAGAGCCAGACTATCTTTCAGTCAATGTTTTGCACAAATTTATTCCAGTATGGAACCACATATGGGACTGTGATAATATCTTTTTTAAACAGGGATCTAATTAGTTTATTGTTCTTACCATTGTTACAAGAAAAACAAATCTTACCAACTGAAGTGTCAGTCAGCGATAACAAAGATAGTTTTTGTGTGTCCAATCTTGGTTGAGCTTTATATAACATGCAGACACCAGAGGAAATTGCTCCAAAGACTTTAGCATAATCTCCAGGAGACACGGGAATTTTGTATTCTTCTAGAAACTCATTATAAGAAAAAAGACAACCATCCTTGTTAAATAATTGGTCAACAAAAATAATGTTATTATTAAACCAGTAATCAATAAATAGAGATTTGTGTTTAAATAGTAAGTCTTTGTTGTTCCATATGTAATATTTGTTTGGTGAAAAGTTGTGTTTGAAAATAGGAGACCATTAAAGGAAGGCCTGGCGGTGAAAGGACGCCATTTTTATCGGGACTTTATCAATATTAAAATTACAGGTTAAGAAATAGCTCAACCCACCCAGTTTTGATAGAAAATGATATGGTATGGCATTCCAAATAGAATTAGGATTTTTAAAAAAATGTTTTAACCAATTTATTTTAAAAGTATTATTGAGAGTACAGAAATCAATAAAGTTTAATCCACCCTTTTCATAGTCATTTTTTAGAACAGACTTTTTCACATGATGAGTTCTATTTTTCCATAAGAAATTAAAAAGTAGCTTGTCAATCTCAGTAATATGTTTTTGTCCACATACAGAGATAGCGCTGGATATGTTAACCGTGAACGAGCAATAAACAAATGAAACGCCTCGTGAAGCACCAGCGACGTCGTCGGTCACGTGACTATTGTCACTTAAATGGTCGGCGCTTGTATTAAGCATTGACGGTATAAGGGCTTCTACAGTCATTGGCGCCGACACATAGTCGACACCTTGTGGTTCATTGGGACTCACACAAGCTTCGGAGCTCCGGTATTGTTTGCCTATTTCTACTAAATAAACCAAATGACAAACTAACAACCTATGGCAAACTTGTTTATGATTACCGTCCTTCAACCGGAAGGTAGTAGGTTCGATCCCTGCTCTCCCCAAAGTTCATACTGTCGTTGTGTCCTTGGGCAAGACACTTAACCCACCTTGCTCCCAGTGTCCGTAGCACTGGTGAATGAATGTGTGTGACTGTGGAGGTGTGTTTGGTGGTGATTGGAGAAGGTTGAGCGCCGTTTGTGTGGCAGCCCCCTCTGTCTGCCCCAGGAGTGGATGTGTGTGAATGGGGTGAGTGGAAGCACAATGTAAAGCGCTTTGGGTGCCCGAGAAGGGTGCAGGAAAGCGCTATATAAATGCATGCGATTTACCATTTACCATATTATTAATAACGAAACTTTACTGCCATCTTGTGGAAAAACATTGTCATATTGTCACATTGCCATTACTTCAGCTGTTACTGGACGAAGCAGTTCTGAGTAGAATAAAAATAAACGCATACATTTCCATGACAACAAAAAACAAATGATCAGCAAAACCAGACAAAGATCTACGGTGAGGTGTCTTCTTTTGGTCTTTCACTATTCTTACGTGAATGAGGAAAAACACCCACTTTACTTTTATTTTCATAATCCAAAAAACAATCAATCAAATCAGTTATTCATTATTGACATTAGGCTTCTTAATCCACCTTTGATAGAATCTAAAATGCAAACATGATATTGTCACACAAAGCATACATGTTCACAACCAGTTTGGTTGCCATTGCATTGAACCAGACACAGGCTAAACATGGGATCTCTAGGGTTACTGACAACACTAAGAATGACTCGTTTAACTAATGCAGTTGTGAGTAAATCATAGGAGTTTTATCAACTGTACTGTTTGCAGTTGTAAAAAATGTTGATGCTGTTATTGAATAGCCTATTTTAAGACTATTTTGAATTATATTTGTATGCTAATTCTGTTAAAAAAGGCATTATTGTCTCCTCGGGTGCTGCGCTAAACAGCTCCTCCTACAGTTGTCAGGACTTTACCAAATATGAGCATTCCCTGTAAGTATATTACTGTGGTACTGGCAGAAAAGTGCTTATGTCTAACATCACAATGAACTTCTTTTTAGATGCTGCATTAGTGACCTTTAATCAGGACGCCAAGAATTTTTTTTGTGTTATGAAGGTAAAGAAAATGGTAATTAGTTACTAAATATCCAGATTATATTCAATTGTGATTTTATTTTTTAATAGTTTCCTAAAATAAAGCAAAAAGGCTCTGCTCAGTCTAAAGATGATCTACCCAGTCATCTTGCTAGAGCTGCAGGGATTTTAAAGTATATGCATGAGTCTACAGACCACAGGATGACCATTGTCCCACAGGTACTGGAATTATATTTCCAACATTTTGTGATCAATGGCAGCAGTTATACTAGTTACTTCTATACTGAGGTATTTGTTGGTCGGGCAATCTGAAAATAGTCCATCAACAGGAAGACAAGCAAGGTCTACTGAAGTAGCATGGAGACAATCAGAAAGTTTATGGACTCACCAAGAGTAAAGAGATTGCTTTACAAGAGTTCTGTGTAAATTTAACTTTAGTATCAACATTGAAGTGTTGGAAAAGCTTAAATTTTGCATATTCTTTCATAACGTGAACTGAGCACATTATGGATTATGCAATTAAAGTACCCATACAAAGAAATGGCATTTCAGTTTAAAAAAAAAAAAAAAAGGTGTAATGTATATGATAAGCCCAGTGAGTAACACAACTCACTGGTTCCATCTGTGCTGTGTTTAGCTGCCACAGGCTCAAAAGGCAGTGAGTTTTCATGGCATCCTCCAGAAGTAAGCTGGGCAAAGCTTCCCAAAAAACAAAGTGAGAAAAGGACACACGCTTATACAGATATGGAAGTGCCATTGTCTGTCCCTATGTGACCAGGTGCCACTTGATCAGACAGTACCAACTAGAATTTACACACTCAATTTTAGTGTGCATAATTTAAGCAGCCCCACCCCCCCAAACAGGTTTGCACAGGTTTTGTATCCTCTCAACTCTAAAATGTGTTTGAGAAATGCCCTCATCACACATGGTTAGCCCTCATCACAATTACTGAAGAACATGGAATGTCTACATTATGGAGTCCCCTGGTCAAGCCATCAAATCTTTTTCAGTCTGATGGCAAAGGCAGTTGCTATCACAGCAATGGAAACAGAAATAATAGGGTCAATGTACAGGTTGTAAAATGCTTTATTTTAAAAAAATTACCATTTTGGTTTCCTGTTGCAGGCTGGCCATCAACAAATCTGGAGGGCAGTGTTTAGATCCAGAGCTCACACGTGGACATTGTATTGTTTGGATTTACTATAATATATAGTAATACAATACTTTGTGTATAGCAAACATTTTTTTCGTTCAGACTTTAGCATAGGTTAATATTTCATGCAAGAAATATAAAGTGGGGGGATGAAGATACATTAAAGAAAACACAATGTGGGCAATAATGCATTAGTTCAGGAGAGTGGTGAAAGTTTTTTAGCTTCGATGAAACCATAAATGGGGGATATTTGGGTAGAGGTGCTTGTCCTGGGGAGTTGCAAACCAAACATGGTAATAGCCGGGATTGTGTTTTACTGTAGTGGATGGAGGTGCATCTGTTGGCAAGGGGGGAAAGGGGGGACTGGCTACATGTAAGGGGGTACAAGGTCTTGCAGGTAGGCTGGCTGGTCTCTAAAGTAATGTGGATAGAGGGCACGGGGCATCGGATCTTGTGGTGCGGCAGTTGCAGGCTTATTTGGTTTGTAGCGCACTGGATACCAAGGGTGTCTCCACTGATGTGGACAAAAGTAACCATGGGGCATTGGATGTTCTGGGAGAGGAGTTGCAGGCTTATTTGGTTTGCGATGTACTGGATACCTAGGACGTTGACACTGGTGTGGATAAAAGTGACCTGGGGGCATCGGATCTTCTGGTAGAGGAGTTGAAGCAGGCTCTTTTGGTTTGTAGTGTACTTGACAGCAGGGGTGTTGCCACTGGTGTGGATAAAAGTGACCTGGGGGCTTGGGATCTTCTGGGAGGGGAGTTGAAGCAGGCTCTTTTGGTTTGTGGTGTACTTGACAGCAGGGGTGTTGCCACTGGTGTGGATAAAAGTGACCTGGGGGCTTGGGATCTTCTGGGAGGGGAGTTGAAGCAGGCTCTTTTGGTTTGTGGTGTACTTGACAGCAGGGGTGTTGCCACTGGTGTGGATAAAAGTGACCTGGGGGCTTGGGATCTTCTGGGAGGGGAGTTGAAGCAGGCTCTATTGGTTTTTGGTGTACTGGACGCCAGGGGTGTTGCCACTGGTGTGGATAAAAGTGACCTGGGGGCTTGGGATCTTCTGGGAGAGGAGTTGAAGATGGCTCTTTTGGTTTGTGGTGTACTGGACGCCAGGGTTGTGGATAAAAGTGACCATGGGGTACCGGATGTGTAGGTTTTGGGCATTGGAGTGTCACCGGCACACCTTGCCAACGTAGTGGTAGCGTGTAGTGTTCCTCCTATGCAGCAAAAGAAAACCAGTTATTTTCTAACCATTTCAATATTTAATTCAAATCCTACCATTTAGATAACCTAGTAACAGACTGTGGCCATGTTATTACCTCTTGAACAATATTGCAGCCATCATAGGGAACATGCAATACTATGGGGCGCTGTTTGTAAAGCGGCTCACGCTGAAAATAACAGCAACATTTTGTCACATTTAGCTTCAAACAATGTTTAAAAAACTGGTATGAATTTTTGACGGTCATTTTTTATCACATTTACAACAATATTTGTCGACTTAAAGATATTTTAAAATAGTTAAATCTAAATATTAAATGTTAAATCTAAATATTAAATGTTACACCTAAATGTTAAATATTAAATCTAAATGTTAAATCTAAATGTAAATGTTAAATCTAAATGTTAAATCTAAATCTAAATGTTAAATGTAAATGCTAAATAGAAATATAAATATAAAGTTAATATAAATGTTAAATATAAATATAAATGTTAAATATAAATATCAATATAAATGTTGAAGCTAAATGTTTCGTGTGAAACTAAATATTTAACTAATATGTAAATTCAACTGCCGACAACCGGAAGTGCCAAAATAAAAGCTCGATGAGGTCAGTGTGCGTTTATAGCATCGTGTCAAATAAGAAACGAATAAAAAAACATCTCATCCGAGGAAATTGACTCTTGGACATGGTTTATCGTGATAATAACTACCTAAAATAATAAACACGTTTGGAGAAACTGTATTTGAAGTGAAGGCTAGTGTCATTTTAATGAAAAGTGCGGGACTTATGATTACCTGTAGCCATAATAGCCGGCCATAAGGGGTCTCACTTTGACTGAATGTTATGTCCTCAACTTTTTATTTACTATCTATGCTCAACTCATGCTGATGAGATGGTTTTTATTCGTTTCTTATTTGACACGATGCTCTAAACACACGCTGACCTCCTCGCGCTTTTATTTTGGCACTTCTGGTTGTCGGCATTTTGAATTTGCATATTAGTTAAATATTTAGTTTCACACGAAACATTTAGCTTCAACATTTATATTTAAATTTAGATTTAACATTTATATTTAGATTTAACATTTACATTTAACATTTAGATTTAACATTTACTTTCAGATTTAATATTTAACATTTAGTTGTAACATTTAATATTTAGATTTAACATTTAATATTTAGATTTAACTATTTAAAATATCTTTAAGTTGACAAATATTGTTGTAAATGTGATAAAAAAAAAGTGACCGTCAAAAATTCATACCAGTTTTTTAAACATTGTTTGAAGCTAAATGTGACAAAATGTTGCAAAATGTTGCTGTTATTTTCAGCGTGAGCCGCTTTACAAACAGCGCCCCATAGTGCACGTGCTGACGTCACCACGTACATGTGCTGGTTGCTAAGTTCATCTGTTCGAACGTTCGAACGTTAAAGCGTCATAGCAAACTTGCAAACTTCTGTCTGTGAGAAAATAAGGCACATTTTGAGTTTCACTCGACGATTTCTTCGAAAAGGAGACTTTAACTCCGGACTTTTTCCACTAAGACATCTGCTGAGCACACACTGACCAGGACTACGAGACCGTTTTGAGAAAAAAGGTGATACTTAATAATTTTCTATTTTCACTTTTTTTTCAATGGGCTTTATCATTACTACTTCACAGCCCAACAAAATGTGTCGCTTTTTATCTGCACAACGATTAGTTAGGCTATTTGACAATACTTAATTATCAATTTAAAAGCAACACTGGTGATGATGAGTAAAAAAATAGTTGATTTATTTGGTAAATAATTAACATTTACAAGTAAAGACCACTGTGCTTAGGCCAAAAGGTTATGTTTAGGCCTACACTATTTGTATTTTAGCTTTTAATGTAATTAGTATATTCATAAAGTCTTAAACACTGGGACATAGTTTCTGTTCTTTATTGAAATTAAAACAGTAACAAAATAATACATTGTTACAGCTAAAGCCGGTGGGAGTTTGTACCTACAGCTAAAACCAACCAGTGTGTGCTTATACCTACAGCTAAAACCAACCAGTGTGTGCTTAAACCTACAGCTATAACCAACCAGTGTGTGCTTATACCTACAGCTATAACCAACCAGTGTGAGCGTGTACCTACAGCTACAGCCGATGTGAGCGTGTACCTACAGCTACAGCCGATGTGAGCGCGTACTTCCAGCTACAGCCGGTGTGAGCGTGTACCTACGGCTACAACCGATGTGAGCGTGTACCTACGGCTACAACCGATGTGAGCGTGTACCTACGGCTACAACCGATGTGAGCGTGTACCTACGGCTACAACCGATGTGAGCGTGTACCTACGGCTACAACCGATGTGAGCGTGTACCTACGGCTACAACCGGTGTGAGCGTGTACCTACGGCTACAACCGATGTGAGCGTGTACCTACGGCTACAACCGGTGTGGCGTGTACCTCACGGCTACAACCGATGTGAGCGTGTACCTACGGCTACAACCGATGTGAGCGTGTACCTACGGCTACAACCGATGTGAGCGTGTACCTACGGCTACAACCGGTGTGAGCGTGTACCTACGGCTACAACCGATGTGAGCGTGTACTTACGGCTACAACCGATGTGAGCGTGTACTTACGGCTACAACCGATGTGAGCGTGTACTTACGGCTACAACCGATGTGAGCGTGTACCTACCGCTACAACCAGTGTGAGCGTGTACCTACCGCTACAACCAGTGTGAGCGTATACCTACAGCTACACTAAACCAGTGTGAGCGTGTACCTATTGCTACTACTGGTGTGGGCGTGTACCTATAGCTACAGCCTGTGTGGGCGTGTACCTACAGCTACAGCCTGTGTTAGCGCGTACTTACAGCTACAGCCGGTGTGAGCGCGTACTTACAGCTACAGCCGGTGTGGCGCGTGCCACAGCTACAGCGGTGTGGCGCGTACTTACAGCTACAGCGGTGTGGCGCGTGCCACAGCTACAGCCGGTGTGGCCAGCGTACCTAAAGCTACAGCCGGTGTGAGCGTGCCACAGCTACAGCCGGTGTGGCGGCGTACCTACAGCGGTGTGGCGCGTACCTAAAGCTACAGCCGGTGTGAGCACGTACTTCCAGCTACAGCCGGTGTGAGCGCGTACCTACAGCTACAGCCGGTGTGAGCGCGTACCTACAGCTACAGCCGGTGTGAGCGCGTACCTACAGCTACAGTCGGTGTGAGCGCGTACTTACAGCTACAGCCGGTGTGAGCGCGTACCTAAAGCTACAGCCGGTGTGAGCGCGTACCTAAAGCTACAGCCGGTGTGAGCGCGTACCTAAAGCTACAGCCGGTGTGAGCGCGTACCTAAAGCTACAGCCGGTGTGAGCGCGTACCTAAAGCTACAGCCGGTATGAGCGCGTACTTACAGCTACAGCCGGTGTGAGCGCGTACCTAAAGCTACAGCCGGTGTGAGCGCGTACCTAAAGCTACAGCCGGTGTGAGCGCGTACCTAAAGCTACAGCCGGTGTGGCGCACCTAAAGCTACAGCGGTGTGGCGTGTACCTACAGCTACAGCGGTGTGGCGTACCTACAGCCGGTGTGAGCGTACCTAAAGCTACAGCGGTGTGGCGGCGTACCTACAGCGGTGTGGCGGCGTACCTACAGCGGTGTGGCGGCGTACCTAAAGCTACAGCGGTGTGGCGCGTACCTAAAGCTACAGCCGGTGTGGCGGCGTACCTACAGCGGTGTGGCGGCGTACCTAAAGCTACAGCGGTGTGGCCAGCGTACCTAAAGCTACAGCGGTGTGGCGCGTACCTACAGCCGGTGTGGCGGCGTACCTAAAGCTACAGCCGGTGTGGCGTACCTAAAGCTACAGCCGGTGTGGCGCGTACCTACAGCTACAGCCGGTGTGGCGTACCTAAAGCTACAGCCGGTGTGAGCGCCGCACTACAGCTACAGCCGGTGTGAGCGCTGCACTACAGCTACAGCCAATGTGAGTGTATACCTAAAAAAATTAAAACAGAAAAAGTGACATTGTTTTATGGTGGTGTTAAGTTACATGTCATATGTTTTATGCAAAATGCTAAGGTAAGTATCTCGTTGAGATAGATGTTAAGTGTTTTACCCATGAAAGGTGTAAAACATTTTAATACATGTTAACCACACAATTTACTTAATTCTATTTATTTTAGACTTTAGTTTTTTTGACTTTACTCAGATGATATTAAGAGCCTAAAACATGTTTCTTTCTAGATATTTTGTGCGTTAGCTGCTTCTGTTCAGCTCTGTTTAAGCAGCAACAGTGTTTTAGATTGGGCACTGAGTGTCTGGATCTAGATATATTTATAAAACACAAATTTGAAAGAATTAAAAGGAAATACCATCCACAAATAAGTAAGCCTGTAAAAGGTGAGTGTTCATTACCTACGCTTGATTAACTTTTCTTCACAGTTTCACGTGCCATTTTTTTCTCTTTAGATTTTTTACAAAGGTGATCGACATTAAAGACACAGCAGTAAATATTGTCCAAGAGCTTGTGAATCGACGAGAGAAGAGTAAACGCAATATAAAGGGGATAACATTGAGAATTTAAGCACATACAAGCAACATGAAAGAGAGGAAAGAAAGCTCAGAGAAGTAATGTTAGTATTAATCAGGTTTATGAACACACATTTGAAGGAAGCAGGTCGGTCTAACTCAAGTGTAATAAATGAATTTATTTCTTTTCTCTTACAGTGAAAAAAGTGGTGTTCGATGGAGCGGAGGAGGGGCAGGACTCGTCAGATTCACACTAAAGGTAAATTATTATAGTAGACTCAGAGAATAGACCAAGCAGCACAAGGTTTTATTCTTTAAACACAATAGAAGAGGACTGTCTCTGGTACAACAAAGACACAACAAAGAGTTGTGGCAACATTTTTACAGCCTTCATGTCTCCATGTGATGCTGTCATGAAGAATGGTGCATTTCTTTATTTTACTCTCACCATTTCTTCTAGAGATTAAAATGGAAGACATATTGTTGTCATAAAGAAAACCGAAATGAGCAAAAAGTGTAAGGCCAAGTAATAACGCCACATGAAGAAGAATAAAAGAGATGAAATGCAAAGTAAAGGGGATAAGAAAGAAGAAACAAAACAAAAGTTTTTTTATCATGTATTTAAATGTTTTAAATAATTACGTAACCTCAAATGTTCATATATATTCTCCTCAGACTAAACTCACTGGCCTCATTTGTTTTTATGCTTTTAGGAGATGATATAGATAATATTAAAAGCTAAACATCACAAGATTTATTTTAAATGTGGATCTTTTTAATACACGTGACAGTCTGATATAGCAGACATGTCTAGATACATTTGCACTGCATTTGTTTTTCATTACTGTCTCTGTTTTACAGGTGAAAATAGGAGCCATGCTGTAGATGAGGTGAAGAAAAGCAGGGAACAATAAAAGGAGGATATATAAGTGAAGATGATGAGCAAAAAGAAATCAAACCAAAGAAATGTACATATTTATTTCTTTTATAACTCAAAACATTGTAAGTTATACAGTTGTTCATTCATTCATTTTCCACCGCTTAGTCCTGTCAGGGGTGGCGGGTGTAATTTATATAGATATTTACAATTTCTTCTTAAATCCAGAAAGACATCTGTGGAGCGATGACTTACACAACAAAACACTCTGAAGGCTACAGCATCATTGTGGAGACAAACCTGTCCTGGACTCTTCTCAAACAATGGATCACAGCCTCAGACTCCAAAAAGAACATGCTCTCTTCAGTGAGACGCGCTAAAGCATGACAAGAACATCAGGCCCCACAAAGGAAAAGAGACCGTCAATAACTTTAACTTTAATTACTCAATAAGCCTCGTTTTAACATGTAAATAAAATGACTGGGTAAAATAATTTGCTTGTTTATGTCTGTTTAATTATTAGTCAAACTCTATGAGGAGACTATGGTTATCTTGCATTCATAATGACTTTGTTTGAGCATACTCCAGGAATCAGCACTGTCATCAGATTTTGGTTATCCACTCCAGCCTTTAAGTTATTTTGCTGAATGAGTTTTATAAACATTAAATACAAGAAATAGAACTTTTTTTCCCTGTTAAAATAAAGTATCAAATCTGATAAGAACAATATGCTTTCATTTGGAAAATGATATGTAATGTTACAAAATGATGGTACGTTTCTACACTTTCATCGAGTCCTCCAACATATGGGACGTTGCAGCCGCTGCCAGAGACAGAGAGAGACGCTCTGAGGAGAGGGGGATCGGCTGCATGTACAGGCCACTTACTGTCGTTCCCTTAAATATTTAGTCGATCAGTGCTGTATCACAAGAGCCTGAGCTTATTTGTCATAGAACCTGCCAAGAGCTACTTCCTGTAAAGACAACCAGTGATGAGGCTCTGTCAGTCTGACAGCTGCTGCATAGTGCTCAGTAATGTTTAAAAACTGTTGTTGATGAACACCTGTTACTATACTTCTGTGTTCATTAAACTTCTCTGAATAACACTTTTATCTGTTTTTATTATACTTTATTGTAAATGCACATGAAGGGAAGATAATTTACAACAAAAAGACTAATTTCACTGTTTTGAATTAAAACCACCAGAAAACGTTTTTAACTTTTCAACCCAAAACCAAAACTGAATCCATGCTCCTCCTCCCCTTGCTCTTCTCCCTCCTGCTCACCTCCTTGCACTTACTTTCTTATTTTGGCCTTCTGCTAAGAGTCTTACTTTGAGCTGTAACTCCTCGACTTGCGGCTCTCCTCCCCCCTTCTCCTCCTCTCTCTGCCCTCACCCCCCTGCTGTTTCTCCTCCTCCTGCTAAGGTCCCCAAGCTTAGCACTCTTTTTAAAAACTGATGCTCTCTCTTTCTTTTGAGTGGCAGTTTTTTGTTTTTAAACGGTGTGAAAAAAGGGCAGCAGTCTAAGCAGAGACGCCCAGACTTCCCGCTCCCCAGACACTTCTTCCAGCTCTTCCGGGGGGATACCGAGGCGTTCCCAGGCCAGCCGAGAGACATAGTCCCTCCAGCGTGTCCTAGGTCTTTCCCGGGGCCTCCTCCCGGTGGGACAAGCCCAAAACAGGCGTTCAGGAGGAATCCAAAACAGATGCCCGAGCCACCTCAGCTGACTCTACTGCTGCATGTCATAATTACACAATTATTATTCTCAAATACGGCACTAATACTCCATAAATATCCTTTTTATGTCTTTGTCAAAGTGTTAAGCTAGTGTCACTGGTTTAGTTACAGTAGAACACAAATGATGTTGCTTTAAAGAGGTTATATTTAAGTTCTTTTTGTATTTCATAAGGTTGTAGTCTGTTTTAATTCTCACTTTCTGATTGTTTCATGTCTAAATGACTTGTACAGCACTTCAGCACACAGCTGAGGTTGTTTTAAATATGCTTTGGAAATAAAGTTTGACTTCTTATTGCTTTCCATGCCTGGACAGATGGGCTAGCCTAAACAATGTATTATTTTGTTACTGTTTTAATTTCAATAAAGAACAGAAACTATGTCCCAGTGTTTAAGACTTTATGAATATACCTAATTACATTAAAAGCTAAAATACAAATAGTGTAGGGCTAAACATAACCTTTTGGCCTAAGCACAGTGGTCTTTATGTCAGGATCTGTGTTTGTCTGTCTGTGTGTCTCCCCCTCCCCTCTGTGCTCTCCTCTCTCCTCAGCTGGGCAGGGCAGTCGGCACACCTGCTACCACTTACACCTCATCAACCTCTGCTTAAAAGAACCAGTCTTCCCTTCACTCAGCGCCAGTTCGTTGTCAACACTACTCCCAGTTAGTGTAGACGTTGTGCTCCTCGTGTCATTTGAATATTCATGTTTCTTTGTATTGTGAGAAATTGCTTACCGGTCGTGTCTTACTCAGGTGCCACTGCAAGCTCCAGTCTGGATCCAGCCTTACCTGCTCTTCCCAAGTCTACTCGTCTGCTCCACTGGCGTCTCTCCGTAAGCCACCTTCCCGGACCTTCAGCTCGGCTCACCTCTACTCCCCGTCGGACAGTTCTCAGATTAAAATTGTGTTTATGACAAATAAACCTGATTCCCAAATTTATCAGTTCTGCGTTTGGGTCCTGCTTCTCGTCCCCCACCGTGACACTTTACTTGTACATGTCAATTATTTACCAAATAAATCAACTATTTTTTTTATTCATCATCACCAGTGTTGCTTTTAAATTGATAATTCTGTATTGTAGTTATATCAAATAGCCTAACTAATTGTTGATAGGGGTGTAACGATACACCAATGCCACGGTTCGGTTCAGATCACGGTTTTGGAGTCACGGTTCGGTTCTGTTTGCTGTGGGGGCAGGGTTCATTGCAGGGCACCAGCAATAATAACACTAGATTCACTTTAACTTAATAAAAACAACAACAATAAAACTTAATAACTTTATCTTTTTTTACTTAACTTTATACATTGGCTTCACGTTTTCTTTAGAGCAGTTAGCACACCTGTGACAAAATAAAATGAACGTTGGGCCGGTGCAGCAGGGGGCGGGGCGCGTTCGGTTCGACATGCGAGTATCGCGGTTCGAACTGTGGCTGTGGGTTCGCGGTTTTTCGGTTCGGTTTGAATATCGTTACACCCTTAATTGTTGAGCAGATAAAAAGCGACACATTTTCTAGTAAATGTATCATAAAACATACCGTAATCCTGATAAATAGGCATTTTGCTGAAAGGCATTGGTCGCTATGTTGGGCTGTGCAGTAGTAATGATAAAGCCCATTGAAAATAGAAAATTATTAAGTCTCAACTTTTTTTTCTCAAAACGGTCTCGTAGTCCTGGTCAGTGGGTGCTCAGCAGATGTCTTAGTGGAAAAAGTCCGGAGTTGAAGTCTTTATTTTCAACAAATTGTTAAGTGAAACCATTGATTGTTTATACAGTGGATATAATCCGCCCATTGGTCCCCTATTTACTGATATTGTCGTTGTGGATTGGCAATAAAATGACCGTTACATCCGGGATTTTCGGCTTTTACTCCCTAGTAAAACAATAGTTTTTAGATAGCATAAACGGACATATTAATCAACGCCCTTACGCGAGGACTATTTAGGAGGTTCCATGGGAGACGCTTGAGTATAACAGTTTCTCACAGCCAGAAGTTTGCAAGTTTGCAATGATGATCTCGAACAGATGAACTTAGTGTAACCGAATATAATGTACTTTAACAGACTGCAGGTGGTGGTCAAAGACAGGCAGAGAGCACCACTAAAGCTTGTGCAACAACAATCAGGACACAAACTTACAGCTAAGAATAAATACAGATTTATGAGACAGTTTTATCCTCAGTCCCCTGAAAGATTTGTGCTGACCTATCCTGATTTGCTCAGGATGTTTTCTAATCTATTCTCTCCTGCTCTGCCTCGTCAAACTCACTCTGATTTAGACTTAATGAAACAGTGGCTTCATGCTCTGTTTTTCACACATCTACGTCTACTCAAAACTAAAATAGTTTTATCATTAGGAAGATTTTTAGTCTCACTCAGTAAGTGCCACACATGCCACATGAGGAAGAATAAAATAGATGAAATGCAAAGTAAAGGGGATAAGAAAGAAAAAACAAAACATAGATATGTTTTTTATTATGTGTTTAAATGTTTTAAATAATTATGTAAACTCAAATGTTCATATATATTCTCCTCAGACTAAACTCACTGACCTCATTTGTTTTTATGATTTTAGGAGATGATAGAGATAATATTAGAAGCTAAACATCACAAGATTTATTTTGAATGTGGATCTTTTTAATACACGTGAGTCTGATATAGCAGACATTTCTAGATACATTTGTACTGCATTTGTTTCATTACTGTCTCTGTTTTACAGGTGAAAATAGGAGCCATGCTGTAGATGAGGTGAAGAAAAGCAGTGTGTTCATTAAACTTCTCTTTTACTGCATAAAACTTCTGTTTTTATTATACTTTATATTTATACTTTATACTTTAAATGCACATGAAGTGAACATAATTTACAACAAGAAGACTCATTTCACTGTTTTGAATTAAAACCACCAGAAAACCACTTGTTCAACCCAAAACCAAAATTGTGAATCCATGATTACGCTCACCACATCCAGAGACACCTGACTGACTTTGTAAATAACTTTGCATCAAAGCAAAGAAATGATCCTTGAAAGTGGACAGTCGCCAGGGTTGAACAATGTGGTGAGTTTAGGAGGTGATGAGAGATACCACTGCAGCTCAATTCATCCAAGGCTAATGTTGGACATGCAATGAACAGCAAGAGTAAGAACCAGGGCAGGACCAGCACACCCAGGCTGCAGGGAAATTGGATGTAGCGTGTCATCTCTAAGAGCAGAGTTTCCTGCTATTGGAGCAGACATTTGTTGTCTACGGGTGGAAGGGCGAAGCTTGGCCACGTGAAACCACTAGGTGGCAGTATTAACACCCGAAATAGCGGGTCCCACATTTGGGCCAACTGCTGGATATTTGCACTCTTACGGTTTTAAAACTTTAGCCAGGTAACAAGGTTAAGACACACGACAGAATAATAGAACATAGTCTGTTTCAACACTTTACACCATGGCTATGGTATTATTAATTCATTTATTAAATGCTTGCTATAACGCACCCGTTGAAAATACAGTGGAGCCATAGAGTGGTGCACTATGGGGCGCTGTTTGTAAAGCGGCTCACGCTGAAAATAACAGCAACATTTTGTCACATTTAGCTTCAAACAATGTTTAAAAAACTGGTATGAATTTTTGACGGTCATTTTTTATCACATTTACAACAATATTTGTCGACTTAAAGATATTTTAAAATAGTTAAATCTAAATATTAAATGTTAAATCTAAATATTAAATGTTACACCTAAATGTTAAATATTAAATCTAAATGTTAAATCTAAATCTAAATATTAAATGTAAAGGCTAAATAGAAATATAAATATAAAGTTAATATAAATGTTAAATATAAATATAAATGTTAAATATAAATATAAATATAAATGTTGAAGCTAAATATTTAACTAATATGTAAATTCAAACTGCCGACAACCGGAAGTGCCAAAATAAATGCTCGATGAGGTCAGTGTGCGTTTATAGCATCGTGTCAAATAAGAAACGAATAAAAAAACATCTCATCCGAGGAAATTGACTCTTGGACATGGTTTATCGTGATAATAACTACCTAAAATAATAAACACGTTTGGAGAAACTGTATTTGAAGTGAAGGCTAGTGTCATTTTAATGAAAAGTGCGGGACTTATGATTACCTGTAGCCATAATAGCCGGCCACAAGGGGTCTCACTTTGACTGAATGTTATGTCCTCAACTTTTTATTTACTATCTATGCTCAACTCATGCTGATGAGATGGTTTTTATTCGTTTCTTATTTGACACGATGCTATAAACACACGCTGACCTCCTCGCGCTTTTATTTTGGCACTTCCGGTTGTCGGCATTTTGAATTTGCATATTAGTTAAATATTTAGTTTCACATGAAACATTTAGCTTCAACATTTATATTTAAATTTACATTTACATTTACCATTTACATTTACCATTTACATTTACCATTTACATTTACCATTTACATTTACCATTTACATTTACCATTTACATTTACCATTTACATTTACCATTTACATTTACCATTTACATTTACCATTTACATTTACCATTTACGTGTAACATTTAATATTTAGATTTAACTATTTAAAATATCTTTAAGTTGACAAATATTGTTGTAAATGTGATAAAAAAAAGTGACCGTCAAAAATTCATACCAGTTTTTTAAACATTGTTTGAAGCCAAATGTGACAAAATGTTGCTGTTATTTTCAGCGTGAGCCGCTTTACAAACGGCGCCCCATACAATACAAGCCCAAAGGGGTTTCTTTCGATGTTGTAGCCACAGTTGAAAGGCACGTGAGACAGTGGGACAGGTGGCTCTGTTGCGAAATGCTAAGTTAGAACTTGCCCACTTTAAAATGTAGGCCAAGTTATAGAATGGATCAATGCGTTACCTTGGTCCAGTGACAAAAGCTTAACTGCTGGCCCCACTGCCCTGAATTTCATCTGGTCCTCCCCACACAGCAGAGAAGGTGACATACGTTTCCATAGTGCTTCTTTTGAACTGGGTTCTCGTCTTTCGGGGCCGTCTTAAAAAAAAACTACTCATGAAGAAGTTAGGTGGCTTTAACACAACAAAAACACACTTTACCTGGAAAGTCTGCTTGGTAAGCAACGTCCTCCTCCACAGAAGCCTTTAATCGAGACTGCACGTTGTCAGATCTCGTATGTCCTTTCCCAAACACGATGACCCCTTCTTGTAGCCTAGTCACTTCTTTACGTCCATCCCTTCTTTCAGATTTTCGCGACTGAGAACCCTCTGTTTGCGCCAAAAGGCACACTAAAAACACGTTGGCAACCATGTACACAGCCGCACATTCGGTTAGTCGTTTCCGCACCATTTTGTCCCACTACAGACACCAGGCTTAGGACAGACTGTACCAGCAGCTTATGTATTGACACGTTCTATCGTCAAGCAACAGGCTCCTCTAAACAACGTAGATTGGATGCACCTGTGTGAGAGAGCGTAGGCCACGATGCCATCCATTATATTATTTACACATTTAGCTACATTTTTTAATCAACAGCAACCTTTTAAATGTTTTAGTTTATTTAAAGAGTGATCTTTAGTGATGGGCGAATGAAGCTTTGTGAAGAATTTATGCTTTCTTTCCTTTTGTGCCGAAAATTATGCGAGGCTTTGTGGCTTCACATTGAGAACAGTGACATCTGGTGGCAGACTGGAATTACAGCAGCTGCTTCATAATCTGACCAAAGCACAAGCACAAAACATCCTTGTTTCAATCTCAAATGTGTGCAGGTAAACTCATAAATTGCATGTTTATAAGCCGAAAACCTGGTGTGTTTCTGTCACATTTTGTATCAGCAATAAAAGTATGACAAAAATATAAAATCATGAGTGTATGGCTAAATTTGACCCTTCACCAAAATGATTAAAGAAATTACTAACTACGCACACAATCAGAGCTGCTATTCCGTGGTCATGGCAGGTCAAAATTTATATAACACAAAAGCTATCAATCGTGTTTTTTCATTTTACGCAAACTATGATATGATTAGTAGTGTGTCAGTAGCTGTAGTTGTGCTTGTGAACATGGGAATTGTAAAAAGTGCTTTGTGCAACGTATATTTTCACAGATTTTCACAGAGAAACAAACTCTCCTCTAAAAACCCACATCTTAGAGTGAGGCATCCTATGTAGCAAAGTAAAGCGCCACTCATAAACTGCATGTTTATAACTCAAAGCAATGAAACCCTTTTGTCGAGCAATAAACAAATGAAACGCCTCGTGAAGCACCAGCGACGTCGTCGGTCACGTGACTATTGTCACTTAAATGGTCGGCGCTTGTATTAAGCATTGACGGTATAAGGGCTTCTACAGTCATTGGCGCCGACACATAGTCGACACCTTGTGGTTCATTGGGACTCACACAAGCTTCGGAGCTCCGGTATTGTTTGCCTATTTCTACTAAATAAACCAAATGACAAACTAACAACCTATGGCAAACTTGTTTATGATTACTAGAATATTATTATAAACGAAACTTTACTGCCATCTTGTGGAAAAACATTGTCATATTGTCACATTGCCATTACTTCAGCTGTTACTGGACGGAGCAGTTCTGAGTAGAATAAAAATAAACGCATACAGTTCCATGACAACAAAAAACAAATGATCAGCAAAACCAGACAAAGATCTACGGTGAGGTGTCTTCTTTTGGTCTTTCACTATTCTTACGTGAATGAGGAAAAACACCCACTTTACTTTTATTTTCATAATCCAAAAATCAATCAATCAGATCAGTTATTCATTATTGACATTAGGCTTCTTAATCCACCTTTGATAGAATCTAAAATGCAAACATGATATTGTCACACAAAGCATACATGTTCACAACCAGTTTGGTTGCCATTGCATTGAACCAGACACAGGCTAAACATTGGATCTCTAGGGTTACTGACAACACTAAGAATGACTCGTTTAACTAATGCAGTTGTGAGTAAATCATAGGAGTTTTATCAACTGTACTGTTTGCAGTTGTAAACAAATGTTGATGCTGTTATTGAATAGCATATTTTAAGACTATGTTGGAAATATGTTTGTCCTCTTTGTATGCTAATTCTGTTAAAAAAGGCATTGTCTACTCAGGTGCTGCGCTAAACAGCTCCTCCTACAGTTGTCAGGACTTTACCAAATATGAGCATTCCCTGTGAGTATATTACTGTGGTACTGGCAGAAAAGTGCTTATGTCTAACATCACAATGAACTTCTTTTTAGATCCTGCAGCAGTGACCTTTAATCAGGACGCCAAGAACCTTCTTTCAGTTATGAAGGTAAGGGAAATGGTAAGGATTATATCAGGATTATATTTAATAATTGTGATTTTTTTTCATAGTTTCCTAAAATGAAGCAGTGCTCTGATCAGTCTAAAGATGATTTACCCAGTCATCTTGCCAGAGCTGCAGGGATTTTAAAGTATATGCGTGAGTCTACAGACCACAGGCTTACCATTGTCCCAAAGGTGCTGGAATTATATTTTATTGAGAGTACATTTTTACAATTTTTATTGCTATTTTTGCATTTTGAATTCTGTTTCAAGTCCCAAGTCTTAATGGATTACCAGGTCAACTGTGAGTACTGTGGACAACAGGCATCACCTTCACTGGATCACATATGGATGCATGAGGGGCACTTTGAGGTGAGGAGGAAAAAATAGAGGACAAGGATAATTGTTCCTATTGCATTACTTAAAGTCTTTGTTCTTCTCTCAGACTGCTCTGACGTTCTGTTGTGATCAGTGGCAGCAGTTATATGAGTTACTTTTAAAGTTGAGGTATTTGTTGGAGGAGCAATCTGAAAATAGTCCAGCAACAGGAAGACAAGCAAAGGACTATCGAAGTAGCATGGAGAAACTCAGCAAGTTTATGGACTCACCAAAAGAGTATAGAAACTGCTTTTAAAAAGTTCTCCCTGTAAATTTAACTTCAGTATCAACAAGCTTAAATCTGGCGTATCCTTTTATAGGAATTATCCTGAAGTGAGGCGCTTTAAGGATTATTTATTTGAAGTACCCATACAAGAAACTGGTGACTATCATTTCAATTTAAGATGTAATTTATATAATAAACACAATGAGTAACATGAGACTCATCAGTTCTATCTGTGCTGTTTAGCTGCCCCAGGGTCAAAGGCAATGAGTTTTCATCTCTCTCGTCCTCCAAAAGGAAGCTGGGCAAAGCTTCCCAAAAAACAAACTGAGAAAAGGGCACATTTTTATGATAAAGATCCAAAGATAGATATGGAAGTGCCATTGTCTGTCCCTTTTTGTGACCATGTGCTACTTGATTTTGGCCTTTGCCATCACCAGGTATTGTTCCCCACATTAGTACTACCATTTGATATTTAATTAGAAATTATACACTGTCAATTTTTAAATATAAAAAAATGCCTTTTTATTTCATAGGATGGAGAGGATTTTGTCAAAAAGTATTACTTGGATGGCACACAGTTTCTTACAGTGTTTGCTAACGGGTCTGCTCAAGTTTTGTATCCACTCAACTCTGTATAAAACATAGTGTTTGAGAAATGCCCTTTCATTTTCTGCCCTTAATATCAAACTGACAGTTATCCCTCAGGTCTCTTGGCTATCATTGTTATAGTTACTAAAGAACATGGGAGGGTCTGCATTGTTTATGATGATACCCCTTGTCAAGCCATCAGAGCTCTGTTTCAGTCTGACGGCAAAGGAAGTTGTTATCACAGCAATGGAAACATATGGTACAGAATTCTGTTTTTTACAGTTCAAATGTACAACAATTGTAATAGTATTTATTCATATATTTTTTTGTTTCCGGTTGCAGGTTGACTATTAACAAATCTGGAGGACAATGTTTAGATCCAGAGGGTGCCAGAGTTCGCAGGTGGACATGGTACAGTTTGGGATTAACTCCTACTCCTCTTCAACCCATCTTCCTGTCTATTAACAAAAGTATTGGACTCAGAGTGCTTGGAAAAGAGCAAGTATTTGTGTCCTTCCTGGCAAAAGGCCAACAGGCTAAATTCAACGTGGGGGTTTGGTGTCACAAGGTATGTTCTAATATTTATTTTTTGTACATTGACAAAGTAAAGCAAACAAGTGTATTCTTTAAGTGTGAAATGTAAAACAAATTGCTGTTCAAATAATAAGCCATCTTTTGCTGGCAATTTTAAGGGTAATTGTAAAGAACCTAAGGAAGTTAATCCTGCTCCAAGACCAATTCTACTGGATGATCTTATAGCACTGGCAGCCAGAATCAAGATGCACCTACTCATTCAACATGGGCACCTGTACATGATGACACCATCCCATCCGAAACTACCAAATGCTACACTAGCTCCTCAACTCCATCTTCTTGCTCAAAATCTGTTGAAAGTTGGAAAAAATGTAAATATGAGTGAGGATGATGTTAATTTTCTCCGTGGCTGCCTCCAGGACTGTCTGAGTACAGCAACAGATTTAGATTAGGTTAAGAAAGAACAAATATTTTCAAACTTGGAGAATACATTGACTTATTTTCATTTGCCCAGTAACAGTTGGCAATATATTTTGCATATCAAAATAAATAAGCCATGTTGTAATTTTAAAAGATACACTTGTTTTTGACAGACAGCACTGACCCAGCCCCCCTCTACCTTATATCTAGTCTAATTCTGTTTAATCTCGTGTCTAAACTAATTAAATCACAGTAGAGCCTCTAGTCTAATAACATTACATTGACCAGATGGTAAACAGATGCTCACTCTAGTAGTATCAAGCAGGATTATGAAGACAACCAACAAGAAATGCTCCCAATACCATTATCAAAATTGTTTTCTTATTTCTATTTTACCACACCTCATTGCAGCCAACAATAAACAAAACGCTGCATCTTTACAGTTAGTTACATTGTTTTATTAATCATAGCTTTCATCAAGTTATGTAAATATAAAAATTATTCAGAAATCACCAAGACAGGATTCCTTAATTATATTTTTCACAACATTGACAACATTTTTACACATTTTCATCTAGTGTCTAAGCTACTTACAGAATAATAAACTTAGAATTCTACATATGGCTCAGTTGTACAAATGACATTTGTTTTATTCACTCTGATCAAATATATTCAAAAAGTTAAAGACTGTTAAGAGTTGTTAAATGTCTTTTCTGGATGGAAAAAAAGGGAGATAGATATTACAAGGGAATGACCAACACAAAGGATCCCACTCTGGCGTTAGTGGCAGGATTGTTCAAAGGGGCACAGTGATGGAGGCTTCCAGTCGGCACTAACAGTCTTGCTGCCTTCAGTACAGACCTTCATAAACATCACTTACCAGCCCAGTGAGAAACCCACCTCCAAACCTGGTTGAAAAGGGTAAAGCATAGTTCTATGGTCAAATACTAACATCTTTTCTGCTGAAAATATATAAAAAAGAAAATGTCTAACATAGAGGGGTTTGTAGTCTCACTCTGGTTGTAGAGTGGGTTAAGAATGATGGTGTGGTCTTGTGTCCATATGAACATTCATCTTCATTTCATTGTCTAAGATTTGTACAAGCTGCTGCATGGAGGGCAGGTGACCTGACTCTAGTTTGGACCAGACAGGAACATCTATAGAAGCAATAAAATAAAAAATGCTCATCCTGTTAAACATAAACAGATGTTAAGATATATCCATTCAGACTCACCATTTAATGTGATTTCAAAAGCTCCTGTAGACATTAATTGGTTCTCAATCATATTGCTAAGGAAGAACACCATCATGCAGGCATATATCTGAAAAAAATAAAATAAAAAAGTTAAAGGTTTAGATTTGAGCTAAATAACAAACTAGGTTGTGGCGTCATTGTTTTATATTACATACAAATATTTGACAGACTAGGTTATTGAGATTAGAGTAACATAATGCTGGAGTCAAATTGACTAATTTTCTACAGCTGTCTGAGAAAACCATCATACAGACAAACATTCATCACGGAACTATGAGGCCAGTATCAATCACGAGTAAAAAAAAAAATTTCATGCAGATTCTTCCTATGAGACATTTGCATGATGCCCTGGGAATATTCTAAGCAACACAAACAACCAGTCTGTATAACTGCTAATGAAACCTCATGGGCTTTGGCTGTGGCTGAAGGTGGAGTGAGATATTTCTGACAAAGTTGCTTGATATCACAACTCAAATGCTATCTGTGTTTATGTGTTCAAACATTTAAAATGCCACTGTGTTCATTCAAAATCCAGGACACTTTACCTTGTTTGCTTGACCCCACTCCCAGACGCCCGGGGCTTGCATACCAAAAAGAGCAAATGGATCCCTGCCAATGATGATCATCCCAATCACCAGCAGTTTAAACATAGACAGGAAAGAGGCAATTTGTCTGTGGGAATGTGAACACAAGAATCTCAAATTAACAGGCAAAAAACAATAATAAGGCATGTATCACTATAACCGAATAACCGCTTTGTAAAATTGTGATTGGGATCACAGCACAAACTTATTGCTCATAGACAGATAATCTACCATTTCAAAACAATACTGCTGGATGATCCTAATGCTTTTGTTACCACTTGAGGAACATTACACCATTTATCAATTTTTACATAAATAAGCACATTCTTTTTTTTAATCTAAGAATTTATATCAGCTAAAGAGCAACACAATCAGATAAGCTCTTAGCACAAGACTTCTGTATATCCATGCAGATTTTAAATATTGTGACAATAAACAAATAGTCTCCCTGATGAAATAACACCAGTGGCTCAGTGGTAGAGTTGTCGTCCTATAACCGGAAGGTTGGCGGTTCGAATCCCGCTCTGCCCTGTTCAAACTGTCGTTGTGTCCTTG